>JAEQBH010003733.1:0-600000 GCA_016808115.1 Tetrastigma voinierianum
AAATAAAATCATATATTTGATTTATTTATTATATTTTGACTAATTTATTATATATATATTTTTATATTTCTCATGTACATTAGCATACACTTACTAGTTTAATTAAAATTAAATATATGAAATGAAGTAAAAACGTTTTTATTGGTGAAGCATCTAGTTACATGATAATTAGGGCTTGAGTCTTCATACAGATATAGATAATATAAGAGCAAATTTCTTACTTTTTTTTATCTATAACAGGCACTTGAACTGTAGTTTTGATAAGACATGCTTAATAATATTTAAATGGTGCTTATTAAAACGCAAAGTTTAGTCACTTTTATATATATATATATATATATATATATATATATATATATATATATATATATATATATATATATATATATATATATAAGTGACTAAACTTTGCGTTTTAATAAGCCATTTTAAGTATTATTACGCATGTCTTATCAAAGCTACAGGTTTGAAGTCTTATTGGAATGTGAAAACATAGAAGAAAAAAAGTCAGGGATTTTAATACTTATGGGTAAGCTATATTTTATTTGAATATCTGAATACTCCATTACCCAAATTTTATTGTGTCTAAATATGAATATTTTCCCCATTAGACGTCATATATTTACCTAATAGGATTTCAGCAGAGCAAAGAAAAAAAATGACAAAGCAAAAGAGGTAAACAAAATCATAGAATACCAACAGCCATCTGATTCTTATGACCATTCTAATGTGCATGACTCTCCCCCAATGGAATCATAGGATGCCATCTTACATGCAACAAGGGTTTTATGCTTTCAGTCAAAGCAAATAAACTTTCATTTCTAGTTCTGGGATTGCAAATAATCAAATATCCAACAAATAATCAAGGGAGTTAAAGGAAAAAAATAGCAAACAATCCATAATCATATATACATGCACTCATCCATGACTACAGATTTTGAGAGCTCTTGTGCTGTCTCTCTGTTTTCATTTTCATGCTGCAAAACCTAATTATTTAATTACAAGCCCATAGATGCGACACACATTCACAAAGCGGATTTTACAACCATCTTGAAGTTTGTTGAAGAGGAGCACGATGAAAGAATCTAATGTTTCAGTCAATTTAGGAAAAAAAAAAGTCACTGACTCAACAAAGATTGGAAATATTCTGTGTTGATATGAAGCACCACCACACATCTGTTTCACCTTTGTCCACAACCCCTAATGCCTCCAACTTCAACAGCAACAGATCCGTCACTAAGAATGATCACTGTTAATGCAACTTCATGCACAATTAGTGCCCGAGAAATTCTGCTTATGAGAAAACAAAAACCGTTTAGGCAAGAGAAATTCTGATTATGTTAAGACATTTGATTTTTCAATTTACCTCTGTTTCTGTAGGTCAGATGGCATTGGTGTTGATGGAATTCCCATTTTTGTTGCCATTTCTATTTGCTTTCACCTTGTTATAATCATCGGATACATCTTTGAAAACCAGTTGTAGCATTTTAAAGACTCCATATCCGTAGAGAAGAATCCCTATGATGTCTCCTGTCATTTGTCTAATCCGTATGATGCCTCTGGTCATTTGTCTAATGTCACTCCACCATTGAGCCTGAGCCTAAGAACATAATCCAAAATATCATGTGATTGAGGTAAGAACTAACATAATAATTGATTAGTATTCTAACGTTTTGTTTACCTCTTTTGCTTTGTCATCAACCAGCACATAAAGATATCAGAATATAGAATATAGCTTTATCGTTCTTTATACATCAAAAATTTGCAATATAATATATGTTATCAACTTATGCTCATAAGTTACAAGACATTAATAATTATGATTTGTGTTAACTGTCATGATTGAAGTTAGCTACCCTATCTAATATTGGGTATGATGAAAATGAAGGCCTGATCGAAGAGTTTTGTATATTGAAATTTTTTCAATAATAAAAGCCATTTCTGCTGGTACCCCTTGCAACTCCTTAACCAGGCCATAAAGGTCCTAAAATATATTGAAGTACATAATTTAGTTTTTAAAATGGATTATTTAAAAGAAATAATGGAATAATATTTTTAAGGAATTGCACTGATGAAATGCCCTCCTTGTTGGATGGTTGGTCGACAGCATGTATTTTGCCTTACAATAATTAGGAATAACATATATCAGATGGTATACTCAAGGAGAAGAATTTATCACGTAAATCTTGTACCTTTAATTACATATTTAGACAAAAAATTTTCATCTACAACCACTTAAAGATATTTCAGAATATATTCTTTATCTTTCTGATTCATCAAAATTTTGTATAAAATTTGTAATATAATATATGTCAGTGCTCATAATTTACAAGACATTGATAATTATGTTACTGACAATCATAGTAGAAACAACAAAGAAATATGAGTTTTTTGTTAAAAAAATTGAAAATCAAAATTGTAAATAATTGATTAATCATCTTTTTCCTAGCAAAATGTCACATCCTCATACTTGTAACTGTTTTGCTTTTAAATTTTAGGCATTTTGAATCCCTAACGTGCTCCCATTAAATTTTTTTTTTTTCTGGGGAAGTAAATATATTTTTCTGTAAAAAAACCATCTAAAAAGTTTCATCATTTTGAATGGTTAGAAAACTAGTCTTGAATTAGAACAAGTAAATAAATTATAATACCCATCAGCAATTCTGCATCATAATTAATCAATCCTACCATCTGTCTATGCAAAAGTCTTCTCGTTTCAGGCTACGAAAAGGAAGACCTACGTTGTCACCAACCTGATAAACCAATCAAACCCTCTAAAATTCAATTATTGCTGCTCAAAATCCTTATTTAATTGAAGGAACAAATGTAATGAGATACTTACTTGTCCTTGATCTAAAATTTTCTTAAACGTTCTGGATTTCAAAGGACCATCATCCTACATAAAGAAAATAAATTTTTAAGATCAAACATTTATAGTTTGATGAGATTGTGAAGATCAAGAATGGAACAAAAACACAAAATGCTTCAAACACCAAAGTATCATTATATTTGTAAAGTCATCTGTGTTAACCTAAAAATCTCAACTTCCTTCTCCTTAACTTTATTTTTTTATGGGTAAACAAACATGTAATAACCACAAAAGAGTACAACAGTTGCCAAAAGTATACTGAGTATAATAAAGAGAAGCAACCAAAAAAAAAGGAGCCAAAATAGCTAGGAAGGTTAGGATGAGTAAGCCGTGATAAGAGTAACTGAGCCACGCATTCTTGCTCCTCCTACGGGGAAAATATCGCTCTTGCCCAAATTAATTTTTAACCCCAAGAAAGCCTCAAACCACATCAAAGTCCACCCTGGATGGGCCATTTTGGATTAGTCCTGCAGAAGTTGTCAAGAAAATTATCAGGGCATAAAGCAGGTGCACAGCAACAGCTCCTCCTCCCCAAAATTTGCAACCAATCAAAAAGTTCCCTTCCACAACCTTGTTTATCAAATGGCTTAAAATGTCCATGCCCAAAACAAAAAGGTACAGAGAGAGAGGGTACCCCCCCTAGCATAAACCCCTCGAACTCCTAAAAAAGCCAAGGGGAGTCTCATTGAATAAAATTGAGAATGAGGTATACATATACCCTAGTTAATCCAGGTCAACCATCTTTGACCAAAGCCCATTCTCCTCATAACCTCAATCACAAACTCCCAATTTAAATGGTCAATGCATTTTTACGTCTAGCTTACAAACCAACCCACCATCATTCCTTTCCTCAAAGATAAATCCACAACCTTGTAGGCTTGATATGGTTGCAAAGACTTCTTCCTCATAAAACTTTTCTTCCGCTTCCATAATCCTCACTCCCAATTACTTCCACAAGGATGTCAAAAGTAGGCACCATCCCCCGGATCAACAGGTCTCTTTGGTGCCGTCTACAAACCCTTTCTTTGAATGGAAGTTCTGAGCCAATTATCAGCAACCTAGTCTTATTTATTACATTTCTCTTCTCGCATGTTGGACATTTTGTAAAGAACCCAAGATTTCTATCCCCTTAAGCCACAACTCACTGCACTTTGCCTCTAAGAAATCTCCTCTAAGAGTGATCAATTTGTAGTCCTCATCGCTTTGACTCTCCTCGCACTCCTGGGGGAGTCTTCCTCCTTCCTAGTTATCCCAAGAACACACTAATTAAAAAAGGCCCAACCTTCATGGTTCCCACATTACCAAAAACCTACTTATTCCAAACCTCGTAATGTTTCTAATCCGCGAAACTAAGGAGAGTACTTGACACCATCGAAATAACTCTCCCAATCCCCTGAAACTAGGAACCGATCAATCCTAGACCCCACTCAGCCATTTCTGCACAAACCTCGGCGCGCCCGACAAGTAAAAGGACCTATCTGAAGTGGCATGTTCCTCACCCTCACCCCGTGGTCATCAATGATTTCTACAAAGGGCACAGAGTAATCACCCCAATGCACCACAATCCTATCCATAAACCTCTAATAATCCTCAACTCTTCCCAAGATCCAATGGAACCCATCTTCCACATTCCTAAACAAACAAGAAATGGAGAAGACCCCATTCACCATATCAATTAACTCTAGGATTTTCTTATACCAAAACAACATGATTCCCCCTGTAGTCCCAATTGCATCGATCGTTCCCCATCCGGAAAATCTCCCAACCCCTAGGCTACGGTCCAACCGTGCATATTCGAACTGCTCAGAGACAAAAACCAGATCCACCTGGCTGAGCCTTTAATGAAATGCTTAATAACTTTTTCTCATTTCTGACACTCACTTTCTTACATTCCAAAGACAGAGAATCAACACCTGCTCAACACGGGTGATTTGAGAAGCCCACACCCCGCATCATCTTCCCATCATTCTTGGTGCTCACGATCTATCCTTCCTCCCTGTGAGCATCGTTTCTCAGGACCTTCGGGGAAGGGGGAATCCTCAAAGTCCCCTTATGGCTTGAAAAGGGTTAACATGAAGAACCCCCAATCTTTCGTTGGGCCCTCCAAAGGACCCGGGAGGAAACATAAGCTCCTTCCTGCATCTTTTAAAAAGATATTAGACAGAGGCTGCTTGGCGAAACTTCTTCCTTAGGCCTTCTATCACAAAAAGGCCCAATCCATAATTCTTGACTCGACGTAACCCTAGGACTGAGTCCACCCTTTTGCCTGTATCTCCCACCCGAAATCTGACCTGGGGGGGAATTTGATCGACCACCGCTTGCTTGGAACTCCTGCCTTAAGACTGACTTAGAGACCATCTTTGGGTTTGAAATGATACGATCGGAGACTTGTCATGCACCTCTCCAACTGCGCCTGCTATACTTGTTGTCGTATGCAACACTTTTCTACCTAGGCTCACTCTCCCCCCCGATGCTTGCTTCTCCATCATCCTCCCCATGGTGTCTGAACCCACTCCACTCCTCTATATTCTTCTCTGATATCGGCATAGCCTTAGAAAGGGAGAATTCTCCCACCACAATTGAATCGAGAACCTATTTCTGCCAACCACCAATTAACATATTTTGGGGCCTAAACTCTAATCTCACAAAAATTTCCCGCCCAACACAACTCAAAAAGCATCATTGTATCTTCGTCCACCAAAAATCCTCCACTTGCATCCCTAATTTTTTCCAGAATTTTTCGACTCAACAAATGCACTGGAAGTCCCACCACTCGCACCCGCACTTCCTCCTTTGAATCTCCATGACTCCAACACCCTAGGCCTTGTCCCCATTTCTTAAGGAGCACATTCCCGCATCTCCTTCTACCAAACTTAAGCACATGGTCCACCCTCATCTTGTTTTCAAACTCAAAGCTAGAGGCCCTTCCCCATTTTCACTCACTACAAGTGTCTTTTTAACATTCCTTGTGCGATAAACCATCTCTTACTGCTCACCCTCCACCTAGAGAAGCCCCTTTTCCCCACCATCCCTAGCCAAGCCTTTAAACCCACCAGTAACCCAAATAAGCTTAACACTCCAAATCTGAACCACGAAGTAACGCTTTTTCTTCTCTCCCAAATGCATCCTTTCAAGCCTTTCGTTGTCTCTTCTACCTCAATATTGAATGATTTCACTTTAAGAGCAAACCAAGCCTTACCTCCCCTCGGCCGAGGGGGAGGCATGGTTTTTAAGAGAGAGAAATTGATTTTTTCCTCGGGTCTCGATATATTGAGCTTTTAATTATCACAATGCCATATGGTCTAAACCAAATGTCATGAAACATGGAAACCATGGAGAAACAATTAAAATGACAAATGCCAACCATTGCATTGTTTTGCTTTTTCCTTCCTCTCAAGCACCGACAAGAGACAAAGAACCAGTTCAGGTACTAGATAAATGAAGAGTTTATCATTCGCTTTGATGCTACCTTATTCAGTGGAAAAAATCTCCAAATATTAAAAGAAAAAGCTGATTCATGGCGAGACAACCGACCTGCTAACAACCCAACCTTTGTAATAGCAGCAGTCAGTGTAGTCTTTCCATGCTCAACATGCCCAGTAGTCCCACATTCAATATCGAGGCTTTCGGTCAACATAAAATCATAATATGTAAAATAAAATGTGACTTAATTTACAATTGAAAATGCCTCATTTGAAGGTTCAATTTGTTCATTGAAGCCACTCGAAGCCTTTACCAAATCCAGTCCTCAAAATGAAGGAAAAAGAAATTAAATTTTCTCAATCTTAAATAATCATAGCTTGAAGACGTTTCGTGAAAACAAAAACTCGCATTCAAATGGACTCACTATCACTGTTCAGAAAAAGAAGAAGATAAATGAACATTTTAGGCTGTTCGATTCCTATTTTGGAAACTTTTTCAGTTCAAAAAACAAGTATAAGAATAATAAACACGCTTGGCTCCCTTTTTTTGTCTGGAAAAACACCAAAAAAAAAAAAAAAAAAAAGATTAGGAGAACAAAACAGTTTTCAGATCTGTGTCAAAAACTGCACCACAGCAGCTCAAAGAAACATTTGTGTTCTCCCCTGTTGTTCTCATTGTTTTTGAGAAAAAACAGTTTTCAAACCAGGAACTATACAGACCCCTGGGCTTCTTCCCAAGTGCTCTTGGTGGTGATTTTGTAACTAAGAAGCAAATAATGTGGCAGATTTCTTCTCTTAAATTTTTTAACTATGACGCACACATCAAATGCCTGTTTACACAGACCAAACCCCATTTCATTTCATGCCAGATGCAAACGATTTTGAGAGATAAACAAATTCCGATTCCATCAATTTCAATACCAATATTGCAGAAACAATCAAGACTTCTACAACTTGGAACCAAAAAATTTGACAAACAAGATGGGGTTACCTGAGGATGACTTGCGCCAGTGGAAGGCGTGTCGGATGAATGAGGCGTATGAAGCTGGACAACGGCGTAAAATAGAAGAAGAGGCGAAAGGTGCCTGTAAGGAGAGGCCAACTCGGAGGCTCTGAGGGCGTTGAGAGTGATCTTGACGGCTCGGTAGAGGCTCATTTTTATTGTTGTGGAAGTAACATCTCTGAATTCTGATTCTGTTTCGTGGGTTTGTGTTCTTGTTTTTTTATGTGGAAATCGAAAAGGAATTTGGGGTGGGGGGTTTGAAGGAGAAGGAGAAGAGAGATAAACGGTCTTTTTGCCTTTTTGTAGAACCCCTTCCCCAATAAACGTGATTTCGAGAAGGTGGAATTTTATTTTTTATTTTTTCTTACATTCAAAAGCTAGTAATTATTATTATTATTATTAATATCCCTTTAATTAGAGGGATAACCATTATAATTAGCTTAATTTGATTAAATTACCTCGTTTTTCAAAAGGAATGATTTTATTGATTCCACTTTGCAATAAATACCCTTCCTCCTTTTTTTCTTGCAAATCTTAAAATAATTCCTTCTCATTTTTGAAAACTCAATTTTAAAATTTACCTCTTCAAATTTTGGTATTTTTGGTTTTTTACTTTGGACTAAAATACCTTTATTTTGATAAAATAACCCCTTTAATTTTGGTTGTTTGCTTTAGACAAAAATGTTCTATTTGTTTTTTGTAAAAATAACACATTCTTTTAAGAGATAATATAAATACATGGAATAAAGTAGGGCATTTTTGTTTAAAATTGGTTATTTTTGAATAGAGATATATATATATATATATATATATATATATATATATTTAATAATATATAAAACAGTTAGATTTATAAATTCTAGAGTTATTTGATTCCTTTGAATTAAAATATTTTTACAATTATCTGTATTTATCCATTTATTTAAGGGTGTCAAATATTTGATCAAAACATCAAATAATCAAAATTGTAAACTAAACCTTTCCTTTTTTCTTGAATATTCATTATTGAAAAATAATCTCTTTTATAGATATTTATATGTGTCTAATAAATAAATGATTATTTTTACAAAAAATAATGAGGGCATTTTTTGTCAAAATATGGTCAACTTGACAAAGATTATATTTCTTCTAAATTCATAGTCAATGATCTTTTAATCAAATCACCTTAAGTATATAACATTCCAATCATTAATCACTGTTAACACTTTATTATTAAAAAATATTTTAGTAAATAACAAATTTTTTAACTATTATATTTTTAAAATTTTTTTAATTTGAATAGTAAAATATAAGAACTATTGTTTAATTTTATTTACATATTATATCATTTAGGTGATCGGAATCTAACCCCGTCACTCATATGATCAAATATCCCTTATTTTTACTGCTTTTCTTATAAAACAAATCTATTTTTTTTATAGACACACAAATACTTTAAAAGACTAAAGGGTATTTTTATCTATAATAAGTTATTTTTCTAGAAAAAAATATGGGAAGGGTCAAAATTTGCAAATTTTGGATTATTTGATGTATTAAACTAGATATTTATTTTTAAAAAAAATTGTTTTGGGACATCACTCAATTACTTAGACATATTCAGGAAAGACCACACTTTATGATTCATATCGACGGGTCTGGGGCCCTCTAGGCCTATGTATGAAACTACTGAATTCAACGCATCTCACCAAGATCAAAAGTGACACCAATTGAGATTCGAGACCCACGAGGTCCCAAAAAGCAACATAAACTTCTTTCTACGACTCGCTAGAGGCGCGTGTCTCGGACTTCAAGTCCGCTAACCGACTCATTCTACTCCATATGGGACTCTATCCCTAAAATGCCTGCTACGAATAAATGACCAGAGCTAAAATCGCAAAATGAGGATATTTGAGAATTTCACTCGAATCCTCATTCTGAGAGATAACCTCTGGAAGATATAAGAATAACTCTGTAATGAATAACTAGCATGATAAGGAAAACAAGATTTCCTCCTTAAGAGATAGATAAATCACTTTGAAAAGAAGAGACAGGAGATCAACCTATAAGTCAAAAGATCTTCACAAAGGGTAAGTAATTCAATCAGGCATATTCTTTCTCTTCATTTTTACCACTTCGATCATCTAGAGGCGGTCTAATCTAATCGCCCGTGACGCCTTTTTGAAGTTTGCCCACACCACCGATACCAGAGTTTACACTCTGAGGTTCACATTGCACTCACTGCCAGGAATCTAACGATCAAAGCCCCTATAACTCGACACTCGTGAAACCACAATCAAAGTCCTAACTGACGATGGGTCAAATATCAACGATTCTAGCAAACTCCCCTTTACTTAGAACTTTCACTCCCCTTCCACATCTGATCTCTCAGCGCTGTAATGTCAAATTAACTGGGTGCATCAAACACCTAAAGATCAAATTTCACTGCGCTAGAGTATGGTAGGAGGTAGGAGGAACAAGGATGAATCTGAAGGCTATGCTTTCTACCGCTGTAACGTGAGAATGACTGGCCAGGTCCTGTAGAAAGTTTCGAACTTGGAAAAGGATGTACGTAGATGGCGAATGCGGCTTAATATTCAGATTCAGATAAGAAAGAGCCTGCTGTTTCCACAACGAGGCTCAAAGAGATGGATGAGCATCCCACCACCCCTATCCACGCAGTCCCCCATCAGCAAGGAATGCTCAAGAAAGACAGGCCAAATGGGCGAAGCATTCGCACTGGCCTCGCTCCTTAGTGATGTCGCATGGCACTCTTAGTTAGCTGTGGAGCGTGTCGATGCATGAGGAAAAACCAACCGCCTAAGCCCTCTTTCGAACATGTTAGTACACCAACACGATGGTCGCGATGCCGCTTATACATCCGCCTCTTCTGTGTGTACTGGTGATCTATATGCAAACCACAACCTACTCGGGGCTCACTTATTAGCGCTCTCGCCTCTGAGGCAGCACATTCTAATTACGGCCACCCCGAGGGTCATCGCGCACCTTACTGGTTTGATGGCTCTAATTAATCTTCTTATGATCACATGCTCCATTACAAACAAAGACACACTTCAAATGCCGACAATGACCATTTGTCAGGCAAAGACTTTAGTCCCGCGAGGGCTCATGGCTTAGCCGTTCCACACAAGCTCCCCAGAATCAATAAACTCGCTCACAGCTTTGACCGAGATTCATCTCCCAGACTTTTATCTGACGTAGAAAAGGAACATTAGCCTTCATAATTATTATAAATCAAGAAGAGGAGTCCACGATAATTACGCAAGATCTATGTTTATTCAAGAAGTAGAGGTCATAAAGATGGACACAGTCCTTAGAACTTCGTGGAGAAGCTTCGTGCCATCTATCACTTTCTTCCACTCACCGCCTTTGAGACCACTGAATGCTAATGGAAGAATTCTGAATAAAAAGGTCGAATGTGCACTCAACGCTTGGAAGATAACATCTCGCTTCAAAGAACACAAACTGTCATGATCATAAGCAAGCCGGCTAAAAGCAACAAGCCGGAGGGGAAGAAGTCGTCTTAGCCTAAGGAAGGTCAAAACAAAAACCAAAAGCGATCCCGTGATCAATCACATAAAAAGAGGGAGCCCTTGCAATTCACCCTCCTGAACATCACATATGAGAGGTTGTTGCCCCTCATTCACAACTTGCTAGATTTTAGGTGGCCTGCACCAATCCAGATGAATCCCTCTCAGAGAAACCCATTCGTACGATGCGATTATCACAGCGATTACGGGCACAAGACCAACAGGTGCCGAAGCCTAAAGTTCCTAGTGGAAAGATTAATCAAAGCAGGGCACCTTAGAAGGTACATCAGGGAAGTTGACCGAGGGGCGGAATTTAGGCCGCCAGCAGACAAAATTACAGCTTCACAGGACTGCCACTGAAAACTGGACGCTATAACCACATATTGGGAGGCTTGTCTCGATGATCAGATCAATCAAGCGCCAATAAAAGTTCTGAGAGCGGCCAATACTGGCGTCCCGTAAACGCTATATCCACACGGAGGCAACAAGGAAGAACGTTTACAGATGGCCCCATATCATTTCTTCAAACCATGATAATATCAGGCCCATTATGATGCACTTGTACCACCCCATGTATTAGCTACGGATGTGCAATGTGGTGCCGGGTAGATCCCGCAATGATGACCGCTTCTTCACACCGCCTTTAACCAAATGAAGCTTTCTCGTGAATGTTAACGAATCGATGAATCTTCTTCCGTCGTTACCACAACGACGACATCAGGGATAGATCTTTACGCGTGACTCGCCACCAACAAATTTGTTCTCAAACGACTTCAACATAACATCAGCGTGAGTTTGACCATCAATTCATGAAGGTCGCCTTCAATATAGCAATCAAATAGCGAATATTTTGACTGGTAACGCGAGGCAGTCAACTTCCTAAGCAATCAACTCGTCACACAAACAAATAAGGCCAACTGTATCCATATACGTGTAGCAAAAAGATCGCATGCACTCCCTAAAAGATCACACTCGCAGCAAACTACGCTTGCGGCCCAGTCGCAGGAAGAGAAGGATCAATATCCGCGGATCTCAAAGATGAGGCCGGACGGGCCGAGAAGTTCACATACGCGCCTTCTATCCATGAGGAAAAGAGTGTACCATAACGCATTGTCGCTACATGCACGGTTCACCTGAACCCACCGATATGATCGAATCACCATTGCTAGCCTCTCACAAAATGAATGTTATCTCATCGGCAAACCGGTGGAGACAGTAAAGTGAGGCGTTTCCACTCGACTAGCCCATCGATTATTCAAATAGAGGTGGACAATCTTCTGAGAGCAGGTTTCATCAAAGAGGTAAAGTACCCTGAATGGCTTGCCACGTGTTTCCAAAGAAGGTGGTAAGTGAGAGTATGTGTGGATCTACATAGACCTTAACAAAAGGTCCGAAAATAGCTTCCCCCTGCCACGAATAGATTAGATCGTTGATGCCTCAAACAAGTACGGGATGTGCTGTCATTTCTCGACGCTCGTTAACACCAAATTTCAGTACCGCCTGATGTGGAGAAAAGACCTTCATTACATCACACGAAGTTGTACTGGCTACATACGCCTTTCATTGGCACCTCAGAGCGACTCATCAAGATAAGGATAAAGATATTTCACCCACTCGATGCAAGACCATGGAAGTTTATAATTATTATATGTTTGTTGAATCCAAAGAACACCCTTCTAATCATATGAAGCATCTGCAAGAAACTTTTGAGTTGTTGTGTACGCATTTTATGAAACTCAACCCCTAAATGCGTGTTAGTTCAAGCTGGGCTTTATGGTGAAGCAAAGGGGATTAGTTAACATGAATAGAGCTAAGGAGAACTACATCTACCCTAGAAAGGAGGTAAATAATTGACTATTATTGATGGCCCCGGAGGTTATTTTATCTTCATTTTACGACCAATAAAATGTTTTTTTTATAACTCTGGGGTAAATAAACATACCGGCCTGAATAAGGAATAAAGCAATTCCTGTGTCATGAAGAACTCACAATGATTCACCAACCACTAATTGGGCTAGTCTCAAATTTAGTGACGCCTTATTTCACTGGCAATTATAACTTGATGTCTAAGGAGTGTAACTTTGTTCAAAGAAGGATGAAAATCCAGAAACGGTGGAGACAAGTGTTCTTTGTAAAGAAAATCTTATTTGAGGTAGAAACTCACAAGATAATCTGCCTGTGAAAGGTGTGGTACTGCTCTCCGTGGCGGCTAAAAACTCCGCCTTACTTCTGCCACGTCCATTGATCATTATGACCACCTTCCATGGCAACCACATAAAACCGGACTACTTTGAGAATGGACGCCCACAGCTGTATCGAGCTAAGCGAGTTCAGATCTCAATACAAACCCCGCTCGCAACAGCGTAATATACGACACCCTTAGCGTAGGTCCTTGGCAGACACGGACCAGCAACGCTTTAACGTGATCCCGCCGGATGGTGCTTCTTCACAAACAGAGCCGTGGTTGGCTTCTCAGAACTCAGCTCAACTAGTACAGGACACACTGATGCTGGCAGCTGTTACTCCCGTCTAACAATGAGGTCGAATATGAATAATCCCACCCAGATAGACTCTCAACCTTCCAGATCTCTGGGCAGATCACACAAAGTGACCCCGCTTGGTTGGCCTAATAGGAAACTGGGGTATCGAAACACGAGACTAGCGCATGGCCAATTATGTAGCCCCCGGTTAAGTCTGACAGTAGTTTCGCCTGGAAGCTTGGAGTACTATCCTGAAGTGTTCAAAACCCAGCGCGATGCCTTAGCAAGAGGGTCAGATCCCTACCAACCAAAGAAACAGCTGTTCTCCTCGCTCAGTTACCACTAAGTCGCTAATTACTACCAATCGGGTGAACAAAATGGCGACTACGGTCCCTCCCGGATGACTGGATAGCGTTCACTACCTTAGCTCTGGAGAACTCCCGGATAGCAGGGTCAAAGCCCACAAGATTCAAGTCTGTGTGGCCTCTTCGATTTTTCGTGAAAGGGTCGCATAAACATTCTAAATGGCCTTATCTCAATGCTTCACCACCCGTATATAAGACGTTTGAAGGAACCGGCGAAGGAATATGCAAACCATCCGTGAGGCGTAACTCGCGACAAGGCCCATACCCATGGTTATTACTGGCCAACCATGAGGGTAGATGCAATCGCCTACGTCAGGAAGTGTGATCGCTACCAATGGTGTTTCGGCTTGAGGCGCTATGATTGAGCGGAAAACTCATTGATTTTAATCAATTTTCTGATTAGTGTTACAATGTAATTACTTATTTTTATGCGTAAACATGAGATTTTAATTAAATTTATATTTTGCGCATTTTATTAGAAGAAGCCTAATTCCAAAGAAAAATCCTAAGAAAATGAGATAAATGGCTACAAACAGGTCGCATGCATAGCTTGAGGTCGCAACACGTGACCGTAAAGAAAGACACAAGTTGAGGCATGAAATTGTGGTCGTGACACAAACACTTGGAGACCATAAAAAGTTGTCGCTGCAAGAATCAAAGTGGCTAGCAACAGAAACAGTGTCGCGACAGAGAATCAAGGTCCCGACACATAATTCAGCTAAGGAAGAAAAAGCTAGGTCGCGACATGAAATTGTGGTCACGACACAAACACTTGGAGACCAGAAAAAGTTGTTGCTACGAGAATCAAAGTGGCTAGCAACAGAAAGGTGTCGCGACAAAGAATCGAGTTCAAGCACACATAATTCAAATGGAGAAAGAGTTTCAAGTCAGAACATGGAATTGTGGTCGCGACATAAATACCGAAACAAGAAAATGTGGTCACAACAGTGTCACTACCATCGTATTTGATCTAAACATGGTCACGACGTTATTAACTGTCACGACTACGAAGATGATGACTCTCAGAAAATGCGAACGTTATAATATGAATTCATGTCGGCAAATAACCGAAGAAAACTCAAGAAAGAACAATGTCGTGACAGAGGACATCAGGTCGCGACTCAATATTGCAAAAATAAGGCATAAGAATGTTGCGACAAGTCGAGGACACGATAGACCTAATATCGTGTGCTTCTCGAGGTCGCGAACCGAACAGCTGAGTCAATACTTAATTTAGGAAACTAATGCGAGTTTGAATTGAGTCAACTACGGAACAGGCAATAAGCGCCTTTATGAAGGAGAAATAGCTCTTCCGGAACCCAGATCCTTGGGGGTTGACAAAGACTTACTTGTATAATTTTAGATTAGATTAGTTAGAATCGTTTGATTTTTTTTTCTTTCTTCTCGATTCCAACTAAGAAACTGCTTGAATCAGAAGTCGATCAAATCGTTTCTATTTCTTCCAATTACTATCCTAAATTAATGAAGTCTAGATAATTCTGGAATTCAGTTCTTTCAATTTATTACAGTTACAGTGGACGTTCTTGATCAATACTCCATTGTTGATTGTGATTCGGGGCCTTTTGAGAAGCGCAATTTTCCACGTAATCGACTTGTCATAGTTATATCTTTCCAACAGATGGAATTTCCTGGATCGGGATTTATTTGATTGATGTTGTTCTTGAATTGATTTGTTCCCGATAGTAGCACTAATAATCTTTCAAAGACTGTATCCTACTCGATTTTCAGAGGCCCTCTAAGTGACACAGTAGATGGAATTCTGCAGCCTGGAACATTCAAATCAGGTATGTTAGACTACTATCAAGAACTAATGATCTCTCTCGAAAGTGTTATTTCGATAAATTTCCAATTCACTCATAGTTGAAGTTGAAGTAGACATATCATGAATTTAAATATCAGAGATTTCACCCAACTGTGATACATATCTTGATCTGTTATCAAATCTAATCAAGGAAATTTAGAGAACCATTTATATCTAGTGCTATGTTCATCAACCAATTTGTAGAGGTTTTCGTAATGGCCTGCACTTAGACAAGAAACTCATAGCCTTAAGAAATGGGTATGAAGTATTAAGAGAGTACTCAGATCTATAAAGAATGCTCTAAATACAAGTAACCCGATCGGGATCCATGGCTTTGAAAGTCAGGCTGTGGACCTCTAATTAGTGAAATATGGAGAAATCCAAGCTGCATTATTAGACATCTTTGACAAATCCAGATCAAAATCAGGACTGAGAAAATCAATGAATTATAATGCAGAAATTGACTGTTTCACAGCAATTCCTTGACAGTGTTCATTTCTAGTGAACTGATTCAATTCAGTTTATTTTATTTGTTTGAATTCAAATTTTATTTTAATTGGAGGAATGTAATATAGGATTATCTTGTCTTTAAATTCCGCTTTTCAAACCATTACAAGGAGGTGCAAATAGTGTGACTGGTAGTTAAGATATTGATTTCAAATTCTCACAATCTGAGGGAATAATATCCGACTTACATCCATTTTTTACTACATGTATGACCTATGCACTTCCAAAGAGTCATGTACTAAACCCATTTATGAACTTGAACATAAAACTGGTTTATCCATTTTAAGCAACTCAATCTAATTTGACATGTCATGTGGATAATTAGGCTCCTGTATAAGTAAGAAATTGAAGGCTTAATATATTGAACAAAGGCAAAATGTTTTTATTAAGACCAGTTTCATAGGGATTGAAGGATTTAATAAATCACATCTGATAAATGAGAGTTCTAATTTGACATTTTTCTTTACTATAAAAATTCACAAAATGCTTTTATCGCAGTAGAGTTGAATAAGCTACTGATCTTGTAAAGAGCTTAAAGGATATATGATTTTTAATACCACTGTTTCCAATTAATCTCAATATGTTTCCATTTCAGGAAGTTATTTCATGCACAGGAAGACAGACCAGATATGCCTTGAGACATCAATTGGAAAGAATGACGAGGAACCCATGAAAGTCAGAAGTGCAGAAACAACAATTATGACATATGAAAGAATGGATCGATACCAACAAGAAACAACGCAGAAATGGGCCCACGAAGATACAATGGAGGATTTCGAGACCACATCCATGAAGAATATTCAAATAACAGATAACCCATGTATAGGTTGAACAACTTTGAGATGAAATCAACAGCGATCACCGCAGCGTGAGAAACAATTCTACGTGCCATCCTATCAAGAACCTAATGAGCATGGGCGATTCCTTAGTGATACAACAGCAATAAATGGTGATGAATCAGAGACAAAGCTCTACATCTCTTCCCTTTTCCTTAAGAGATATTATATGTGCCCACATGGTATGAATCATTGTCATATGGCTCAAGGACACATGGGAAGAGTTTGCAGCCAATTAGCGCATTTTTCCCCCATCCCTCAAAGCAGAAAGAAGAAGGGAGATCATTGTGTTCAAACAGGGGGAGGATGAAAGCTTATATACTACCTAGGAACTATAAGATGCATGTTATTAGCAAATCTTGCGGATGGCATAGACCTAAAGACCTTAAATGGATATTGTCTACTGACTTCTGAATGATGTAATTCTGGCGGTATCATCGATGCAGCTCTTGCCGTGGGCACGGCCGGTTAGCGCAGGAAGCAAAGACATGAAGACTACAAATGCAACATGAAAGCTCCATCCGAATCTTTAGGAGCAACAATGACAAAAGGGAGGCTGACAGCTCAATAAATGATCGGGCGTGAAGTAAAACTGATACAATCATGCACAAGCTTGGGAATCAAGAGAAAGAATGTACTCGCTTCATGAAATTGGTTGCAGATGAACCAAATAAGTGTTAAGGACTTATTGATGAGGATCCCTATCAGTTGAGGAGTGCCAATGTACTAATAGAACAAAGAAGCTACCATTTCAAGCCTAACCTCAACTTGCCTACACACTACACACCAACACTTAGGGGCCATGAGAACTTCTCATATGGTGGAGGGGCATCACAAGGCCTAAGACATGGGCAAGGTTTTCAGCAAGGATAATCCACTGGGTTCCAAAGAAGAAGAACAACAAAGAAGGAGAAAATGTAAATGAATATCAAGGTCAAAAGAGGATTCCTGCTGGCTTCAGATAAATGCCAGTAGCTCACGGAGATAACAAAGTCGCTTAAACCACCATGAACAAAACTGCTGTTAAAACCCTAAACTGAACACACAAATTTTTCACAAACACCAATGGCTTCAATTAAGAACCCAGAATATTGGGTAAATCACCCAACTATAACAAGGACTTAAGATGTTTTCCACGACACCTGAACTAAGGACTGTATGGCACCCGTACCTGAGGAGTGGTAAGGAATTGAGAAACAGGTATAGGTTAGTTAAGATCAAACAAGAAGAAGAGGGAAGAACCGGAAGAGAGAAATAGAAATACCAGCTTCAAAGTTAACTACAGTAAACCGAGAACAAGGTGCAAACCGAAAGTACCCAAAGAAAACTATAATAAAAGGTATATATGTCTAAGCTCACTAATCATAGCTCTCTTTCCATAAAGACTGTATAAAGAAGGAGAATCAATTTTCTAAATTCCTCGAGATGTTCAAGAAGATAGAAATTAACAGACTTCAGAGATGCTATAAATCAAATGCCAAACTATGCAAAATTTCTGAAGGATATATAGAGCAAAAAGAAGAGAATTGTTGAGGAGGGAGTGGTGAGCCTAGCTGCAACATCCAATGCAAGGACCAAGAGCCTCTACCGCCTAAGATGAAAGACCGGCATTTTACCTATCTCGAACAATCGGGAAATATGAGTTTAAGAAAGCTTTGTGTGACTCAAAGCAAGATTAACTCGATGCCCTTATCAATGGTACAAAGGTCGAGTTCGGGGAACTTACTCCAACAAAGAATCACACCAGAATGTGGGCCGGAGTAGGTCAATGGCACAACTAGAAGGAGTCCTTGAGGATGTACCGGTCAAGGTAGGGAAATTCATCTTCCTCATGGATTTATTACAAGAAAGAAGAAGACACACTGTGTCCCTCTCAAGTAATAGGAAGACCTTTCTTAAAGAATCAGTCAGCTTTGATTGATGTACAAAAGGGTGAGCTAACCCTGAGAGTGGGGAATGAAGCAGTGCACTTCAACCTCAACAAAAGCTTAACACAAATTGATGTCGGGATGAAGAAAAAATTGTATGGTCAGAGGTAAAATTTAATCCATCGCTTTTGAATTGAACTCTAATTGTAACATTTAGCATTCTATTAATGAAAATGAGATGAATTTCCATTTAAGAGTGTCGATTATGAATTGTTGCATCCGGGCCAGTAATATACGTAAACGCTCGAGTTTGAATGAAATGCAAAGAGAATTCACGCAAAGATAGAAAGAGTTAACTATAAGAAACCACATGTATAAGATATTTAAAAGAATTGCCTAGTCATCTCGAAATATGCTTTCAGAACCAAAGATAACAACTAAGATTATATCCATGATTAACTGGAAAATGAAGAACAAAAGTCAAGTAAGATCATGAAATACAAGAGCATCAGGCTGGGTCAATTTAAGATCTAAAGGTATCAAATTCTTCTATTTATACTGTACTCTGCTAGAGATAATAAAGACTTTAATTGAACACCAAAGGAGGCTGAATCCAGTAATTAAGGATGTTGTAAGGAAGGAAGTGTTGAAATGGTTAAATGCAGGTTTTATTTATGCAACATCGACAGCCTCGGGTGAGCCTGGGCCATGTGGTTCAAGAAGGGGTGATTCACTGTGATTAGAAAATGAAAGGAATGGAACTAATTCACAAGAACCGGTGGACAGGATGGGAGGGTGTGTATAGATTATTAAAATGAACACAAACTCGTGAAAGATCATTTTCCGCTTCATCGATCGACGCTGACAAAAGAAAAGACATCCTCACTTAGTGCTTTCTGATGGATGATCTTAGATACAACCGGGTCTGCTATCAGACCCAGACCAAGAGAAAACCACTTCACAGCGCCTATGTTACTTTTGCTTTTAAATAATACAGTTATGTAATGCCCTACTACATTTCAAAGATGCATGATGTTTATGTTCTCGATTCGGGGCAGAGGTTATGGAGATATTCATGGATGACTTCACAGTTTATGGATCCAGTTTTGAACATTGCTTGCAAAATTTGGGGACAGCACTTCATAGGTGCCAAGATATGAACTAGCTCAATTGGGAAAATGTCATTTATGGTAACCAGAAGGTATTTGTCTAAACATAATTTGGGCACAGGCTTCAGAGGACCAAGCAAAGGTTTCCATTATAAAGACTCTTTTGCCACCTACAACAATCAAGGGAATAAGAAGTTTCTTGGGACATGCTGGTTTTTATAGAAGATTTATCAAAGACTTCTCAAAAATTGCAAGACCATTATGTAGACTATTAGAAAAGGATACCAATTTTAATTTTGATGCAACCTGCCAATCTTCATTTGAAGAGATCAAATCCAGATTAGTTGAAGCTCCCATCATGGCCAAACTAGACTGGAACAATGAATTTGAGATTATGTGTGATGGCAGTGATTATGCAATGGGAGTTGTATTGGGATAGAAAACTGACAAGATGTTTAGGGCCATATACTATGCCAACAAAACCTTCAATGAAGCTCAAGAGAACTACTCAACTATTGAAAAAGAGATGTTGACCATGGTATTTGCATGTGAAAAATTCAGGCCATACATATTGGGAGCCCATGTCATCATCCATACTGATCATGCTGCAATTAAATATTTGATGGCAAAGAAAGAAGCTAAGCTAAGACTGATCAGATGGGTATTGTTATTACAGGAATTTGATCTAGAGATCAAGGACAAGAAGGGTTGTGATAATGTGATAGCTGATCACTTATCAAGAATTGAAAAGACTACTGTGAAAGAAGAGGGAACATAATTAGCAGAAAACTTTCCAGATGAGCAGTTATTCCAGTTGTCATTCCAATCACCCTGGTATGTTGACATTGTAAATTTTCTAGCTTATGGAGTTATGCCACCAGAATTCAGCTACCAGTAGAGAAAAAAGTTGAGGATTGACAGCAGATTTTATATATGGGATGACCCACTGTTATTCAAAAGAGGGGCTGATATGATAATCAGGAGGTGTGTGCCAAAAAGTGAACAAGGCAGAATCTTATATGAGTGTCATGTATCAATTACACGGAGATATTTCGCGGGTGGAGACAAAACATCCCACAAGATTCTCCAATCAGGTTTTTATTGGCCTACCATTTTTAAAGATTGTTTTGAGTGGGTTAAACTTTATGATCAATGCCAGAGAATGGAAAGTATCAGCATAAGACATGAAATGCCCCTGCAAGGTATCTTGGTGGTGCAGCTTTTTGATGTGTGGGGAATAGATTTCATGAGACCTTTACATCTCACTGGGGAATCTATACATAATTCCTAGTTGTGGACTATGTATCCAAATGGGTGGGAAGCAACAGCTTGTCAAAAAAATGATGCTAATACGCTTGTGGGGAATCTTATAGAGAAATATTTTGAGTAGACTAGTACCCGTAACTATCAAGGCTGCATTGAGGGAGCCATTTTGCAAACAAGGTGTTTGAGAAACTCATGAGCAGGTATGGAATCAAACACATAATGAGTTTGGCTTACCATCTTCAAACAAATGGGCAAGCTGAAATTTCCAATAGGGAAATCAAGAAAATTCTTGAAAAGACTCCAGAAGTAAGATAAGATCGGGTCTCTAAAGCTTGATGATGCATTCGGGTTTATAGAATTGCATATAACCCCATTAGTACGCCCCATACAGAATTGTCTTTGGTAAACCTTTGTCACCTCCCTCTTGAATTGGAGTACAAGAAAATATCAAGAAATTGAATTTTTTGATTTCGGGGCTACTAAAGAGAAAAGATTGCTCCAACTGAAGGAATTGGAAGAGTTGAGAAATGAAGCTTATGATAATGCCAGGATTTACAAGGATAAGACAAAGAATGGCATGATCAAAAGATTTTGAGGAAGGAATTTAAAGCAAGAGATTAGGTCCTGTTATTCAACTCCAAATTGAAACTATTTCCAGGAAAACTGAGATCAAAATGGAGTGGTCCATATATAGTAGTGGCAAATACAACCTATGAAGCAGAGACATTGAAAACTAATACTAGAGAAGAATTTAAAGTGAATGGTCAGAGATTAAAGCATTACCTTGGAAGGAATGTAATTGAAAACTGATTCCAGGTTCTGAGTTAAGAAGAAATTGCTGAAACAAGAGAATCATAGCTGCAAGTCCAGCTAAGGACTCAAAACTGAGCAGCTTCGTGGGAGGCAACCCATACAATGTTTTAATTGATGTTTTATAGTCAATTAATGTGTTTGAAATTTTAAGTTTTTAGTTAGACTTGTGTGTTGTTTCATCAAGTTTAAAATTTTAGTGTTCTTATGGAAATGTTGAGGGGTACAATATTTACATGGAGTCTTCATTTATCGCTTCCTGTGATGTACATAAAAGGCTACAAAGGGAAGTATTCTCTGTCTATAATCATTTCTTCTCTAGAGAATACATGATTGAAGTTTGGGGGAATTGGAATTTTTAATTCAATATTGAATTTGATGTTCTGATGAGCTGATTTGTTGAATATTTGAAATGATGAATATGAATTGTTCGACTAATTGATGTTTTCAAGGATCTTGTTTAAATGTATCACAGAGACTGAGATTTCTAGCGTGATAGACTCGAGGTCGTGACAAGGTTCGAACCGATAACATGAGGAATTAAGAAATTGTCGCAACAAAAGCCTTATTGTAAAAAACAAACTAAGGTTGCAACATGAATTTGGCCCAAAACATAAGGAACCTAAATAATCGGTGAAGTGCACAATGCTCGAGACAAAGAGAAATTATGTCGCGACCAGGAATGACTGAAGAAAGAGAAAAATTTGTCGTGACAAAAATTTTATTTGTCAAGACCACTTTTGAGGTCATGACAAACCTAAGTAGGTCGCGACCAAAATTGTCTAAATCCCAATAAATTTAGGTTTTAACCTTCGATGAAGTACTGCAACATTAAATCGACATTTATCAAGTTAGCAATTAGAGTTGTGACCTAGGAATTAATGTCGCGACATTCCATAAGACAATAATAACATTGAGCCCATCCATCATAAAGGCTGAAACTGAATATCCAATTTCGTTCCAAAATGTCAATCCAGTCGCATCCTCACCCAACTGCTCATTCTCTTTCTCTCTTCGAATACCAAAACCTTAGATCCAATTTCCTAAAAAGTTCAACTCCAAATTCTCACTACGCGTAAAACCGTAACCCCGTTATGAATCTTAATGAGATGATCAATGAGATAATGAATGAATATGCTCATGAGGAAGAGGTTCCACCGAACCTCAACTGAGACAATAAATGCAAGAACTGTAAGCCCAACCTGAAGTAGAAGAACCAATTGAGGAAGAAAAGGCAACAAAAAGACAGAGAACAGTAAGGCATACAGAAGAAAATGAAACAGAAGGCGAAAAATACTTCATCTCTGTAGAAGCTCAAGCTTTATGGAACAATCAAATGGCTAACAAGGGCTTCATCAGCGAAAGGGGGTTTGGAAAGCTTATTTCCCCTTTTGCAGAAATAATAGAAAAGAAGGGCTGAATTCTTCAGACGCGACAAGGCGCCTCTAGTTTCTCTCGGGCTTGGGTAAGGGAGTTTTATGCAAATATGGTATGGATGAGGGAGGACTTAGTATATGTTCGAGGAGAGTATGTCTTTCTGACATCGTATGAATTCACGAAGTCTTTCTAACTAAAAGAACTCAAGCATGGTTCAAATTCAAAAGTTGGTTAAAGACCAGACCATGGAAAAATATAAATCTGCTAATCCATCGGATACGGGAAGTGGAGGCAAATTAAGAAGAACCTCATACATCTGTTACAAGGATTAAGGTAGAGAAAGTAAAAGACCACGAAAGTACCATTACAAGAACAAAAACCCGCAAAACCAATTAATACGAAATGCCGAAGTCTCGTGGAGCTGCCACGATCTCCTTAAAACAGATTCGTTGTCTCCCTGGTGCTCGGAGAAGTCACTGACGCCTGTTTCAGATACAACGGGCGGACGCGCAGTACTCAACACCCAAACACTGCCCGCGAACAAACTCGGGTCCGAGGCTATCACCCAAACACCACACTTTGATAAACTCAAACCAAAAAAAAAAAAAAACCTCTCTTTTTTTCGAGACAAGGAAGTCTCACCAGATAAAGCAAAGGCGAGACTCCTTAACATTCAGGAAACCAATGTTTAACAAGTCAAACGTTGGACTCCCTGCCCTTTGGACTCCTCAAGGAGTAAATGACAATGAATGTCATTTATTCCAACAATTCCCCACATGAATGACATTCATGACCAAAGATCCTAAAAGACTGGGTGATAGATTCATCAGAAGAAACCTGCATAGGAGGTAGGTGTTATCCTTTGAACCTTCCCTTGTAAAATATGTTTACTCTACTAACTAAATAGTAGACATGATGTCCTTGAACCATTCTGTCATTGGTGTAGACGATGACATATTCCACACAGGAATCTTCCTAACATATTTCAGTTCTCACTTTTATGTCCATTTTGGCCATGGACATGCGCCTGGTTCTGCAAGAGTTTAATAGAAATTGTGCCCTATTCAATTCCCTCTGAAGCGGCCCCACTTCACTCTTACATAGGTGATCTCTCTGTAAATTAAGAGTAGCTCATGTTACTCTTCGCCAATGCTTAGAGATCATTAAAAGCATAGCTTAACCTTCTTATGAGCATCACTGTCACTATAGGAATGACATAAGATCCCCCACAAAGGATTGTATCAAAGTTCAATTTGGTTGTCCTTTGAACCTAGATTCGGGATTCCGCTAGCTAGGCTGGGTATCCATTGCATCGACTTATTCTTTTACGGGGCTTTAGTCCCATTCCTTCGATGACTTTTCAACCAAACTCTGTTTAACCTTGGTTACGGATCCGCAATGTTATCCTTAGATTTTACATAATCTATTGAGATAACCCCAGTTGAGAGTTGTTGTTTAATGGTATTGTGTCTACGACGGATATGTCTAGACTTACCATTATACATACTGTTTTGTGCTCTACCAATAGCAGATTGACTGTCACAATGTATGCATATTGGAGGCACTGGCTTTGGCCACCTTGGAATGTCCTCTAGGAAGTGGCGTAGCCATTCCGCCTCTTCCCCACATTTGTCTAGTGCTATAAACTCATATTCCATTGTGGATCTGGCAATAACCGTCTGTTTTGAGGATTTCCATGATACCGCTGCACCTCCCAGTGTAAAGACATAACCACTATGGGATTTTGAGTCTTTAACATTAGATATACAATTAGCATCACTATATCCTTCAAGTAATAAAGAGATATCTGTGTAGTGCAGCCCATAGTCACGAAAGAATTTAAGTATTTTAATACTCATTATTCCTCGCAATGCATAGCTCCAAGATCGTCGTGGTACCTACCGCCTTATTAACCGTATAGGCTATGTCCGGGTCTTGTACAACCTATTGGGCATATTAGAATTTCTATCACCCTAGAGTATTCTACTTGAGCAACACTCTCTCCTTTATTCTTGGAAAAGTGTAGAGTTACATCTACCGGTGTTCTGGCTATACCAGATTTATCCTTATCAAACTTCCCAAGAATATTGTCAACATAGTGTGACTGACTTAGCACGAGTCCATCTGATGTTCTTTTGATTTTTATTCCCAAAATAACATCAGCAAGTCCCATGTCTTTCATGTCAAATCTTGAATTCAACATGTTCTTGGTAGATGTAATCTCTATCTTATCATCACTACCGACAATCAACATGTCATCACGTGACAAACATACAATGACATAGCCATGTTCATCATTCAAGACATTACACTTGTCACATTCATTACTTGAATCCATGTGACAACATAACGTTGTCAAATTTCATGCCATTGTTTCGGTGCTTGTCAGAATCCATACAAGATTCTGTCAACTACAGATTTTCAGCTCGTCCCTGAGCGTAAACCCTCGTGTTATTCCAAAGGATTTTCCATCCAACTCATTTGAAGGCCACTTGACATCCATTTATGTACCACATTCTTTTGAGCAGCACTGGTACACCATCCTTATGGAGTTTATTCTCGCCACAAGAGAATACGTATCAAAATAATCCGCACTTCGCTTGCTCATAGGCCTGATCACAAGTCTGGCCTCTTGTATCATCTGATTGATCCGCCTTACTCTTCCGTTTCCTTCTAAAAATCCACTTGGAACTTAGAGGTTTATGTCCCCATGGAAGATCTACTAAATTTAAGTATGGTTATGCAAAGATGGAATCAATTTAATTCTTTTAATTGCCTCTTTCCACATGAGACTAAGAGAGTCTCACGCTCTTATAGGCTCGAGGTTCCCTACGAGCATGTATGCTCGAAAATCAGACCAAATGATTTTTCACTCGCCTCATCATGCCTGGGTTCTACCTCTCCATCAAGATCTCCATCCCGACTCATTTTCGAATAGTTCCAACACGCTTTGATGAACTAAGCTTTTCCTTGGATCCGTATGGAAACACATCCTCAAAGAATGATGCATTCTCGATTCCATTATCGTGTTCTGGGTGAATATCCCAGATATTAGACTCATAAACAAGAACGGTAAGCATCACTGGCAGGTGCATAACCAATGAAGATGCAATCAATAGTTTGTGTCCTATTCTCACCTTTGGGCAATGAACTCGCACTTAGCCGTACATCCCCACACTCGCAGTACAGAGACAGGTTTCATTCCTTTCCATAACTCATATGGAGTCTTTTCTCGCTTTAGGTACTCTTATTTGTAATGTAATATGATAAATACCCCCACATGTTTTGTGGTAGACTTAACTTATCAAAGATTGCATCATCAGCTTTTTAGGAGCACTTCCGCCACCACTCCATTAGACTGTGGCGACAAGGTGTTAGGGTTTCATGTATAATCCCATGTTGAGCACAAAGGTCAACAAATGGCGATTCATACTCTCCACCTCGATCACTTCTCAAAGACTTTAATTTTCCTATCAGTTGATTCTCAACTCTCGCTTTTGTAGAGGAACAAATTTCTCTATCACTTCACCCTTACTTTTAAGTATGATACAAGATTGTGCTATCATCCACAAAGGTAATAAAATATTTATTACCACCTCTTGTTTGTACGAGCTTCAAATCACATATATCACTATGGATTAAGTCAAGAGGTTCAGTGTGTCTTTCAATACTTTGAAAAGATGACCTGGTTAGTTTTGCCTCAACACAAGTTTCACACTTGTGCTTTGCATCAATTTGAAAAGTTGGTATATGATTTAAGTTGATTAATTTATGCAATGTATCATAATTAACATGTCCTAATATACCATGCCATAGATTAGATGACTCAAGAATATAAGGTAAGAACTAGCTTTATTCATTTCGACTTAATGATAGTCATTACATTAAGCCTCCACATACCCGCCACTCATATACCCTTTCCGACATACATTCCGCTCTTGATAGAACAAATTTATCTGACTCAAATCACCAACCAAACCATGACTAGATCAAAGAAGAACCGTACACCAAGTTCTCAAGGGATTTCAGTACATATAAATATCATGAGTCACTTTCCTGTAAGCCACCTCAAGACCACCTTGCCTTGCCCTTTCGAGCATCCGATGTTGCAAAGTTCCCATGAACACCTTTTCTCCAGCCTCAATTGTCTAAAGGTGGAGAATATCATTCATCAGAACATACATGGCGGGTAAGCACTAAGGTCAATCCACCATTCCTCGGGGGATTCGATCCCACCAAGTTCACTCCTCGTAGATCACCGCGTGAGGTCAATTTCTTACACATCCTTGAGATGCTCGCCAATCCTCACACTGGCCTTTTGAGCTTTGTTTCTCTCTTCTCTCGGAAGTCTGGCATCATAAGATTCATGGACCTTGCTTCCCACGCTTGAAGCATTCCCGATGAACTACTTCAACACTCCCTCGTCCCAAATTAGTGCCTTTTCCTTGTTGTTGCTCTTTTTAACTTGGAACCTTGACCATGTTCCACAAAGTTAGCCTTAGGCCTCATTGGGATTGTGTGCCATTTTCCTCTCGGGGATCCTTTATTGTCTTCTTCGATGCGAAGTCTAATAACTAGATCTTCGATGCTCATCTCATTTCTCTTATGCTTGAGGTAGTTTTGGAAGTCTTTCCAAGCAAGAGGCAGTTTCTCAATAATAGCTGCCACTTGAAAAGTTTCGCTCAACATCATTCCTGCATGAATCTCACATGGAGGATTACTTGGAAGTTCTTGGATCTGGATCGACCACAAATTGAATCTACCATTTTATAATCGAGGAATCCGCCCACAACGAACTTTTCGCCCCTGTGATCTCGCTTTTATATTTCCTAGCCTAGAACCATACCTTTCGTCGTTTTCTTATCCAGATACATTGTATGAGAATCGCTTAAAGCATTCATGATGTAGTTCCCAAGACGTAGTTTTAATGTTTCCAAGCATCCACAAAGATCGATGACTCGATATCGCGCCATCTTCTTTGAGCTTCTGAGTTTCTTCCACAAGAATCTCAAGATTCAGTCGCCAAATATCAGCATCTTTGCTGCCACCTTTTGAAATTAAGTCCACTTAATTTCTTCCGCTTTTCTCCGTGTGAGACAAAGATAGGCATCGTAGCAGCATCAATCGGTGTCAGGTCACGTAGAGGGGCTACTCGAGCATGCAAAGGGGGAACCATGGTGTTCGAACCATCCATTTCTCCGCAAAATTATAGAAAATTGGATCAATTTCTATTCCCAAACCAATTCGCACACTGAATTAACATAACAAAGTATTCCTTGTGAAAGACCGTGGTAAAACCCGAGCCAAACAACTAGCCTCCTTATCGTAACTGTTTTGTAGTTTCCAAATTCCTAAGACCACAAAGGAATTAGCACAAACTCACAAAGTGAGAATATGGTTTTAGCCTAAAAGACTTTTATCCTTATTATATATTCCTCGCAAGAAATATCACAACAAAGCATGTGGTTTATCGACGAGCCTGCCTCGAACCTCAAGGTGTCGAGTTCCACTTTCCTTTGTATTTTTATTTATTTTATTAAAGGATCTTCCAACAAACCAAGTTGTTTGTTTGTGTTTCCTTGTCAACGGTGGTTCTCCTCCTTGTATCCAAAAAGGAAAACCTCGCCAAATATATATTTTTCTTTTTCTTTTTTTTTTTTGTTTTTTTTCTTAAATTTTTTTAGACTCCTCAAGGAGTAAATGACAATGAATGTCATTTATTCCAACAGAACCCACACCATGCTATCAATAGAGGGTCTCTCACAGAGGATGCAAAGGTTTGGTTCTACTTCATAGCCTCTGTTATAATTCTAACTAAGCATCTGTGCTCAGTCAGGGAGCAGGAAGCCATAATTTTATATGCCATTTTGAAGGGATATAAAATTAATGTGGGGAGTTTAATTGAGGCTCCATCAAGGGATACTATTTGAGCAACAAAAGAAGGCTGATCCCCCACCCAGCAACCATCAACCAACTATGCATCCTTGCTGGAGTGAAGGGATCATGGGAAGAAGAAGAGGTATGCCCTTGGGTTTCTCCTTTAACCCTGATTGGGGTAACAGAGGGGCCCAAAAATAAAAAGAAAAAGGGGATTGTAAAGGTAGAAGCAGAGCCAGCAGGAGGAAATGATAACAGGGAAATCGAAAATTTCCCAGAAAAAACTCCTCCAATAGAAGAAGAAGAGATGCATTGTAGAATGAGTCCATTGAGTCATTCATACCCAGATATGAGAGAGAATTTCCTTGAGCCTGTAGAGAGTTCCAAAAGAAATGAAGGAACCGCTGAAATCCTAGAGATACTAATATCAATGAAGAAAGAAATGGAAGAGAGAGAGAAGAAGTGGGAGAGACAACAACAAATAAGAGAAGAATACATGGAAGCTGATTTTAGAAGGAAAGAACAACAATGGGAACTAAACTTGAAACAGAGAGAAGAAGAATGGAAGGAAGAGATGAAAAGGAGGGAGGAGGAATCAAGAGAAAAGATGAAAGCCAGTTTGGAAGCCTTCTATAACAATTAATTCAAGAGATGCGACCATCGACAATTCAAGGAAGAGAGAAGCGTAATGGAAGGGAAATATGCTTGAAGAAAATAGAAGCTTTCAAGTATCTATAAAGAGCACCAAGGAATTTGGGAGGTTAATGAAGGAAAGAGACAAGGATTTGGAGGACAATGATGTATATAGGAGGAAAATCTGGCATAAGAGCTTAGATTTGATCAACACTAATTTGTCAAACATGCTAGGTTGCATTTCTGAGTTGGAAAGCACAGTGAATAAAGTAGGTCAGAATCAAGATCGTTTGATCACTATGGTGGAGTTCACAAATGATATATGCACCTCTGGAAAGGAAGAACCCACTGACAAGAAAAGACCAGATATCACATTCCCAAAATTTCCTCCCTGTTTGGCAAGCTTTGACATTGATCCTCCCAATATCATACCTACCAAATCCTATAAGAAAAGAAAGTGAATTCTCACAAATTCTTCTCTTTTCACTTTCTTTAATTGTATTCTTTCTTCACCATTAATAGAAGCATAGTAAAATTCATTGAAAATGTCTTGTGATTTGTTCTTCTAATCTGACAATTTGGTTTTGTTGTTCTCAATAATGTTGCAATTAGAACATATATGTTGTTGAACTGCTTAACTTGGATCGAGAGGTTGAATGAGTCTGAGAAACTATGAATTGTTTTGGATGAATTGATGTGATTGAGTGAATTAGGTTGCTTGTGTCATTCTGGGTTGTCTGAAAGAAATGATTTATATATTCAAGCTGATATTTGTGAAATGGCACAACAACCATTGCTAAAATCCAAACAATACTGTTATAGAAATTAGGGTAGGCCTATTTGAACTGAAATAAGAAGTTGCAGTTTTAGTTTGAATTAAGTTGAAAACACAGAGCTGGGAAAAGGTATACAATTGAGTAACAACAAGACTCTTGAATCATGTAAAATAGTTGAGTCAAGATAAATCTTGAAAAACATCACACATGGTACCGCAAGTCCTTAACAAATCGGGAAAAAAAAATTAGAGACATCTTCTGGGGTGATTTACAGTCAAGGTTACAAGGTACTAGAACTTGTTAGACACTAATAAGGCGAAATCCAGTAAAAAAATAATTGACAAGAAAGGATAGAGGTCCTCTTTGGAAGTTTGAACCTTTTTCAAGCCTACCCTCATTATATGCAGATGCATATACCCTAGTTCCAAGCTTTTAGCCAAATATGCCTCACTTCTTCAAATAACAGCAATTAGAAAACTGAAATCCCTCCCTAAAACTACCTGCAACAAAGAACCCCAAACTTACCCAGTTTTCAGAACAAGAAGTTTAATGTGCATAAGGGAACAGGATTGGGGAATATACTTCTTATAAACTACATGGAAGTATTAGACAAAATCAATTGAAAGATTAGAGAGGGAGAAAAGGGCTTCAATTAAAAGGGAATAAGTTTGTCTTGTGGCCTATCTCTCTTGAACAATTAAGTTCGTAGGGGTGTTTCAACACCTAGTACCCTAATGCCAACTGGTATGAGAGTTGCTAACCCAAAGTTCTCTAAGAGTGATAGAAAACCTAAAAAGACAAAACATTGCACTATTCCTAAAACTTTGACAAGAGAAGAAGAACAAAAAGAAATCCAGAAAAAGGACCTAACATAAATATGAAGGTGGCAAACAAAAGAGGCCATAAAATTCAAGATGATACACAAAAGCTAAGTTTGGGGGAGTTATTAAAGTTCATATTAGTAGGAAAGAAAGGGATGAAAGAGGAAGGCTATTAAGCAAAAGTGAATAGTGGAATCAGTAATTTCTGTTCAAATTTTTCCAATTGTCTACCCACTACCTAAGCCTAACATTACAAGCCAAAAGACCTCATTGGATCTCAAGGTCAATTTTTTTGCTTACATTAGTGCAGATCAATATGAAAAACAAGTCTATGGGACTTTGACTAATCTAGAATCCCCAGAAGATTAACTAACTTGGATGCTGAGAAAATGAAAGAAGACCAACACACACACACAAAAAACAAGAATTAATTGGATCAGATTACATGCAGATGTAATTCATCGCTATTTATGAAAGAGGTCAAACCATTTCTTTCTTAGTTGAGTAACCAAAGCCTGAAATAATACTGCAACCTACTTATTTCAAGTCAATTGGTGGAACTCAAAAGATCAGAAGTTAGAATAGAAAATGTCCTTAAAAATAAAGTTCAATTGCTTAAGGACAAATCTTTTCTTTCTTTGCTTTGGACAAGCAAAATTTAAGTTCGGGGAATTTGATGAGTAAAAAACTCATTGATTTTTAATCAATTTTTCTTATTAGTGTTACAATGTAATTACTTATTTTTATGCAGAAATATGGAGATTTTACCAAATTTATATTTTACATATTTTATTAGAAGAAGCTGCAATTCTAGCAAAAATCAAGAAGAAAATGAGATAAATGGCTAAGCAGCTAGGCCGCGACAGACAATTGAGGTCGCGACATAGAATTCAGTAAAAGGAAAGATAGTCAGGTTGAGACATGAAATTGTGGTCACGACACAAACACTTGGAGACCAGAAAAATTTGTCGCTATGAGAATCAAAGTGGCTAGCAACAGAAATGGTGTCGCGACAGAGAATCAAGGTCGTGACACATAATTCAGCTAAGGAAGAAAAAGCCATGTTGCGACTTGAAATTGTGGTCGTGACACAAACACTTGGAGACCAGAAAAAGTTGTCGCTACGAGAATCAAAGTGGCTAGCAACAGAAACGGTGTCTTGACAGAGAATCGAGGTCGCAACACATAATTCAGCTAAGGAAGAAAAAGCCAGGTCGCAACATGGAATTGTGGTCGCGACACAAATACTTGGAAACAAGAAAATGTGGTCGCAACAAAAGTCATCACTACTGGAAACTAAACATGGTCACGACGTAGCAATTCAAGTCGCGACTGCGACATGATGATTCTCAAGAAAAATGCTAACTAAAAGCAAATAACATGAATTCATGTCGCGACAACCAACTGAAGAAAACTACAAAGAACAATGTCATGACAGAGGACATCAGGTCGCGACTCAATATTGCAAAAACAAGGCATAAGAATGTTGCGACAAGCTCCGTGAGGACACGGCTGCACTCCAATAAGTCGCCGACAGCGAGAGGTCACGACCAACAATGAGTCGCTATTTAATTTGGGAATCCACGCCAAGCCTCGAATCAAAGCCCAATTGCTGAAAATGTATATATAGGCGCTCTTTTGCGTGAAGGAGAAAGCAACTTCTTCGAACCCAAATCCTGGGGGTTGACAAGACTACCGGTATAATTTAGATTAGATTAGTTAGAATCGCTGGATTTTTTTCTTTCGGATTCAACCAAAGAAACTATTTGGAATTGTGAAGCTAGATCAAATCGTTCTATTTCTTTTCCAATTACTATATGAAATTAATGAAGTCTAGGCAATTTCTAGAATTTAGTTCTTTCATTTTATTACAGTTACAGTGGACGTTCTTGATCAATACTCCATTGTTTATTCTGATTCAATTTTCGGTAGCGCAACTTCCACCGACCAGACTCCGTTGTTAGTTATAGTCTTTTCTGCATAAAATTAGATGGAATTTCCTGGATTGGGATTTATTTGATTGATGTTGTTCTTGAATTGATTTGTTCGATAGTAGTATCGAATACCCTTCAAAGACTGTATCCTACTCTGATTTTCAGGAGGCCCTATGACACAAGAGATGGAAATTCTCGAGAGCCTGAACATTCAAATTGGTGGGTACGTTAGACTACTATCAAGAACTAATGAGCTCTGAGTGTCTATTTCATAAATTTCCAATTCACTCATAGTTGAAGGAAGGGGATTATTTATCAATTTAAATAATAAGAGATTTCACCTTAACTCGATGAAGATATCTGATCTTGTAAGCGCTGAAATCTAATCAAGGAATGGGAGAAATCCATCATATTCCAAAAAGGAGGAGTCATCAACCATTTTGTAGAAGTTTTGCAATGGCCCAGACTTGGGATGCAAGAAATCTGCAGTCTTAAGAAATGGGTATGAAGTATTGAAAGAGAAAAATACCTAGATCTTATAAAGAATGTTCTAAATACAAGTAACTGATCGATCCAGCCAGCTGTGGACCCTAATTAGTGAAATATGGAGAACCAAGCCGCATTATTAGACATCTTTGACAAATCCGCATCAAAATCGTGGATCGAGAAAATCAATGAATTATAATGCGTAAATTGACTGCTTACAAATAGCTCCTTTGACAAGTCTACACATTTTGCATAACTGATCTATAATTCAGTTTATTTTATTCGCTTGAATTCAAATTTTATTTTAATTTGAGGAATGTAACATAGATTATCTTTGTCTTTTAAATTCCGCCAAACCATTACAAGGAGGTGCAAATAGTGTGGATCTTGAGTAGTTAAGATAGTTGATTTCAAATTCTCGCCAATCTTTTTGAGGGAATAATATCTGACTTACATCCATTTTTACTACTCAGATGACCCGTGCACTTCCAAAGTCATGTACCAAACCCATTTATAACTCCAACATAAAAATCCTGTTTTATTCATTTTGGGCTAACCCAATTCCACTTGACATGGCTGCGTGAAAATTGTAAGGCTCCTGTATAAGTGTTAAAAATGAGGGGTTAGTCTATATTTAACAAAGGCAAACAGCCTGGGCCGTAACCCGACAACCATAAACAAAGCCCTCGCCCTTCACTAACGGGAAATTTATATATAGTCACACTACCTATCGCCCTAGCGCAAAAGAAGCTATTACTGGTAGTAGACTATTTCAGCAAATGGGTAGAAGCATAAGCATTCGCCTCGATTAAAGACAAAGATGTCGTCTAATTTGTGTGGAAGAACATTGTTTGTCGGTTCGGAATACCACTGTCGATAGTAATTGACAATGGGCCACAATTTGATAGCAGGGTATACAAGAACTTTTGCAACGAGTTGAAAATCAAGAACTTGTATTCAACCCCACAATACCCACAGAGCAACGGCCATGCAAAATCGTCTAACAAGACTCTCCTAACAGCTTTTGAAAAGACACATTCGACCAAAGGAGTACCGGGTAGATGAGCTACCACGAGTTCTATGTGCCTACAAGACCACCAGCCGGAAACCAATTGGGATATCGCCATTCGCCCTTACTTACGAGATGGAGGCTATAATCCCCACAGAAATTGGGATGCCCACACTTCGAATTGAAATTCTTGAAAAGGCTAATGCCGAAGCTGTTATTAAAGACCTGGATATAGTAGACGAGCTCTGTGAAGCTATAACTATGCGTATAGCGTCATACCAGTAAAGACTGGTAAACTTGTACAACAGGCGGGTAAAATCGCGAACATTCCAAGACGGAGATCCAGTCTGACAGCGCCTTGCAACACAGCTAACCCAGCAGCGGAAGCCCTAAACTTAAACTGGGAAGTGCTGATATAATGATAGTTCCGATGGAAATGCTGGATCATACACGTTGAATAAGCTAGACGGGACTCTCGTACCCAGAATGTTGAATGCCACACATCTGAAGAGGTATTACTAGTAAAAATTTCCTTTAAAAGTATTACTATTAATAAAGTCTGGCTTTAAAATATTGTGAAATTTTGCAACTGCCTTTTCACAAAAGTCCTAATATGGTTGATATCCTACTGGCACTTTCCAAATACGAAACTATGGCTCTTAGCCTGTTGGCACTCGCAAAAGTCCAAATATGGCTAATATCCTACTAGCACTTTCCAAAGACCAAACTATGACTCTTAACCTGCTGGCACTCGCAAAAGTTCAGATATGGCTAATATCCTGCTGACACTTTCCAAAGACCAGACTGTGGCTCTTAGCCTTCTAGCACTCATAAAAGTCCATATAGGACTGATATCCTGCTGGCACTTTCCAAAGACCAAATCGTGGCTCTCAGCCTGCTGGCACTCTCAAAAGACCATACTGAGGCTCCATGCCTACTGGCACTTTCGCAATACCAAGCATGATCCTTAGCTTGCCAGTGCATGCCATAGCACTGGACAGTCCTTGGTGGGTATGTTGGGGCACGCCACAACACTTGGCTCACCCATCAAGGCTGGAGCCTAATGAGGGCACTTAACTGGATATAACTTAACCTCGGCGTCTCTAAAGCATCAGTCCTAGTCGGGGGTCGTTTGCTTAAAGAATTACAAAAAGTTATATCTTACAAATATGCCAATAGCGTAATTAGTTACACAGTGATATATGTCTAAGCGGCCATATTAGGCCCGTTACAAAAAATTACATCTCATAAACAAGCCTAGGGCGTCATTAGTTACACTATGATATATGTCCGAACGACCATATTAGGGCAACTATGGAAAAAGAGGAAGAAGAAGAGCAACCATATAGGGGCCACTACGGAAAAATGAGGAAGAAAAAGTGCGGCCACACTGTGGATGTTCATTTAAATCCCCAAGAGGGGCACCTCTACCAGACTCCTTCGCCACCTCTCTACGATGCTCCCCGACAACTACTTCTTCAAAGGATACCCAGACAGGGGGGCATCGAAGGCCCGCAACGCACTCTAGAGAAAGAAAATTCGGAGAGTCAAGCATATAATCTGGAACCTCTACCTGGTCTACACAGATATTGTGTTTGAACACACAACACCCACAACCATAGGTGAAAGATGGCTCTAGAGCCCTCTGACGGTCTTCCTTCATGGCTCCCTTATCCTTGCCAATTCACAAGTATAGAAAGGAAGAGAAATCGGAACAAACGAAAGACTTTGTGGATAGGCAGCACTAGAAGTCAGACCCCTATATATATAAGGGTGAAACGTCAACGTATGCCTTAAACGCCCAACATAAAATCATGCACCGCAGACAACGATGGGACGCGTGTGTTACCCACACTCTTTGTAGCCAATCACCCTTCACCTTCTGGCATGCTTTACGTCTACATTAATTTTCTAGTCTTTCCATCTTTCCATACTAAAGATTTGGAAGATAGTACCATTGTGAGTACCGTGGTTTTTAAACCCACTACTCCATTGGCCCATGGCCCATTTGACCCAAGGCTCGCCAAACACTCACGACTTTATGCATTCTGGCACCTCCCAAAAGACTAAACTGTGGATTTAATCCTGTTGGCACTTCCAAAAAAGAATCCAGACAAGGCCTCCACCCTACTGGTACATGACCAAGATGGTCCTTGGCCTGTTGACTATCACTAAGGCTTAAAGATGGAGCCTTGCCTTCCGGCATGAGGGCAAACCTTGCTAAGCTCTCAACTTAGCATTGATGTCCTAGAACGACCATCCTAACCCAGAATTATGAAAAGGGGTTGCACAATGAAAGGAATCAATAGCCTAAGCAAACTAGAAATTATGAGAGCGCCAACGACGTTAGGGTGAGAAGTAAAAAAAAAAAAGCAACAATAGAAGTAGACAAAAAGGTGTATTTCATTAAAGCACCAATGGTGTCCAGAGAGTACACAAATGGTGGCGGCCGGCCAAGGCCCCTTTACAAAAAATTGTAATTAAGTAAAAAGGGAAAAAGAGGGACTAGAGTTTGCCATGGTCCTTAGCAGTAGCAATCTCCACTAGCTCCTCGTCGCCGCTCGCAGGAACTCGATCAGAGGCCTGCGCCACTGACGCGGGGGCACCTAGGGTTCACAAATAACTCAAGAGGAAACGAGTCAGCGGAGTCAAGCATCCCCTTTGGGACCTTTGGACGGTCTCCACATATGTTGTTTTTGAAAACGCAACACACGTACCCATAGGCAATAATCACCTTTAGAGCCTTCTGGTATTCCTCTTCCATGGCCTCCTTGTCCTTATTAGCTTGAGATTGGAGAGAAGACACCTGCCCCGCACCGGTCCCAAGCTCTAGCAGGAGAAGTCCCATCTGATCCTCTGAAGTGGCACCCTACTCTGGCTTGCTCTAGCCTTCGACTACCGCCTCTAGCTTCTCCCTCCGAAGAACCCTTCAAAGCATCTTCACCCAGCTAGGTCACCTCCTCAATTTTTGCCCTCACGTCGCCTTTCTTCATCGCACACCGCTAAGCAGCAACCTCGAGCCTCCCTTAGCCTCGCTTCTTTTTCGCACCTTTGTCTTCTCAAAGCCCCTCGCTCCATTCCAGTATCTAGATCAAGACTAGCCTCGCTGTAGTGGACCTCGAGGGCGTGCAGTTCTCTATATGTCGCTTAGCACAGAGTCAGAATCTCTCTAAGATCTTCTATCTTACGACAAAGCTCCTTGTGTAACACCCCAAATTGTACCCTAGTAGTTTATTACATGTTTAGGGTATAACATAAGTAAAAGTTATATTTTTTAAACCCAAGTACTATATAAATTAGTAAATTATAAAATGAGGACCTAAAGGTCATTATGTAAAAAGAGTATATGTTATTATAAGAATTTGATAAGTTGATTTGCAAATAATAGAAAGATGAAGGACCAAATAGCAAAAATGGACATTTGACTCAAATGAGGATAAGATTCAAACATGGTCTTTGCAGGAGAAGGGATTTTCATTGTGATTGGGAGAGCTAGGGTTATGGTGGGAGGAGAAAAAGAAGAAGGAAAAGGAAGAAGAGAAGAAGAAGAAATCCGTGTTTGGAAATCATGTTTGGAACTTTGTTCGAATTCATGTTGGAAAATCCTATTAGAAATGTTTTTGCTTGGTATAGGATGAGTGTTATGATTTACTGAGTTTCGCTTGGAAGGAAATTTCTGGTGAAAAAGGCCAAATCTGGCCATTTTCGTTGTTTCGTCGCCACCCCTACGCCTAAGCTGCAGGAGTGCTCGCCAGCGTGAGCTCAACCTCCAGCGGAGGTCACTATGCCCAGCGAACCCGCGAGCGTAGTTTTTGCACTTTTTGTCCGGCTTAGCGAGAAAAGCCGCCTAGGCGAACCTCTCCGCCTAGGCGTAGCATTGCTTTGCCTAGGCGTACCTGCAAGTCCTGTTTTTGTTTCTCTCTTCCGTTAATTCTAACAATCATCCATTGGATTAATGAGGATCCTAATAAGTGAATGAAAGAGTTCATATAAGTATAAAAGTTATATGAAAATGTTCTACCCCGCCACGGCTTCAGCAAACATTATTTATCAATTTCATTTGCTAATAGGATTAAAAATGATATAACGAGTTCTGAAACGCATATAATCGTGACATGTTCGCTACACCAAATAGTGAATACAGTACTGCTCGCTTTCAAGATTCTCGCTAGTGCCACGACACTCGTTACGTGCAGCACATCTCTCGATTAGTACTTCTGCACTCCTACTAGTGCTAATATACTTCGTTACGTACAAACACTTCGCAAACACTGTTTCAAGATCAGATCGCACCTTCAAAGTACTTATTGTGTTGTGTCCCTTTCATTCATTGTTACTGGTCTATGCAGACAAATACTTATATGTTGTATACATGAATAATATGATACATGAAACTAAAAATACTAAGTTTTGCTTTGTTCTGTAATGTACCTACGGGTACCTTCTGTACAAGATCTCTGTTCTGAACTTCTACGAGAGATATGGAATTCCATTATAAGAATTATGTTATATGAAAACTCCGTTATAAGAATTATGTTATTGAAAACTTTGTTATAGAATTTTGTACGTAAACTCTGACATATGCATTATGTTATATGTATCCTGTAATTGTGGACCACTCCAAGTGGTCATATCTCCCGCGGTCTATTTCACTAAGCTATGTTTAACATGAGTGTTTCATCCGTAGGTAATCGAAGAGGACATCCAAGTACCTGTGACGTCTAGGGCCAACACAACAATAAAAGTCCACCTGATGTAGGTTTTTGATTTTGTTTTGTAATGTAAATGTAAAGTTTTTGTAATAGTGGAGTTTATGCAAGCACAAGTAAATGAGACTCAGGCATGTATATATACAAGATATTTTAAACACCACTACGGTGGTAGTTTTACAAGTTATATTCTGATATATGAATTTGTTTATTGAAATAGGCCCACCAATGTCTGAAAGTCTGGTAAAGGAGTCCCAGTCTCATATCTCGCCCCCTATCTTCTCCCAAAGTGGGTGGTGGCATGACACTGGTGGCCGGCACCCCATGTTCCCCGAGGGTCACACCGCTCTCAGAAGAGAACATTAGAAGGAAATCATAACATTATAACAAATAGTCAAACGCGCAGGTCTCGACCATGCCCGCCTGCTAGCCACATCGAAGTCATGGTCAGGCATATATACATCCCGTCCTTCACACGCTAGTGACCCCTCTTATCTAGGCCACGTGAGGGGGATAGTATTCTCTCACCCAGCCAGCCACCGGGGTAGAAGTCAGTGGGGTAAAGATCACATGGAATGGCGTCCCTTGGTTAAAGGCCCCTAGTAGTAGCTAATGAGAACTAGGAAATTTCTGATTAAGAGCCTGCACCCTCCGTGTGCTCGCCCACCCATCGCTCACTGGCAAATTGAGCAACAGCCTGGCAGTGGGGGCCTCCAGGCACCATGAACCGTGAGACTAGCCCATCTGGCCCGAGGTGGCGGGCACCGGTTGCTTCGACAAGTGAAGTCAACACGAGGAAGTTCTCTAACTGGAGTCCTATCCTCTAGCGCTGCACAAGCCTTTCGGGAGGCATCCTGGGTGGCACCCCCGATATCAGACGGGGCCTCAAGGACTCGTTCCGACGAGTCCATGGAAATCACTGTCGGATCAGCTTGGACCTCCTCACCAAGTCCAGACGACTTAACACGTTTGCCGCTCGGAGGTTCAAGGCTAGGTGTGGTCTCCTCCTAAGCGTTGGCAGCCATGCGCATTCGGGTCTCAAATCCAGCAATGAGGCCAGACATTTCAACCTCTCTCTCTTCCACCGATTTTCTAACCATTGGATTCATCCAGTCCACAAACCCCTCCAGTCCCTTGTCACAAATTCTCTCTTTGCTCGGCCTCGGTTTCTTCTTTCTTCTTCTTCTTCGCCGCTAAGCTTATCCCGCACGGCCAAAGTACAGTAGATAATTTCCACGACAAGCAAATCTCCCCAAATGCCTTGCTCTGGGAAGAGCCTCCGGGCAACGACTTCAAGAGGTCCTCAAGGAAAAAATGCTCGCCCTTGACAACCTCGCTGGGCAAAGGGCGAGGAAGAACATGCACTATGTAGGGGAAAGGACTGGTGCCCAAATCCTGCATGTTCTTCACAAATAGAAGTAGCTTGTGATGACGTTCCCTCCCTGTGATCTCAAGCAGCCGGTGGATGCGATCCAGCCTCGCCTTCTCCACCCAGTTGACCAGTCGACCTTGTCGGCGCTTATATACAAATCATAAAAAGATAGGTATGACAATACACCCTCAACCTAGGGAAGTAAGAGATATACCAAAACAGGAATGAAGACAAGCCCGAGAACGTAAGGGACTAGTTTAGATTAAAAGGAAGACTTGCAGAGCCAAGAGTCTCATACCATGGGCCCTTAACCAGGACGACCCCTTTCACCTCCGTCTTAGGGGGAGCCGTGAGTCGATCACAGTTTCAGCCGAGACGCGGCCGACATGGACGTTTGACCCCCAGTCCCAAGCTTCAAAGTGTAAATGAAGCATATCTCCACCAGCGAAATGTCCAAATGGTAGAGAGATTTTAGCACACTGATGAGTGCCTAAAACACTCATCTTACACTCGCGTCAGTTCATCATTTTCACATTTATTTTATAATAATGGTATAGTTTTTGTGGCTAGAGCCCTGATTTCGCGGTTCGTGTGATTACGTGCGTCTGGAGCATAAAGAGTAACTTTTGGAAGCAGTTTTGGAACAAGGAGGAGCAAACAAGGAAGTGACTGTCACGTCGCGACGTCACCACGTCGCGACGTCACCACGTCGCGACGTCAGCTCGAAAATCTGCCCTCATCATTAAAAGCAAATTAGGGTTCAGAAAACTCGGTGAGAGCGGAAGCGCACGCAACGAGGCATGTTTCGAGAGCAGAGTGACACGGATTTCGAGGAAGTGCCCGGGAATTGTAACGTTTTTCATTTTTCGTATATTTTCGGATCTTAGAACAATGTTTTCATTATTAAACAGTTTCATCTTTTCTTCCATTATGTTCTAGATCTTTTTCTAGGGTTACATCAAACCCTGTCATACGATATGGATTAAGGATTGATCTTTTATGTTATTCAATTGTTTATAAATTGTCGAATCTACTCTATAATTCGTAGTTAAATTATATGATAATGTTGGGCCCGCATTAGCATAGCCGCACTGAAGATCCGAGATTCGAGAGATTAGGGTATTCAGGGATCTGGGTAGAGTAGCCTTCAGCTGATTCGATCAATAGAGATATTCTGGACCTGAAGGTGGTATCTAGGGTAGAACATTTAAGCATTTCTAATACCGAGTCTATATAGATATACTCGATTCATTTGCGAGATAAAGGAGAGGCCTCAGAGAGTATATTCGTAGGTAAGATCACCTCACCATAGGCAGATTATAAAATGTATTGAATAACACCCTTTAGAAAACAATCCATTGAACGTGACAGGGGAGATATAACCTAGGCTTAAACAACACTTTAATTAAATCAATGCTGCTAGTTTTTACATAATTGAACTCCCTTTAGTCATTCTTCGTATATTGTCTGAAAAGCAGAATCTTCCGTGAATCACCTTGTTCTTTCCCGTGGATCGACATTCGTACGTTAAGTACACTATATTATTGGGCTACGCGTGCACTTGCGCACTTAGGCATTCATTTTATACACCGCTGGCCCGCTGCTTTGGCACGCTAATGAAAAGGCTTAATTTATTAGCAGAGAAGTGAGCATATAGATAATATTCTGAATTTTTCTTTATATTTTTTTTATTTTTTACAAGTACCGGTAATCGTTTTGTTAGTCGGGTGTGTTATCATAGCATGTGTTTTAGTGGAGTACATGCGACAAGAAACCGAATTAATCAACACTTGTAGGATCCGAGCTGCAAAGCATCTATACGTATCATACAGAACAGAGAATGCATCGTAGAACTCCAATAGTCATGGAAAACACTGAAGAACAAGATTATGGCGTGGAACAACCTGAACCACAGAGAAGCCGAACTAGAAATCAAGCGCCCAGGCCATTCATACAGCCAGACGATCCGTACATGCTATTAGATGAGTTCGTTCTACCTCCAACAGTTGTTCAGACAGCAATCAGACGGCCGCCAATTCAAGCAAACAATTTTGAATTGAAGTCAGTCACAGTACAAATGCTTCAGAACATATTGTTCCATGGACTACCCCATGAGAACCCGAACATGCATTTGACTAACTTCCTCGGCCGGCGTGGCACACAAATACAACTGGCCACCGGCTAGCCCTAAGATCGGGCGGGTTATTCCCACTCTCACTCGGTGATAGAGCCAAACATTGGCTAACCAGTCAGCCACCAGATTCCATTACTACATGGAACGAATTGGTACAAAAGTTTCGACTGCTTCCACCTTCGAAGATTGCAATAACCTGCAAGAGATCAATACGCTCGCACACTGGGAGTGGAGAACCCGCGTATATCGACAGTTCCATGAATTATCATGAAGTGTCCTCACCATCGACTCAACCGCATGGATGCAAGTCCACACCCTTACAATGGTCTGAGAAATACAACCCCAACAAGATATGCCTCACCGGAGGATCATTGATGAAGAAAACCACAGATCAGCGCATGGTGATATCGAAGATGCCGCAACCAACACCAATCGCTGGCCTAGAGAAGGCTACACCAAGAAACACAAAGGTGGCATGCACAATGAAGTCCTCAAATAATCCGTAAATCATGTGGCTCGGCCTGACTAAACTAAATAGCAAAGAACAGGGAACAAAGACATGTTATACGTGCTAATCTATGAGTTGTGTGAATTCGTGGAGGACAGCATAGCAAGGTAGAATGTCTATCAAGGAACCCTACAAAGGGAGCAAGCTCAAGACGTATCGAGGTTTAATCGTAATCAATCACGCTGTTGAAGGACCATGCATACCAGAATCGAATCGTGGTCAAGGATGGCGAATAATCGAATCGAATAATCAAACAACCAAGGGTATGGATGGAGTGAACAATCGAACAATACGCAACCGAACCGAAAGCACGAACCACCTCGAAAAAGAAGCTGGATTTAGAGCAGCAAGCTCTAAAGACGATAAGTTAACTTCTCATTCGCTTATGAATGAGACCAAGGCGAACATGCAACAGCAAACAACCCAGTTAAACAATCAAGCAAAGACAACATGAGCTCGAGGCACAAACGGCCAAATGGCAAGCCATTTACGTAAAGGCAACCTGGTTCTCTACCGAGCAATCTGCAGGTAAACCCAAGAAGAGATGGGAATGAGCACGTTAAAGCAAATACGCCGAGAAGTGGAAGAGAATCGAATCACAAGTGCAACCCCACTCGGAAAGCAGAGACTGAGAGATCACACAAACTAGTAATCGGCAAAGATGATGCGCTTAAAGAACAACTTCACAGGAGAAACAAATAGCGTGAGACCTCTAGTGAAACAAAGGCCGCATACCACCCTTTACCCACAACGCCTCAAGAAACATAACCGGACAAGCACCACTAAGTTCACGGATGTTTTCAAAGTCGCATATAAACATCCCATTTCACGATGCCCTGTGAGCAAATGCCCGCTATGTAAAGTTCATGAAAGACATTTTGTCTCGTAAGAGAAGATTAGCGTGACTTCGAGACTGCAAACTAACCGAGGAATGCAAAGGCTATCCGAGGAAGCCACCGCTGTAAGCTCAAAGACCCAGCAAGCCACTATCCCGCACAATTGGAAATGCTATTTCGAGAGCAGATTCGGGTGCCGCGATTAATCTTATGCCCTTATCCATCTTTAAGCTGGGATTAGGAGAAGCCCGTCCGACATACCACTCGCAACCTGCGCATTTTATCTTTGAAGCACCCGAGAGGGATAATAGAAGATGTCTTAGTAAAGGCCGACAAGTTTATCTTCCAGCCAGATTACAGTTTTAGACATGGAGGAAGATAAAGAAATACCGACATTCTGGGGAAGACCTTTTCTAGCAATTAAGTGTGGTAATGATTGATGCGTAGGGGCGAACTCGAAACTAAGAGTACAAGAAGAAGAAGCAAAATTCAATGTATTCGAGGCAAAGGAGACACCCACAGTAGTGATAATGTGCTTACTGGTTGATATAGTAGAGGCTATAGTGTCTAGCCAAAGTGGTCTCACCGACTTTGGAGACCAGCCTAGTGGCAAATGCATCCGAGAACCTGAGGACGAGGCGTGTAAGAATACGTTAAGTGGATGGATTCTTTCGGGCACACAGAAGGAAATATCAATCGCAGCTTAAGGCTAAATCAACTGCTCCATCAATCGAACCACCCAAGATGGAACAAAACCTCTTACCTAGCCATTTGAAGTATGCATACCTGGGGGTAGAATCTACGCTACCCGTAATTATCTCATCATCCCTAACTGAAATGGAGGAAGAGAAGTTATTGAGGGTTCTTCGCGATCGCCAAACAAGAATTCTGATGGTCTCAGCCGACCTAAAAGGATCCGCCCTTCTATGTGTATGCACCGTATTTTATTAGAAGATGGTCACAAGCCCTCAGTGGAAGCGCAGAGGAGGCTGAATCCGACAATGAAAGAGGTAGTTCGGAAAGAAGTTCTAAAATGGCTAGATACTGGGGTGATTTACCCCATTTCGCATAGCCACGGGTACTCGCTCGTGCAAGACAAAGAGTGGGGATAACTGTTATCAAGACCGAAACAATATCTTACCGGCCATCTAGACAAGTGACCGGTGAGAATTGTACTGACTATAGAAAATCGAATAAGGCCACTTAAAGATCACTTCTCCCCGCCATTTCTAGATCGTATGCTCGATCGACAATGGCATGAATATTATCGTTGGATGGATATTCCTGCTACAACCAACGCCATAAATACCGAAGATCAGAGAAGACACCACTTGTCCCATACAGATTCGCCGCTTGATGCCCTCGACCATGTAATGCTCTCTGTGGGTAATTTCTTCGAGATGGAGGATGGCCATATTCTCCTCGACATGGTAGAAAAGACTATTGAGATTTTCATGACGATTTCTCGCAATGGGAAATTCATTTGACAATTGTCTAGCAAATTTGAGAACTGTGATCAAGAAGATGAAGAGACCAATTTAGTACTCAATTGGGAGCGCCATTTCATGGTACAAGAGGGTATTGTTCTTGGACACCTGATCTCGCAAGAGGGATAGAGGCAGATGTATGTAAGATTGAAGCAATTGAGAAGTTACCCACCTTCTTCTCGTGAAAGTGGATCCGAAGTTTTTAGGCCATGCCGGATTTTATAGGCGGTTTATCAAAGATTTCTCAATGTGACATAAACCATTATCCCCAATTTGTTAGTCCAGGGATCCCATTCGAATTTGACTCCCCAATGCGCATGCTTTCACCGTATTGAAGAAGGTTGATCTCGGGGCCCCTTATCAAGTAGCTCCGCATTGGTCTTTTCCATTCGAGCCGATGTGTGATGCAAGCGACTACGCAATCGAGCAAAGACTAGCGTAAACGAGAAAATCTTTTTCGTGTGATTTACTATGCAAGCGTGACTTTGAATGACGCTCAACCGACTATGCCACTATCGGAAAGAACTATCGCCATCGCCTTTGCTTTCGATAAATTCAGGCCATATTTGATCGGGCAACAAAGTCGCGGGTGCACACCGATCATTCGCCATTAAGTACTTGATGACCAAGAAAGACGCAAACCCGTATTGATTCGGTGGGTCCTTCGCTGCAGAGTTCGACGAGAACAAGGACAAGAAGGCACCAAAATTTAGTGCGTACCACCTTCGCGATCGAAGGGGCCGTAGATGATGTTCCGTGAATGACGCAATTTCCGTGACGAAACTTCGCTATCGAGACAAGAGGGCAAATCCGGTTTGCACTATGTGAACTATTTGGTAGCCAAAGTGATTCCCGCAGTTTAATTATCGTAAGAAGAAGAGGTTTTTACACCTTAAACACTACTATCGAAGAGCCAATTCTCTTACGTATTAATCAGGCTGATCGGGGATAAGGAGATGTGCCCAAGATGAAATGCATAGTATTCTCGATCATCGGTCACACTCTACCGTGGTGGACACCTCGTGGCCAGAGAACAAAGCCAGCTCAAGCGTCTCTACACCGGGTTTTTATTGGTCACGCAAAGATGTTCACCAATTCGCTTTCCACTGTGACAAATGTCAAACGAATTGGGAACATCTTCTAGAAAGGACAACCACCCATGCATCCCATTCTGAGGTAGTCATTTGATTTTATAGATCGATTTCATGGGACCATTTCCGCATCGTACAACTTGTACATTTTGTTGGCAGTAGATTATGTCTCAAAGTGGGTGGAAGCAATTCCTACACACACCAATGATGCCAAGGTGGTGGCTCAATTCGCAGCAATATATTCGCGCGTTTTGGAACTCCTCGAGTTTTAATCACAGATAATGGTACCCATTTCTGCAATAAGGTAATCGATAAGGTGTTGCAAAAGTATGGGGTACGCCATCGTACATCTCTTGCATATCACCCACAATCAAACGGGCAAGCAGAGGTATCCAATCGCGAAATCAAGTACATTCTCGAGAAAACTGTCAACAGTTCCAGGAAAGATTGGTCTAAAAAGATAGACGATGCGCTCTGGGCATACCGCACCGCATTTAAAACTCCTTTGGGCATGTCTCCGCTCGCATCAGATATGGTAAAGCCCGTCATCTTCCAAGCACTGGACATCGGTCACTGGACCACTCGACAACTAAACATGGACAGTACATTGGCTGGTGAAAAACGCCTACTCCAACTCAGTGAGCTAGATGAGTTCAGAAACGAAGCATATGAAAACGCCCGCATCTATAAGGAAAAGACTAAAGCTTGGCACGACAAACACATCACTAGAAAGGAGTTCACGACCGGACAACAAGTCCTTTCTATTCACCCTCGCTTAAAGCTTTTTCCGGAAATTAAGTTTCATGGTCGTGGCCTTTCACTTCCGTGAATGAAAGCGGTCTTTTCATATGCAGATGTTTCACATCCCAAAAGCACATTCACGCCGCCACACAACGCCAAGCCATACTATGGAGGCGTGTTTCCTGCAGACAAGACAATTATCCCTTTGACAATTGCAGACGCAGTATAATCAACGATCGCATGCGTTTGGGTTCCTGAACACATTGAGATTCGTGGTCGCCGAAGCTAACGACAGGCTGTTATAGCGCTTTCGAGGCAACCCCAAGTTTTCTAAAACTTTTGCTTTAAGTTTACGCCTATTGTTGTTTTCAGAAATTTTTGAATTTGCAATGCGATCCATGATCAAGTTTCTCGCTTTGTCGGGTTTAATTTCAGGAGACCTGAGGTGTAGGTCCGAGGCTTCTGCGTGAGGGTTCAAAGTCCGAAAGGAAGTTTAAAAGGAGAGTTCTCGAAAATCGAGGTTTTGGTATATAAATTATCTCGAGACCTTTTCCTGCCACGTCATACGTGAGATTTCAATACGCCGCGACGCCATTTTTCAGTTTGGTCATCGCCGCGATCGCAGGATTCCACCGCCGCGACGCCAAAACTTACCTTCGCCGCCACGCCGCGACGTGCGGATTTTTCACGTCAGCGACGCCGCTTAACACTCCTCCGTCACGCCGCCGACGCGATTTTTCACGCCGCACGCCGCGACTTTCGCCACGTCGCGACGTAGCTCACCGCCGCGACGCTTAATTTATGAGGTCACCACACGCCGCTGACGGATTTCACGCCGCACGCCACAGTCGACACTCGCGACGCCGCGATTGCAACCTGCACGCCGCGATCGCCATTCGTGTTATCCTTCACACGCCGCGACGTATCCCTCACGCCGCGACGCGACTCGCTTAGCCCAAGAATGGTTCACTTTCCACATTCACCGTACGACTCTCTACTCTGAAACCCTAGAGCCCCTGCATCCCGCCTTTCAATCGGACTGCCGTGGAGTCAAGATCACACCTGGCCGAGACCACCTCATCGCCGTCTGACCACTGTAAGTCACCCTCATCGCCAGTTTTGGGTCATAGTGGCATCCTACACCGCAAATTCCGATTCTAGCTTGGGTACAATTAGCTCAGGGTTCGCAGTTGCTTGTATGTGACTAGATTCTAGTTTTGGGAACAGTAGGCCCTCATTTTGGGTTAGCTAGGTTCCATTAGGTTTTGAGTCTCATTTAGGTGTTTTTGAATCCTTAGGTAGTATTAGTTGATCGTCATGGTACAAGCGCAGGTGCTCGACTTTGCCTAAGTTAATATGTTCGGCAAGAGGCAAAATCAAGCCGCTGCTTTAGCTCCATTGCTGCAGGACCCGACTCCCACATTCGACGCCTCGCGGTTTGTAAATGTGAGTGCCGCCGAGCGGTTTGGCACAATTTGCAAAAACCGCTCATTCATTAAGGAGAAGGGGTTTCATCACCCCGACGATTTCTTCCGCAAGACAATTGCGGCTAAGGGGTGGCGTGCTTTATGCCAACCCCCTCGTCCGACGGCCGATGAGCGAGGTGCGCGATCACTTTACGCTAACCTCGCTCCCATGTCCTCAAAAGGTCGTGGTGCGGGTGTATTGGTCGACTTCAACACGCAATGATCAATAGCCGGCGGCTCAGAACATGTCCCACCGAGACCTCGATCGCCTCCGCTGAGCATCCCGACACTATGAGGTCATCCGCCAGATATCGACCAAAGGACGGGCGAGCGGGAGGATCACCGCTATGGCCATGCGGTCAATTTCAAGGCCAAGCATTTGGACTACATTCCCAAGGTTTGGCACTTCATCACTTCGCCTTATACCGGCCGACGAATGTGTGAGGTGACCGCCTACCGCTCCTCGCTCAACTTCTCGCCATTATCCAGACATGCTCATTCGATGTGTATGTTATGAGGACGCGATCCTCCACAACCTAGATGCTTAAATGAACCTCTGGGCACCCTTTTTCTCGATATTTGGCTTCAGGTAAACAAGCCGGGTGCCCTCGGGATCGACACTGACACTTGGCTCCACCCAATAAAAGCCATATCTGTCAAGCGGGACACACCTGGTGTCCCGCAACCTGAGGGGGCCTACGATTCAGGTCACGAGCCTCAGACGAGGACGAGCTTTATGAGTATCGGGCTCGTTATGGATCCCTGGGCGATCCCCGGGGAGACCTTGGCCGCCCCGTCCCGCCCACTCCACTAACGGCCCCGTACCCACCTCCATCCCTATCCCGCCACCCAACCCACCACCCACCCGCCAAACACATGCGCCACTCTCCTACCCTTCACCAGATCTGAGGACCCTGTCGCTGGCCACTCGAGCGCTTTGACGCCTCTCTCCCGATGAGACCTAGAGCACCAGTCCTACACAGATTACGGAGGCGTTAAGGCTTGATATGGCGACCGTCGCCAATCGTGCCATCATTCTACTTCAAGAAGAAGAAATATGCAGCCCGTATCATCAAATTTTCTGCCTTTCACCATCCACCACCACCGCCACCGCAGCGATATTCAAAGGGGAGTTCCCTTTACCCTCTACGCGCTTTTTCTCAGACACCGGATATTTTGTTCGGGGGAGGGGTGTGATGATCGGGTATCATGTTTTTCAGGTTTCGTTTATTAAGTTTTGGTTTTAAGAAGGTGGTCGCATTTTTATCAGGTTTTTATTGTGTTTCTCGTATATTAGTGTGTTTTGTTTTTAGTTTATTTTACACGCACTTTCATATTTATGAGTCATGTGTTAGTCAGTTTGGATTATATTTTATAGACATTTTCGCACGTAGTAATCGTGATACATTCAGGCCATGTTGCACCGAGGATCAATTTTAGATCGGTTCACTATAAACTCTGCTCCAATGCATACATTTCATTATTGCCCTAGAATTAGATTGAATAGTTGAAAAGGGTTAGTGAATCAATCCCGGGTAGTCAAGAAACCAGTTCGCAAAAACTCTATCACACTCACACACTAGTGACTTTCAGAGTATGCATAAGTGCCGAACCAACTACTAAAGTTCGATCAACCTAGGGAGATTCGAACCATTTGAGTGATGGGACACCTAATCAAAAGAGGATTACCATTGAGCCCCAACCAAAAAGAGAAAATACAAAACAATAGAAAAAAAAAAAGAAAAAGAAATATGACAAAAATAGTATATGCATAGGAATAAGCAGGATCATCCACCTAATCCCTACAACTCGAGGGGCCTATCAGCCTAATGCCCGAGCCAACCGGCCGTAGAGTCATTGACTTCACGCCCGCTACATGGGACAAGATGGATCATTCACGCAACCTAGGGCCGCTGAGTTTGGTTGAGTGTTCTGGTGAAGTTTGAAGGAATCAATGCCCGGTGCCCTTAACCAACTTCAAGGGAGTCACCAATGATCCCTCACACAGAACACTCGACTAAAACTTCTTGGCACTAGGTCTTCCTCCATTTTGTTTTAGGCACAGAGGGAAATTTCTAAGTATGAGGACATAAATAAATGGGCATGCCTTATCCTTGTCTAGTTCGCTTCTTCCTACAGGCAGGTCGTTTGCCTGGGGGGCATTCCGACCTAGGCATATCCTCGAGGTCATTCTCACTATAAGCACATATAGGATTTCCTTGGGAAAGGCTATTGAATATCATGGGATTTGATGCATTAGTCACTTCCCCCTATCTCAATCGAATTTACCGAAAGTCAAATATCCGTATGTCCCATCGAACATCGAAAGGCAAAACAAGGTATGTGAGTCAATCCAAATTGATCCACTTATTTTTCAGCATGTGCATTCTTTGTGTAGTGTTTATTTATATTATTATGGGTGTGTAAATCCTGTCACAAGTCGGTTCTTGCTTGAGGACAAGCAAAAACTAAGTTTTAAGTGTGATGAGTGCCTAAAACACTCATCTTACACTCGCGTCAGTTCATCATTTTCACATTTATTTTATAATAATGGTATAGTTTTTTGTGGCTAGAGCCACGATTTACGTGTTTGGTGCGATTAGTTCGGTGGAGCATAAGGTAACTTTTGGAGGCAGTTTTGGAACAGGGAGGCAAACAAAGTGAAGCTATCCGCGTGCGCGGCGTCACCACGTCGCGGCGTCACCATGTCAAAGCGCGTCGCGGCGTCACCCACGTCGCGGCGTCGGTACTGAAAATCTGCCCTCATCATTTAAAAGCAAATTGAGGGTTCGGAAATCGAGGAGGCGGGAAGTGCACGAACGGAGGCACAGGTTTCGAGAGCGGTGACACTGATTTGGGAAGTGCCGGGGTATGGCGTTTTCATTTCGTATATTTTCGGATCTTAGAACAATGTTTTCATTGTCGCAGTTTCATCTTTTTCTTCCATTATATTCTGGTCTTTTTCTGAGTCACATGAACCTGTCATACGATATGGATTAAGGATTGATCTTTATATTTATTCAATTTGTTTTATAAATTGTCGAATCTACTCTATACACAGCCAATTTAAATTATATATGATAATGTTTGGCCGGCATTAGCATAGTCATACTTGAAGATCAAAGATTCGAGAGATGAAAGGTATTCGGGGATCTGGGTAAAGTAGCCTTCGGTGATTCGTGTGAGATATTAGGACTGAAGGTGGTATCTAGGGGTAGAACATTTAAGCATTTGAATCACAAGTCGAGATGAGATATACTCGATTCAATATTTGCCGAGATAGTAGGATATACTTGAGAGAGAGGGATATCTCGTAGAGCCTGAGATCACCTCGCCATAGGCAAATTATAAATGTATTTAGACAACAATCTCTTTGAAAGAGCAAATCAAATTGAGCGTGACGGGGGAGATATAACCTAGGCTTTAAACAGCACTTTAATTAAAATCAACGATTAAGTTAGTTTTTACATAATTGGAGCTTTCCCTTTTTAGTCATTCTTGAATGTGTATCAGAAGCGGAATCTAATCAATTTGCCTTTCCACGTAGATTGATATACATACGTTAAGTACCTTTATATTACCAGGGCTAGCGTGCACTTGCGCCCATAGGCATTCATTTTTATACACACCGCGTTTTCGGCACATCACACCTGCTTTACAACCCATCGAAATCAAGACCAGCGTTGGGATATCACGGTATGAAGGTGCTCGGGTAAAATAGGCGCCGCGTGATGGAGCGGGGAGCGAAACCTAGCGGCCATTCTCCGTGTAAATCAGATGACATTCTCTGCCTCCTGAGGTGGGGTAAATTGGTAAATCTAGATGTCTCTATACTTATTTTGGCAGGAATTTGGCTGAATAACCTTAGTTCCTCACATAGACATGACCAATTAATTTGCACGATGGGCGTTTTCGAGGCTACCCTCCACACCCCGAAGCTTGATTAGTGAAATCTCTTGGCGACCTCTTGCCATTCTACGGGCGAGGATAAAAAAGGGGAGAAGAAGAAGGGAAATTCGACTTAAAGGAGTCCATAAAGCAAAAGTAAAAAAAAAAAGGGAAGGAAAAAGAAATCTCCCCTAGAGATTTTACAACCCACCAGGGATAAAACCTAAAGAAAGAAAACCAAACCTTTGCGGAAACTAGTGGAACACCTCCAATCATGGAGACACTCAAGCAAACAACGAGGTGGAAAAGGTTTGAGTTGTAAACACTCACCGGAAAATCAAAAGTTGTCGCAACGTCAAGGGTCTCCGATGGCTCCTTTGGAAGGAAATTTAGCAAGTGAGATAATGATACAAAGTAAAAAAAAAATATCTTTTGAAGACATAAAAGAGACCTCTTAGAGCCACTATCCCTATTTATAGGGGTGGGGTCGTCGGATGTTAAATCGCCCGTTGGAATGAGATCGTAGGATGCACACATCGGGAGCGTGCATCTCTCATGCGCCTTAAACACATGTGAGCATCATCTCCGAACGCATTTAATGCGCTAATCATTCTCCTGGAAACGCTCAAGTCTCAGCATTCAAATTTTAAAACCATAATATTTTCCCCAGAAATAGCACAAAACTCAAGTGAAGGAAGAGGGGCATTATGAGTCTGTGATCTCTAGGATGCGTGCTCGATATAGGCCCGAGGGCCGGCTGGGCACAGTGAATGAACGGCAGGCTCCACTCCCACCTCGCCCAAGATTAGGCGGACACTACTCGGACAGGGGAAGGAGATCTGCCGTTTGCGAAAACTGTAAGGACAAACTCAACCTATGGCTTGCTCGGGGCGAGCATGCAGGACTTCAGGTCCTCCGACCGGCTTGATTCTACCCATATGGGGAGGTTTGTAGCAGACTCAGCTGGAGCGGAAAATCCACTTAAAGCGATATTATCAGATTTTCCGAAACTCTGAATCCACCACTCCTCGGAGAGATAAGCCTAGAAAAGGAAGATAATCGCTAAAAAATGGAGAACTAATTGATTGATAAGGAAAATACAGATTTCCTCCCTTAAATGATGAGGAGATAAAAGTACCTCGAAGGAAGGAGGATTCCGTAGACACCCTTTAAGTAAAAGATCCCCACTAGGGAAGGTAAGCGGTCGGGTGTACTATTCTCTTCTCCATCTCCGCATTTTTGCGGCTTAATCATCAAGGCGACTAGCTCACCTTGGCAGATCGCCCTTTTTCTGGGTTTACCATGTCGTTTGATATCAGTCAAATAATCGGGGTTTGATACGCTGCTGATGCTCAAGGAATTTGACGATCAAAGTCCCAACAATATTCTCTTCTTTGCCTTGAATTGACAACACTACCAGTCTGGATTGTGTTTGGCCATATGACATCTCTGCTTGTTAATATGAACAATGCAGATTTCAAATTCCAATTTTTTTCCTTTCTCAAAATTCATTGAGATGAACTCTATTTAGGTGTTTGAGTGTGGGAATCTCTTTCTTTGTATTTTTACTCTTGTTGATTCTCGTTCAACCGGTTGGATCGTGAATCGGCAATAAAACTGCTCGGTTCAAAAGTTAAAACTATTTTTCTTTGAATCAGTCAAACTCATTTATAATTATTTTTAATTATAATAATATATTAATTATCTATTTCTGACATCATCGGTTCAACCAGTGAACCGTGACCGATAACTTTTCCAATTTCAGTCATCGGTTCGATTTTTAAAACATGGTGTTCAAGTTTCAGTTTTGAAGTGTTGTAGCACCAGTAAATTACAAAGTGACAAAATATTATTTTAAAGTCAGAGAACAATATTAATTCTCTCTCTGAAACCTGAGTAAAATAAGAAAAAAAATAAAAATATTTTATTATTCATTTGATCCTTTGTTTCTCTCTGGGTAGTCTCTCTTGATCATAGAACCCCATAAGCTAGGGTGTGAAAAAAAAACTTTCAAGAGGTAAGATTTTTCCTAGATCTTAGTACAATGAATTGAAAAAAAAGAAGATTATATTCGTTATTCCCTAATGAGTGGTTTTCTTGTTCGTAGAATTTTGAAAAACCTAGGATGTCAGATCTAAGATTGAAGAAGTAATTTGAAATGTAAGATATTTTCCTTATTTATTTTCCTAGAACAAAGATATTTTCCTTATTTATTTTCCTAGAACACTTTGGAATAGATTTTTTAATTTTCTTTAAGTTTAGATCAACCCTGAAAAAATCATATTTAAAATTTCTCTCTTCAACAACTTCTTATCATAAAGTATGCGATAACAAGTTGAAAAGTCAAAGATAATCTTATCATGATTTTTTTTGTTTGAGGAATTTAAAAGACAAAAATAAAGCATTTAGTAAAAGTTAGAAACATATTATAATGGTTAATATCATTTAATATTAAAAGAAATTAGAGTTTAAAAGAAGTCTTTCACAAAATAGGACCTAAAGAAAGAAACTTAAAAAAGTCGGGTAATGATTATTGGAAAAAAAGTTTCTAGATATTTCAATTATTTTAGAAAAAAAACAAAAGAATTAAAGATGATAATAGATGTTTAGAATAATAATAAACAAATAATAATGAAGTTTGAAGGCTTATAAATATATGTATTTGATAAATAATTAAGGATATATTTTTGGAAATTAGACATTTCCTATGATTTGAGAATTTATTTAGATAATATTGTGACCAATATAAATATTGAGGATAATATGATATAAATATCACATTATAAATTATTAGGAGTTTTAATAAAAGTAAGTGAGTGTATTTAGAATATAAAAAATAAATAAATATTGAGAAATCTATATTAGGAGAATTGAAGCTTTTATAAGATTTGAAACTCATTATTAAATTATTAATAGTTAGAATATTTAAAAATATTATTATGATTAATAATATTGACATTATGACATTGTTAGGATTCTCAAGCTTTGTAATTTTAGATGAATAATTAATAATGATAGTTATGCTAGGGGTGAAATATTCGTTCGAGATTCTTTTGATTAGCTATTTCAATGCTTTAAAGTACTTATTTGAGGTAAGAAATATTAATACTGTTGTGAAAATATTGTAAAATACAAACTTTAAGTAAAAGAGAATTTATTTTTCTCTTTTGTATATAGAAAAGAATGAGAAAGGCGAAATGAGAAAAGTGAGAGATAGAGAGATGGATAAAGCTCAAGATGCACTATAGATGAATGGAAGGGGGCCTTTTATAGGCTTACAACAAGACCATTCATTACTCCAAATTAAAGGTAAGTAATGAATGGAGTTTATGAAGGAATGAAGGCATGAAGGTACATTCATGAAACATTCATGAATAGTATGATATTCATTACCATGTCTTTGCTTTCATATGAATGCTTTGTAAATGCATTCATATAGATGTTTCACCTAGCTGCTCCCCCCTTGAATTCTTACCATAAGAATATGTCTCATTAAAACCTTGCTAACCTCGTTAAAACGCGTCGGTAAACCCGGTGGGGAGATGAGCTTGAGCGAAGGAAAAGATTGCGATGCGCTAACATCTTGTCATATGCATGTTCCTGCTTGTCGATATCTTTGAGGTGGCGCATTCCAGTATGTATTAGCTTCTTGAATGTTGAGGTTGACGGCTTTGTGAATAAAGTCTGCTGAATTATCACTAGGCGTGTTGTTCGACATCAATTCACCTTACACACACCTTCTTCTAGTTATGTAGCAAGACTCAGAATGATTAGGTTATCTACGATATAGACTTCACGTTGTCTGTGGCAACATATAAATAATGTTATCGGGTTGTCTTTGATAGAGGGGAGTCCACATGATTCTTGGATATGTTGAATCGTCGATCTTAGCCATATGAATTCATGACTTGCTTCATGAATTGCTATAATCTCTTAATGGTTTGATGATGTGGCCACCATTGTTTGCTTAAAGGATCTCCATGAAATAGCAGGTTCAGAACACAATTAAACACATACCACAATTTATGATGCGGCCTTATGTGAGTCTGAAAGAGGTGTCATGTATATCAGGAAACAATTGTTGCTTTGATTTCTTTAAGTAAAATAGACTCATATCAGTTGTTCCTTGGAGGTAGCGTAAAATAACATTATGCCAATGTCTTTGGGTTGGGTGGGACTTCTCTGGCTAATAAATTGACAGAAAAGCAATGTTAGCAGTGAGTTAACCAAGATACATAAAATTACCAATGGCACCTAGATATGGTACTTGAGGACCCGGCAAATTTTCACCATTTTCCTGAGGATGAAATGGGTCCCTTTTTCACATCAAGTGAGCGGTTAATCATTGGCAAACTTAAAGGATGTGCTTTATCTATAAAAACGTTTTAAAATTTTTCTTAGTATATGGAATTGATGAACTAAAACTCCGATGGAAAATGCTCGTCACTTGTGATAGAACTGAAAAATTTTCCCTAGATCTATCATTTCAAATATTTTGTTGTTCTTGTGAACTTTTTAGTAGTCCCAATAAGATTTAGATCATCAACATACACAACAATAATTGAAAATCCGGTTTCTGATTTCTTAATAAAAATGCATGGGCATATAGGGTTGTTTGCATACCCTTCTGTCAATAAATACTTGCTGAGGCGATTGTACCACATGCTTTGGATTGCTTTAATCTGGGAATGGTTTGTAATTTGATTGAGCACATATTGCAGGCTTTTGTATTATTTGCTTCGAGGCAATTTAAATCCTTAATTTTCATATAATGTCATCATCTATGGATTATATAGATGAGTTGTGATGACATCCATGAAGCAGCATATCAGTCCTTGGGGCGCAGAAACATTGGCGAAAGTGATTGCGTCCATGATGAAGATATCTTATATTGAAGTGAAATGCAGTCTCTCACAGAAACCTTATGCTACTAATCGCTTTTATATCTTATCTGATCTAAATTATTTTTTCATTTATTTGTGCAAATATACATTTGTACAGTTAAACTTTACAAGTTTTAAATCATTTTGGCTCTGAGGTCAACGTCTCGTTTCATTAACGAATTTAATTCTGCTTGCATAGCTTCTTTCCATTTTGGCCAATCATTTCTATTTCGACATTCTTCCACATTTTGTGGTTCAGGGTTCTCATCATATCTTTTGATGTCTAAGGCTTGGAAAGCAAATGTTATTGATAATAACTTTATTTCAATCCCATTTTCTCTATTGTCCACATAATTTATTGAGATCTCAAAATTTTCAGGTACATGTGCCTCTTCAAGGGCTAATTCTTTATTTTGAACCTCTTCAGGGGTCTTTTGTTCAATATATGCCTCTACAGGGGCCTTTTGTTTATTAAATGCCTCTACATGGGCCCTTTTTTTTTTATCATGTACCTCTTCAAGGGTATCAATTCTCATTTGTGTTCTCTTCCGGAGAGTTACATCTTTTGAACCAATAGGTCTCCCACGCTTCAAGTGTATTTTAGACTCATTTACTACTGATCCTTCAGGGACATTAATCCGTGTTAGAGCATTTGCAGCCGGGATATGTGACTTTGTCACTTTCTTTGCATCAATAAATGCATCTGGTTATTGATTTGCAAGATTATGTAAATGAATGATCCTTTGAACTTCCAGTTCACATTGATTTGTACGAAGATCAAAATGAGATAATGTGGATGCATTCTGAAGTAATTTCTTGTCGCTCTTATGGAATCGACTTTTCTCCCCCTAATGGTGGAAATCTATTTTCATTGAAATGACAATGCAATAAATTTGTAAAACATCTCTGTTAGGGTTCCAAATATCTTATGATAGACGACGGATCAAAACCTACACAAATCCCAAGTCTACGTTGTGGACTAGCATTTTGATGCGTTGTGTGAGGGTGCAGATTGGTACATGGACTACGCAATAAAAACTTCGTGAAGTGGGAAATATTTGGTTATTTACCCGGTCTGAGTTGTGAAGGGGAGTACTCATGGTAAGATGTTGGGCCACAATTCTTATTGAGGCTTGCATGACATGCATAACGACATGTCCCGGGTAGATGTTGGCAATTTGGTTTTCATCATCAGTGGTCTAGCTATTAATTGAAGACGTTTGATCAAAGACTCCGCTAAACCATTTTGGGTATGAACATAAACAACAGGATGCTTAATATTTATCCCAATTGACATACAATAGTCATTGAGAGTTTGTGAAGTAAATTCACGGCGCTATGGAATCTTATTGTCTTGATTGGATAAATGTATGTATCGAAGTATATCAGCGTAGAGCCGGTGATCTCTATTTGTATGTACGAAAGGTACTATCTTTGTACAAAGACGGTGATCTACGTATGACAAAAGCGGGGCCGTATATGCTCGAAGGTATCATCAGCATGCAAGGCGACCTATACTGTATTATGTAGTCAAATGGGATCTATGTCATCGACCAAACGGGGCCTCGATATACGTATCACGTAATGCTCACGACAACTGTATCTTTCCTATAGGCATGCCTATCTATCCATCTACAGGTCATAAGCGAGACAATCGAGTTTATTAATAATGCTATATGTATTATAACAACATATCTCATATACCTGGAAATGTCATCATGTATACTTATGAGATATTCAGTATCAAATAATCTCTTTTAACCTTTAAGCGTATTTAAACGCCTTTGTTCATATATCAACTTATTCATATGCTTGTTTATGTTTTGCACATATCATTTATAAATATAGTTCTACATAGCTTCTACTTGTTCTTATTATCATAGGGCAATAGAATTGCCCCCATCGAACTCGCCGAGGCGAAGTGAAGGCATATTACACTAGGGACAGTGCGATCTTTCATTTTTTGAGTCTTAACTCCATACATGACACTGGTTCTTTATACTCATTTGAAGCTAGGTGTTGGGGTTCTTCTCTATTGGAATCACCGTCGAGCACCGAAACTCAAAATATGTCTAAACAACCGGGTTACTCTATGTTCAAAAAACGGAGACCATAAATAGACTTGAACACTAACAGCCCCACTTTGAGTGACTTTTGGGCCCGAATGGGGTGGGGTGAAGATACTGTTTAGGATATTTATTCTCCTTGAAGTTTAGTTTAGCCAGCAACTTAAATCACTCAATTAGAATAAGAAATGACCATGTTGTAGCGGCTTACTATGTTGGTTCAAACGAGAACATTGAGTCACCAAGTCTGCCTGGGCTTTTTTGATGCAGGCCTGTCGACGAAGGCTACATGTGGTACCGATGCCCTTCTTGTTTTGTACCGGTACCCTGCTTGTTTGATGCCGTTACCAAACCTCGAATGCCAATGGTGGTTTTCTCTATTTTTTCCATATATCCCACGAGCCGACTCGATACTCAGCCACACACACATCAAAACCACTCCATATTCATCTTGTAACCTCTATTCTACTCAAATCATTTTTCAATACTTATCTTACACCAAAAACCTATCATGAATTACTCCCAAAAAAAAACTCTAAAATGGATCATATCCCATACATAAACCTAACATGAAGATTAGTTAGGGTTTGTTCTAAACCCAAACTCCAGTACTTGCAATTAAACCATGAATCCAACCTCAAATGGAGGATTTCATACTTTTCTTGTACCATTTAGGGTTTATAGCCTACTCAAGAAAATGAGGTTGATGAAATCCTAACAAAACCCTAGGTTTGGGGACAAGCTACTATCCATACAATTTCATGGAAATCCATACAATTTCATGGAAATCCATACAAAACTTTAGAATTCCATACAATTTCATACCTTTTTGCTTCTTTCTCCTTCTCTTCTCTTCCTCTTCACTTTTCTTCTCTTCTTCCTCCTCTTCCTTCCTCTTCACGTTTTTGGTCTCTCAAAAATGAGAGAACAAACTTGATCTTATCTTTTGTTTTTGATATTTTACATTTTTCTTGTTAATTGCACTTTGATACCATTACGTTTATTTGTCTTGACTTAAGCATATTCTCCTTTGGCATACAATCTTAGCAGAGATTATGACCCTTAGGTCCCTAAATTGGTAAATGATCAATTTAATGCTGTCTTTTGTATAAATTCCGGGTTTTGCTTGTTTCATTTTTCGCATTCTTTTATTCCAAAAAATATAGTTTACTTTTATTATACCCAAAACATGTTCTAAAACAATTAGAGTATATTTCGGGATGTTACAGAGTATGAGACTGCTAAGCAAAATTATGCACATGTGAGGTATAATGGAGAAGGAAATGATAAATCTTCTTAAGAAGAAAAGATTTTAATTGTTTGAGATTTTGCTGTCTCTACGTGCCAGAGTGTTCAAGAGAATGACTATATTCGGGATTCTGGATATGATGGGGCTTTTCATTTTTACACTATATTAGAAAACATATAAGCTGACTATGTTTCATGAACTGCAAGAATCTGAAAATCCAACTCCGTGTTACAGTTTATTGCATTCCCTTTGGTTTGATTACAGACTGCCAAAATTTTAACTTACCGTGAATTTTTATTATTTTCACTCTCCAGTCAGAAAAAACTTATAGTTAAATGTTAACAATGACTTGATAGCATCATCACCATGTATTTGGTATCATATAGTCCTTTAGTTCAATTATATTTAATATCATAATATGCTGGCAATTCGCATTAATGAATATATTCAGTATTTTTATAGAAGTGACATCATAGAAGGGACTATTCTCACATTTTGCTTTTATGTTCTGTCTTCTAATATACAGTTAACCTTTCCTTTGTTTGTAGTGTTTTTTGTGCCCATATATCACCTGATGATATTGGTTGATTATTTATAGAATATGATTGTTGGAGCTGCCCAAATGGATGGTGGTATTCTGGTTGTTTCTGCTCCTGATGGGCCCATGCCACAGACAAAGGAACACTTTCTACTCGCGCGCCATGTTGGGAATTCACTGTTGACTGATTGTGAACTGTATTGAGCCATTGCCCTTATGCTATGTGCTTCTACACCATGGATATATGTGTAAGAATCATTTTTCCTGCATCTTGCAGGTTGCTGTGCCATCATTGGTCTGTTTCTTGAATAAAGTTGATGCTACTGATGATGAAGAGTAAGTGGACCTTGTAGAAAAGGAACTCCGTGGTAAGGTGGTCCCTTGTGGAGGTAGTCATTTATAGTTCTTGCATGGGCGATACCATAAATTTAAAAGTGTTTCACATGAGCTTGTACTTGTGGCAGAGTTTCTTAGCTTTTACAAGTTCCCTGGGGATGAAATTCATATCATTCGGGGCTCGGCTTTGTGCGCTTTACAGGGAACTAATGAAGAACTAGGAAAAAAAGCAATTTTGAAGTTAATGGATGCTGTGGATGAGTATATTCTGATATCTGAGACAGCTTGACAGCCTTTTCTAATGTTCAGTGAAGATGTTTTCTCAATTCAGGTAATATGAGATTTATTCGGCATTGTTTTTGTCCAACATTTTCTTGGAGCTATGAACAGCATATTTGCATTAATTGTTTTTCTCCTTTGACTCAGTTGTCTTTTTGCCAAATTATCCGGGGTGAACTGAACAGCATGAACTAATTTCTTTGGTCTTAAGCATGGTTTTAATGTTGTATTAGATTCAATGGGTTTTGTGATATAGGCAAGTCAAATTTGTTTTTATTACCACCAATTATAACCCACATTTCAAGTGATTTGGTGCTTTTTTACAAAGCAAAACCTTTTGATTTAATGTATCCTTTATTGAGTTGTACATTCTCAAGATAGATTGTCATTGAGTAAATGATAAATACTGACATTAATGGATTCATGCTGCTTGAGTGTCACACTCTGCTAGTGACTCCAAATTGAGCTCATACAGGGTAGGAAGCTTCTAGAAAGACCCAAAGCCATCCACATAACTTTGAAGTAGGATGAGAGTCTTTTGGGGTTGTCTAGAGAATTATTGTATATACACCTTGGACAATGCTTGTATCTTGGTAGTCTTTGGAGTATTCTAGATTTGTGAGGATACATTAGAATCGTGTACTCTAGAGGTCTACAGTTACCCATAAATAGGTGTTCTTAAGAGCTTAGTACAAGCCCCCATTCGTTCATATTGTCTTCTTTAATGTTAAAGTGGCAGATTCGTATTAAGCCAAGCTCTGTTGAACATGAGGATTGGTCATTTAACGTAATTATCAACTGATTTGGTAAGAGGTCCTGAGATCGAGTCATTTCTCTGGACTTTATTCCCCATTTGTTGATTTAAAAGTCCATGGAGGACTCTATTTGGTTTGTTTGACTCTCCACATGCGAGTATGGGGCTGCATGTGAAGGGGGGTGTTAAAGGCGTGATGTCATTATTAAAGCAAAATCACCTGGCTTGACTTTTAAGAGAGTTAGGGTCATTTAACATTTAACAAACTCTAAATTTGAATCTCTTGTCAACTTAATCTCATAGGTGGATTAGGAAACACCTATGTCCATAACATTTGTCTTTGAACATATGAGCTATTGTGGTAATTAATAGCTCAATATCAAAGATCAAGGGAAAAAAATTGATTTCTCTTTCTAAAAAACGATGCCTGCGCTGTCCCATTTGGGGAGGAGGTATGGCCTGGTTTGTGCTTAGGTGAAATCTGTTCTAGATTTTAAGTGAAGAGACTACAAAAGGCTTGAAAGGATGCATTTGGGTGAGAAGAAAAGTTGTTACTTCGTGGATTAGATTCGAAGTGTTAAGCTTATTTCGGTTGCTGGTGGGTTTGGAGGCTTGTGCTATAAAGGCTTGGCTAGGGGTGGTGGGGAAAAGGGCCTTCTTTGATTCTAGATGTAAAACTCGTGAGGAGATGGGCTATCGCACAATGGAATGTTAAAGAACCCTTTGCAGTGGTGAAAATGGGAAGGGGCCTCTGGCTCTTTAGGTTTTGAAAGCATGGATGAGGTGGTATTATTACTTAAGTTTGAAGGTAGAGAGAAGATGATCTGGTGGTTGCTCCACTTAAGAAAATGGGCACTAGGCCTAAGGTATTGGAGTCGTGGAGATTCAGAGGAGAAAGCGTGGGTGAGTGTAGTGGGACTTCTGGTGCATCTGTTGAGTCGGAAAATTCTAGGTTAAATTGGGGATGCATATGGAAGTTTTTGGTGGTCAGAATCTGATGATGCTTTACGAGTTGTTTGAACTGTAATTTTTGTGAGTTTGGGATTGACCCCCAAAGTCGTTGAGGTGGTCGTTAATAAGTAAATAGGTTCTCGATTCATTTGTGGTGCAAGATTTTCCCTTTTTGGAGGCTATGCCGATATAAGAGAAGAATTTAGAGGAGTGGAGTGGATTAGGCAGTGGGGAAGATGATGGAGAAACAGCGTCGGCGGGGAGGAACCTTGGGAGAAGAGTGTGTGTAAATAATTTGTGGGTATAGTTGGTGCAATATGAGAGGTTCATGACTAGTCTCCTAAGGGTTATGTCCAAGTCCAGAACTGTGGATTGGGCTTGCATTTTGTATCAGAAGGTTCGGAGGAAGTTCCTTCAACAAGGCCTCCATCTAATAGGCATTTTCTAAAAGCTAAAAGAAAAAAAGGCCTATGTTTTAGCCTAAGTCCTTGGGAGGGCCTGACAGGAAAGAATGGGCTTAGAGTTCTTCATGTTAACCCTTTTTAAGCCATAAGGGGACTTTGAGGATTCCCTTCTAAGTGGTCTGGAGAGATACCTCTAGGAGGAAGGATAGATCAGACACCCAGAGAATGATGGGAAAGATGATCCCGTGGGGCTTCTCAAGCGAGACGGAAGGCTGTTGAATTGGGTTTAAGATCTCTCCTAAAAAGTTGATTCTCTTATCTTGGAGGCTGTAAGGGAGGTGAATAATTTCGAAGAAAAGTTATTAAGCGGTTCATAGAGATCGCAGTGGATCTGGTTTTGTCTACGAGGAAACAAGTTCGAGGAGATGTCCACAGTTTGGCGTGGCAGCCTAGGGGTTGGGAGATTTTCCAAATGGGGAACAGTCGATGCGATTGGGACTGTAGGGGGACTTATGTTGTTTTGGGATAAGAGAATCCTAGAGTTAATTGGTATGGTGAATGGGTCTTCTCCATTTCTTGTTTGTTTAGGAATGTGGAAGACAGGTTCCATTAGATCTTCACATGTGTCTATGGCCTATTTGTGTTGAATTTAAGGGAAAACCTTTGGGAAGAGTTGGGGACTATTAGAGATTTATGGACAGGATTGTGGTGCATTGGGGGTGGTTATACGCCGTTTTGGGAAAATCATTGATGACACAGGAGTGAGACATGCCCGCTACGAGAGAATCTGCCGAGTGAAGCGAGTAGGTAAAGTGAGGTCTAGGATTGATCAGTTCCTACTTTCAGGGGATTGGGAGTGTTATTTTAGTAGGGTGATCCAAAGTACTCTCCCTAGTTTCGACGGATTGAAAGGATTCTAAAGGCTTGGAATAAGGAGGTTTTTGGTAATGTTAGAACCAAGAAGGCTGAGGCCTTGCGCAGAGTGTGTTACTCGGATAACAAGGAGAAGGAGATTTCCTTAGAGGAGTCTGAAGGGTCGAGCTAGGAGGACTACAAAATTAGATCACTCATGGGAAGTTTCTAGGAGGCAAAGTCGAGAAGAATTGTGAAAGCTAAAGAGGGGATCAAAATATTGGGTTCTTTCCGCAATGGCGGCTTCGCACGAGAAGGATAAATGCAGTAATAAGATAAAAGTTACTTGACGAATTGGCTCAGAGACACTTCCATTCAAAAGTTTGTGATGCTTCCAAAAGAGACTTTGTCTAATCTGATTGGCTCCTTACTTTCCTAGACATCACTCTAGAGGTAATTGGGGTTGAGGATTTTGGAAAACTGGAAGAAAAGTTTACTGAGGAAGAAGTCTTTGTAGCCATATCAGGCCTAAATGGGGAGAAGGCCTTGTGGCTTCCCTATTGTGTTTTGTTTCTATTGATGGGAGTTTATGAAGAAAGATGTGATGGGATTTTTCAAAGTGTTCTTTGAGCTGAAGAAATTTGTGAGGAGTCTGAATGCTACTACTTTCTTGGTGATGATTCCCAAAAAAGGAAATATAAAGGACATCAAAGAAATTAGGCCATGGTTTGCTAGGAGGGTTGTATAAGTTTCTAGCTAAAGTCTTGGTTAGTAGGCTGAGAAGGGTTATTGACAAAGTGGTTTCCCCTTCCCAAAATGCTTTGGTTAAAGGGAGGAAAATTTTAGATGCAACTTTAATTGCGAATGAGGTTGTGGATTCTATGTAGAGAAGGAATGATGGTGGGTTGGTTTGTAAGTTGGACATTAAAAAGGCATACGGCCATTTAAATTGGGAGTTTGTGATTAAAGTTACGAGGAGAATGGGCTTTGGTCAAAGATTGTTGACCTAGAATAATTGGTGTATATCTATAGCCTCATTCACAATTTTAATCAATGGGATTTCCATTGGCTTTTTTAGGAGTTCAAGGGGTTTACTGCATGCATGAGGACCTCTCTCTCATGCCTCTTTGTTTAGGCACTTCTAGGACGTTTAAGTCGTTTAATAAATACAGGTTGTGGAATTGAACTTTTTGATTGGATACGAGCTAGTGTATCCTTTGCTTTATCTTGATGATACCTTATGGTTCTATAAGGACTATCCAAAATGGCGCCTTTGATGTGTTTTGAGGATCTCTCGGGGGGAAAAGCAAGATTTTCCCTTTTAGGGGAGCGAGAATGTAGAGGCTTTGGTGGCCGAGTTGGGTTGCAAGGTTGGCATCCTTCCTTGCAAGGAAAGAATAATTCCAAGTTTTTGATTAGGGATGGAAGTAAAGTAGTTTTTAGGAAGGATGGAGTGCTAGGAGGAGGCTTATACATGACATTTAAACCTGGCACTGTGGCTTTCTAGGGAAGGAGGAGGTTGGATCCCTTCTTTTAGTAGATCTTTTAATGACTAGGAAGTGATAGAAATGGAGAATTTCCTACATGTTATTCAACAATGGAGAGTTATTTCTAATAGGGAAGACAAGTTGATTTTGAAAAGAAGCAATTCTGGCAAATTTTCAATGAAGCTAATGTATAGGGTGTTAAACCGTCTTACCTTTTCTCATACGCCTCTTAGCTAACAGTCTTTATACTACTATGAGAATGAGGAGAAAACCATAGAGCAACTCCTTTTGCATTGCTCGTAGGCTCGTATGCTTTGGGAGCTTATATTAGCTATTGTTATTGGATGGGTCTCTCCTTTTTACGTTATGGGAGCTCTCCTTGATTGTGAGAGCCAGTGGAAAGAAATAAAGCGTGGAGGGCAAAGCACTTTGACTCTTTTGGACTGTGTGGTGAGAAATAAATAGAGTGACTTTTGTTAATGAGACCTTTTGGTTGATTTCCTAACTTATATGGGGGTATAATTGATTTTTTTTGGGTTTGTGGGTTTTCTTGAGCCATCGGCTCCTTGGTTAACAATGGTGACTTTGCAAATATAATGATACTTTTGATGTTTACAAGCATTTTGTGCTTTTTGTTCCATTGTGATCTTTACAATCTCACATCGAACTATAAATGATTGATCTTAAAAATTTATTTTCTTTATGTAGGCTGGTCCTTTGACATAGAGTTACAAGTGTTGGGATGTTTAAGAAAATTTTAGATCAAGGACAAGTAAGCATCTCATTACATTGTTCCTTCAATTCAATAAGGATTTTGTGCAGCAATAATTGAATTTTAGAGGGTTTGCTTGGTTTATCAAGCTGGTGACAATGTAGGTTTTCCTCTTCGAAGCCTGAAATGAGAAGATGTTCTGCGTAGACAAGTAGTGGGATTGATTAATTATATGTAGCATAATTACTTTGATGAGGTATGTAGTTCTTTATTATTCTAATTCAGTCGTTTCTAACCATTCAAAATGTAACATTGTACATCGGCCAAATACATGCTGTCCAACCAGCCATCCAACAAAGGAGAGGGGTTCAACAAGTGTGATTTCTTCCCTAAAAATATTATTCCATTTATTTCTTTTAAAAAAATCCATTTTTAAAACTAAATTATGTACTTCAATTTTGTGGGACCCCCTATTGGCGTGGTTTTATAGATTTAAGGTACCACAACAAATGGTTTTTATTATTGAAACAAATTTGCAATATACAATAACTCTTAAATTGGATCTACATTTTATCGTTCTGAGATTAGATAGGATGACTTTTATACATTCGCTGTGTGGAAGCTATGCTATCCTATATAATATCATAATGATAAATGTGAGCTGATTTAAGAGTTTATTTATATTGTTTCTTTCCAATAATAAGAACCATTTCTTGTCAGCTATCACCTCAATCAAAATCAGCTATTAATTTAAAACAGTTCTTTGAAAGAAATAAATGGAATAATATTACAGAAAAATACTTATATTCTTGTTTAGTTGGACAACATGTTTTTGCTAGTGTTTAAGCAGTTACTTACACACACGGAAGGGCTCATATTATCTCTTTGGAACAATTTTTGTTCTCTAAAAAATAAATCTCAAAAAAACCTGAAAAAGCACATTTGTCAATGCTGTGTTTTTCATTTGCCCCATAAATTTAAAATTTCAAGACATACTCCATATCATTGATTTCTCATTAAATCTCTATCTATGATCTGTATTATATATAAAATTTACATTCTCAAAATTTTCATGTCTCAACTGTTTCATGTTCATATGATCTGTAAACAATTTTTTGTTAAATTAAAAAAATGAACAGTCATGCATGTCTTAATGAATGATGATTGATGTTTAAAGGCAGAACTTGGGGTGGTTCGAGTCGCCAGAAGGAAGGTGGATCGCTATTCATATTAATCTTGAAAAAAGTAAATGTATAAAGTAAAATGGGTGGTTAAGATTAAACTAAGCATTCGTCATTACATTGACAATAATGGCATTCCGTAAATTTATGGCTTTTATTGTTTATTTATTACGGTAGTAAAAACATAGACCACCATATCTCATTTACAGTTTACCCTCAAATCTATTTAACACCATAAACTATATATATTTTATTTACATAACAATATTTTCAAAGTTACTTTAGTTGTAATGCAAATAGAGCCATTTCAATTATGTCTTTTTAATGAAATATATTCAAATAGACGCTTTTATTATCAAGAATTACTTTTTTTTTTGAAGTAAAATAGTAGAAAAAGCACTCGTGTTTCAGTCTTGATCACTCACCTCAAACTCAAATTAGCTGACAAATTCCAATAAAGTGGTCAAACAATGAGAATGGATGTTAAGTGTTGATATATTATCGATATGACACGTGGATCCATTTCATACCTCCTCTCTATTTTCTCTTTTCCCTTTCCTTTGTCCCCTCTCTAATTTGGACATAACATAAGCCCAGAAACCCTCCTTTTAACCCAACACTCAGCCCAATCTTTTTTCTTTCTTTACCTTTTTTAAGTAAAATTTTATAGCTAGTTTAATATTTATTATTTTTTTAAAGTATAAATAAATTATGTATATTTATTTCATTAAAATAAGATTATATTTTAATTAAAATACTTAATATATCTTATATATATATATATATATATATATATATATATCTTTCATATATATATATTATATATATATATATATATATATGCTCTCTCTCTCTTATATATATATATATATATATATATATATGTGTGTGTGTGTATGTGTGATTTATAATATTTAATAATATAATAAATAAATATTGCATTTTAAAATAAATTTGATTTAAAAAAAAAAACTTATCCACTTATATTTATCAAAATTTGTATTAACTTAATACATTACAATATATTAGTTTAAAAAAAATATTAAATATTAAAACTCATCAATTTAAAATATATTAGTTTTTAAATAAAAATATTAAATATTAAAACTCATCCATTTGATTTTTTATTTAATTTATTTAAAAATTAAAATAATTTTAAAAATAATTTATTTAAAAATTGAAATAAGTGAATAATTTATTTATATTTTAAAAAAATAATTTTTATTTATTTAGTAGATTTTAAAAATTGAAATAAAATTTTTTGAATTCATATGATAGATTTAAAATAACGACTAATGTATTTATATTTTTAAAACTAAATATGCCTTTTATTTAATATATTTTTAAAAAATAAATAAAATAACAATAAAAATTATGAGTTAAAAAAATAAAATAAAAAGAAATAGTTTAATTGGGTGGGGTTGGGGGATAAGAGGCGAGAGTCTTGGGTAGGGTGGTCGAGACAGAGAGACAAAAGAATGGAAAAGCGAGGAGAGAGAGTAGGAAAGGGAAGAGATAGAGGACATGGAAGAGAGAGGAGATATGAAGTGGGTCTCACGTGTCACGTGTACTCCACATCAACATTCAGCAACCATTTTTAACACGGTTTGATCATTTAAATGTCAATCAAACATCAAGAACTCAATTTGAGCTATGGGGCTATTTGGGGACCAAAATGAAGTTTAATTGGAGCTATGGGACTATTTGGAGACCAAAATGAAGTTCAAGATGTAAGTTTGATACTAAGCAAAACACGAGGGTTTTTTTTACACCATTTCCCCCTTTTTAGTATGAAAACAAAGAAAAAAAATGTATCTTTTAAAAAGAGAAATTGATTAAAACGGATAAATAAAAAATAGTTATTTTCGAGAAAATTACCGTTTAAATCTTGAAGTTTTAAGATTGTTGTATTTATATCCTGATCTAAAAACATGTTTTTAAAATATACCAACCTCCATTTTTGTTCAGTTATAGCTTCGGAATACCTAAAGTTAGACCCTGTCCTATGTGGCAAACAAAAACGACGTTGTTTTGCACAGTAGGATAAACCAACCACGTCATACAAAATGACATCGTTTTGTAGCTTAAAAGCGAAGGTGTTTTAAACATCATCTTCATCTTCATCTATGTTCTTTGGTATAAAGGAACTCCAACCTTTTAGCATGCATTTTGTGAAGTTTCCTTCTACGATATATTAATCAAGCATCTATGGACTAGGAAAACACTCAAGGGCCTCCATGAATTCCATACAATTTCAATTTCATTTCGATCCAAATTGTTAAAAATTAATAAAATTATTTTTCCTTTAAAACAAAAGGTGAAAGATTTGTGGGGGGAAAAAGCTTATAAGAAAAATTGCAAGAAAAAGGAAGCAAAAAGGCAAGCTGCTTTTAGTAAAAGGTTATAAAAACAAACACCACCTACATGATTTTCGAAAAAAAAAATGTGAAATTACAACTCTAGCCATGATGTACAATATAAGATGTCCATTACCTTAAGTAGATAAATAAAATGTCTCACCATATTTAAAATGTAAGCCATTATGGATTCCTTCATGGCATCATTTGCATTTCTCATGAGAGCATACTTATTTTTCAATAATGAGTTAATGGGCAATAAATATAGATTGAAATTTGATCTATTTATTAAACATCTACACCATACTCATTGTAATAAGGTAAAAGATTTCTGGGAAAAAAAAACTTATAAGAAAAATTGCAAGAGAAGGAAGCAGAAACTGTAAGTTGCTTTTAGTAAAAAGTTACGAAAACAAAACCACCCACATGATTTTCCAAGAAAATTTTGAGTGAGAAAAAGTCTACACCTCTATTACGAAAATGGAGTCAACGTAACACGAATTATCTTGCTGGAGTTTCTTATATTTAGGGTATAATAAATCAAAAGTATATTTTTCGAAATAAATAAAGATAAAAAAAATAATATAATCAAGCCGGAATTAATACAAAAGTCAAGGAGTAAATTAATAATTTACTAAATCGGGACCCAAGGGTCATAATTTAATAATGTCATATGCCACGTAGGAATATGCATAAGTTAAAAACAAGAATAAGAAGAGAGGGGTGAGGACTAAAAATTAAAAATGAGTAAGCAGAACATGGCTTTAACTCAAAAGAAGGATAAGATCGAATTTAGATAAAGCAGAAAATATCTCATTTTGGTCTTGGAGAAAGAAAAGAAAAACGAGAGGAAGAAGAAAGAAGAGAAGAGAAGAAAGAAGGAAGGGAAAAAGAAGATCGCAGGTATGGAATTTGGTATGGAATTGTCTAGTTTTGTATAGAAAGTATGGATACGTGGTTTGGAGCTACTACATTTTGTGTATGGGTTGGGTTTGGAAACTCAGCTAGATTCTTTGATGGGATTGAGTTGAGAAGAGCTCTAAGACTCCTATATATGTGTTTTGGGAAATGTTTGGTTGCAATTTTGAACTAAGGTAAGCTACCCTATCTTGATCCTATGAGTTAAGCGGGGTCTTAGAATTTGGTTTTGGATAAGAAAGAAAGGAATGCGGTAGTGAGTCGCCAGGAGTAAATTGTAGCCACATCAGTGAACTTGATGTTAGGCTTTTTAATTTCTCAATTCGAATCTTTGTAACCCAATTTATGGTCCATTTACCCTGAACAGTATAAATGAAAAGGCAGCCGGCTAGGGGTCAGCCGGGCGGTTAGGGTCGGCCGGGCGGTTAGGGCCAGCCAGCTAGGGGTCAATCGGGCGGTTAGGGTCAATCGGGCGGTTAGGGCCAGCAACTAGGGAGTCGGCCAGGCGGTCAGGTCTCCAGGAGGTTGGCCGGCTAGCGGTTAGGGCTGGCCAGGCTAGAGTTAGAACCGGTAGGCTGGCGGTTGGGGTCGGCGGTGCAGTTATGAGACCTCGACTGAGGGTTCATAACTTCGCCGTCCAGAACTTCAGGTCGGGTGTTCTTAGACTCTATGGAAAGCCCATTGAGTCAAGATTGCAACCATAGCCTCTCTGTAGATGGCATTAGGTACTGGAGCAGGCTGGAAAGGAGTAGTCGGGCAAGACTGGTCGGGTAGAGCTAGCCTGGTAAGGCTGGTTATTCATGTGAGACCTCCAACTTCGGAATATCATAACTTCTTCGTCCGAACTCCGATTCGAGTGTTCTTAGACTCTATGGAAAGACCATTGATTCAAGATTATAGCCATATCCACGTATGGAATTGGAATCTTGGAAGCGAGGCCAAAAGGAGTAATCGAGCAAGGCCCGGTCGGAGTAGAGCTAGCGGGGTAAGGCTGGTTATTCATGTGAGACCTCGACTTGGAGATCATAACTTCTTCGTCAGAATAGATTAGGGTGTTCTTGGACTCTATGAAAATCCCATTGAGTCAAGAATCCATCCATATATAGCTTGATAAAATATTGAGCCTATAATAAGTCCGAAAATGACAAAAAACTAGTGGCTGCTACTACTGCCGCAAGTGTTGCAAGTTGCTGATTTCTTCATGGCTTGCAATTTGCATAACTCCTTCGTTAGGACTCCGTTTTGGGTGTTCTTGGACTCTATGGAAAGCTCATTGAGTCTAGAATCTAACCATATGCTATTTAATGGCATTTGGTGCCCATCTTGTCTGAAAATTGAATTGTTGTACCAAGTGTACTAATCGCTTGGTTAAAGTTAATTGGAATACATGGTAAGAAAGGATATAGATATGAACAAGAAATAGCAATATATGTAGATTTGATATGTAAAGGAGTATAGATAAGAAAAGTACCTATAGGTATCAAAGGAAGAGTCTCTGTTCTGTAATCCTACTGGAGATAGGACAGTCTGATAAAGTACAAGAAAAACATACAAGTATAGGAATGTATAGGTATATGTCATAAGATATGATAGTCTGATAAAGTACATGAAGATATAAGTTAACAAGATATAAGATGTTACAAGTAGATGATATGATATGAAAATAAGAGTATATGATATGAATATATGATTTGTCATACATAAATCGAATAGATGGAACATGATAGAACACATGAATGAGTAAGTAAAAGCATACATGATAGAAATATAGAAAGTACATGAATAGCTAAATCATGATAGAAACGCATAAAGGATATGATGCATAAATCATATAAAGGGATATGAATAGATAAAGATATATGAATATATGAATACAAGAGTGCATAGATGCATTCATGATATATGATAGGATTGCATATATGATACGAAGACAAAACTAAATGACAGAAAAAGATATGAATATACGTATTGTAAAGAAATATGAGAACAACAATATGGAAGCAAGAAATATGTGAAGGTATTGGCGTGACTTAAATGTAAGGAAGAAGTGTATATCTCACGCGATACATGATAACAATAGTTATTCATGTAGATGAGATATGTACGAAATATGTAATAAATGGATTGTCTGCTTAGAATCTGGTAGAGGGATAGATAGGCATGCCTATAGGGACACAGTTGTTGCAGCATAGAGTTTACAAGATATCAAGGCCCCGTCACGATGACATATCTCGCTTGATCATTACATGGCATAGGTCACTGTCTCGTATAGTGATGATACCTTCGGGTATATACGACCCATTTGGGTCACATATTATATGGCATAGGTCACTATCTCGTACAGTGATGATACCTTCGGGTATATGCAGATAGAGATCACTGTCTCGTACAGTGATAGTACCTTTGAGTATATACAGTTATTTCCCGTATCCGCTTCTAAGGTATTTGCAGACAGGAAACCTAAACATGCACATGAAAGGTATAGAATATATAACATGATATGAGAAGCATAGCACTGTTATGCGATGATAGTATGACAAGTATACAAGTACAAGAAGTAAAGTGTCAATGACACTAAATGTATATGATAGATAAAGTATATGAAAAGCATATGAAAGTACCGTATATGAAAAGCATAGTATATGAAAATCATAGGAAAGTATAGTACATGAAAATGTCAAGATGAAAATATAGGGAAGTACAAGAATATAGATGAAACTATATGATACAAATTATACAAATACATGAAATCACATTGCTACTGAATGACAAACAGGACGAGATTCCCTCTCGAATATGTTGTGAATGGAAAGTCTATAGTCAAAGTGAAACATATCGTTAAATGTGAATCACATTTGCTACCAATGACAAAGACAAGATTCTCTCGACCTATCGGAATGTCAATTCTATAGTCAGAAGTGACTCATACTATTACATGGCATATTGCTACCGAATGACAACAGACGAGATTCCTCGACCTGGCCGCGGAATGTCAATTCTATAGTCAAAGTCAATCATACCATAAATGTGAAATCAGCATGGCTACCGAACGACAAACAGACGGCGCTCCTCTCAACTGGCCGTGAATGCCACTTCTATAGTCGAAAGTGAAAATACAAATGCAAAGTATATGATGATACAAGATTGGGGAGTAAGAAAGTATATGACAAGAGCATGAAAGTATATGAACAAGTACAAGACACAAAGAGAAAGTAATATGAAAAGTATAACAAGAAAATGCGATATAAACACAAGACATGATAACAAGATACGAAAATAACATAACAAATGATATAGTATATAACCATGAAAGTAATACATGTATACGACTGCGACATGCAATGTGACAGGATATGGCTAAGGGAAACCATTAGAAAGATAATAGATCAAATGATAAGTACTAGAATAATAAATAAAATGGATATGAAAGGTTATATGTCAAACGCCACATGATAGAAGTGTATGTTATATGAAAATGACAAGATAAGTGTATTTGTTGAGACGATCATAGTTATCGGTCGCCCTCGTGATATGTTTCCCACTGTTAAAAGCTAGCACCTGGGCTTTTAATCCGTATGTACGTATGTAAGACAAGGATAGGAGGACAGACATCCCACATCGTTAGAGCAAAGCGCCTCGTAGATGTGCTCACCGCACCGTTCAAATCTCTAATTTTCATTGACAGTTTATTCTTATAGTTTTTGTACTGTGAAATTGTAATAGTACAATTAAAGGAACTCAAGTATATGTGTATAGAATATTATGGTGGTATGTATAATGTATATGTAAAGATTTTTGTTATTACATAAATTGTGCATATGAATGAGGAAACAGGTACATGTGTCAACTCTGAGAAAGAAAAGGTTGAAGAGTCCAGCCTCGGCAGACACTCGCTTGACACCCCACGGTGTCGTTGGGGGCGCACGTCACTTATTTTCTCTCCTTGTTTCGCTCTCATCGCTTTTCAAAGAAATGTAATAAGAGATTCGATGCGTAAAAGAAAAAAAAGTGAATTAGATATATAGAAAATTACAATCTGCTTAAATTTTTGTAACCGGATAAATTTTCTCTCAATTCACAACAGGATCTTTATGGGGCATGGAGTAGACTCTTATCTAGGCCTAGACGAGATAGGAAGCTCAAATCCAATGATGATTTTTATTATTATTATTAGTTATTTATTTAATCGTACTTTTTGGATTTGTCTGTTAGGGTTTTCTGTTGGTGTCTATAAATAACACCTTATGTTATTGTTTTTGGGACATACTTGATATGATATTGAAAACTTGAGAACTTCCTTCTGTTTATTTTGTTCGCTTTCTTTTAATTTTATTATTTTTTGTAGCCGAGCTACATCAATTTGGTATCAGATCATAACTTTGATCTGAGATCAAGTTATTTATATTTGTTTCAAGTTCTTGTTCCGTTTCTTTCAAATTGCCCGCTGCCTTCCAAATTTTTTATCAAGTTGTTGAATAAAAAAAAAATGAATCTAATCAAGAAAATATCATCACGTTGTCAAAAAAAATAAAATAAATAAATAAATAAAAATCCCAAATCGTGACTAGTGCTGACGCCATTCTTGCTACATTCCCTCGTCGTTGCTACGTTGATCTGCCCTCTCGACTGTCGTGCTTGTGCCTTAGCAGTTGGCCTTGGTGTGGCCTTCGCGATCTGCCATTGCCTACCTTCATCGTTGCTGCATAGAACTTTTGATTGCTTGGATTATTAGGCCACATTTACTGTTGGACCTTCATTTGGGTTGATGTTGGGTTTATCTTTGTTGTTAGGTCGATCTTTGTTGTGGAACCCAATCTGTTAGTTTTCAAAATTGCATCCAGTTTTGCCAAATTGTTGTTTTGGTCCTTCAAAGTTGTGAGGACTTCTCATTTGATCATTATTTCGAGAATATAATCAATTTTCCCTTATCAAAGAATTGCACACTTTATTTGATTCCCTTGCAACCACGCTAAGGAATTGTAGGCGTCTTAAAGGTTCTTCAACGGGGCACATTTTCTTTTACTTTGAAAACTCAGTTAATATTCGTGATATTTAAGTATATTTTGTTTTATTGTTTTAGGTTCCAGCTCATTTGATAGAGCATAAAGAGTATTAAAAAAAATACTTTTGTTTATTCTATCTTAGCATGTCAGCCACCAAAAGAAATACTGTTAAATCTTCTTCTTCACCTAACACAAAAGATCTAGCTGAGAGACTTAATAATTTTGACTTAAGACTACAAGCTTTATCTCAAGATCTGGGGATGATAGTCTACCAGATACTCATTATCATGATGCAAATAAAGCACAATTTGATTCAATCACTGCATTGGTAAGTAATTTAAATTCAATGTGTAATCAATTGACTCAACGTCAATCTGCCCTCGAACAACAAATTCATGTAATGAATCGAAAAATGGATTTGCTTTTAAACATTTGGGTAAACATGAGATAGGTGAGAATATGTTGATGAAACTATTAGAAAAGACGTTAGGTTAACACACACTAAGGGTTCAAGTCCTTCTGGAAGTTCACATCAATATGATGAATTTACAAATGGTTTGCATGACAATCTGGGTAAAATGAACTTGGGTAGTAATTCAATTGCTCAACCTCACACGAGGTTACCTGCAATAGGAGACCTTCAGTTCAACCTAGGTGATCGATTTCAACCTTCTAATGTCAACTTCCCATTAGATTACCAACCATCAAGGCAAAATTACCCACCAAATTAGGTGAGAGAAGATGCTTCTCAAACGATACTCCGCCAAATTTAGGTTAATGGTAATTGGGGTAGAGATCAGGATAGATAAGTTAGACAACCTTAAAGGGACATCACAAAAAAATTCAAGGTTAGTGCTCCTGAATTTGATGGTAGAATGGATCCTAATGCTTTCTCTGATTGGTTAGTGTAGTCTCCGGAATTCTCAGAGTCAGTGGATCGTCGGGGCATTCACTAGTCACCAATCGGCTGCAACCTGCAAAACAAACAAGAAGACGACGATAGTGTTCCGTCGTCCCTCCGATGGCAAAGTTAGCTTTTTCGGGGAGATGAATGTTAGAACTCGTAGTTATCTTAATCGCAATGACTTACCTCATCTCAAGGCCATTCTTTTTCTTTATGGAGGAATTCGTGGACTCACATTCTATGGAGAGTGGACCCATTTCTTCCCATAAAGATAGGGAAGGTAGGCTCTCATTTCTGAATGATGACTTATTCTTCTTTTATGTAACTACTTTCCTAAACTGCCATTGAGTGCTCTTCCTATTCGTTTGGAGGCGAGGAGACTGACATTCGAGAACATACTTATATCATGGAGAGCCTATGGCGCTCTACTCAGAGTCGCTGACGGAAAGGAAGCATCCGGTGAAGAGGCATCCGGCACCGTATGACGGAGAGGAGGCCGGGTGATAGGGTATCCCGCACCGTGGCTAGATCTGGGAGAGGAGGCATCCAGGCGAGTATCCGAGCACCCGGTGCACAGAGTAGAGGCATCCGTGAGAGAGGTGCTCGGCACCCGGCGGAGAGTCGCCTGTGCCTTTCGGGCCTATTCACCGCCTCGTCGGCCGTTTGGGCGCCCGGTCCCATCGGGCCCTTGGGCTGGGCCGATTGGCTAGGAGAACCGAGCCCGGGCCAATGGTACCCATAATGCCCCTTTTTTTCCTACCGGGGAGGGTAATCATCCCCAGTTAGAAAAAAAGAAACAAGCTTGACCGTCATATCATGGAGAATAGTAGATCATCAATAAATGTTTGAATTTCCAAATGTGAATTTTTAAAACTTTTGAAACCGCATTGCATGCTATGGGCGGTTACTTGAGCAACCCCGAGACCGAGGCCGCTATATAAAGGAGGGCACGAGGCTTGTCCATCGTTATCCATGTTCTTCATCAGAGAAGGATAATCAGCCATTGGCACTCCGAATTGATGGCTGAATGGAAGATGATTGCATCTATTGTCGTTACGTCGTTACATGGATCTGGACTGCAGACTCCATGGCTCGAAAGCGAGTCGAAATTATTCCTGGGCCTCGGGCGGTTCTAAAACTTCTGAATGGAATCCGAAGACACCCCCACAACCTGGGCAGTGTGGGATCTCCCAAGCTTCCACTTCTTTCACCCACCTCCACTTTCTCCCTCCTTCTTCTTACCTCGTCGCAGCCTCTTCAAATTTCCATCTTCATCTTTTCCTCTTCTTAGCCTCTCAGTCAATTTCCTTTTCTGCTCCTACGATGGATGTTGTCTGCTTTTTTTGTATTTCTGTGTAATAGTTTTGAATGTTATTTGGTCATATTTTAATATGATTGCTTGGTAACAAGCATCCTTATGTAATGTCGAACACCTTGCAATTAACAACATACTCTGTCACTTAGTGTCTTATCAGATCTTGTGTACAGATCACATTCTTTATTATCCCTAATCGAGTTTCGCTGAATATTATATGTAACTGTTAACGCCGGCCAAGAACGCACCAGTTATGGGCCCCGGCTTCGCCCACCTTCGTCATCAGGCTCTGAAGCGCGCGCCGCGATGATTGAAATCACCGAAAGGTAGACGCAAGGTTAGTCATCGGTGCATTAAATGCACTGCAAATTCTAGGCGCCATATATGATATGCACTGGGCTGTTGTACTCTTTTCCCTTCTTGTTTTTTTGGGTTTACCCGCTTTCCTCTCATAATTATCCGTGAATAAAGTTGGTCTAACCTCCTCGCGATTCGTTGTCATGCCATTATCGCAAGCATCGCGATTTCATTTCCTCGCAGTAATCACCATCACCCCTTAGTAATGTTGGACCGTGGTGAGCGACTGGTTTCCGGCTGTAAAAGGCCTGGAAGGGAGGAGACACGATTTAAAACTCATTCCGCCCGAGTGGTCCCCGCTGTGGCTCGTATGCCTTCGCACTACCAGGTATGCTGGCTAGAGTCCAATATTCGCTTCCATTTGATATGCCGAAAAACCAGAGGGGTTAGAAGAGACTTCCACGGCGGTCGCCTGCAGGGCGCTTTGGCGACGCCTTCCGCAGCAAAGATCATCTCGCCCTCGACGACAGGAGTTAAGGGTTTACCGCGAGGTGCCCGATAATGTCGCACCTCCAGCTGATGACGTGACGGCGAGTCTCACTCAGAGAACATAATGGCGTGTTTTACCCGGAGCACCTTGCACCGGCCAAGGCTCCCCATGCCATCCCAGTCAAGTTTTCAGATTTCACCTGGGCGCCCCGGCTCTGCATCCACCCCAACGTCATTCAAAGATTGGATCTGGCATCGCGTGTTGAACTGACCTACACCAACCCGACCTCCCATTACCGAGCCAGGTATAATTTATTTTTCGAGGAACAAAGTGTGGCGCTCTGACGTTCATGCCCCGGCTTCGAAACCCCGACTTTAGGTTGTTAATGGCCTCCGACCAACTAAGACGAGGCTAAAGGCGTTCGCTTAGTGAGGGACCCCGACCCAGTCCCCCGGGTTCTCTGCTCTGCCATCAACCTGCCTCGGGCCTTTTTCCAAGTGTGGCCTGTTGCACCTGGCCCGAATGGCCTTTTCCTGACATTTAGTATTATGATGGACTAACCGTTGTTTCGAGATAGGAAAGTTTCGCAGCGTCGCGAAATGGGTGGAGAAGTCGAAGCCATAAAATTCGCTAGCTACCAGACTCGAAAGGTGAGCGCCACTACAGCGTTCTGACCCAGATAATATATCCGCCGGGAGGCACACCGTCGCTAATTCCTCCCCACCTCAACCGCTGCTTCGACATCGTGGAAGGGAGCATTTTTCACGCCATCACGAAGACCGACATTTCTCGAAAACGCCGCCCCTCCGTCGCCAAGAGCTGAGGCATCAAGTTTCCGTGCAAGGTGCCGAAGCGCATCTAGTTTGTCGACTTCCCTAGTGAGGATTCGGTTCGCCTCATCCCGTTCCTGCCTGAGAACTAGGAGTAGCTTCCCGAACGACTTCCTCGCCGAGAAAGTGGCCTGATCACTCCCGAGTGATAAGACAATGTAAAGTGAGCCGGAAACGAACGCGTCTAGGTCTCAGTTGGGAGGATTTCGCTCGGGTTAGTGTCGAACACGGTGATTTGTGATTTGGAGGAGGAACTGGAGGAGCGCGATGCGGCTAATAGACCCGCTGGCCATGCCAGAGGCAACAGCCGAAGTTCCTGAGTCCGATATCGCTCTCACCAGCTTTGGATGAATGCTCACGCTAAGGGAGGATCTGGAGGCAAGCCATTATCATACCTGCCTCCGTGACCGGGGCCTACATCAAACAGTATTTAGAGGCCTCCGATAGAGTCGGCGAGGTCGATCCAGCCCAAGTGCACCCAAGTGATCCCTTCCGACCGAGACGAGGGTCAACCTAAGGTGTCGGTTTATGCAACAGTCACAAGGTCATGACACGCGTGAGTGTGATTATAACTAACTATGTTCCTCCGACCGTAGCTCGCGAGTAGCATCGGCCCCGGCTGACAGGTGAAGCATATCTGCTACCGCTAGAGCCTTCCAATCGCGGAGAGTTCGCGACCGACGCATCGGAACAATTCAGATCCGCATGCTTCGGAGCGCCTGAGGCTGTCGCATGGGTTTCAGCGAGATCATTCCAAGTGAGCGCTCCCGAGAACGCACTGCACGACATCCAAGAGTCAATGATCTCGGATAAGTCTCGCACCGCGAATCGCGCTTCCGCCGATCAACCGTAAGATAGCAGTCGCTATGTGACATTAGCGCCAATGCTTAACTCGTGACTTAATGGGTTTCTTTGCAAAAAGTTGTCGCTATTCTAACATGACAAAGATCACGAGTTCGGTCCTTAAGGCGCCGAATCCGCTGCAATTATTATATGTCCATCAGAATGGTCGAGCTGAGATGCAGCAGTGCTTCATTAAAGGAGGCCGAAAGAAGATGCCACCGGGAGCCGGAGGCCAAGGAATCAGCACGCCCAGATAGCTGAGACGCGGCAGCCAGCCGAGGCACTGGCGGCCAAATGAGATCTGGGCGCCGTTAATACCCAGCAATATTGAGTCTAAGCCATCCGTTCAACATGCCCTAGCTAAGTATGAAAGCACTCACTAAAGGCTGAGTCCGAGCGTGAAGGCCTTTAGAAGGCATTGTCCCTGTGCAGGTCGTACAGCGTGGAGGAAGAAACAAACTGCTTCACTAATCGTTGACTTTCCTTGATTTTGGAGCTTGGGACCATAAAGGATGATTTCACGCCTCCTGAAAAGGCCGTTGCTGATAGAGAGGCGATGGAGGCCGAGTTCGAGCGTAAGCTAAGAACACGCTTGCTCAACTACGTGCTATGGCTGCTAAGGTTTTACCACAGCAGCAGAGCAGCAAGCCTCAACCTGGATGGGATGCCTGATCCTTCCGCCCCGCAGACCTGGTAATCTTTCATGAACCCCACGCTCTCAAGCACTGCCCGCCTCCACTTTTGATCCAAAGTGCCGTTAGCGTGGAGGAATGTTTCTGAGAACAAATTACCACCGCCGGAGGAGGCGATTTCTTCCACTGGTTCTTGGCCATTGGACCCACTCGGTTAAGATGCCTTACTAATTAGACTTTAAAGTCATGGAGGCGTAGACTTGAACTATTCAGTGTTTCTGCATTAAACAATTTACATCCCTTCTCTTCCTCATATTACTACGACTGACGTTTGATAATCGTGTCGTCCCGCTCAGATTTGACCCTTTGTATAAAGCCTGATGGGCGGGAAGTCAAGGAAGCGTTCCTGGATAGGTCATTTTACTCACGCCATCCGTGCTTTGCATTCGACTCTGTTGTGTTATCTATGTCAATGACAGTCATTCAATCGAACCCATCGTTTTGATCAATCACAAACATGTTATCTATGTCGGTCGAATAGGTCATTCGACCCGGAATCATCCAGCTTTTAGATCTGGACCGCCTAGATAAAGAGTCTATGCTTCAGCCTGATAAATATTTGACCGCCATCCCGTTTTTAGATTCAATCACTGATGTTATCATGTCGCCAGAGTTATTTGACCACCATCCGAGCTTTTAGATTCACCATCTGTATGTGATCTGGCGTCAATGTACAGGTCATTTGACTACGCCATCCGGATTTTATTCACCACACGTGATGATTCATATCTACCATAGTCATTTTACTACGCCATCCTGGCCTAAAATCCAACCAACTAGATATCCGCTAGCCGGATAGTCTATTTTACCAAGTATGATCCATTTTAGGAATTCGACCCCAAGATACTTTAACAATATGAGAAGACATGAAGTAGCAAAAATAAAGATATTCTTTTATCATACACTTCTCAGTAAAAGTATCCACATCTTCTAGTGAATAGGGTTCCATCTCGTTTTATCGATACAGGACTCGCCACGGCTCACGCGCCACATGAAGGTCCTTCCCTACCAGCGAATTTCCCAGCTGATTCTAATATTCTCAAACTTTCTCAAGACCGCATCGCCTTACCGAAACCCATGTTTTAATTCATTGCCTCGTTATAAGAGTTCTCCAGCGGCGCTGGTGAGATATTATGACACACTTGAACCCATCATCACGTCAACCCCAGCTACGATCCCATTTTCCATCGCGAAAGATTCCTGATGGTAGGCGCACTAATTTCGGTTAGATAACCCGCTTCCATCCAAGTGGTTTTTGGAAATGAGATGCGTTCGTTGGCTTTCGAAAGTTAGCAACCCGCAGCTCCGCAGCACCCCGGGAGTTCTTCCACCCATTTCCTTACCGAGTCTAACCGCTTTTCAAGGCAAACAACAGTATTTTAGGTTGCTGGGTTACCGCCATAAAATTTATGGAGAGCAATTTACTTTCACTTCATGTCCAGTAGTTTCTACTACAACCATAAATCATTATCTGACACGATGATCTTGCAGATGCTGAATCGACAAATAATAAGTTTTTCCGCATAAACCGAGTAACATCTCTATCTTTTATCAGATGAGAAAGTGTCACTTCTATTTACTGAAATCATTTGGCAGACCAATATTTTTAGTCGCAATGAGAAGCTGACCGACCAAAGTATCAATCCCCATCGAGCCGAATGGCCACGGCTAGAGATGGAGACCAAGTTCAAAATCAAGGATTTCAAGATAGGACATTCAAGCACAAGGGTCACAATTTAATCACCCAAGAAGATCCGACTCATAATAAGACACTTTACTATGAGTCTGTGCTAAAGTTCTTTCCCCGCAGATTCCCAAGATATGTTTCATGTAATTCAAATGACAAGAGCTCGTCAGGTTAGACACATCGTATATCCGCCAGATCGTTTAAAGGTCGCCCGCCTATATCACGTGGAGAATCTAAATTGAATCAACTAACTCTCATGAGCCTCATCATCATTAGGTATCTCCCCTGCAGGAGAATATGGGGTCCATCCAGATCGGGAACTTTCTCTATCCTGTCATTTGGGCATGATTTGAGAACTCGCTGATAAGACATGGGAGAAATACTTCGCTTCTTATTCGCAATGAAGCGCCCATCGACAAACATGTATCGGCCCTTCGATACAAATGCCCGGACATGTTCAAGTTTCCAAGCCGAGGGTATTTACTTCTTCGCCATCAGTGGCGATTTCACGCCCGGATCCCCGGTTTCACCGCGCGACCGTCCAATAAATCACTGGAGTCGCCTAAACCAAAGATCGTTTAATCATACAGCGAGTTTCAAGTCCGGCTATCATGGCCTCACCGATTTGTCAGGGTGGCACCGTCAACCGCACTTCCTATTCTAACTTTCCCGGTCTAGCATCACTAATGCTCGCCCGGCTATTCGGAAGCCCAGTACGCTTTGTGTCCACTAGCTCGTTTATCGCGGTGTCTCGGTTATGGATTTCACATAAGTCGCCAAGGCTTCGTTCTTTTGAAAGTCTCACACACTGATGCCATACTATGACATTGTCGCCTAACGTCATCCTTCCGCATATTAATGTACCTATGAATCAGGTTCCTGGAGGAAGACCACAGCAATCACAACGGATGAGCCCAGTACGGGCTATGAGTTTTCGCGGCATCCGCTACTAAGGCAATTGTTCGGAGGTGGCTATATCTGGTCTCTGGCTACTTAAGGACGGCTCACAAACGACGCGCCAACTTCGCGTCCCTGCATCTTTAAATGTAAGGCGCCATCGCTAGTACCGAGTCGCCAGCAGGCAGAGGTGTCACCCGCCGCTCACAAGAACGGCTCGCCGTGATTACGGATACCGTGGAATGCCCTGGCGCACTCTCATTCCATTCTGGGCCGGGTTCTCGTGGTAGCGGAAGAAGCGGTTTCAACCGTCCGAATCGGGAAATAAAACGCCCAAGATGTCAATCGCACGATCACTGCCGATCCTCTTTGAGTTTAAACATGATTGCAATATGGCCTGGCCGCGCGATTAGTCATCTCTCGGGTTACCATAAAAGCCAAGGAACTCCACACGCCAATTTGCACATTTAAGCGGGTTCAGCCATACCATACTTCGGCTGGTCAATGTCCACAAGATGTGAAGTGATCCCGGGCGCCACGATTTTTGTCAAAAGATAATACCGTCATAGATCCATCGCCACCAGTAATGGTCGAACATCTTCGCCACCAACCTTCCGATAAAAATTCGATTCTTGGCCGCGCACCATTGTAAATGAGTCCGCGGGAGTGATGAAAGATGTTTTTCCACGAACCGGGGTGCCGTGATCCGTGATATCCCAGAAGGCGCCCGTAAGATAGCGGTCGCGTCTACCAAGCGCCCAGCAACTTGACCCGCGCAAGCAGTAGTCCGCAGATACAAGCGCTATCGAGGTCCGTAATCCACATACTCTCCATTTGTTCCCTTCTTTCGACAACCACCAGCCGGGCCGCCATTCGTAATGAATCAGCCTGATAATCCGCTCACATAAGATTATCGAATTCGTTTGAATAACTGGCGGACGAGGAAAGCTTTACTTTGGTCGACCGCTTCGTGGATGGGACAAGCATTTAGTTTGTGTGAGGCGTGGGGCTATTCCCGCCATATCTGCATATGTCCAAGCAAATACATCTGCTCACCGGTACACATGGTATATCGGGCCTTTCTCCCGTTTACAGAGGGTACAACATAGATGCGACATGTCCACTGGCGGCGCGGTTTCAAGGATCAACTGCAGGCTCTCTATCCCCTGTGGCGCGTCGGGCGATGAACGGATTTACGCTGCGTCGGTCCGCGATGGTCGAGTACCTATTCGGGTCCGATTTGAGAGCCGATAGCATTGTCGCGCACAACCGCTCAAGGTCGATCACTGACTTAGTTAGTAGTTGATCGTTTGGTGGTACGCCGAGGGCACCGCCACGGGACAGTAGTTTAATTCACCCGTGATGGTACCAGACGCCCCAAGTCCTCTAACACCGAGAAAATCATCAGCACTTATCGAAGACGACCGCCTCAATTCCGTGAAAGGCGATGTTCCATCCGCAACGGTAAATTTCACAACTGATAAAACCCTTCTTCAACACTAATCAGACGATCATATGATCTCATCCGCTGAAGGCTATCGAGGTGTAGTAAATCGCCACTATTCCGATCGACGAGGACCTCGTGTACATCAAACTATTAATACGTCGTTAGGCGCGCATCGAACATATAATGACCGTAAGGTTACTTGGGGAAAGGATATAAAATAACCATTAACTATCAGGATGTCTTCGCTTCAACGGGCAACACTCCCACCAATCGCGCCGCCGGCGGTTTTTTTTTCTCTCATGGATCGAGACGTTATCACCGGCCCCGCAGAGTAAAGTCGATGTCGCCAAGCGGCCCAGGCATGCTCAATATCAACAAGGACCCTCGCCACCGTGGAGCCGCATCGCTACCCCACAAGTCGGGTTTCATTTATATTCACCGAGGTGCCCAATCCGGACCGCTTTCACTAGGAATTTCAAGCTGGCGCAATGTTCGCGGTTATGGTCCTGCGATAATCACAATCTTAGGATTCATATATGGTCCGAGGCCGCTTCCTAAGGTGAGGGCCACTTGAAATCGTGGTGACGCCCCAAACTCCGGGCCGTTGACTACCCGTCAACTCACAGGAATACAAGTGGATGCTCCAAGTTACCCGATCGCCACTTTCACAAAATCTAGCAGTCTCCTTTGTACTGAGCTCACCAAGTATAATACCGCATATACCGTCTCCACTAACAAGGCAATATAATCCCAAATATGATGAACTTACCACTGTGCCCATAAACAATACTCATCATACATACCAACTATGAACCAACGAGACCAAGAAGGCAAGAGTTCGCTTACTCTTATACAATTCATAATAAAATTAGTTCAATACACGATACATCATAAACCAAGCCACACAACCCTTTCAATCCTCAATCTCTAGGATTACTTCGTCCCTGACGCCTCCCGTACCAGAAAAGAGTATCCTCTCACAGCTGAACATTGCTCGCAAGAGTGGAATCGCCTAAGTGGCTACTTCTCCACCCAAGGCAAAGGTGCTCCAAAATAAACACACAAATGTACGATCCTACTGAACGCCGAACTCCATCCTCTCGCACCGAAGTCCTCATCGACTCCCTCACACTCGCCAAGCCTCGATGAGAATTCATTATTTTGTTTGTGGACAACCCTCCGATGTATATATATCAATTATCCGCTGCCTCCGACGATTGATATTATTCAGACCACCTCCACGATATCAATCGGGGCCGCCTCCGACGATTGATATTTTTTTAGTTTGGACTACCCTCCGATATCACACATTTATCAACCTCCGAACCATTTTCTCTAAACTCATTCACTCACCCTATAGTCCTGGTACCTAAAGATATAACGACGTACGCCACCCAATACAAGCCTAATTCATACGTAGAATATATAAACATGCATATATTTACAAAATTCAATTTACATAACGTGTCATGTAAATTCTCATTTCAAGGTTATCGCACTATCCTCACTGGGGTTAATGATCAAACACGGTAATTTAACTTGAATCACTGATCAAACACATTTTCACACAAAATATATTGAGAATTGCCGAATAGTGAAACCCTCGCTACTATTCCTAAAAACAAATCATCTGGGCTCACTCTACAGATTTCACTCGCCATTCTCGGCCTCATCCAAACCAAATACATGATTTTACAATATTTTCAAATTTAATGAACTCAATCAGCCGTGGCAAATACGCTGCTCCAATGGGTGTTCAAAATTCATATCAATTTGAACCCCAAGGTTCGATCAAACGCCCTCACTACTATTCAAACAACATCAGAAAGTACTTAAAGAATGAACAAAACCCATAAGAGAACTTCACCTCGAGTTTCGTCTAACTTCAATCTGACACTCCACGCTAAGCCCGCAGAGCAAATTTCTTCATTCCGACGACCGACCCACGGTCACAACAGGTGCGATGTCCCGAAAATCGCCGCCGGCCTCGCAACTTTTTTTTTTTCCTCTCATTTCACGCTTCGCCTTTTTGAACTTGTGGGAGACAAACGCTGGATAATTTTGTCTTGTGTCACTTAAACAATTCCACTAATATCAGCTCATGTCCTTCCCGCCATACCCATCATCTCTACCGTCCATTCACTCATTTTTCTACCTGCTACCTTGGTGGTACATGTTATGACTTTCGCCGCATCGGTAAATCGCTTTACTAAGACCGAACTGCTGACGCTCAAAAACGGGTCAACCCGACTATCTCGGAATTTACGGTAAATGTTACGTGTTAGCTAGATTTCGCGAGACGACCCAACCTGAAGTCCGCTTCATCATCCCACCCAGAGAATAAATCATTTTAACCAAGTCACACTTAATCAACGGAACATAAATACGATTGTCTTTTCCGTGTAAATTGGAATTTCTCGCCCACAAATGCAGGAGGTCCCGATAAGTGTGATCCCATTGCAGGCCGGCGTCGAGAGGAGAGGAACCGGGGCTCCTTCCTTTCGGGGATCGCCTTCGGCCTCCATCCTGTTTTAGCTACTCTTCGTTTGACAGCCTGTGGCTAGTTGGCCACCGGTGGTGTTATCATTAAAACCGCGTTCAATGTTGTCTTCCAATATAGAATTTCACCTACGATACAATTCTTCCATAGTTGCAGGCGGATCGAGGGATAAAGACTGGAAGAACGGTGGTCAACAAAGCTTCTTCGGTACTCATAGACCACATCCATATCAGAATATCAATCGCTGATGGTTTGTCCAACCGCGGTGAAGTCCCTGATGGATTCATCTTCCCGTTGAGTAGCTTATGGAGCCGAGATTCTTTCTCACCACCGAGCACGTGTGACATCGGGAGACGCCTAACGCGCTCCACAATTCACCAACGAAGCTATTAACCCTCTAAGCTTCGGGAACCAGCCACCGCCTCTCAGGCCGGCCAGAACACTTTACATAGAAGTCGACCGTCCCGCCAGACCACGCTTAGTCAAATGCAACATGTGTGATCAGACGGACGGAAAAGTCGGGCTGCATATGGCGGCGATGTGATAGAAGCCGCGTAGGGTGGGTTCATAATCCGTGAATATGTCACCGAGGGAGAAGAGAGCATGTGTCAGGTCCTCGAAGGGCGAGGAGAAAAAACATCATGCTAAGGTGAAGAACCCCGGCGAGGCATGGCGGATGGTATCGCGGCGACGCCCTGTGGTCACCAGTGCATATTCGAGCTGGGTTCCGTTCGCTGGTCCCTATCGTTTCTATCCGTACTTCGGCATCGCGCGGCATTCAATGGATCGGCCGGGTTTATCGAGGGCCTTTTTCTCGATCGATTTCCGCGCGCTCGCTGATGGTGAACGCCGGTTGGCAGAGTCGCTTAAGATAATCATTATCCGCCGGTAGCGTCAGCGTCGCGCAAGGAACGCTTCTCATTTTTGATCGACGACAGCGGCGGTGGGGAGGTTCTCGTGATTTCACCCGGGGTGCTTCTAACCGCCCATAGCGCTGCTATCCTCCCGCACCGATCCGCGCAGCCGAGCAACTCTGGCCACCACTTAGCTCGCTTCTTTATCTTCGCTTCCATCTCTGGCGCCGTATGAGAAACCGGTCTTCGTGGGGAAGGTTTGCAGTCACGACATACACGAAGTCTGACGGCCCTGGATGTTCGAGAACGTAAAAGGTCGAGATCTGAGATCACCGGGAGCGTACCCGTTACTCACAGATCACCTGAGATTTCGCTCAGGCTTCCCTGCGCACCGCATTTCTACCGAGGCGGGGATCATCTAGTAGATCACTTAGTCACCACTGCAACCCGCAAAACAAATGCTAAGACGATGCATGCCAAGTTGGCCGTCCCTCTGGATGACAAAGCACTTTTAGAGATCAGCGTTAATCGTAGCTTATCTCAATCGAGAATGACTTACCTCATCTTGTGTGATTCTTTTCTCTTTTATGGAGGGAGAACGTGGATTCACATTCTATGGAGAGTAGACAATTTCCTCCCATAAAGATAGGGGAAGGTGGCTCTCATTTCGGGAAGGATGACTTATTCTTCTTTTATAAAATCGCTCTCCAAACTAGTCGCTGTCGGGAGTGCCTCATTTCGCTGGAGGCTGTATAATCATCTTTAGAGAACATACTTCTATACCGAGCCTAAGTAGCACTCGTCTGAGAGTCACTACCCAGAGCAAAGCATCCTGCGAGAGGCATCCGGTACCTGTGGCTACTCGAGAGGAGGCGCCCAGATAGAGCATCCGCAATTGGCATGATTCGGGAGGAGGCATCCAGGTGCAGAGGTTCCACCATGAGTCGCCTTCGGGCGCTGGGCCTATTCACCGCCTGGCCATCGGTCAGGGCCTGGCCCATCTGGCCTCGTGGTCTGGCTCGCCGCTAGGGAACCGAGCCCGAGCCAATGGTACCCACAGTTAGTTGCTATTGAGGAATATTTTGATTGGTATGAAATGATTAATAGTGAAACTGATTGTTTGCTAAATGAGTCAATCAACAAATTAAGACGACCGCGTAATGTGTTCAAGAATATCGTTTGTTGAACCACCATCTAATGGGTTGTTATGGGAAAGCAAAGAAAAAGAGAAAAGTATATTCTTCCATCATATAAGAGCCACTGTCAACATGATTAATTCAAAACAAATGACTCTGAGTAGTCAATATTGCCAATTCCAGGAAGCTAGCTAAAAGGGTAGTGAGAGTCCTATCGAGGATCCATTCTGCTTAATCATTTGTTAATGTATCTTAGTTTTGATATTCAAAAGATGGTTAAATCCATGTTCATTAATCGAGAATGCATATTAATAAGCCTACAAAGTCAGAGTTCAATAAATCCATCTTTTTGCACATATAGTCGGGCCTAAGTCATGAACTTATGTCATCAAATGTATTGATTACGCCCAACAAGACATTAAGAGCAAAGAGTCTACTTATGAATCCCCTTCCCGTTGTTTCCTATCGAAGTTTAAGGCCAGTAATTCATCGGGACAGATGCCTAAGGTCACTCATAAGGGTCATCATATCTCATTGTCTCAACTGCAGTATTGGCATTAAGATACTGGAACAGAGCAATGAGGATGAGGAAGACCAAACTGTTGGATCCCGGATTGCTTCTGCAGGCATGAAGATGCGATCTTCAAGATCAGAATGATGATGTTGGTGGCTGATGCCATATCCACAACCATGATAATATAACAGTTACGCGATTTTTCAGCCACAATGAATGAGGGTATAGACATATATAAGTTAGTGATTACGGGGGTAGTTCAATTAATCGTACTTGGCAGATGTTGTTAAACTGTTAAAACTTGAAAGCATAACCACATCCAATCCCTTTTGTGAGGCTTCGGTGAATGACTGTACTGTCGGTCACCGTACTACAGTGTTCAGCCCCCGGCCCCAAATGGGGGATTATGGCGATTGAAATCACGCATGTACACTAAGACGCTTCCCATGTTTTAAGTCGCCTCGTTTCATGATTTAGATTGTACCAACTTGGTAAAGATAATATTGTCTAATTTAAGTAACACATATGATAATTATTATTTTGAGAATCTGTCTTAAATACAATGAGAATGGATAATTCTGTAAACTTCCCCAATTTAAATGCAAGAAGTTTATAGATAGAGAGAACTTCGAGACTGGTACAAAGTAGAAGAATATGCAAAAGGAGTTTCATCCGATTCTTCATTGTTTGATGTTCCTTTGGAAGTGGAAGAATGGTTAGATGATTTTGTTGATATGTGCCTCGATAGTTGTCAATGAACTACCGCCTTTAAGAGACATTCAAACATGCAGAGGGATTGGTTTGTGGCTCAACCCGCTTAACCTTCCACATTATAGGATGAATCCAAAGAGAGAGAGAGTTTAATAAAGTGCAAAGACTCAGACAGACGAGCCGTACAATTTAGTCTTGTGCGGTGTCAACTTTGTCGACACCCAAGAAAGATGGATCTCGATGTGTGTGGAGAAGAGAGTCATCAATAAAATCACAATCAAATATAGTTTTCCTATCCCTCGCTGAGATATGGTCAGACTTATTAGCTCTGCTTCTCTAAGATAGATTTGCGTAGGTTATCAAAATACCAAATTGAAACAGCTGTGGAGATGAATTAAAACTGCATTTTAAAAAATTATGTGATTGCGATTTGAGTATAATGTGCCTTTGGCTCATTTAATGTCTAGCATTTTCATGAGAGCAGGACCCATGTCCCTGTACTTTCATTGGTAAATTTTTATGGTCTACTTTGATGACATATCGATTTAGCTAATCAAATAAGACATTGAAGAAACAATTTGATAGTTTTTCACTTCGAGGCTGTGCTTTATGTTAACCTTAAGAAGTGTTCTTTTATGCAACCACACGCTTTTCTTAGGTTTGACTGGAACAAACATGGCATTTCTAATCGATCCCTAAAAGGTTAAGTTATTAGTATGGCCTCAACCAAAATCTACTACCTAGACTCGTAGTTTTCTATAGTTTACATTTTCTGAGGAGATCATATAAGGGGATTTAGTACTATTATGGCTCCTATCACAGAATGTTTAAAAATGAGGAGTTTCAATGTATCTAATGCTACAAACATATTCAAGAAATCAAACACATGATATGTTTAAGATATCTTGATTTTACCAAAGTTTTTTTAGCGTTGGATTTGTAGGCATCGTTGTAGGTATTGGTGGTGTCTTTACCAAGCAAGTCACCCCATAGGCTTTTAAATAAAAACCTACCCATGCTAAAAGATCATATTCTCTACATGTGATAAAAGAGTTTTATGCTATAGTGCGTAGTTCTGTTTATGTTTTATTTGTTGTTACTGAATTTTGTTGTTTTCCTACCATCGCTTTAAGATATTTAAGCTCACAAAAGAAAATGAACGCTGGCTAAGTGGGTTGGAATTTTTTCAATGAATATTCTTCGTGGTGCTGGCATTGAAAACAAAGTTGTTGATGCACTTAGTCGAATCAGCTATGTTGCACTTCATCGTATGAGTGCTCATGTCCTTAGGTTTGATAGATTGAAAAATGAGTATTCCGCATGTCCTGACTTTGGTATTATTTGTGTGAGTTTAGTAATGGTAACTGTCATGAGTATGTTGACTTTCTTGTTGAAAATGCTTATTTGTTTAAAGTTACTAAATTGTGCATACATCGAACATCATTTAGGGATTTATTAATTTGGGAGATGCATGCAGGTGGTTTAACTGGACATTTTGGAAGGGATAAAACTATTGCATTGGTTGAAGATAGATTTTATTAGCCTTCTCTGAAAAAGGATGTTGCTAGGATAGTTGCACAATGCAAAACATGTCAGTTAGCTAAGGCTAAGAAACAAAACACTGGTTTATATACTCCTTTACATGTTCCTCATGAACCTTGGAAGGATATTAATATGGACTGTTCTTGGGTGCCCTAGGGTTCTTTAGAGGACATAGATTCTATTTTAGTTATTTATTGATGAGGTTTCTAGATGATGTACATTTTATTCTGTGTAACAAAACCAATGATGCTTCACATGTTGCTAAATTATTTTTTAGAGAAATTGTTAAATTGCATGGTTTGCCTTCCACCATTGTATCTAATAGGGATGTGAAATTTGTCAGCTATTTTTGGAAAACTCTTTGGAAATTGTTTTTTTGACACTATGAAATTTTCATTTGCTTTTCAATGCTAAGCGATGATTAAAGTAGGGGTTAGTGTCGTAGTTTGAGTGACATGCTTAGGTGTTTAGTTGGGGTAAAACAAGGTGTTTATTATTTAATTTTGTCAACAGTTAAGTTTGCTTATAACAATTATGTTAACTGTTCAACTGGTAAAAGTCATTTTCAAATTGTTAATGGCTACTCACCCGGCACACCCATTGATCTTGTTCCTTTACCACCTCACATGCGTGTGTCTGAACCTGTAGAAAACTTTGCAAAACACATCCATGACTTACATGCTGAGAGATTTAGGTAAAATAAACCTCTCTCGTAATGAAAGTCCTAAGCGGGCTGTGTGTGCATCGTAAGGAATTTAATGCTAGTGAATATGTCACGGTTCACATTAGATCTGAAAGAAGAAGAGAATTCCAACGTTTTCAAGCATGCAAAATAATGGCTATATTATCATTCGTAAGCGGGATCTAATGCATATCTTCTGATTGCCTAATATGACATAAATAGCCCGAGTTTTCAATGTAGAGGATTGCTACCTTACGAAGAGGCACTTGTGAGGCATACACTTTACCTTCTACAATTGTGTGCCACGGTGAAATTGTGGCGTGCATCACTATACATATTCACGATATTATAAGGAGATGATGGATATTATCCTTGATGATGAGTTTGTTACTTCTAAAGATGATGGTTTTCGTTGTTTCCTTGTCAAATGGTATGGTCGTCCTGATTTCGATGCTACTTTGATACATGAGGATGATCTTCGTCATTTGGATCCTTTGTTGTTGAATTGCTACCTTTCCTCTCACTCTTTGGAGTCGAGTTCTCTTCAACCCGGGGGAAATGATGGGGCATGGAGTAGGCCCCTATCTGAGCTGAACAAGATAGAGCTGAAGTTTTAATGATGATTTTTTATTGTTATTAGTTGTATTTATTTAATCGTACTTTTTGGATTTGCTGATGGGGTTTTTAATTTGGTGCTTTATAAATGGCACCTTGTATTATTGTTTTAGGCGGACTTGATATGATATTGAAAACTTGAGGAATTTCGTTCTGTTTATTTTGTTAAGCTTTCTTTTTTAATTTTTTTATTCTTTGTAGTCGAGTACACATCCAGATTCTTGGTCAGGTGGTTAAAATGAAGAAATAGGAGCTCTGCTGGCTCCGAACGAATCAGACTTTGCATTTTAAGGCCCACGTGTCTTGTACTAGACGGGTCTAATCGACCTAAGATGGGCCAGCAGGCTTGATATGACTAAGAATTAAAACCATATATATATATATATATATATATATATGAATGGATAGGACGGGTCTATCAGGATGGGTTAATGGACGGGCCTGAAAGCCTACGGGTCAAACCTAAAATGAAGCATATAGATGGACCCTTCCAAAATGGTGTCGGGCTTGGACCAGATTGGACCTGAAGCGAACCTCGAACCCCAAGCTTTTTGGAGACACTTAACTACTAACATGCAGCATGTTTTTTATGGTCAAACCATTCAATGCTATTTCAGAGGATTGAAATCCTGAGACGAAATTTGCTATTCTCTCCCAACTTGTATTTTAGAATTCTAACATTTTCACTAATGTAATGCAAATCAAGATTTAGAACAAAAAATAATTATTTCGAATATGGCATTATTTCCAAAATAAATTGAATAGTAATGGAACTTTTTAAATACTGAGTGTAAAAATAAGAGCTGTATTACACTATTACAGTAAGTATACAAATAAAATCAGATATACTATGATTACTAATGTATAAGAATAATTACATCACTCAAACAATGAAATTATATTAAATAAAATATTATTGAAAATGGAATCACAAACCTCAAATTTCAAATGAAGCCATAAAGTTTAAAAACTCTTCAATATCCCTTGATTGACCTTTTTTTTTTTAAATGATTAATTTTTAGGTTAAAGCTCAATTGCAATAATACTAAAAGCTCAAATGCAATAATTTCAATTAAATAATTTTTTCAAAAAATAAATTATTACATGGATAGAGACTATTAGCTATGAAAAACTTCATCCAACATAAGATTGAGACTGCAATGTTATATTACTTACAATAGCATTCTTATATACTTCCTTATCCTCTTTTCTTTAGAGGATATATATGCTACTCGTGGAGTATTCGCAGCTTTGGAGATGCAAGCAGAAGAATAATGTAAAAAAAGAGCTCAAATTCTTGAATAAGAGGGTAATAAATATCTGTTTAGTTAAATTCACATTAGAATTACTCTTGTGAGATGAAAATAATAATAAACATAAAATAGGATAAAAAACAAGGTTACATAAAAGTGTCTTCTCTATCAAATATTTCTTCTCAAAACAGTTTATGAAAAACAAGTGAAAACTTATTAAGAACTTATTTAGTGTCTATTTTTTTTTTATCATACCATGAGGTGTCGGGCTTGTGCACATACGGAAGAACTCGTGTTGTCTTTGGAACAAGTTTTTGTTCTCTAAAATAAAAAATAAAAATAAAAAACTAGAAAAACATATTTATCAATACCACATTTTTTTTCATTTGCCCACTATATTTAGAATTTTAGAGTATTTCCAACCATCATGTTTTATATTAAATCTCTATCTCTATAGTTTATATATAAAGATTTTATCAAAAATTTCATCTCAACTATTCTAGTTCATGCGATCTCTATGAAACATTTTTTTTCTGTTAAAAAATAAAGGAAAAAATAATAATAATTCATAGAAAGGTAGTAGATCCACTAGCCACAATAAATCTTGAAAGGAACAAGAAGTAAATATATAAAGTAAAGGGGTTGAAAGTTGAAGGATTAAACCGATCATTCATCCATTGCATTGCTATAATTAGCATTTATAAACTTTTATGGTTTATTTATTACGGTAGGTAAAAACATAGACCACCGACTCTCATTTACGGTTTATCTCGTCTATTTACTTTACCATAAACTATGTATATTTTATTTACATAATAATATTTTCAAAGTTACTTTTGTTGTAATGCAGATAGAACCATTTCAAATTTAAGATTTTTTGCATTAATTTTTAAAAATTTTTAAAATAAATATATATTCAAATAGAAACTTTCTATTATCAAAGGTATTTTTTTTATTGGGAAAATATGCAAAAAAAAACTTCATTTTTTATCCTATATTTCACTTACACTTTAAATTTCATTTTAATTCAAATAAACCCTACAGTTTACTACTGTAGCTCAAATTAGCTAATGTCCTGACCGATTCGGTGAAAGATGTCAAACAATGTTAAGAAGAGATGTTAAGTGTTGAGGTGGCACTCATGTGGCAAGTGGGACCCACTCATAACTCATGTCTCTTCCGTCTTCTATTTTCTCTCTTCCCTCATCTCTCTCCTCCCTCTCCTCTCTTACCCTTTGGATCCCCCCTTCGCACCCAGTCCCATCGGACACTCATCCAACCATTTTTTTTTCTTTCTTTAACTCTTAATTTTTTATTAAAATTTTATTTTAGTTTTCAATTTTTATTTATTTTAAAAATATAAATAAATTATTCATTATTTAAAAATATTACAAAAAATATTTTAATTTTATGTGTAGTCATTTCATTTAAATAAATTATATTTTAATTGAAATATTTAATATCCTTAGATATAACTATTTATAATAGTTAATAATATAATAAATAAATATTAACATTTTAAATAATATTTTAAAATAAATTTGATTTTTTTAAATTGATCCATTGATATTTTTATCAAAATTTGTATTGACTTAATACATTAAAATATATTAGTTTTTAAGTAAAAATATGAAATTTTTTATGCAAGGACAGGACCGTGATGGATGATCTATGAGGTTAAGTAAGTTAGGGTTATGGGATAGAACTTTGATGGTGATGCAAGGGCAAGACCGTGATGGATGATCTAGGCGATTATGTAAGTTGGGGTTATGGGGTAGAACTTTGATGGGTAAAGGGTATGTCTAATATCAAAGATTATAGGGGTATTTTAGGGTTTATATGTGATGGAATTATGGTTCGGAAAGAAGGATTTTAGGTTTGGAAATGTTCGGGTTTGGTTTGATGTAAAACAACCTTGTTTTGAGCTAATTTGAGGTTTTTGGGTTTTTCTAAGGTTAGTTAGGGCAATGGAATAATTTGGGTTTATCCAAGGTTCAGGGTGATGGTTTTTATTGATCATAAAGTGAAACAAAACATTTGGAAATGTTTTAAAAATACGGAACTATATTTGGAAAGTTTTTGATTGAGATTGAAAAATTGGTTATGGAAAGGTGAAAGAGAAGATGGTGAGATGAATAAATGTTATAGAAAGATAGGTACTTTACTCATAAGCTTAAGGAATCTATAAAAGATAAGAAAGCGCGAAACTCTAATCTACACAGGAGATGAAATAAGATATATAATTAAATTCACCAGAAAGGAATCCGCAAGGGATTTACTTGATAGACTCATTCTCAAGGAAATTAAGTAGAGATATTAAAGAGCAAGAGAAGTATTAAGAAATTTGAAAATATTATTAAAGCAGGCTAATTTATGAAAAGTATATTAAAAGATATCTGAGTCTAAATGCTTACAAATCCATTAAAAAAACTCCTATAGACTTGAAAAAACTTTATAATTTAAATAAAACGACTTCTAAAAGAAATAACAACTCTACTTGAAAACGAGCTTTACAAGTAAATAAAGCAAAAGTACTACTTTAACTTAGAAACAAATCTTTTAAAATAAAACGAACTTAAATCAAAATAGTATGAAAATACAAAATATTTGAATTTAGAAACATATTTGGTGTCTTTAAGGTTTTAGCATCCTGAATCTGAATTTTTCATAATTAAGATTGAATTTCCAATATATGTTATTGAAACTCTTGAATCAACCATTCTAGGGTTTTTTTTTTTCCTCGTGAAGTTTTATCGAGAAAAAAGCCAGAACTTACTTTGGAGCTCGGTATGTTGTCGTTTTTCATTTCCATTTGATTATTTTCACTTATGAATTTAATTGACGGATTTCGCTTATGGTTTGTTTGTTTTTTTTTTAATCTCTTGGCTTTGAACAACCTCTGTGTTTTCGTTCGTCTCCAGATTTTCGTCTTTTAACGTCTTTTCTGAAAAATATGAGTTGGTGTGGTTGGAGTTCCTGCATTAAAATCCCCGAAAATGTTATATTCTTTGCAACCAAAAACCAACGGAAAGGATATTCGGGTACTAAGCAAAATAGAAAGGAATAAAATTGGAAGGAAAATAAAAAATATTTATTTAAACTTATTGTATTGACTAAACAAAAAATTTTAAGAAACTTTTTATTATATTTGATTTATTTTTAAAAAAATTATTTTTTTCTTAATATTTTTTTGTTCTTTTGCAGGGACTTACTTTTTTTTTTTTTTTGGATAATTTGCAGGGACTTACTTTCCCTAAAGTAAATTATAGACTTCCCAAAAACACCTCCAGGTCTAATCATAAAGCGGCATTATTTTGGGACTAGATGATGGGAGACAACATCGTTTTGATAGGAGAAGAAGATTGTGTCAAACCCAAGAATCGAAAATTTGACTAGTGTTTGCAATAGAGCTAGTAAATGGGTTAGTCCAACCTATTTTGGGTTAGCCCATTCGGACCGAGGGTTAAAACGTGTTGAGTTAATCTAATCAATTTATATTCAGGCTAGCTTTCGACTAGATCAACCCAGCCCATGTAAGTTGCGAGCCAAAATGAGTTAAAATTGGTCAAAACCTTAAAAAATGTTTTAAAAAAAATTAATTTTACAAATTCTATCATTTTTCAAGTAAAAATAAAAATATTATCAAAACAGTAAAGTAACAACTTAAAAACATATTTAAAAAAACAACTTCAAAGTGTAATGAAATCTTATATGCTTGTACTTTTCATCCTCATTATATCCAATAATAACATGTGACTCCACATTATAAATATGTATATCCTTGATGCTGGTTGAGTCATCGTCATCTATTAATTGAATTTTTAGAATGTTAACAACATAGTCCACATGCCTACTTCTGTTGCTAGAGTGTTCAAAGTTTCAAAAGGCAAGTTATCTAGGAAGGGGAGTGATCCAGGTTCAAGGAAAGTTTTACTACATTATAAAAAAGTATTTGTTATAAAAAATCAACATAAATTTCATTTATATAATATATATATATATATATATATATATATATATATATATATATATATATATATATATATATATATATATATATATATTTTTTTTTTTTTTTTTTTGATGTAGCTTAGCTCTGAAGAATAAAATTAAAAAAGCGAATAAAAAAGCATACTTGAAATTATCAAATTTTCAATATTAATCAAGTACAAGCAGTGATAATATAAGGTGTTATTTATAGCCTGAAACAAAAATCCTAATGGATAATCCCAAAAATCATAACGGATAAATCCAAAATGCTAATGGATAAATCCAAAAATCTTCACTTAGGATAATCAAAAATACAATTAAATAAATAAATTTAATAGTAATAAAATTCATGTAAGTGAACTTGGGCTTCCTATTTTAGTTTGACCACATAAAGACTATATCTTACAATCATTATAGGGTTGAAAAGAAGCGCTTCGGCTCAGAAGAGTGGAATAAAAAGGTAAAAAATCAATAAATGAAGAATCAAATGACGAAGATTATCCTCCTGTACTCAAGTAGCATCAGAATCAAGACGACCATGCCATTTGACAAGGAAACGACGAAACCCACCATCTATATAAGTCACGAACTCATCATTAAAGATAGTATCCACCGTTTCCTTAGAAAATTGTAATGAAGGCATAGTAGGTGTGTAACACCCCGAAATATATCATAGCAGTTTTCAGACATGTTAGGGTGTAATAAAAGCTAAATTGAATTTTTGAAAAATAAAACGAGAGACATGGAATTAGTACTAAAATCAAGGGTAAAGTGGTAATTCACCATTTGAGGACCCAAATGTCATAATATAAGAAGAGCATATATCCAAGAGGAATTAAGATAAATTAATGTGTAAATAGAAGAAGAAGAAGGATTTAGAATGCAAATAAGAGAAACTTAAAAGCAATAATAGTAAAATTGTTGGAATGGCTCAGGGAAGCCTAGAAAATTCTCAAGATCTCGGATGATGAAACGGGGATTTTGTCTTAGTTGGATCAGATGCCATGAAATATAGTTCTGGATTGAATTTCGTTGGATTCGAGATAGTCGAGAATTTCACGATTTTGGCGTGATGTGTCGAATTGAACTAGCGGAGTTTTTAGAAAAAACTCAAAGTGATAATATTTAAATAATATCATTTAAGATTTATTGAAGCTTAAATCGAGGCAAATAAATTGTTTCGAAAATTTGAAATGGACCGAGAGGGACAAAGGGGCATATGGGCCCCACCTTAGCACCTATATATATATATGATAGGGACGATTTTTAGCAATGTGAAGCGAAGATGGCGTGAAATTTTTGTTTTTATTTTCTTCTCTTCTCACTTTTGATTCCACGGAGTTTGATCGTCGGTCGTCGGGCCAGAAGCGAAAGGGTTCATCTACTCGACAAGGAGCTACAGCGTGAGTACCAAAAACACGGTTTATTAGATAATTCAAGTAAGTTCGGAAATAAGTTTGGTGTTTTCCTCGATCCACGGCGTTACGACGATCGGAGTGCGTGGACGAGAGACAAAGTTGATCCACGCATCGCGAGCTATGCGTGAGTACCAAAATCTTGGAGTTTCGTCAAACTCCACAAGGTAAGGAATTTTCTCTACTTGGAATATTTTTAGCTTAAAAGCCATGTAATGGCATAGGTTGTTTCGGGCCCGGAATAGGTCGTGTGATTTAGCCCCAAGATTTTGGGGTGAGATATTGGAAATATTTGGAATTTGGATTTGACGGAGTCCCAGTTTGTATTGAAGGATATAAATTGGATAAAGAACAAAAACCTTACTATGGTTGTTATATGATAATGCAAACTAAATGAGAACAACCTTGAATAGTGAAGCTTACTAGCAAACTGTTCTGTTGGCTGCTTGAGACAGGAAGCACTAGACCAGACAACTTTTATGCTAAATGCATTTTAGCTAACAGAAAATAGACACATGCTATGAAGTATAGAACCCTGAGATGATAGAATTGAAGTTAAAAGATATATGAAAAATGCAAAGATATATGAAAAATGCAAAGATACAAATATATGGTTGTAAATATTGCATATGATTATCGAATAACAATAATTATTCGGGAATATGATATATGTACTGAATATGAAATATAACTGGATTGTCTGCTTAGAATCTAGTATAGGGATAGATGCGCATGCCTATTAGGGAAAAGCAAAGTTTCTGCGTAATCAGTTGGCCACAAATATGGGCCCTTATAGATGGTCATTTGTCACAATCTGATGATACTTGATCTTCGGGCCCTTATAGACCTTTGTTTAGTGCCGGTGAGTGCAGTAACGGTTCCCTTATAGTTTCCTTTATCCACTTCTAAGGTTTATGCGGGCGCCAAACATAAAACAAATGACAAGTATATGCACATGGTCGAAAATGATAAAAATTACATGACGACATAGGAAATAACATTCTTTATGTAGATAATAAGTATACATGTAACACCCCGAAATAAACCTAGTCGTTTTTCGACATGTTTAGAAAAGTGTTTGTAAGCCTAATTATTTGTTTCATGAATTAAATGTGAAAGCAGGAAATGAGACAGGAAAGTTACAAAACTTGGACAATTTTAATTTGGTCTAAGAATATAAGAAAAGTCTGTAGTTGTGACAAAATTAGAGGCAGTATAATATGACATAAATTGCTTTGCAAATAGGAATGAGTTATGGGCTTAAAAGCAAATAAGCAAACTTGACTAAAAAATGGGTTATTTTGGAGGGGCAAACAAGGCCTTAGAAAACATGGATTTAAGACCAAAAGATTGGTCTCATAGGAGGAAAAACAAAAGCATTAGAAGGAGAGGGAGAAAGAGAGAGAAAGAGAGAGAAAGAAGAGGGAAGAGGGAGAAGAGAGAAAGGAAGGAGATCAGGCAAGCTAGATCAGGTATGGAACTTGGATTTTGGTATGGAATTACTGAGTTTAAAGCTTTGAATGGTTTTCCATGTAATTGTATAGTTATTAGTTGTCTCCAAATCTAGGGTTTTTGCTAGGGTTTCATTCTAAACCAATAATCATGGAAAGTAAGGTGAATAAAACCTTAAAGAGTACAAGTAAAGTATATAATCCTCCCTTTAAGGATGAATTCATGGTTAATAGTAAGTAAATGAGTTAGGGTTTAGAACAAACCCTAACTAATCATCATGATTGGGTTGTGTATGGATAATAACCTGTAGAGTGGGTTTGAGGAAGTAATTTAGGATAAATTGTTGAAAGAAAATAAATATTGAAGAGGAAATTGGGTAAAGAAAGAGTTCTGAGAGACATATGGAGCTGGTCTTGAAGTGTAGATGAAATAGAGTTGAATTGAGGATCAAAAATATGGAAAAAGGAAAACACCCATTACGGGCGTGCCGGGTGTCTTCTACCGGTACAGTTGAAGTTACCGGTACAACTTTGGTCTGGTCGATTTTGACCCGTTCTGGTAGAAGTTAAGTTCTACGTGCAGCATGTTACGTTCAGTTTGTGGGTTGATGTTTGGCGTAAGCTTTGCTCGTTTTAACATCCGATTTAGGTGATTCAGTGGCCAATTAAAATTGACTTCAAAGAATAAGAAAACTTAAAGAAAACGTCATGAAGTCGATCTGATGACCCAATACATAAATGGGACCGTATGCAAACCAAATTCTAGTTTCAGTGTTGAACATAGAGAAATAAGTTCTGTTTAGGATCTTGAGATTCCGATATAAATTAAGGTGATTCAGTTGGAATAGAACCCTTTTATGAATTTAAATGATTCTTGAGGACATAGTGTCAAAATATGAGGTTAAGACCCCGGAAAAAGTGTGTCCTGGCTTGGTCACGAGAAAAATCGGTAAAATGACTAGTTGGCATGAAAATGCCATAACTTTAGTTTGGATGATCAGATTGGATTGATTCCAATTTCTAAATAAAGTAGAATCATAGAGGACTAAGAATACATAGGTTGCATAATGTACAGAGTATAGAAAGGTATAGGAATATATCATGAGTACATGATGGTATAAGTCATAAAATATAATAAGATGTGATAGAACATGTGTCATAGATATGATAGTCTAAAGTACCACAGAATGATAGGCACATATGCATATAAGATTAAATAATATGAATATAAGAAAACGTGTATGAGTAAGTTATATAATTGAATATACTTCAAATGAATGAATGGAACTTATCTACAAGAACAAATAGTAGGAATACGTAAAGATATGAGTATAAGATAGACTTACGAGAAAGAGTAGATGGAACACGCTAGGAATATATGATAGAGTAAGCTAAATGATAGAAAAGATATGAATATATGTATTATATAGATATATGAGGCAGAAATATAAACTCTGGGTTCGAGAACTAATCACAGAACAAAGGCTAATGATAGTATATATCGTAAAGCCAATTCGCCGTCAACAAACCAGGTTATTCATGCTTATGAGATATGTCTGAGAAAATGTAATAAAGGCGATTGTACCTTCAGAACCTTTGTCTGGGATGAATCTGACATGCCTATAGGAGATCTGAGTTTCTTTGACATATTCATAGGAATGTGAGGCCCAGGATTTGGGTGATGATATAGATCCGTTTGGATCGGGTGGCTATGAGATCACCTAGATAATCACGCATAAATCTTGATGATGGCTGCCCAGTGGAATAGCATCATAACCATGAGTCGCTATCTGATCTGATGATGATACCACTCGGGTATTAACGAGAGAATCCTTATCTGATGCAGTGATAGTACCTTCGGGTACACTCAGTTATTTCTGAATCCATTAAAATTATTTAGACATGAGAATAAAAAGAAAAAGGAAAAGTATACACAAAGGGAAATGGATCGAAAAGTATATAATAGGATATGATAGAAGCATAGCCTTGCTATAGATAAATCTGAACGAGTTACAAGAATAAGAAGTACATTATAACTTTGATGATATGAAAATAGGTATAAAAACCTGAAGAAAAAGTAGGAATGATACGGGATAGCAAGGATATGAGCAGTCTGAGATGAACACCTATAATAGGAAAGTATACAATAGTACAAGTATGAAAGTGAAGAATGAAATGATCCCATGAAGCAGAAGATGAAAAGATATAGACTAGAGACATGCTATGTAACTTGACAAGAATAGGAACATGAAAGACATATAACAAGCATGAAAGATGAACAGGATAAGTATAGGAATATGTAAAGTACTTTCGAATATAGGAATACAAAAAAGTATAATAAGAGATGCTAAAGACATAGAACATGTAATAGAAAGAAGATTGACATACGATAGGAATATCGAGATGATAAGGAATTACGTTATATAAATATGTTTTAGATATATATATATATATATATATATATATATATATATATATATATATATATATATATATATAGCAATCCGTATATATATAGCTTGTGGCATTAAGCATTGAGAGTTTAGTTTAATCCCATGCTTATATTATAAAAACGTAAAGAAGCTTATGCAGGTCATTCATCAAGTGTAGAATTCTGCAGAAAAAGGAGGCTAGAGGAGCGGAACCTTCCCATGTTGGCCAGGAGTCAACACGTCAATAGGGGTCCATTGGAAGATTTTTGTATAATGTATAAGTCTTTTTGTTTCTTTTTGCAAACAATGTAAATGTTGAACACTATTAAATATGTACATATATAAGTAATTGTATAAGTAATGGGACTCCGTATATGCGTATAAATTGTGATGGACACCACTCCGGTGGTAGTTCTTTTGTACATGTACAAATGATTTGTTATTAATGAAATTGTTTGTGCACCAATGGAAATCTGGTGCGGCTACGAGAAAAGGAATACGGTCGAGCTGAGGAATTACGATATATGGTATAGATGTAGTATCGCCACGGATAGGTTCGGATCAGTGATCGGGTCGGCTGGATCGGGCGTGACAATATCTGAGAAATAAAGATGTCAATGACACGAAATGTATATGACATATAAAGTATATAGAGCATATGAAGAAGTACGAGTATATGAAAAGCCTGATATATAAAAAACATAGGAAAGTATATTATATGAAAAGTACAAGATGAAAATATAGGGAGAGAGTACAATATGTGATGCAAGATGAAATGAAAGTATATGACAAAATATGCGAGTACATGAAAAATCACATTCTTCTTGAATGACAAACATATGGCCGAGATTCCCTCTCGAGATCACATCGTGAAGATATCAATTATATAGTCAAAGTGAATCATACCGTTAAATGTGAAATCACATTGCTACTGAATGACAAACATGACGAGATTTCTTCTCGAATCTGTCGTGAATGTCAATTCTATAGTCAAAGTGAATAATACTGTTAAATGCGAAATCACATTGTTATTGAATGACAAACAGGACGAGGTTCCCTCTCGAATCTGTCGTGAATGTCAATTCTCATCGATTAATAGCCTTAAATAAAGTATATGTGATACAGATCGTATAAGAAATATATGATAAAACAATATGTAAAAATGAATAGTATAGCATGGAAAAATTAGCCTATGAAAGGAGACATGATATAGGTCTGGGATAAGAAATATTGATATATGTAATAGTACATAGAATGTAATAAGTCATAGAAGTGAAAGATGAAAAAGGAAACCCAGAAACGAGATTAAAAGACATATGAAAACATTTGAATAAGCTTATAACGATCAATGTTATTGGTTGTCCATGTATATATTTCCCACTAAAGCGTAAAAAACAGCACGGGTTCATCAGTGTAGGTAAAAGCAAAGGCAAGAGGATAGGACATCCGCCGACCCAACCACGGGCCGTCTCAAAGATGGGTGCTCATCGCCTTTGTTCATAATCTGATTTTCATTGGACGGAATATATGTATAGTTTGCTAAATGGTGAAATTGTAATAGTACAAGTAAAGGGACTCAAGTATATGTGTATAGAATATAATGAATGTCACTATGGTGGGTATGTATAGTGTATATGTAAAAGAATTTTGTTATTACATAAATTGACATGAATGAGAAAGCAGTACGGGTGTCGGCTGAAGAAAGGATAAAGTCCCTGACCCGAGTGGCATGACACCTAACTTGACACCCCATCGGGTCTTAGGGTTGGGGTGTCACAAGGTGCACCTTTGCTAGCTTCACTTGCAGACACACTAGAAGACAAAGTAGAAGGCTCAAAAGTGCACCAATTGATGAGTCCTCTGTTGAAAACGGGGCTAATATGCATGTCATTAGGCAAATCGAGAAGATATACATTAGATCCCATTTCTGAATGATAGAATAAGGGCCCATGGCTCTTGCGTAGGTTTTTGAAAGCGTTTTGGAATTCTTCGGGCCAGTCACGAACCATAACATAGTCACCAACATTAAATTCTTTAGATCTATGATCACCACATCGTTAATTACTCTCTCGTTACTTAGAATTTTATAATCTGACGCTATGGGAAGTCATGGATATGGTTCGCAGTTTTTGCGAGTTCGAATGCACGCATGTAAGGGTGGTAAAGGAACAAGATCGACTAGGTGTCTGCGGGGTGAGTAGCCATTAACAATTTGAAAGGACTTCTGGGTTCAGACGGTTAACGGAATTGTTATAAGAAAACTCAGTTGTTGACAAAATTAAATCCCAAAAACCTTGTTTTACCCCCACGAACACACAAGCATTACCCGGACTATGATTAACAACCTCGGTTGCCCTTCAGTGAGGATGAAAAGTAGATGAAAATTTTAGAGTAGTGTCAAACAATTTCAAGGGTTTTTAAATAGCTAACAAATTTCACATCCTATTAGATCTGATGGTGGAAGAAGTAGGCCATGCAATTTAACAACTTCTCTAAAAAACAATTTAGCAACATGTGAAGCATCATTGGTTTTGTTACATGGAATAAACTGTGCCATCTTAGAAAATCTGTCAACAATAACCAAAATAGAATCATGTCCTCTAGCTGTCCTAGGCAATCCAAGAACAAAGTCCATACTAACTTCTTTCCAAGGTTCATGAAGGACAGGTAAAGGAGTATATAAGCCAGAGTTTTGTTTCTTAGCCTTAGCTAGGCGACATATTGTGCAACTATCTAACATCCTTTTTTTAGGAAGAGGCCAACAAAACCTATCTTGAAGAACCAGCTAGAACCAGCTAATAGGTCGTATCCTCGAGGCGGGGGATGGAAATCTATATGTTGGTGTGATCTTATTATTGATGGCTACACTATCCACCATTCTGAGATCATCTTTCTTGGGTATCAACAAAGTGCCTTTGCATAAGGACTAAGGCTATGCCTAACAAATCCTCTTTCTCAAGAAGTCCTTCTACTTGCCTATTCATTTCATCTCTCTCTTTGGATTCATCCTATAATGTGGAGGTTAGACGATTAAGAACTTTGGAGACTAAATCCTATAGCATGTTGAATGTCTCTTAAAGGTGGTAGTTCACTAGGCAACTCCTTGGGCACCATATCAACAAAATCATCTAGCACATTCTTCCCTTCCAAGGAACATCGACATCCCAAAGAATCGGAGAGACTGCCACTAGCCTGGCACATGGGTCTGAATCCCTCTCTCTCTCAGAAACTCTTTGCATTTTAAAATATGTTTCGGGAAGTTTAGAGATGTCACATTTACCATTACCAAACTTTGAAACAGCAAGTCTCGAAATAATGTTCTTACCCCTTGTACTTCAAGAATCTTCATCTTTACCAAGGTAGTAACATTAGATCATAAAGCCAAGAGCGGCCTAAAGAACATGGGCAACATCCATGGGTAACTTTCTAATGGAGTTCATCTTTATAATCCCCCATTTGAATAAAGACTAGACACCTTTGAGTGATAGGCAAAGTATGGTCATTCACCTAAGCTACTCTAAATGGATTTGGATGTGGTTCTACTTTCAGGTTTAACAATTTAACAGCATCCTTAGAAACCACATTCATTGAACTACCCCCATCAATCATTAACTTACATTTTTTATCTCACTTTGTATGGTATGTAGAAGAAAATACTGAATGCGTTTCTAATAATCATTATCTCTGATTGTGGACTTACAGCTAGAACCCACCATACACGCATATTCATCACAATTTTCATGAAGACCATCTTCATTACTAGAATAATCTAAAGGATCAATAATTTGGTCTTCCTCATTCTCCAAAATACTCTGTTTAACATCTAATGCTAATGCATGTTGGGGACAACGAGACACAATATGACCCTTATGATGACACTTATGACAGACAATCAATGAATTACTAGCCTTAGTCTCAATGGGAGAAGCCTTGGGAAGAGGGGATTACCTTGAAACTAGACTCTTTGCTCCTAATGTTATTAGACATAATATTATCGTTTAATGACTTAGAGGCGCGGCGGCCTATGTGTGCAAAGGAAGGTCTATTACTCTAGACTTCTAAGGCTTTTTGGTATGCATCCTCTGCAGTGTGTGGAGCATGCAATCTAACCATTTGTTGAATGTCGAACCGGAGACCATTAACAAAGCAAGTATAGACAACAAATTGGTCCTTAGCATGGAACTCACTACACCTAAGTCTAGCTTCCTCAAATTTAGAAGAATATTCAACTACACTAAGAGTCATTTGTTTTAGATTAATCATGATGGAGAACAATTGACTCTTGTATGATGGAGGAATGTACTTGTCTTGCAACTTTGCTTTCATAACAGCCCATTGGGTGATAGGTGGTTCACCGAGACGAAGCATGTCTTGCAACACATTCTACTAGTACATCTTAGTTGAATTGGTTAATTTCATTTTAGCAAACTGAACCCATTCACTATCAATCATTTCATACCAATCAAAATATTCCTCGATACTTGACTAAGCGTAAGAAGAAACATTAGGATCCGTTACTTGCCATCAGGTCGGGGCGCTAGCTTATACCGCTTCTTTGTGATGTCCTTTTGAGGTTGTCTAGCACCTATCTGATCTCTACCCCAAACACCCACTAACCCTAAGTTTGGTATCGGCTGAGGGCGACATCTTCTCTCACTTGATTTGGTGGTAATTTGCCTTGCTAGTTGGTAATGATCTAATGGGAAGTTGACAGACCTGACAGGTTGAAATCAATCACCTAGGTTGGGCGAAGGTCTCTGTTGTAGGTGACCTTATTGTGAGGTTGAGCAGATGATTACTATCTAAGTTCCATCTTACCCAGTTGTCATGCAAACCATTTAATTCATCAGTTGATGTAGACCTCAAGGACTTAAAGCCACAGGTGTGTGGTGTTAAAGATGTTTCCCTCATAGTTTCATCTTTCACTCTTCACCTATCTTGTTTTACCCCGAATGTTTTAAAAGCAAGTCCATTTTTTGATTTATTGCATGAGTTTGTTGTTAAGATGACGGATCACATTAGATTAAATTAAACCACACATTGAATTTAAATTACTTACCGATCGATGATTTGAATCAAATTGTGCTTTATTGGCATCATGATGTGGGTAATTCAAACTAGACTATCATTTAGATCTTAAGATAAGGCTTGTAGTCTTAAGTCAAAATTATTGAGTCTCTCAGCTGGGTCATTTGGGTTAGGTGAAGAAGAAGATGCAATAATATCACTTTTGGTGGCTGACATGCTGAGATAGAATCTAAAATTCCACTGAGTAAAAAATGTATAAACTATATGCTAATGCAACAAACACGAATCTAAAAAAAAATGTAATGTGATTATATATCACATATTGCACAAGTCATGAAATAATAACTAAAAAAAACAAAAAAAAAATTTAATACTCTTTATAAACTCTCAGAAAGAAAGCTGGAGCCTAAAGCAATCGAACAAGATATCACTTTAAATACTCATTGAATATAATTAAGTTTTCAAAGTAAAAAAAAATATACCCCGTTGAAGAACCTTAAGAACGCCTACAATTCCTCTAGTCATCAATGGCGTGAATCAAGTAAACAACCAAAAAAATCACGAGCCAGGAAGTCAATTATGGTTGTTGTTGCTTCTGCTGGTGGATTGACATGAGACGCTCACTTTTTCTTTATAGAGGACTGTTTCTGACTTTTCTCAATTTTCAATGCCTTCTACTTCATTCATCGAATCCTTCTCCATAAACCTTAGAAAGTTTGAAACTGCACCCTTTCCCTTTCGAAAAATTTCCGAAGATTGGTGAATTCGATCTCCTTGCTGTTTGAGCTTGAAATACAGGCCTCCTAATTTGACTTCCTGAGAACTGACGGGCTATACTGGGCAGCGACTGGGGTGTGATCGACGGCGGTAGCGGGGAATAAAGGGTGTAGTTTTTGTTAGGATGAGGACTGTATCAAACAGAACAAACAAGAACTAACGTTCTGATCTTGGATCAAAAACTTGAAACAAATAAAAATAAAGCGATGCCGGATCGAAGTTGGAAATTCGATCGTAGGCTCAGATTACGAAGAATAATAAAATTAAAAAGCGAATAAAAGAAACGGGCAAAATTATAATTTTCAATATTATCAGTATAAAACAATAATATAATATATATTTATAAACAAACAAAGAATCTAATGGATAATCCCAAAAATCATAACGGATAAATCAAAGAAATGCAATAGATAAATCAAAAATCATAATAGATAATTTAGGAAATCTTATAGATAAATCAAAAATAAATTAAATAATAATTAATAAGTAATAAAATTCGTAGAGTTTCAAACTTGGAAGCTATATTAGTTAGGCCCGAACACTCCATCTTCCATTAATTTATATTTAAATTTTTCCAAAATACATCTCAACAATTTAATAATGAAATATCCTATTTGTTTTGAAAATTCAATATAACCATATTAGGAACGAAATAAGTGTATGATTTTTGTTAATTATTTTTAAAATAACATTTTTTTTTGTTATTAACACTAGTTTAAGTAATAAAATTATTTGAAATATATTGATAATTTAGTTATTAAATTAAATTTAATTTATAAACTACCACAACTTCATTTAAAAAAAAAACATATATGATTAAATAAAATTTATAGGATAAATACAAAAAAATTAAAATTGTAAATATTTAAAATATGACTAATAAGGTAAATAAAAATATATTCAATATTTAATTTATTTAATTCAAATGTATTGTAATTTTTCATGACTATTTTTTAAATGTTAAATTATCCTCTCATTATATTAAAAGGAGTACATTTTAAGAAATATAAAAAATTAGTTAAAACAACAAAGTTTAATAGATTAATCATATATTATAATAATAATTATTTTCAAAACCCTTATGCTATAAAAGCATATATTTGATTCCATATTAAGAGTCAAAATATCGAATTTTATAGATGAATCTTTAAAAATCTCAATTATTAAACTATTTACTTTTAAAAATTAAATAAAGATTTCTGGCCAATCTAGACCAAACACATATGGATCAAGGATTAAAACGTGTTAGACCAATTTAATCTAATTTTATCCTAATCTTAAAATTTACAAGCTAATCCTCAAAAAAAGTCATGCTAAATAGGCTGATCCATATGCTCAACCTATATTATCAGCTCTGATATGCAAGACTCGTTTGTGTGCTCACTTTCTTCAAAACTCTATCTATTTAACGTTTTTCCTTCGTGTTTTTAAAACCCTCTAATTCCTTTTTTTCGTTCACAGCGTTCTTCCTTTGTTCTGTTATAGAACCAGGAAGAACATAAAGCTCGATTTCCAAATCCATCCACCAACAAGAACACAAAAACCTCAAAGAAGATTCAAAATGAGCCTCTTCAGAGCCGGAAGGAGCATTGTCACCGCCTTCAGAGCCTCCATGTTGGGCTCTCCTTGCAGGCCCCTTTCGCCTCTTTTGCGAAGGCACTCCGCCCGCCGCCTCTTCCATAAGACACGTCAGCACTGGCAATGAGTCATCCTCCAGGTACCCTATCGTGTATAACCCATCGCAATTTGTCAAATTTTATTCCAAGTTGGTGAGATGTTGTTGTTTCTACCATGTGATCTTAAAGTACAGTTTGATTATGTTTATGTTTTGAAATCGTTAGTATCTGTGAAATGAAATGGGCTTTGTTTATAAATGAGCATTTTGATGTGTGCGTGATAGTTAAAAACTTTTCGATTCGATCTTATCGCATTCTGATTATAAATCTTGACAGAGAAGAAGCCCAAGGGTCTGTATGGATCCTGGTTTTGAAAACTGTTTTTTGTTCTCAAAACAGGGAGAACACAAATGTTTCCTGTTTTTTGAAAACACAGATCTGAAATTTGTTTTTGTTCTCTAAGTTAGTGTTTTTTCAGAAAAAAAAGGGGAACCAGGCGTGTTGTCCTTCTTCCCCTTGTTTTTGAGAACTCAAAACAGTTTTCAAAATCAGGAACCAAACAGCCTAAAATGTTATTTTTATCTCCGTCTTTTTTTCTGAACAGTGATAGGGAGTCCATTTGAATGTGAGTTTTTGTTTCACGAGCGTCTTCAACTATGATTATTTTAGATTTGAAATTTTCATTTCTTGCTTTTCCTTCATTTTTGCTGGGGATTTGATTTGGTAAAGGCTTTGAGGAATGGCTTCCAATGAACAAATTGAACCGTCTAATGAGAATGTTTTCAATTATAAATTAAGTCACATTTTTTATTTACATATTATGATTTTATTTTATGTTGACAGAAAGCCTCCCGTGAATGTGGGAACTATTGTGCATGTTCAGCATGGAAAGACTACATTGATTTCTGGTATTACAAAGGTTAGGTTTAATTAGATAATTGTCTCTATGGAATATGCTTTTTTTTTTCCTTTTTAATATTTGGAGATTTTTTTTCCATTGAATGAGTAGTATCTGGCTTGAATCATAGACTCTTTCATTTATCTAGTACCTGAACTGGTTCTTGGTCTCATATTGATGATGAATCATAGACTCTTCCATATACAACTCTGAGTATTTTTTCCCCGGCTTAATCTAAACTGGATTTGACTTTGCAGGCCCACATGGAGTATGAGACTGGTAAGCGACACTATGCACATGTGGATTGTCCAGGACATGCAGATTATATAAAGGTATGATGGGGAATGAAATGAAAATTTTTCTTAAGAATAAAAGGTTTTAATTATTCGAGATTTTGCTGTCTCTATGTTCCAGAGTGTTCAAGAGAATGACTAAGCTGTCTTCTAATATACAGTTAACCTTTCCTTTCCATTGTTAAACTTACATTCAAAAGAAATGTTGTCATTGAGTAAAATGATAAATACGACATTGTGGATTTTGCTGCATAGTGCACACTGCTCAATTGGCCTCGAACTTGAACTCATACATGGTAGGAAGCTTCTAGAAAGACCCAAAGCCATTCACATACTTTGAAGTAGGATGACAGTCTTTAGGGTTGTCTAGAGAATTCTTGTATATACACCTTGTACAAAGCTTGTATCTTGGTAGTCTTAGGAGTATTCTAGATTTGTGAGGATACTTTAGAATCATGTATTATGGAGCTCTGGGTTACCCATAAATGGATGTTCTTGAGAGCTTAATACAAGCTCCCATTCTTTCATATTGTCTTCTTTAATAAGCTAAATTTGAATACTGTTGACTTAATCTCACACAGGTGGCTAGGAAACAACTACGTCCATGACATTTCGCTTTGAACATATGGGCTATTGTGATAATTAATAGCTCAATATCAGAGAGGAAAAAAATAAATTTGTCTCTCTAAAAAGCCATGCCTTTAAGGCCTGATTTTCTCTTGAAGCAAAAAACTTTCGATATTGAGGTTGAATAGATGACGAAAGGCTTGAAAGGATGCATTTGGGAGAGAGGAGGCAAATTTTAGGTGTATCTTTAATTGCGAATGAGGTTGGAGATTTAAAGTTGAGACGGAATGATGGTGGGTTTGTTTGTAAGCTAGACATTAAAAAAGCATACGACCATTTAAGTTGGGTAAATTGGGAGTTTGTGCTTGAGGTTATGAGGAGAATGAGCTTTGGTCATTTAAGTTAGGTAAATTGGGAGTTTGTGCTTGAGGTTACGAGGAGAATGAGCTTTGGTCAAAGATGATTGACTTGGATTAACCGGTGTATATCTACTTCTTCATTCTCAATTTTATTCAATGGGACTCCATTTGGCTTTTTTAGTAGTTAAAGGGGCTTTGGAAGCTTTTCTTGGCTATTGTTGGTATTAGATGAGTCTCTTTTTTTCGTTCGACAAGCTCTCCTTGGTGCGGGAAGAGCCTTAGTAAAGAAGCGTAAAGCGTAGGAGTAGAGCCTTTGGGTTTGGCTTGAGGATGAGAGGTGGACCATGCTGCTTAAGTTTAGAGTAGAAAACTGATGCGGGGGCAAGTTTGCTCCACTTAAGAAAAAGGAGACAAGGCCTATGGTGTCTAACTCATGGAGATTCAGAGGAGAAAGCGTGGGTGAGAGTAGTGGGACTTCTGGTGCATCTGTGGAGTCGGAATATTTTGGAAAAAAAAAATTAGGGATGCATGTCAAGGTTTTTTGGTGGACGATGATACAATGATGCTTTCTGAGTTGTTTTAGGTGAGGAATTTTGTGAGATTGGGGGATTTCGACCCCCAAAATTCGTTGAGGTGGTGGTCGACAAAAATAAGTTATCGATTCAATTGTGGTGGGAGGTTTCTCCCTTTTTGGAGGCTATGCCAATATCAAAAAAGAATTCAGAGGAGTAGAGTGGGTTCATACACCGTGGGGAAGATGATGGAGAAGCACGCGTCGGGGGGAGAGTGAGCCTATGGAGAAGAGTGTTGTAGACGGTTGTGCTTGGGTATAGGCAGGCGCGGGAGAGTGTTTGATAAAGTCTTTGATGGGTGTCAATTCATACCCAAGATGGTCTCCAAGTCGGAGTCTTAAGACGAAGAGATTTGGGTAGTGGTCCGATCAAATTCCTCCCAGGTCGGATTTCGAATTGGGAGATATGGGCAAAAGGATGAACTTGGGCTAGGGTTCTATCGAGTCAGCGTGGATTAGGCACGCCTTTTTGTATCGAAGAGTGAAGGAAGTTCCCTTGAGGAGGAAGGCTCATCTAATAGGCCTTTTCTAAAAGCTAAAAGGAAGAAGGGCCTATGTTTCAACCTAAGTCCTTTGGAGGGCTCGACGGGAAAGAATGGGCTAGGAGTTCTTCATGTTAACCCTTTTCAAGCCATAAGGGGATTTTGTGGATTCCCCTCTAGAAGGTCCTAGAGATGATGCGTCTAAGGAGGTAGGATCGATCGTCGACATCGAGAATGATGGGATGATGATCTAGGGTGTGAGGCTTCTCAGGTAGACTCAAAGCTATTGGATAAGTTTGAGATCTCTACTCCTAAAGTTAATTCTCTTATCTTGGAATGTAAGAGGGGTGAATAATCTCGAGAAGAGAAAGTTATTAAGCGGTTCATAAGGGATAGACAAATGAATTTGGCTTGTCTACAAGAAACAAAAGTTCAGGATATGTCCCACAATTTGGCCCGTACCCTATGGGTTGAGAGATTTTCCGAATGGGGAACAATCGATGCAATTGGGACTACAAGGGGAATTATGTGGTTTTGGGATAAGAGAATCTTGGAGTTAATTGGTATAGTGCCTATGGTCTTCTCCATTTCTTGTTTGTTTAAGAATGTGGAAGATGAATTCCATTGGATCTTCACATGTGTCTATGACTTAGTTGTGTGCGATCTAAGGGAAAACCTGTGGGAAGAGTTGGGGACTATTGGAGGTTTATGGACAGGATCGTGGTGCATTTGGGGGTAGAGGTGGGTTAATACCCAGTGACTGTTTTAAGCTTATATTTTTAAGGGTGATTGAAAAAATAAAGGGCATGAAATAGAGGCTAGGGCCTATTGGCAGGCCAGAACAGAGCACAGGCTATTAGGGCTTAGGTGAGGCGACCCACTTAGCCCGTTCGGTTGGATTCTATATTTTAAATTTTTGAATGACTATATCTCATTTTCTAATTATTAAGAATATTGGTTTTTATCTTATAAAAAATATAAAATAGTTGTTTTTAGAAAAAGAATAGTTATTAAATAATTGTTTTTTAATAAAATAAAATAATATTAGCATGAAAAATAATTTAAAATAAAATAAAATATATATAAATATAACTATAATAATTTATTTTGTATAATCTTTTAAGAACAATAGACTGAACTATTAGTATTTTGTAGAAACTTTAACTTACAAAATATAAAACTTGTTAAATTGTTATTATTACTTTTACATTTTGGTTCACGGCCCACATAATGCCGGGATCGGCTTGCCAAAAACGGTTTCGAATAAAAATGGGCCGAATTAGCCTAACCTATTTTGGCCCACAGTCTTAATGGGCTTGGCTCATTTCCCAACTATAATTAGGGGTGATTGTACATTGTTTTACAAAAATTACTGATGACCTGGGGTAGAGCTAGCAATATGGGTTGGCTAGCCCACTTTTACCCCAATTTTTTGGAATTTTAGGCCTGAATAAATTCGAGTCAAATTGGCCTAACCCGTTTTGGCCAGTGGTCCATGTTTGTTTGGTCGAGCTTGGTCCGATATGCTTGAAATTTTTGTTTCATTTTTTAAAATAATATTAGCATGAAAAATAATTTAAAATAAAATAAAATATATATAAATATAACTATAATAATTTATTTTGTATAATCTTTTAAGAACATAAGACTAAACTATTAGTATTTTATAGAAACTTCAACTTACAAAATGTAAAACTTGTTAAATTTTTATTTATTATTACTTTTAATATTTTAATGTTAGGCTCATTTTGGCCTGCGACCCACATAATGCCGGGATTGGCTTGCCAAAAACGGTTCCAAATAAAAATGGGCTTAGCCCAACCTATTTTGGCCCACGGTCCTAATGGGTTTAGCCCATTTCCCAACTATAATTAGGGGTGATTGTATATTGTTTTACAAAAATCATTGATGACTTGGGGTAGAGTTGTGATATGGAGTTGAGAGCTCATTAAATTTCATCCCTTTTACCGTTTTTGGAATTTCAGACTTGAATAAATTCGGGCCATTGGCTCTTCGCACATTTTGGTCAGTGGTCCATGTTTGTTTGGTTAAGGTTGGCCCGATATGCCCGAAATTTTTATTTCATTTTTTAAAGCAACTAGCTTAGTAATTGAGATTTTGAAGGATTCATTTATAAAATTCGATATTTTGGCTCTTAACATGGAGTCAAATATATGTTTTCGTAGTTGAGAGGTTTAAAAATAATAATAATTATAATATATGATTAATAAATTAAATTTTGTTGTGTTAACTATTTTATTTTCAATTTTTAACTATATATTTTTAATATAATTTATATGAAAATTTAATATTTAAAAAATCTTATATGGAAAATCACACAATGCATTTGAATTTAATATTATAGTATTTTTTAAGGTTTTGGATCGTAATTTGAAAACTAGACCGAATAGAAATGGGCTTGATTGTGGCCGTTTTAATACTTGACAGGAATGGCGGTCGGTGGATTGTGTTAGCACAACACCACACCAACTCTGCACGGGAGTGAGGGACATGCCACTATAGAGAAGTCCTTTTACTTGGAGCTGGGGCAAAAAGGGCTAAGTAATGTATTGGATTGGCATAGTTCGTCCTCATGCTCCTCGCTGACTGATTCATTCAAGCGCTTTCCTCTCTTCCCCACTAAAACCAATCTCCTTTCTAGTTTCACCTCCCCAACGAGTTCGGTCACGGAATCGAGTCCTGATATTGAGTGGTCGCCGCTCATTGCGTTCGTGTTGATGATAAGGTCGTCTTGAGCTAGATTTGGGACAACTACTTGGATTGACCCGAAAGATTCAATTTGTCTGCTGTCTTTGCTCGAGTTTGGTTGAGAAAGGAGCTAAGCCATTCAAGGTTTCGGCATGTGTGACAAAAGAGATAATACTCTCTCAGAGCGAGAGCGACGAGTGGTAGAGATTTAGATCTACTACCGTCGAGGGAGTGTGGAGTGCCATCGCGGGTATAGGGAGGGACGCCCAGAATTGCGAAACTGACTATCGTCACAAATTCCAACGATCGAAGGGGCGTGAGTGTCCACACCTTCTTTGCTTTAAAAAATTTCATTGTTTCCCATTAGAGCACGTGTGAGCGATGTGTGAAGTAGCATAAGGGCTTGTTCGTGACCGCGACTTCTCAGTTGATTGGCCGTCGATAGTGCTTCCTAGATAAAAGTTTTCTTGGTATGGTAATTGATTCTTATCCAGAAGACGTCAATGAGAGGTGGGAAAGGATTTTGTTGAAATAACTTTTGGATTTAAAGAGAAAAATAGTCTGAAAAAAAAAAAGATGTGAGAAAATGAGAGAAATAGAAACTTGTTCGCAGTTGAGTCAAAATCTTTCGAGATTTTGATGGAAGGTGAAGGGAAAAAGAAGAGATTTTTTATTAGCGAACATAGTAGAGGTTTGTCCTTGTGGATTCGTTTTGGAGAAGAAGGGATAAGAAAATTTCTGGCGGGAGTTGAATCTTGTTGTAGGGATTCTTCCCCGGTCAGAAAGTCCTTCGATTGGAAGGAGAACGGAAGATCTGTAAGGCTGGAGTGTAAGGAAAATGACGTTGGGAGGTTTCTTGTTTGTTATGTGACTGATGTTGAAGCAGAAAAACACATATTAGTGTTCCCAGAAGGAAGAGGTCTTTTAAAGGATGGGTCATTTGTTGTTTCCAAAATCAGGGGCTAGGATTAGTGTCAAGGAGATTAAATTTGTGAAAGGTTAGTAGCGATACAAAGAAGAGGCCCAATGAGAAGGTGAGGAAGAGATAAGTCACCCAGCCCTGAAAATGGGGATATCGTGAGTGCTTTGAGGTTGCTTAGGAAAGAATGCAGTAATGTGGGATAATGTATTTTGGGTAGATGTTAGAGACTATGTCCCAAGAAAGGCGGTAGGGATCATTTAGTATAGTCTGATAGGGAAATGGAAAACAAAACTGGTGTTCCGTCCATCGATGAAGGAGTCGGAGGCCTGGGCTAGAACGACTTGGAGATTAAAAGGGGGTGTGCTAATAGCCTTCCTAAATGAGGATCTTCTGTATTTGGAGTTTGGTTCTAAGGTGGAGGCAAGAGTAGTTGGGCTTCCTCTTTACTTGTGGACTCTGAGAGTTTGAAGAGAATAGGAGATGCCTCTGGATGTTTTATAGCCATCGATAAATCTACAGAGATGAGAACGGAGGTATTGTGGGCCAGATTATTGATAAAATTGATGAGGAATCCTAGGCCAAGCGTTGTTAATACATTAGAAGGAGGAAGATCATTTGAATTGCAGATATGGTGGGAGATCCCTCCATAGTTGTGGTTACCCAGAAGAATTTGGTAAAGATGGAAACAAAAATTCGGAAGGAGGAAGAGCGAGGTTAGGACACACGATTCTGATCTTGGTAGTTCTTTTGTCCAAATCGCAATGATGGGAGGCTGAAAACCTGAGAAGATGTGCTCGACTAATGAGAAAGGGTGGGTCGGGTTGTGACAAAAAGGGCTAAATCAAGGATATCAGAGGAAGGGGCGGATAAACATGAGTATCTATCCTATAGGTGGGGGCCTGGTTTGGCTGCATCAAAGTTGAGTTGCGAGTTGGAACAACGGGCTTGTTCTATTGGTAGCACAGCAGGTGGAAGCCTAATTGGCTCTTATGGGCCAGATCAGATTGGGCAAGTTAGAAGCCTAAATGAACATAAGATGTGCCAACAAGACAACAGTGGGTTGAAAAAGTGTTCAATTAAGCTTGCTTTAGGCATTTTGGAGCATATGGAGGATGGGGGCCTGAGTCCTAACGGGTTGGCCTCTTCATCTATGGGCCCTTTGGAAGATCCAGCTTGAGTTTGTGTTTGGGGGACCCATTTGGAAATCCAAGAACACAAGTATGGACTGATTGGATCTTTTAGCATGGAGAGTTGTAGTGAAGCTAAAGGGAGCCCAAGTGATGAGATTTCTCCTGTTGGGTCGGATCTATCTTCAAAAGTGTTGGTGGGTTGTGGGATGGTAGGGATTGCCTCTCTGGATGGGTTATGGAAAAGATCACCCTTAGGGCCTATTGTGGAGGAGGCCCAAATTGCAAAAAAAGGTGGGCCATAGTTGGCCACAGGTTTATATAATAATGTATTGGTTGGTGGTGGGCCTGACAGGCTCATACCATTTTATCATTCAAGTGGTATTCTTTCAGATTCTTTGGATGAAGGCTGGGTGTTATACAGACCGGTAGAATACTAGAGCAGAGAGGTTTTGGGTACTCGAGCCTTGGGAGGGTCTTTGGTGGTGAAGAAGAAAGGCAACTGAAGGAATCGGGAAGAAGCTGTCTTAGTTGTGCCGGGATCGGTTTGCCCTCTGAGTATTAGGGCTCGGGTTCACGGTTGTTTCAAGCCTAATATTTCGGAGGCGTAGCAGAAGTTGTGAAAATTTGCAGTCAGAGGAAGTTAGAGGTTATGCAGGTTGGGAGGAAAGTTGTCTGGTGAAGTTTAGTGAATTTTTGGGATTTCAGACTATTGGCCATGAAAAAGAGTTAATTAATATGCTGAGACAGTTGAAGGATAAAAAAAGTCTATGTGAAAGTATGGGGCAGTTGGGTTCTTCTAAGTGTGATCGAGAAATGAAAAAGTTGGCATGTAGCATCATTTATAATGGTCGAGAAAATGGAAAAGGGTTGGGGAGAGATAGGAGGTACACTACAAAACGTGTTGATGAAGTTGAAAATTCTATCTTGGAATCTTTAGAGAGAATGATAGTGATAAAGGTTGATAATAAAATCAACTTTCTTAAATTACTTAAGCTGAGGGTTGGTGAGTCTTGAGAGACCCGAGATTCGAAGTTGGATCGGATTGGTTGCGTAGTAAAGGGTGGTAGGTTTTGCGGTGGGCGTGGATGCCCTTGGTGCTAAAGGCGGGATTCGCTCTTTACGGGATAAAGAGTTCTCGAGATGGCCCGACATAGTGATTGGACGAGTTTTACATCGCGACTGCCGGTTCGAAGTGGGAAGGCGGCTTCTTGTGGAATTTTCGGGAGTATATGGACCCGGTTTGGATGGTTATAGGGAGAGATTTGGCCCAGGAGGCTGGGTGCTATTTGGGGTTTATTAGGAAGGACCGTGAGTGTGTGTTGGGGGGGTGGATTTTAATATGGTTGTTGTTTTCCTTTTAAGCAAAAAAGAGGGGCCAGAACTTCATTTTCAATGAGAAGGTTTTTTGATGTTATTGAAGAGCTTGGGTTAAGAGATATTCCGTTACAAGGGGGTCCTTTTACCTGGAGAGGAGGAAGAAACAACGGTTCTATGTCTAGACTTGATCGGTTTTTATTTTTTGGTGATTGGGAAGAATACTTGAGTAATGTAGTTCAAACAAATTTGCCTAGGCCTACCTTTGATCATTCCTCGATTCTACTAGACGTTGGTGGGATCTTTAGGGGCCTTTCGCTCCGGGTTTGAGAATATGTGGCTTAAGAGTCGAAGGTTTCAAGAGATTGCTAAAATTAGGAGCAAAGTTTGAGCTTTGGTTGAAAGGAGGCAAATTTTAGATGCATCTTTAATTGCGAATGAGGTTGTGGATTTAAAGCTGAGACGGAATGGTGGTGGGTTTGTTTGTAAGCTAGACATTAAAAAAGCATACGACCATTTAAGTTGGGTAAATTGGGAGTTTGGTAGCGAGGTTATGAGGAGAATGAGCTTTAGTCATTTAAGTTGGAAGTAAGTGGGAGTTTATTGCTTGAGGTCACGAGGAGAATGAGCTTTGGTCAAAGATGATTGACCTGGATTAACCGGTGTATATATACTTCTTCATTCTCAATTTTATTCAATGGGACTCCATTTGGCTTTTTTAGTACTTAAAAGGGGTTTTGGAAGCTTATCTTGGCAATTGTTGGTATTAGATGAGTCTCTTTTTTCATTCAGCAAGCTCTCCTTGGCTGGGAAGGAGCCTTAGTAAAGAAGCATAAAAAATTGTGCAGGGCAGAGCTCCACTTAACATATTTTCAACGTGGTGAGAAAAAAATAATGTAGCTTTTAATAATGAAGCAAAAAGTTCTTTCATCAAAAAAATTAATGATACCATTTGTGTATTCCTAGGCTCCCTTTTTTTGACTGCTTCTCTTTGGTATATTCCTAGGCTCTCTTTTTTTGGTTGTTTCTCTTTTGTACCTTCCTACTATACTTATGGCAGCTTTTTCGCATCAAAAAAATTAATGACACCATTGGTGTTTTGAAACATTTTGTGCTTTTTGTTCCATTGTGATATTTACAATCTCACATCAAACTATAAATGGATGATCTTAAGAATTTATTTTCTTTACTTACAATGGTCCTTTGAAATCCAGAATGTATAAGGAAATTTTAAATCAAGGAAGAATCTCAATTCATTTGTTCCTTGGATTTTGAGTAGTAATTGAATGTTAGTGGGTTTGATTTGTTTATCAGGTTGGTGACAGCTTAGGTCTTACTCTTCGTAACCTGAAACGAGAAGACATTCTGCATAGACAAGTAATGGGATCCATTAATTATGATGCATGTAGAACTGCAAGTTATTACCTTATTCTAATTCAAGACAACCTTTCTAACCAAAAAAGACATGTTTATTTGCTCTTGTATGAGCAAGCATGAGGTTGCAAATTTATCTTACAAAACTTTTGATGAATCAAGATCCATAAAACTCTATTTTGCTATCTTTAAAGGCTGGTGTGACAATAATTTTACCCAAATATATTATTTAAAGGTACAAGATTTACAGTAAATTTCTTTTTTGATGCATAAGATTTATTGTAAATTCTTCTCATGAGTATACCATTTATCTGAGATATGGTTTTTTCTAATTGATGTAATACAGTATATCAACAAAAATCATGTTGTCCAACCTAAAATCAAACAAAGGGGGATTTCATCAGGTGCTATTTCTTCTCTAAAAATTATTAAAGTTATTTGTTTGAAAGAATACTACACTAAAACTAAATCATGTGTTTCAATATTTTTATTAGGATCATTTCTGACCTTGTTAGGGATTACCAAAGTACCGGCTCAAACAGTTTCTATTATTGAAAGAAAATTTCAATATAGAAAAACTATAACAGAAGGCGTACATTTCATCGTACCATTATTAGACAAGGTGGTGTCGAATCAATCGCTTAAGGAGCAAGTTTTTATAGTTCATCAAATAGCATTTTCAAGGGATTGGAAACCCATGTCGGTGTTCATATATATCAAATTGAAGGTATTTCAATACATAATGTTTTATATTGATACTTAACTTTATTGAAAAATATGCTAAATTTTAAACATAAACATGTGGTGCATATTAGGGATCCCAAATTAGCATTCTATTCAGCCACCGGGGATCCAATTGACAATACAAAAATATTTGCTAGGCATATTCTATCGATGGAAATCGGAGAAATAAAATACAGCCGCATCCATACAAGTAAAAAAGCTGTTGCTCAAAATATAAAAGTAAGTCTTTTAACTTCTTCCTTATCTATAAAAAATCACTTTATTAAATTGTTTTCCATCCCAAGTGAAATTGAACAACACGTGCAAAGACGCTGGCATAGTTTGTTTAGATCTTTTATTGAGTAAGTTATTATTTATTAGCATTTCTTAATAGTACATTCAAAAATGTTATTCTAAAAATCTAATTACGAATATTTTCTTTACTAGATATCCAACCCCAAACCAGCAGTGACAATATTTCTAACAAAGCCAAGCAATTGACAAATAGAAATGAGGTAAAAATAAAATCATAAAATGCAAAACAAATTGTTAAGTCAATTTACCTCAATAACTATTATTTTCTGGATTATGTTCTTATGCTCAGGATGATAAAGGGACAGTTGTTAAAATGATCTTTGCCTTTAAAGAATTGTGCACAGAAGCCTTCAATTTCATTGGGTCAGCATATGGGTCCTACAAGATATTTTTGGAGATTTTTAATGGTGCAATGGAGAGAAATTACAATGAAAATGAGATAGAGGTAAATTGAAAAATCAAATGAATAACATTATCTAATTTTATCATAATTTCTACTGCCTAAACAATTTTTTTTTCCATGAGCAGAAATTAATGAAAATGCGGCCAAGAAGCCTACAATCGAAGAGAAAAAAGGAAATTGAACTCAAATCGGATTTCTTGGTTTAGAAAAGTTATCAATAGAACTAAATCAAGAATAATGTAGTAAATACCTTAGCTAGTGATTCAGAAACCCGATCCCTTGCAGATTCGAGAAGAAGCAAAGCAGGAGAAGCAGCGAAGTCGGAAAGGACTTTGTGGCTTTGGACTAGTTTTGTTGTTCCTTTGAATCTAGAAATTCTTGTTGTGGCTTTGGACTAGTTTTGTTGATCCTTTGAATCTAGAAATTCTAGAAATTCTTGTCAGGTTGACTAGTTTTCGTTGTTCCTGAATCTAGAGAAAATTTCTAGGCTTTGGACTAGTTTTGTTCCTTGAACTCAAGAAATTTTTGTCATGGGCTTGGACTAGTTTTTGTTGTTCCTTCAATCTAGAAATTTTTGTCAGGGCTTTGAACTAGTTTTATGGATCCTTCTCAATCTAGAAATTCTAGAAATTCTTGCTGGCTTTGGACTAGTTTTGTTGTTCCTTTGAATCTAGAAATTCTTGTTGTGGCTTTGGACTAGTTTTGTTGATCCTTTGAATCTAGAAATTCTAGAAATTCTTGTTGTGGCTTTGCACTAGTTTTGTTGTTCCTTTGAATCTAAAAATTCTTGTTGTGGCTTTGGACTAGTTTTGTTGTTCCTTTTGAATCTAGAAATTTTTGTTGTGGCTTTGAACTAGTTTTGTTGTTCCTTTTGAATCTTGAAATTTTTGTTGTGGCTTTGGACTAGTTTTGTTGTTCCTTTGAATCTAGAAATTTTTGTTGTGGCTTTGGACTAGTTTTGTTGTTCCTTTTGATTCTAGAAATTTTTGTTGTGGCTTTGGAGTAGTTTTATTGTTCCTTTGAATCTAGAAATTTTGGTTATGGCTTTGGACTAGCTTTGTTGTTCCTTTGAATCTAGAAAGTCTCGTTGTGGCATTGAACTAGTTTTGTTGTTCCTTTTGAATCTAGAAATTTTTGTTGTGGCTTTGGACTAGTTTTGTTGTTCCATTTGATTGTTTCAGGGTTGACTAAATTGACTAGTTTTGTTGTCTCTTTTGAATATAGAAATTTTTGTCATGGCTTTGGACCCGCTTTTGTTGCCTTGAATCTAGAAATTTTTGTTGTGGTTTTGACCAGCTTTATTGCTCCTTTGAATCTAGAAATTTTTGTTGTGGTTTTGACCAGTTTTCGTTGTTCCTTGGAATCTAGAAATTTTGTCGCGGGCTTTGCACTAGTTTCATGGTTCCTTTCAATCTAAAAAAAATTCGTTGTGGCTTTGGACTAGTTTGTTCCTTTTGAATCTAGAAATTTTTGTTGCGGGGCTTTGAATTAGTTTTTATTTGTTCCTAATCTAGAAATTTTGTTGTGGCTTTGGACTAGTTTTGTTGTTCCTTGAATCTTAGAATTTTTAAGGCTTTGACTAGTTTTGTTGTTCCTTCGAATCTAGAAATTTTGCTAGGCTTTGGGTATTATTGCTCCTTTAAATCTAGAAAGTCTCACAGGGCTTTGGACTAGTTTTGTTGTTCCTTTGAATCTAGAAATTTTTGTTGTGGCTTTGGACTAGTTTTGTTGTTCCTTTTGAATCTAGAAATTTTTGTTGTGGCTTTGGGGTAGTTTTGTTGTTCCTTTAAATCTAGAAAGTCTCGTTGTGGCTTTGGACTAGTTTTGTTGTTCCTTTTGAATCTAGAAATTTTTGTTGTGGCTTTGGACTAGTTTTGTTGTTCCTTTTGAATCTAGAAATTTTTGTTGTGGCTTTGGGGTAGTTTTGTTGTTCCTTTAAATCTAGAAAGTCTCGTTGTGGCTTTGGACTAGTTTTGTTGTTCCTTTTGAATCTAGAAATTTTTGTTGTGGCTTTGGGGTAGTTTTGTTGTTCCTTTAAATCTAGAAAGTCTCGTTGTGGCTTTGGACTAGTTTTGGTGTTCCTTTTGAATCTAGAAATTTTCGTTGTGGCTTTGGACTAGTTTTGTTGTTCCTTTTGAATCTAGAAATTTTTGTTGTGGTTTTGGACTAGTTTTGTTGTTCCTTTGAATCTAGAAATTTTTGTTGTGGCTTTGGACTAGTTTTGTTGTTCCTTTTGAATCTAGAAATTCTTGTTGTGGCTTTGGGTAGTTTTGTTTGCTCCTTTAAATCTAGAAAGTCCTCAAGTGTGGTTTTTGGACTAGTTTTGTTGTTCTTTGAATCTAGAAATTTTGTTGTGGCTTTGGACTAGTTTTGTTGTTCCTTTAAATCTAGAAAGTCTCGTTGTGGCTTTGGACTAGTTTTGTTGTTCCTTTTGAATCTAGAAATTTTTGTTGTGGCTTTGGACTAGTTTTGTTGTTCCATTTGATTGTTGTGGCTTTGGACTAGTTTTGTTGTTCCTTTTGAATCTAGAAATTTTGGTTGTGGCTTTGGACTAGTTTTGTTGTTCCTTTAAATCTAGAAAGTCTCGTTGTGGCTTTGGACTAGTTTTGTTGTTCCTTTTGAATCTAGAAATTTTTGTTGTGGCTTTGGACTAGTTTTGTTGTTCCATTTGAATCTATAAATTTTTGTTGTGGCTTTGGACTAGTTTTGTTGTTCCTTTGAATCTAGAAATTTTTGTTGTGTGAGACTTTGTTTGGATGACGAGAAGACGATTTTTCTAGCAAGTATTGGAATGACTTATAGTGAAAACGCGAAGGCTGTTATGAAGAAAACTAGAAATAATAGTATTTTTGAAGGGATCCTCTGTTTCGTTCCATAAAACGTTTGGAACTAACTTTTATTTAGAGAAAAGAAAATTGCAGAAGAAGTAGGGGGTGGTTGTAAAATGTATTCTACCTCAGATCAAGAAATGGAGAGCTCTCAAGAAAGATCGGAGGAGGAAGATGATCTGGTTATGAGGAGCAACAAAAAAGTCAGAGCCGGTGATTTACATATACAGCAAGGGCTTCTTTCCAAGAAAAACTTTTGGGTTTGAAGCAGACCAAGAGGACGAAATCTGAGATGAGGATGAAGATGATGGATTAGATGAGAATGATTCTGACTGCCACACTATCAGATTCTCTAAGAAGGAAAAGGAAAAGTCCAAGGATCCGATAGCTCTAGATAATGGCTTCTTCCTCGCCAAATTTCCTCAATTTGAAGGACCTTGGATGATTCTGCACACCCAAACTTTGACACTTCCCAGAACCAACCCCCTCAAATGCATGTTGGTGTTGGTATGGGTAAGATTACCATGTATGCCAATAGAATAAAATTCCGGTAGCCTGATCCTATTTCTATTTTCGAAGAAGGATAGGGGAGAAGATTGGAAAGCTTGTCCGGGTAGATGAGGCAACTAGCTGAATGATGAGAGGGCACTGTGCGAGAAATTAACCTCTAAAAACCTTTGATCTCAAAGGTTAGGCTCAGAAGACGCATTAGAAGGCTAGAAAATGAAGACCATGGTAAGGTAAGGAAGCTTGTCCTCAGGAGATGCAGATGCTGATGCTCAAGTGAAGAAAAGCTTGTTTAACCGGCCGGCTTCTCGCTGCGTATCAACTTCCGTGCCTTGCAATCTCCAACTCAAAACTAAACAAAAAATTTCAAATCAACTAAGAGACTGACAAGATCTAAACCGAAAACAAATTAAAAGTTTGCCTTCAAAACAATAGTTTTCGAACATAATAGACTCATAACCCATCATGAAAACGAAGAAATATATGAAGGAACACGGTCATTGTTGTCAGTCCAGTCTATCCAATGAGGAGAGTGATTCCAAATCAAAAGGCGGTGAAACGAAGCAAGCCTTATCCACTTGACACGTGGATAATCAACTTCCAAAAAGGTGACTTGATGGATCGGTCAATTTTCTTAGAAAAAATATATTTCTCAAATTAACTTATCTTTTTAAAATATATATATATATATATATATATATATATATATATATATATATGTCCTACTATCACCTCATTGCCTACGGTTTTAAATTTTTGAAAACATTTAAACCGTATTAATTACCTACAATTTTAACTTTTAAACCTAAATTTATTGGAAATTATCTATATTCTATATATCATCGAAAAAATCGGTTGCATCTTGATTGTTTGACCAAATTCAACACTTCAAATTTTTTTCTCTCACGATCTAACCATCCATATTTCACTCACATTTTCAATTAATCTAACCACCAGATTTTTAAATAATTTCATTATCTATATAATATTCCGAATATTGATCTTTTATAAAAAAAAATTATTATCTATGTAATATTTCGTCATAATAAAATTAATAAATAAAATGATATCTCATTTAATATTATAATATAACCGATATTTTGAATTATCTACAATAATAATAAAAATTAAATAATATAATATAATATCTCACTAATATTATAATATTCAAATAATAACATATTTAATTTTATAATTAAATAATTATCTGTTTGATTTTTAATCTTAACCTTAGCTATGGTTGGAAATGTCGGCACGAAATATTGTCGATATATCGAATTTTTTTTTATATTTTTACCAATTTCATACTACTCTATCTTCAAACCTGGAAAAATAATATATATTATAAATAAATCATCTCTCACTTTTTATTACTTTAATCTTATTCTCAAGAATAACTAGGACATATGTGGGTCCCTCATTTTTAGTTGTCACTTATTTTTGTTTTATTTTAATAAGAAAAACAAAATAAAAAATAAAAAACTTAAATGTGATTCCTGATAAGTAAATGCAAGTATGGGAAAAATCGTGGGAATGTACGATAAAAACGTAACACCCCTCTAAGCCCCTAAAGTCGAGTCTTTCCTAAACAAACTAAGAGAAACACGATTTTTGGCTAATTGAGCAATAAATATCAAAGACAAGTATAATTAATCATGTAATTTAAATTTTTGAAAACCGATTTAAAATTGAAATTTTGAAAATTAGATGTTTGAAATTAAAAATTGAGAATTTTGAAATGAAATTTGAAATTTAGGGATTTTTTTAATTGAGATTTTGGAAATGGGATATTTTAAATTGAAAATTTGAAATTAGAATCTTAAATTTTGTAAATTTGAGATTTGGAAATTTGCAGTTTAGAATTTAAAATTTTGAAATCATAAATTGGGAGACTTGAATATTGAAATTATGACACTTAAATTTTGAGATTGAGAAATTTTAGTTTCGAAACTTGAGATTTGAGAAATTTAAATTGGAAATTATGAGACTTTAATTTTAAATCGTAAACTTGAAAAATAAAAATTGGAAATCGATGGACTTGAATTTTGAAATTATGGCACTTGATTTTTGAAATTGGGAGATTTTTAATTTTGAAGTTGGGAATTAGGGAAATATATGAAATTGGAAATTGAGATATTTGAATTTTGAAATTATGGAATTGATTTTGAATTTTGAAAATTGGAAATTTTTGAAAGAATTATTTTTTATTTAGGAAAAAATTTAGAAAACTTTATTTTGGTTCAAGGAATTTGTAAAATAAATAAATAAAATATAAGAGAGAAGCTAGCATAATGGTAAGATTGCTTACTCTCACATAAAATATTAGGGGTTCATCTATAAAGAAAGTGATTTTAGTTAATGTCTTATTTACCATATAAATCATAAAGTGAAATGATTTAATTTAATGCATGTGGGTGAGTGAGAGTGATAATGTGTGTGAGGGTGTATGAGAGTGTGTGGGTAAGTGAGAAGTGATTCTATGCGCAAGGGTACATGAGAGTGTATATGGGTTCAAAAGCTAGTGGATTGGTGTTTGGTTTGGGGTTAAGTGAATAAGTTTGGGGTTAAATGAGTGGGTTATACCAATAAAGTAATGAGTTGGGCTTGGTTTCAGTTAATTTAAGGGTAAACTAACAAACTAAAGGGTTTGTGCTAATACATGGGTGATGGATGACCGGAATCTTGAGATTTTGGTTGGAAAATGGTTGAAAAATATTAAATGAGGCTAAAAATGACTAAAAAAAATTACAAATTATGGCCTAAAAACGTAGATAATAAAGGAAAACAAAGGTAATCTATCAAAATAAAATGGAAATATGCTAAATTTATAAAAAAAAAAGTCTACCAAAGCAATAAATGAAAATTGAAATGACAAAAAAAATTACCTTATTTCCCTCAATTTCTCCTCACTTTAAAGCTTTTAATTATCTTTTTTTTACTTCAATAATTTTTTCCTTTCTTCCTTTCCTCCCTCTCCTAATTTTGGGTGACCTCTCCCTCACATTTTCTTTTTGTTCTTTGCAATAAAATATCCCCTGTAAAACACTAGCCCCTCTAACTTTTTGTTCCCCTAAATCCCTAACATATCCCATATTATACTAAAGACAAACAGAAAAACCTTAATTTGATGGCTGCCACTTGGCAGCTATTGGGGCTCTACAACAGAGTTTTTATTTATTTTTATATTCACCATTTAAAATTTTCAAAAAATATTATAAATATGAAAAAATAAATAATTAATTAATCTCTAAAATTTTATAAAATACTACTAATTGATATGATAAAATATAAAATATTAATATATTTTTAATTATATATTAAGGATAATAGAATGTAATACAATAGCCAATAATTTATTTTTAATGGATATGTTTTAATGTTAATATCATAATTATTTTTATTGAATGATCATTTTCTAAAAAATTAATTTTATCTAGTTTTTTAAAAATAAAACGTAATTATAATATTAATTTATTTTTAAATGCTAAATTCTAATAATATATATATTTAAAATTTAACATTATAATTATTTTCATGATAATTTTTAAAAGGTTTTTGAGAAAATAAAATTTTTTAAACATTTTCAGAGTATTTCATGAATTTATATAATTGGTGTTTTATAGATTTTTATGTAAAAACATCAACTCATATATCTTCCATATATCTGATATATCCTTAAAATTTAAGTATCGATTTATCCTTAATCGAAACCGATATTTTTATCCTTTACCTTAACTACAATACGAAATCATTTCTCATTATCTATATAAATTCGTATCAATAATTATTCATTTAATTTACAAATAATATTAAATTTCATATTAAATTTATTAATTATAAAACATTTTCATCCAATTGGTTTTAATCTTATTTTTAATTTCATTTAATGACAGTAATTTTATTTATCAAAATTTTAATCTTATTTTCTAAATTTATTAATAATATTAAATGAGCTTACATATTAATTTGTGTGTGTGTGTGTGTGTTTTTTTTTTTATCATTAAGAAAGCAAATTAAGATGTGTTATTGTTTGTTTTATGTTTCAAATTTTGAAGGAGTGAAATTCAACCTCCAATGAACTAGGGAATTCGAAGAGTGTACGAGGACAAGACATTTGTAATTGAGCGTTTTGGGAAATATTTGAAGACTCTTGAGTCTGAAATTCACTTGGTGATTCCTTTTGAAGACATTAATAATTTGTGCATTCACTCAAGGAAAAAGCAATTCCAATTCCAAGTTAGTCTATTATTACAAAGGACAATGTCAAAATGTTTATTGATGGCATGGGTATAATAGTTTTAAAAAAAAAAATGAAATTAACACATGTTTCAAAATAATGTCATAATGAAGGGACATTTATGTTTTATAGTTAGTTATAGCTCTTATTTAATAAAGAGTCTCGATAACATCCTATTTAAACCCTAAACACATAAAAGCCTCAAAAATCAAAGACAAGGCTATAAAAAAAGTCATAATACCTAAACTACCCTTAATGAGGTGAAAATAGGAAAACTTCAACACTCACTCATTTACCCTTTCCAACCCATTTGCTGTCCTAGGCTTCTAAGGAATTATAGATTTCTTAAAAAAAAAACAATATTTGAAAAGAGAAAAATGATTTTTTGATCTCAATGCTTGGCATTTGATGCCCCTAAAAGTTTGAGGGAACCCTAGATCTGAAAGTGGTTATTCATCACATTGTCCAACGTCGACGAATTCAGTCCTACATTCCACATTTTCCAACGCTAATGACATTGCTGACATAATTCAGACATGTAGTCTTCCCTATTAAATTCAAGCACATTCTATTATTTTCTCTATACAAATAAAATCAGATATACTATGATTACTAATGTATAAGAATAATTACATCAATAAAACAGAGAAAAAATATTAAATAAAATATTATTGAAAATGGAATCACGAGCCTCAAATTTCAAATGAAACTATAAAGTTTAAAAATTCTTCAATATCCCTTGATTGACTTATTTTATTTTATTTAAAATGATTAATTTGTAAGTCAAAGATCAATTGCAATTTTACTAAAAGCTCAATAAGTAAAAAATAAAAATAAAAAATTCATCCAACATAAGATTGAGACTACAATGTTATATCATTTATCCGTTAGTCAAATCGACATTAGAATTACTTTTTGTGAGATGAAAAAAACAACACATAGAATAGGATAAAAAACAAGTTTCCATAAAAGTGTCTTCTCTATCAATTATTTATATGACGTCCCAAATCCCAAGAGTCTTGTTGACCACCACACCTCGCTGCAAAACCCAGCGCCTCGTGGGACATGACTCCATCTATGAGTAAAATGACTCAATAGGGCTCGTCATACATACTCACTCATACAGTTACAAAACCATACATTTATATAGATTCAAGAGTTATTACATCACTTTTGATACAAAACATATATTAAAACTAGTCCGTTCTAATTTATACACAAAACATGAATCAAGGCCACAATTTGGTCGGCTTCATAATCGCGGCCTCTAAGGAAACATTGCCTCCGAATAGTCATTGTAATTCAAAGTGTGATCCCACGACTATACGGAAGAATGCTTAGTAGTCTGTTATCCTACCAGTGGCTATTCCCATTAAAATGCACATGTGAATTCGCATTAACATAAACATCCACATTTCATACAATTTACAATTCATACATAGAATGATCTATGTCATGCATTAAATGTTTTCCATGCCCATATCCCGAGTCACTCACCGACTCCTTCACATATGCCTATGCCAAGCGTGACAATCTTCACTGGTAATGCCAATGACACCCATATACCGAAAGCCATTTACCACCAACACCCAATGCACGGCCAATGGGTAACCCATCCCAAGTCAACTCCCGACTTATCACTCGACCAGCCTACGATAAATACGACCGCAGCGTTATCTAGTAACAAAACTTTTCGGATAGTACCGCGGGTCTCTCACACCCGTGCAAAACTTTTTTCGGATAGTACCGCGGGTCTTTTATACCCATTCAGGTCTTTAACACCAATTCGGGTCTTTTACACCCATTCAGGTCTTTTACACCCATGCAGGATCTTTCGGATATAACCACGGGTCTCCTACACCCGTTATAAGAACGTCCAACACACATTAATTATTTCTCATCTCATAATTTGAAACTATGAGTCTTCATTGGACGTAGTCCCAAAGACATACGCAACCCACATTCACCAAGAGCAGCTGACACCATATCGTGCACCCACACCCGACTCCAACGCTGACGTTACCGCATTACGAACGCAATTTACGCCAATTCATATATCAAATTCCAATGGCTCACACACAATTATTTTTCATATAATTCAAAAATTAATGTTAACACATCAATTAGCATGCATTAACATATCATTTCCTATACACATTTCAAGCAATTCCATTCAAGCGATAACATGCAAGCAAAACACATGGACAATTCATTCAATCCATCAATCCGACTTTTACCACTCCCATAACAAAGATACGTGTTGTCCAGCTGACAAATTTTTATCAATAATTGGTTCCACTTATTTGGAACCCAAATCCATGGTCATTTTCAGCCTCATAACAACCAAAACCATTTTCATGTTCTTTTTAAACAAAGAATATCCAAGTAGGAGAAGATCCCTACCTCTCGGAGTTGCCGAAACTCCACAATACCGGCATCTACTCAGAGTTTTGGCAACAGAGGACCAACTTCATATTGCCTTCACGAGTTTGCCGGACCTATCACAGAAAAATATAGAGAGAAGTAGACACTCTCTCTCTAAAACCTTTCATTCATTTCCTCTCTCGGTCTCCCTCTCTTTTTCCTTCTTCCCCAAACAGGTTGGGAGAAGATAGTGGTCAAGTGAGATGTCATCTCACTTGCCACTTGTCAATTTTTCACGGGCCTTGATTTCTCCCTATCCACTTATCTAATAAACATTTTCCAATGACATGATGCCACATGTCACCTATGACCCACACTTGAGCTCGTGTTTGACTCATTCTGCATACAACACGTGGCACCTCTTGAAGCCACTTAAAATGTGCCACATGTCCCGCGACTAACATGGTGCCTGAAAACGTGGAAAATACGATCATTTTAATCTGACGAAATCTTACGATATAGCTAGATTTCGCGAAACGATTCAAATGGTGAAGTTCGTTTCGTCATCCAAGATCTATAAAAATTCTGGATTTTGATCGAAATTACCATTCTACCATTTTACCATTTTTCATAAAATTAGAATTTTCTGAGGTTTTACAGTTTGTTCTCAAAGCAGTTTATAAAAAACAAGTGAAAACTTATTAAGAGCTTATTTAGTGTCTATTTTTTTTTGTCATATCATGAGTTGTCAGGCTTGTCACACATAAAAGGGCTCTTACAGTTTTTAGAACAATTTTTTGTTCTCTAAAATAAAAAAAAAACTAGAAAAACACATTTGTCAATACCGCGTTTTTTTTCATTTGCCCCCTATATCTAGAATTTTAGAGCATCTCCAACCATCATGTTTTATATTGAATCTCTGTTTCTGTAGTTTATATATAAAGATTTTGTCAAAATTTTCATCTCCGATTGTTCTTCGTTCATGTGATCTCTATGAAACAACTTTTTGTTGTTAAAAATAAAAAAGGAAAAAAAAAAAATCTCATAGAAGGGTAGGTAGATCTACTACCCACAATAAATCTCGAGAGGAACAAGAAGTAAATATATAAAGTAAAAGGGGGTGAAAGTTGAAAGATTAAACCCCTCATTTATTCATTGTATTGGTACTATGGTATTATGTAAATTTATTGCTATTTATGGTTTATTTATTACGGTACCTAAAAACATATGGGAAGAGCTATAATAAACTTAAATTTGACCGTTAAATTTGGATTTTTATCACTTTTTGAATGAGATTCACACAAAATATGTCAGAATATTTCGATCAAATAATTGAAAAGCTAGAACATTTTTCAACAAAACCCAAAACATAGACCAACATACTCTCATTTACCTCATCTATTTTATTTACCCATAAATTATATATATTTTATTTACATAATAATATTTTCAATGTTACTTTAGTTGTAAATTTGTAATGCAAATCAAGACATTTCAAATTTAAGATTTTGTATAAATTGTTTTTTTTAAATAAAAAAATATTCAAATAGACACTTTCTATTATCAAAGGTACTTTTTTATTGGGAAAATATGAAAAAGTCTTGATGGTTTCACCTGCAATATTCAGTATTTATAGCTCAAATAAGCCTATATTGTGGTGCCATCGCATTTATTAAACGAATATTAAGTGTCGATGGCGCCACGCAAGACGCTTACAAAATATGAAGGAAAACTAAAAAAAGATTTATTTAAACTTGTTTTATTGAGTAATAAATTTAAAAAATATGTATAATTTTATAGGAAAATTTGAAGGATAGTACTTACTTTCCCTAAAGTAAATCACGGACTTTCAAAGATATCTCAAGGTCCGATCATAAAGGGGTGTCGTTTTGGGACTAAATGATGGGAGACGACATCGTTTTGATAGGTTGGTAAAGAAAAAATGTGAAATAAAGGAGGAGAAGATCGTCCTAAGAAAAAATGTCTGACCCAAGAATCAAGAATCTGACTAGTGTCTGCAACACAATCGATATTGGCAATTCATTTGGGGTAAATTATATTTTAGGTCATTAAGGGGAAAGAAATTAAAAAATGGGGCCAAACAAAGCTACATAATAAAAAAACAGGTGTATTTTGAGAAAAATAATTCCAGTTTACTGCATCCACCAACCCAGTTGACGGACTTATTCTGACCGAGACAGTGTATCCACTGTCTCTTCTACTCTTCTCACATCTATCCTCTCCCTTTCTTTGGCCTCTCACTCACCTGCCTTCTCTCCTCTCTCCTCACCGCTTACTTTGGGCGCTCTATCCCTACAGCTTTCTTTTGCTTAAAAAAAAAAAAAAAATCTCCTACTTCATATTTTTTCAATTTTTAAATCTTCCAAATAAAAAATCAAAATTTATTTTTAAATACAAATTAATTATTCATTATTAATATTTGTTTATTAATTATTTAAAATTTAATAAATTAAAAATCAAAATTTATTTTTTAAATATAAATAATATATTCTTTTTAAAATTTGTAATTACAATTTTATTTTAATTTCATGTATAGTTAATTCATTAAAATAAATTAGATTTTAATTGAATTATTTAGTATTTTAATTAAAAATAAAAAATAGTTGGGTTTTAATATTTTGTTTTGTTGAAATTTTCAATTCTTTATTTATATGAACTAAAGATTAAAATATATTTTTTAACATTTTAAAATTTTCTTAATTTTATTTTTTTGTCAAGTTTTCTTAATTTTATTTTTTGAATACTTCTAATTTTGTTAAAAATATGGATCAATGTAATTCTTAAAATAAAGAGCACTATTTTTTATGGTTTAAAATAACAATGTTATATTTACCTAAAAATAACACCATTTTTACATTATCAAATATACTAAAAATAATATTATTTATACATTATTTTAACCTACAAATAATATTATTAGATATTATTTTAATTAATAATGTTAGTTTTAATTACTAACATTATTATTAGATTTGAAGTCTTGAAACTTCAAATCGTTTCAAATCGTTCAGAGCCAAGTTCTTGCAAAATTTTTGATTAAATTTACATCTGTATTCTTTCAAAGTAATTATGATTCCTACAGTTAGCGTTGGTCAGCCCAGTGTATCCGTTGGTCAGCCATAAATCCCAGTGAGGTCGGTGGTCCCACTAAGTGTAGAATCCAAATTACTGTAGAAAGGGTAGAAATGTCAAATTTTATCAAAAAATTTGTAGGTACTAATTCAAATACTAGTTCATCCAGGATAGATGAACAACTTAGACAAATACAAGAAAACACCCAACAATTTGAAAACAAACTGTCTGTTTCTATAGAAGATTGGGAACAGTATATCAAAAATTGGGAAATGCCTAAACAAAACATAAAAGAATTATACAAAATAGGAAATTTTGAATTCAAAAAAGACTATAGGATCAAAATCTCTGAAAATACTCATTCAATAGGATCTGAGACAGAAACTATTGAACTTCTAGATCTTAAAGATCTAGAACAAATTCAAAAAGACAAATTCAAAATTCTTCATATAGGAGCTTATTCAGTAGCGTACCCAAACTCCTAACTAAAGTTAGGTTAGACAACCTATATGTATATGTCTCATGTAGATGCACACATAACAAATTCCGTGATTCCTCTCTAGGTTAATGGAAACAAGATCTCAATCGCGTATTTACTCATATCCAAACTTAGAAGGACTGTATTTAATATACATTCATAAAGCCTTGACTCTAAAACATTCAAACCTTTCAAAATTATGACATGGATCCTAGATCATGAACATACTTATAGTATACGAGTATACTATAAAGCAATGACTTCAAGAGTCAACCTAAACCGCCGTCCTCACTAAAAGATCAAACTTTAATTTGGCAAGCAAATGAGAAAATTTCAACAAATATAATTCCAAAACTAATTCCATGGGGAATGTTTAACACAACTCGCATCGGAATTTCAAACAACTCTTAGCCCCAAAACCAATTGAACAACCAAAACTCTTATCCATAATAGAAGATAGTCAAGGAAATGTTCAAATCAATTTTGAGCCAAGAAAAGAAAATTTAATAAGATCATACTCTACAAGGTCTTCTAATTCTTACTTAGAAATTAGAACCCCTTCTAGAAGACCAAATGTCCAGTCAAATTTAAATCTAGAAGAAGTAGACTATTCCTCTACTATTCCAGATTTAAAATACTCAAGAACTGAACCAAACATTCAAAATTCTCCAGATAGGTCTCCAACATTTTCTCAAATGATGTCACTCTAACGTATGAGCCCTTCACCAACATGATGACAAAGAGAGAATGTGTTTGAAATAGATAAGGAATACTTAAAAAGAGAAGCAAAATCTGAAGAACACAAAGAAAGAAGAGAATGGTTTTTCTCTAAATTATCAAAAGAAATAAAAGAAAAATTTAGAGAACAATGGTATCAAACTATGGAAACAATGGAAATGAATATTCCAATGTTCACATACTTTGATATTTATGCTTCAAATAATCAAATAAAATATCCATTTTCACAAATAAATATGTTTCAAAAGGAATGGAAGACAGGTACTACTTCTGAAAAGAAAATAGTATCGACTCATCCTCCTTTGGAAGAAATAAAAATTAAAACTCAAGGTGTTGAAATAATAGCCTCACCTTTCAAACAAATAAATTCAAATGATGATGAAAATAGAAGTACAAAATTAAAAGACATAAAAGGTCTTCAACAACAAAATAATTTTTCAAATCAAATTTTAGGAACAATTTCCTCTCAATTAAATAGAATTGAAGGGAAAATGTTTACAAAAAATTATACTCCAGAACAATCAGAAAAATCTGAAAAAGAAAAGATTTCTGATAATCCTATGTTTAAACCAATAAAACCTTTGAAATTAGGAAGATATAACAACAATGAAGATTTAGTAAAAATTTTGACTCAAAAATTAGATAAGATAGGGATTAAAGACCCTTCCTCTTCTAAAGATCAAATAAATTTCTTAAGTGGAACAGAGACTGAATCTTCTGATACACTTATGAACAATTTATCTGATAAAGAAGAAGATCAAATATATAGATTAAAAACATGGCATCAAAGATCAAAAATTTTTTATCAAAGACTCATACCTCTGCATTTACGTCGAAGAAAGCCATTTAAAACAAAATGCTATAACAATCGTGGAAATATATTCCCTCGAATATAGTGATGGCCTCTCTGAACATGAAATCTTAATTGTTCTTCACAATGCAAATGGGCAAGAACCGCATATTTGCTAGAAGGAGAAGATCATAATGTCAGTCAGCTTACTTCTAACAGGTTTCATCGGGCACATTGTTATTATTGGTGGGAAAATTTTCTCACTGACAGAGAAAAAATTTCAATATTAACCAGTGTTAATGAAGAAGGAGAACAAGATGCAATCATTACTCTGGTTCATACAATAACAAAACATTTTATTGGAAATCCAAGATGTTTTGTTGAAAGAAATTCTGAATTACTTCAAAATTTGGGTAGAACTCTTTAGTGATTTCCAAATGGTATCATGATGTGTTCCTAGCCAAAGTAATGATCAGAGTGATGCTAGGGCTTCCTATTGGAAAGAAAGATTTCTCTTTGGACTTCCAACAGCCCTAACAGCCAAAATTCAAGAATCTTTAAGAGAAAGATACAATGGAACAATTCCATATGATAATCTTTCTTATGGAGATTTGATTAGTGAAGTAAAAAATGAAGGACTTAAGTTGTGTACCCAACTTAGACTTCAATTTCAAATCAAAAAGGATCTTAAAGCTTCTAAAAAAGATTTAGGATCTTTTTGCTCTCAATATGGCATTCAGATGCCAATTCCACCTAGTCAATTTTCCAAAAAATCAAAACCTTATAGGGATTTACCTTACAAAAAATTCAAAAAATTTAAAGATAAAAAATTCAAATCTAAAAATCCCCCTGAGAACAAACAAAATAGAAAACATCATAAGAAAGAAGTTAGATGTTTTAAATGTGGTCAAAAGGGACATATAGCCCCTAATTGTAAAAACAAAGTGAATATTTTATCAGATAAGGAAGAAGAATATTATTCTGAGAATAATATTTCATCCTCCGAAACTGATAAATCCCAAACAAATTCTGAAAATGAAAAAGAAATTGAAAAAATAGAAAATTTGTTATGTCAAATAAACATGATAACCGGGCCAACAAGAAATAGAAATGATAGACAAAATTGAAGATAAAGAAACCAAAGCAACATATATAAGAAAAATATTAGAACAACAGCTTAAAAAGCCTAAACCTAAGATAAACTTATCAAGTCTTTATCAAATGAAAGATATAACTCAAAGTTATCAAAAATATGAACCTGTAACTTTACAAGACTTACAAGAAGAAGTAAAACAAATGAAAATCCAAATAAATCAATTAAAAGATTGTACTCAAAATCTAGGAGAAAGACTAACAAATCTAGAAGAAATCCAAAAAGAAGATTTAACAGAAGAAACAAATGGAGAAGTTGAAACTTTTGTGCATAGTATGACTATTGTACAAAAACAAAGATGGTATACAAAAATAACCTTAAAAATCAATCCTAATTACAAAGCAGTTTTGATTGCTTTGATTGATTCAGGAGCTGATTTGAATTGTATACAGGAAGGATTGATTCCTACTGTATATTTTGTAAAAACTTCTCAAAGATTATCAACATCTAGTAGTGATCCTTTGAAGGTTCAATACAAAATACCACAAGGTCATATTTGCAAAAATGGTATTTGTATTAAAACTTAATTCTTACTAGTTAAAAACATAAGTCATCAAATTGTTTTAGGAACTCCGTTTCTAACACAACTTTATCCAAGTTGGAGCACAAAGGATTAAAAACTAAATATAAAGATCAAGAAATTCTTTTTGAATTCATAAAAGGTATAGAAGTTAAAGAAATAAATCAGGTTCAAGACTTTATTTCTTTACTTCAACAAAAACAAAAACATGTAAAATTTCTTCAGAAAGAAATACAATATAAAAGAAATGAAGAAAATTTACAATCAACAACCAAGAACAATATCTAACAAACAGATGGAGGCCTGAGTTCATATCAATGGCAATAAAACAAAGATACTGCTTCTTACTACTATACGGGGTGATTTTAATAAAAAACAAATCCCAATTCATGGGACCTATTCAAATGAGTCCGTAACTCCTTGAATACGTAAAAAGAGAGATTAATGATCTCTTAACAAAAACTGAAAGACCCAAATATTCAATTATGAGTTGTGCGCCTTTTTATGTCCAAAAGTTTCAGAACTTTGAAAGAGAACTGTTAGTGATTAATTATAAACCATTGAATAAAGTCCTACAATGGATTAGGTATCCTATACCTAATAAAAGGATTTAATTCAAAGGATTTATAATGCAACAACATTTTCAAAATTCTGATGTATGAAACTGTCGCAAATTCAACAAACCCGTAAGATAGGTACAAAACAAAGATTCATGGGGCTCCATTTGACATTATGAATGGAATGTAATGCCGTTTGGCCTCAAAAATGCTCCTTCAGAATTCCAAAATATGATTAATGAAATATTCAATGAATACACTAGATTTTCTATTGTTTACATTGATGATGTTCTCATATTTTCAAATTCAATTGAAGAGCATTTCAAACATTTAAAAATTTTCCAAAAAATTGTAAGAGATAATGGTTTAGTTATTTCTGCAACAAAAATAAAATTGTTTCAAACAAATATTAGGTTTTTAGGATTTGACATCCATCAAGGTCAAATAAAACCTATTCAAAGAGCAATAGACTTTGCTGGCAAATTTTCTGATGAAATCAAAGATGTCACGCTTACAAAGGTTCTTAGGGTAGTCTAAACTACGTAGCCGGAAGTTTACCCAAATCTTAGGATTTTAATCTAAGCCTTTATTTCAAAGGTTAAAGAAAAACTTTACCTTGGTCCGAGGAACACACCCAGTAGTCAAACAAGTCAAATTATTAAAGTTAAAGAACTCCTTGCTTAGGTATCCTTCACCCGTAAGCCTTCCATTATAGAGACGATGCCCAAATATGTGGATATACGAATCTTAAACAAGATTTTCAAACAAAATTTCAATTGTTAGATTTCACTGGTGTTTGAGTGGTTCACACTGAATTATTCAACTGTTAAAAGAGATTTTAGCCATTGTTTTTATATCTAAAATTTCAAAGTGATGTTTTTAACAAAAGATTCTTTTTAAGAGTTGATTGCAAAAGTGCAAAAGAAATTTACAAAAAGATATTCAAAATCTAGTTTCAAAATGTGATGGCTATGGCAAGCCATTTTATCTGCTTGATTTTGAAATTGAATTTATCAAAGGATCTTCAAATGTTTTACCTGATTTTCTCTCACGGGAATTTTTACAGGGAAAATGAGCAGGCAAAAGCCAGATCCCATCAAACCCACTTCAAAGGCCTCTTATGCTATGGCCACAAAAAGACCTCAAACTTCAAAATCCCTTGAAACTTCAAATCAAGCTCAAGTCTTGGGGAAAAACCTCCTCAACCCTTCCTTTCGGGGTCCCTACTCCCAAATTTGCTTACCAAACAAAAGAACAAAATCGTTGTCGCAAATTTAGAACCCGATCATATATCGTCAGAGATTGATTACAAAAAGATTTTAAAATGAAAAGTATTTCAGTTCCAATGAAATAATTAAACCCGTAGATTCTACTTAATTTATACCAGATACGGAGTTCAGGTCTAAATTTCGCATATCATGAACCCGAGGGTGAATATGTCATTACTCAAAATGTAAAATTTAAAGTCTTAATGAGAAAAGATTGGGGTCAAAATATTTTCACTCATAAAAGATTTTCTGAGCATTTCGACCCTCAAACTTTTGATTTTTATGACTACAAACAAGCTTGGTACCATGTGTTTTGTATCAGACCAAAAACCCATTCCTGGTTTTTTAACTGGAATGAAAAAACTCAAAAAATCTTTCCAAATCGTTTCGACAAGCATTCTTAGCTGAATAACCTGCATTTCTCGTCCGAAATTACAAAAGTTTTGAATATTTCAAAGCAAACTCGTGAAAGCTTTTTTCCCTCTCCGAAATTGCTACTCACTCTTCTTTGTTCTCACTGAGAATCCCTTGATCTTTTGTCAGACTTTTGTTCCTTCCTAATTTCATCCAAGCCCATTCCCTAAGATTTGGTTAGTAATTCAAAACAAATGGTGGGCCTTTCAAACCTTCGTTTCAACTTTGATGTCACAAAAGATGGATTGAAGCCCAAAAGCCCAAAAAGCCTTCAACTTCAAAGTCCAAAGTACCCATTTGCTCTAAACTCTACTGTGCCCAATACCTAAGAGCTCCACTCACAAAAGACTCATTTCCTTCTCAAACAAATACTTCAAGGCCTATCTCGTGCTAACCAAGAAGATGCGGCAAACACTCTCAAAACTTCAACACTCGCACTCGTATGACGAAGACACAAAGAAGATGCTCTCTCCGAAGAAAATGAAGACATGTGCTTCTTGATTCCCTACACTCCCTTGAGTATGAGGATGAAAAGAGAATCTCACGCCTAAAAGCCTCGCCGTGAGAAAGGACAGTCTAAAATTCCAAACACTCAAGCATGGATGCTCTTCGACAGACGAAGAAGAGTGAAGACCGAAATAACTCGGTGCGCCACAAAGGATCAAAGACCAAAAGAACTCAAAGATTGGAGATTAGAAGACAGAAGTGACGTGACGTGACTGTTTGTCTCCCACTCCTCAAAAGCAAACACTCCCCTTGATGATGAAGACAAAACTGATGACTCAAAAGCAGGTGGCTCTTCAAAAAAGCAAAAGTTATTGGCTCTTCAAATTTGTAAAAGGTGTCTCTTCAAAAAAGTAAGAGACTCTTTCCAAAGGACATCCACTGTGTGGACGTCAAAGTTTTATTTCAAATCCTCAAAATCCTATATAAGGAGGGGTCAGTTTCCTTGTTAGGCAGATAGTTTAGAGAGTTAGAGAGAGAAGCCTGGAGCCTTCAGATCTCAGCTCTCATCACCAAGTAAAGCTTTACTTCAAAAAGCTTTCAACAAAGTTTGTAAGTTTTCAAAGTTAAATAAATTTCAATTCAACTTTCAATACTGTTCTTTAGTTTGATTCAAAATTTCATACTGTTTGCATGTTTATTCAAACATCTTCAACTTCAAATAGTATATCAGGCTGGAAACTTCAAACCTCCTGAACCCACTAAGTGGAGTTTAGTCAGAAACCCACAAGCATAACGCCGCCGTACTTTTGAAGATTTCTGTTACTCTGTTCAAATTTTAAATATTTACTGTTCAAATTATATATGTTCAAATTGTTTAGTAGGTCCTGTAGAAATTGGTATCAGAGCCAAGTTCTTGCAAAATTTTTGATTAAATTTACATCTGTATTCTTTCAAAGTAATTATGATTCCTACAGTTAGCGTTGGTCAGCCCAATGTATCCGTTGGTCAGCCATAAATCCTGTAAGGAGGCTCGTGGTCCCTGAAATCCACTCAAGGTAGAATCCAAATTATCGGTGAGAAAGGGTAGAAATGTCAAATTTTATCAAAAAATTTGTAGGTACTAGTTCAAATACTAGTTCATTCTTAGTTAAAAGTGCCGTTATAGATTACCAATGAACTTATTATTAATATAATAATTTTAACTTCTTTATAAAAAGTATCAATAGAAATACTAATAATAATTACACAAAATTTAGTTTTTATTTTTAAATATCAGTTTGTTATAATAGAGATTGTAAATTTATATTAAATTGTAATGTAAGAACTCTTAAAAATTTTTTTACCCTTTCTACAGTAATTTAGATTCTACACTTGGGGTGGGACCACCACCTGACCACCAACCTCCCCGGGCTTTACGATCGACCAACTGACAATCGAGCCGACCAACACTCAATCGTAGAAATCATAATTACTTTGAAAGAATACAAATATAAATTTAATCAAAAATTTTGCAAGAACTTGTTCAAATACTAGTTCATATAGGATTGATGAACAACTTAGGCAAATACAGGAGAATACCCAACAATTTGAAAACAAATTGTCTGTTTCTATAGAAGATTGGGAACAGTATATTAAAAATTGGGAAATGCCAAAACAAAATATCAAATAACTATACAAAATAGGTACTTTTGAATTCAAAAAAGATTATAGAATCAAAATCTCTGAAAATACTCATTCAATAGGTTCTGAGACATAAACTATTGAACTTCTAGATCTTAAAGATCTAGAACAAATTCAAAAAGACAAATTCAAAATTCTTCATATAGGAGCTATCCAGGTAGCAGCTAAACCCTTAACCAGGTTAGGGTTAGACAAACCTATATGTATATGTCTGTGTGATGCAAGACATAACAAATTCCAAGATTCCCTTTAGGGTTAATGGAAACAATACATCCTTTGGACCTGTATTTACTTGTTATCCAAATTTAGAGTTAGACTGTATGAATGATAAGAGCATTCATAAAGCCTTGACTCTAAACATTCAAACTCAAAACTATGACATGGATCTTAGATCCAGGAACATACTTATAGTATACAGAATATACTATAAAGTAATGACTTCGGTAGTCAATCCAAATTGCCTTTTGTCCTCAACAAAAGATCAAATTTTAATTTGGCAAGCAAATGAGAAAAATTCAACAGTCATAATTCCAAAACCAATTCCTTGGGAATGTTTAACACAGTCCTCATAATGGAATTTCAAACAACTATTAGCTCCAAAACCTATAGAACAAATTTCAAACCTTTATCCATAATCGAAGATGGACAAGGAAATGTTCAAATAAACTTTGAACCAAGAAGAAAATAAGAAGATCATACTCCGCAGTGTCTTCTAATTCTATTTAGATATTAACTCCTTCTAAGATCAAATGTTTAGTCAAATTTAAATCTAGAAGAAGAGACTATTCATCTACTATTCCGCATTTAAATATACAAGAACTGAACCAAATATTCAAAAAATCTGATATCATTATTTTTTAAATATTTATATCTAAATGATGATTTCACAACACTATAATATGATGATATAGAATGTAATGAAATAGATGTTATTATTTATGAAGATATAAACTGGAAGAACATAAAAGAAAGAATGGTTTTTCTCTTAATTATCAAAAGAAATAAGAGAAAAATTTAGAGAACAATGGTATCAAACCATGGAAACAATGGAAATGAATATTCCAATGTTTACATATTTTGATATCTATGCTGCAAACAATCAAATAAAATATCATTTTTCACAAATAAATATGTTTCAAAAAGAATGGAAGTCAAATACTACTTCTGATAAGAAGATAGTATCAATTCATCCTCCTTTGGAAGAAATCAAAATAAAAGTCCAAGGTGTTGAAGTTATAGCCTCACCTTTCAAACAAATAAATTCAAATGATGATGAAAATAGAAATACCAAATTAAAAGACATAAAAAGTCTTCAACAACAAAATAATTTTACAAATCAAATATTATGAACAATTTCCCATCAATTAAATAGATTTGAAGGAAAATTGTTTACAAATAATTATAACCCAGAAAAATCTGCAAAAGAAAAACCAATTGAAAATCCTTTGTTCCAACCAATAAAACCTCTCAAACTAGGAAGACATAATAATAATAATGAAGATTTGATAAAAATCTTAACTCAAAAATTGAATTCAATAGGAATAAAAGATCCTTCCTCTTCAAAAGATCAAATAAATTTTTTAAGTGGAGCAGAAACGAAGCTAATTTGCAAATGCACTTATAATAATTTATGATAAAGATGAACAAATGATAGATTAAAAAGTGGCATCAAAAGATCAAAAAAATTTTATCAAAGACCTACACCTCCAGAGTTACAATTTGAAGAAAGTCATTTTAAAACAAAGCAGATTACAATAAGCGTAAATAAATCTGGAATAGATGGACTTTTGAACATAAATTTTAATTACAATTTATTGCGTCAAATGCAAATGGCAGCAACTGCTTATTTGCTTGATGGTGAATCATATCTTTGTTCGATTATATATGGGGTTTACTGGTACATTAAGATATTGGTGGGAAACCTTTCTCACTGATAAAGAAAGATTTTCAATTTTAAACAGCTTCAATGATGAAGGAGAACAAGATGTTGTTGTCAAACTTGTGCATACAATAACAAAACATTTTGTAGGAAACCCTAGATGTTTTGTTGAAAGAAACACTGAAATTCTACAAAATTTAAAATGTAGAACACTTAGTGATTTCAAATGGTATCATGATGTGTTCTTAGCCAAAGTTATGACTATAAGTGATGCTAGAGCTCCTTATTGGAAAGAAAGATTTTTATTTGGACTTCCAAAAGCTCTAACTGCAAAAATTCAAGAATCCTTAAGGGATAAATACCAAGGACAAATTCCTTATCAGGATCTCTCATATGGAGAACTCATAAGTGAAATAAAAAATGAAGGTCTTAAGTTGTGTACTCAATTAAGACTTCAATTTCAACTCAAAAAATACCTAAAAGCTTCTAAAAAAGATTTAGGATCTTTTTGTTCTCAATATGGCATTTCAATACCAATTCCACCTAGTCAATTTTCGAAAATCAAAACCTTATGAGAATTACATATAAAAAAATTTAAAGTATAAAGAGAAAAAGTTCAAATCCTAACAAACTCCACGAAACAATAAAAAATAAAAACATAACAAAAAGAAGTTAGATGTTTTAAATGTGGTCAAAGAAAGGTCATATAGCTAATTGCAAAACAAAGTAAATGTTTTGTCGGATAATGAAGAAGATTACTATTAGAAGGCCAAAACTTCTGTTAAGCCCGATAAATCTCAAACAAGTGAAAATAGAAAAAATTGAGAAGATAGAAAAATTGTTTATGTCGATAAGCGTGATAGCTTCTTGAGCAAGTATTAATTGAAATGATAAGGCAAAATTGAAGATAAAAGCTAGGCAAAATACATAAAGAAAAATATTAGAACAGCAAAGCCTATAAACCAAAGCCCGAATAAATTTATCAAACACTTATCAAATGAAAAGACATATTTCAATATTTTAAGAACCTTAGCTCTATGATTTTTCAAGAAAAGTAAAACAAATAAAAATACAAATAAATGATCTCAAAAGTTGTACTCAAAATTTAGGAGAAAGAATAACTAGTTTAGAAAATCATAAATAAGACTCAACAAGTGAAACAAATGAAGAAGTTGAAACCTTTGTACATAGTATGACTATTGTACAAAAACAAAGATGGTATACAAAAATTACTTTAAAAATCAATCCTAATTTTAAAGCTGTTTTTATAGCTTTAATTGATTCAGGAGCTGATTTAAATTGTATACATGAATGATTAATTCCTACTGTATATTTTGAAAAAACTTCTCAAAGATTATCAACAGCTAGTAATGATCCTTTGAAGAAGGTTCAATGCAAGATACCTACAAGGTCATATTTCTGTAGTATTTGTATTAAAACTTCATTCTTACTAGTCAAAAATATAAGTCATCAAATTGTTTTGCTGAACTCCTTTCTAACCTGACTATATCTTTTCAAATTGATGACAAGGATTAAAAGCTGAAATATAATGGTGAAATTTTTGAATTTATAAGAGGAATAGAAGTTAAAATAAATCAAGTACAATTTTCTTTAATTAAATAAAAAGCAAAAAACATGTAAAATTTCTTCAAAAGAAATACAATATAAAAGAAGCGAAGAAAATTTACATTCGGAACAAATTTAAGAAAGAATAAAAATATTCAAAAAACAAATAGAAGAAAATCTTTGTTCTTCTATGCACCAAATGCTTTGAATATAAACAACATATGGTTTCATTACCATATGAAAAAAGATTTTAATAAAACCAAATTCAACAAAGCAAGACTGTTCAAATGAGTCCGAGAACTCCTTGAATATTGCAAAAAGAGATTAATGATCTCTTAAACAAAAAACATAGACCTAGTCATTCACCATGGGTTGCAACTTTTTATGTCAAAAGCTTCAGAAATGAAGAGGAACTCCGGGTTAGTGATAAATTATAAACCCTTGAATAGTCTCCTGATGGTTAAGGTATCCAATACCTAATAAATGATTATTAAAGGATTTATAATGCAACATTTTCAAATTCGATATATGAAATATGGTTTTTGCTTAAAATTCCAAATTAAGCTTGAAGATAGATACAAAAGCGCATTTACGGTTCCATTTGGACATTATGAATGGAATGTGATCTTAGTTTAATTAATGCCTTGAATTTCAAAATATGATGAATGAAATATTTAATGAATAACATTCGATTTTACATTGTATCGTTGATGATATTACCGTATTTTCAAACTCTCTAGAGGAGCATTTCAAGCATTTAAATTTTCAAAAAATTGTTAGAGATAATGGTTTGGTAATCTATAGCAAAAATCAAAGCATTTTAAACAAATATTAGGTTTTTAGGATTTGACATTAAACAAGGTCAAATAAAAACCTATAAAAAACAATAGATTTGCTAATAAATTTCCTGATGAAATCGAATGAAACACGATTACAAAAGATTTTTAGGTAGCCTTAACTATGTAGGCGAGTTTTACCCCGAATCTTAGGATTTTAATTAAGCCTTTATTTCAAGGTTAAGAAAAACCCTTTACCTTGAGTGCGAAGGGAACATACCCCGAGATAGTCAAACAAGTCAAAATCCGAGGTTAAGGAACTGTACTTAGTAATCGCCGCTTGAGGAAGCCTTTTCTATCATGAGACGGATGCCACCGAATATAAGATATGGTGGAGATCTTAAAGCAGATTTTCAAAGCAAAATTTCAATTGTTATGTTTCACTGAATTGTTTGGAGTGGTCCTGGTGGGTATTGTGATTAAAGGTGCAGCCATTGTTTTATGCATTCAAAAGGAATTTCAAAGTGATGTTTTTAACAAAAGAATTTCTTTTAATAGTTGATTGCAAAAGTGCAAAAGAAATATTGCAAAATCTTTGAAATCTAGTTTAATGATTTTTGCCCGATGGCATTCTTTATCTGTTTTGACTTTGAAATTGAATTTTATCAAAAGAGATCTTCAAATGTTTTACTTGATTTCCTTTTACGGGAATTTTACAGGGAAAATGAGCAAGCAAAGCAGGATCCATCAAACCCGTGAAAACCTCTTATCTGATGAAGGCGCCCGGCTTGAATCGTTTTGAAGTTGCGGGGAAAACCCTTAACCCTTAACTTTTCAAACTCCTCAAAAATTTGCATACCAAACAAAAGAATGGATTTATTTACTCCAAATTTTAGAGCACGATCATATATCGATTTTACGGTGAGATTAAAATCAAAAGATTTTCAAAATGAGAAGTATTTCATTTCCAGCAATCTTACTAGCCAAATCAGTGCAATTAAATGCTTTAAGTAGATACGAGTCAGAGTTGAATATCTGCATGTCATGAACACGAGGGTAATGGCATTCTTATTAATCTGAAATTTTGAAAGTCCTAAATGAAAGGATTGGGATGAAATATTTATACTCATGCAAGATTTTAAAGCAAACGATCACTTGAGCGGCTGATTTTGTATTCTGAAAATGCTTGGTACCATATTTTGTGTCGGGCGAACTCTCATTCTGGTTTTTACTTTGGAATGAAAAGTTCAAACTTTTCAAATTGGTTTCGGGAATGATGGCTTTTTATGGGAGCCAATCCAAATATTTTGTCTGAAATCATCCAAAAGTTTGATTACTTCAAATCAAGTGAAAACTTTTCATGGAAATAGTTATTCGCTCTTAACATTACTCAATTAAGGATCCTTGGATTAACTTTTGTTGGACTTTATGCCCTTGGATTCTCATCGAAGCCAATTCCCTCGGTCATTGGCTGGGAATTCAAAAATCAAATGGTGGCTAGCTTTGATTACGAAGCAGTTTTGGAAAATTTGTCGAAAATGAATGAGCCAAGCCCAATTAGGCAGCTTGACTTAAGGAAACCAAGGTACCTATTTGGTCCCAAGCTTTGCAGGACCCGATTACAAAAACTTCATTTTGTAGTGGCGCTCACGGAGCTATCTCAAACGGATCGAAGAGCGGCGAAACGCTCTCCCAGGCACTAGCGACTTCCGGACTGAGGAACGAGATGATACGACCCGTAACCTGACCTTCCTCCGACCAAAATGAAGACATGTGTTCACGACCTCGCCACTCCCCCGCAGTAAGGATGATAATATCTTAATGCATGTCTCGAGGAAGAAAAACAACTACAAAAAATTAGAAATCATCTACTGTCTTTCCGACAAATTCAATGAAGAGTGGAAAGATATGGTCCTCTAGTGGTGTGCCAGTGTTGACTTTCAAAAAGACATGACAAAAGCGTCTTTGTTCGCCGGCACTAGTAAGCTCGCACGAAAGACAAAATTCTTGACACGAAAGCAGTGACTCTGTTCAAAAACGATGGCTAACAGCGGGTGACCCTTGAAAAGTAGGATAAGATTAACTCTTTTAAAAGTGCGTGTGATCCGCATTTGTGTGGACGTCGAATTTTATTTCAAATCGAAAATTTCGCATATAAGAGGGTTATATACGTAGTTAAGGCGAGGCTAAGTTTTAGAGTGAAAGAGTTAGAGAGAGAGAAGCTGCGGCACTTGTATCAACTCGGCTATTCATTAAAACTTCACGTCAGTTTAATAAAGTTTGTAAGTTTCAAATTTGATAAATTTCATTTTAATTTAATCTTTGTTTTTGAATTTACAGTTCGATTGTGCATCTTATTTCATGTTTGTTGAATATCTTGACCCCGAAATAGTATATCATTTGAAACGCAAGCCTCGCGAGGCCATTACGGTGGAGTTTCAACGAGCGCATTGTGCTCTGTCGCCAGTACTTTTGAGAGAATTGAATTCTTGTTAATGCCTTTCGAATTTTTAGCATCTTGTTCAAATCTGTTTAAATTAGCTATTTTACGGCTGATCAACGGTCTGTTAAATTTGTCAGGTAATAATATTCTTAGTTAAAAGTGCCGTTATAGATTACCAATGAACTTATTATTAATATAATAATTTTAACTTCTTTATAAAAAGTATCAATAGAAATACTAATAATAATTACACAAAATTTAGTTTTTATTTTTAAATATCAGTTTGTTATAATAGAGATTGTAAATTTATATTAAATTGTAATGTAAGAACTCTTAAAATTTTTTTTTCTTCAAATATTATATTTAAAAATAAAATCCTACAAAATTACTTTTATATAAAAATAATAGTGTTCTATATTTTAAGAATTATGAAAGGGATCTTGGGTTGGAGTCATAGTGATATATTTTACTAACTTAGTGTTTAGCTTTCAAATAAAATAAAATTAAGAAAACTTTAAATTATTAAAAATATATATTTTAATTTTTAATTCATATAAATAAAGATTGAAATTTTTTAAAAAATAAAATATTAAAACTGTAACCGTTATTTTTATTCTTAATTAAAATAATATATTTAAATAAATATAGTATTTTATGGATTAACTATACATAAGTAAAAAAAAAGTATTTATATTTAAAAATAATTTTTGGTTTTAAAATTTTAAAATAATTAATAAAAACTTAAGATAAAATTTTAATTGATTTTATTTGAAAAATAAATTATGATATTTTATTTAATACATTTTTTTTAAAACTAATTATTTTTTAATGAAACGTAGTAAATTATCTAGATTGACACCTGAACTTCGTGTCAATCATTTTAACGATGACTTTGTAACGAAACGAATGAAGGATATTAAATTGTTTTAAAAAAAGGGTTAGGAAGTAAAAAAACAGAAAGAAAAACGGGAATGATGAGTAAAGCAGAGAGGAGCGAGAGATCCGGAAGAGAGAGGAGAGAGGCAGCGGGACCCTCTGTCAGTGGGTAAATATGTCCACTGATTTGGTGGGTGCACCAAACCTCAATTATTTTCCCCAAAATACACCTTTTTTTCATTCTGTAACCTTTTGGGCTCTATTTTTTAATTACATAAAGCTCGATTTCCAGATCCATCATAAACCCTAAAACAAAACCCACGAAGAAACACATTCCCCCTCTTCTCCTCTCCTTCAAAACGCCCCATCATTTTTCTTTTTTCGATTTTAGAGACAGATCCATCATAAACCCTAAAACAAGAACACAAAATCCTCAAAGAATATTTAAACGAGCTCAACGGGCGTAGTTGAATTACGGTATCGGTCATGTATAATGATTTTGAGCATCTCCAGTGCGGTGTATCGGTCGCGTATAAAAAAAAATGATTAAATTATTTAAAAAATATTAAAATATTATATAAATTATTAGAAAAATAGATATAATCAAATAAGCTAAAAATTTAATAAAACAATTTTTTTATATTTAACATTATTTTAATAGTTAATGAAACATTCAGTGAAATATATGTATGCTAATGCTAACAAAAAAAATTATTTTATAATATAATTGTTGTTCAACAAAAATTAAATTTATATCCAGTAATAAATAAATTTATATAATTTTTTATCTTCTATGTGGTTGATATTGAGGTTATGAGGGATATGATGTATTTTTCGGTTGAAAACAGGGCAAAAATGGGGATCGAAAGCTTGGATATGCAAAATACAGTTTATGGAGCCAAAACGGCGTCGTTTTGATCTTTTTGGGGCCAAAACGACATATATTATAAAAATATAAAACAAAAATTATAAAAATATTATATAAATTATTACAAAAATAGGTACCATTAAATGAGTTCAAATTTCAAATTTTAATAAAATAAAAATATCTTATATTTAATATTATCTATTTTCATAATAGTTTAACTTTTTTAAGGAATTATTCTAATAGTTATGATTTGACAAAAATATGAATTATTTATTTGAAATATACAAGATTTTTATTGAGGGGATTTAAAAAAAAAGATTTTTATTGAAAGAGATAGAATACAATAATCTATTATGTGTCCAATTATAATAAAATTCAAAATCATCATCATTTATGCAATGAACATATAAATTAGAATAATATTTTACATAATGAGAATTTTGATGAAATAATTGTTTATAACTTGAATATGTGTAGCTTAAATAGTCTTCGATCTAAAAAAAAATTAATTAATATATATAAAATTTTTTTCATGTATTTGTAAAAGTGTATTGAGATAGATTTAAAACTTTTTTATTTATCATTTTATGTTAAATATTAAATAAAAATAAAATAAATTTATTTTTGTTAAAGATCAATACTATGTAACAAGTAAAGCCTTGTTAAATTTATATTTATTTATGTCACATTTAAATTTTTAAAAGCAAAATTATGTTAAAAACGTAATTTTTTTATCAAACATATTTTATATTTATTTTTATCAGAATAAATATATTATTAAAATAAATATAATTTTTAGTTTTTTTTTTTAAGCAGAAGCCTTCTCTCTCCCCATTTCCCCCTTTCCCTCAGCACGATACTCCAAAAAACAGATCCAAACGACCTTGCCCTCACCCACCCCTCGATCTCCTTCTTCCTCTCATGGCCTCCCTCTGATTCCTTCTTCTACTACAAACCCAAACAACCTTGCCCCTCTCGCCCCCACCTCTGGTTCTTCTTCTTCCACCTCTGCTTCCCCTTCCTCCCCTGGATCTCCTTCTTCCTCCTCTGCTTTCCCTTCCTTCTGCTTTCTCAGTCTCACCCCTGGATCTCTTTTCTCGATTCGAGGTAAGACAGTGAAAAAATTGTTAATTTTTGGTACTTTTGAACAGAAATCTTAGATTTCTGAAAAAAAAAATGGTTTTTTTATTTCATTGTGATGGGTAAAAACAGATTTTTGGTACTTTTGAAAAGAAATCTCATATTTCTGTAAAAAAAAGTGTATTTTTTTGTTGCTCAGATTTCTGTAAGAAAAAATGGTTTTTTTTGTTGTGATGGGTAAAAAACAGATCGAGAGGGTAGGGAATCGGCTTTTTCATTCTCAAAGAAGACCGAGTCGACCGAGTTAACTCGGAATCTCGGTCGAATCATCCAAGTTTAGCCGATTTAGTATCGAGTTTGTGATGGTACCGTATCCGGTATCGGACTCGGTGCGGTCACCCTCGAGACGGTTACGACTCGGCCGAGTCGTACCGGACTCGGCTGAGTTTTCGAACCATGTTTATAAACGAGCATATTGATGTGTGCGTGATAGTTAAAAAATTTTATATTAAAGATCTTATCGCATTCTGATTATAAATCTTGACGAAGAAAAATCGCCATTATTTGGCTTCTTATTCTGATTCTTAGTTTACAAAATCACCACCGAGCACTTGGGAAGAAGCCCAGGGTCTGTATGCTCATGGTTTGAAAGCTTTTTCATCTAAAACAAGGAAAACAGGAGAACACAGATGTTTCCTGTTTTTTGAAACTGTTCTTGATAACAGTTTTTGAAAACACAGATCTGAAACTTGTTTTTGTTCTCTAAGTTAGTGTTTTTTTGTGTTTTTTCAGAAAAAAGGGAACCAAGTGTGTTGTCCTTTCTTCTCCTTGTTTTGGAGAACTGGAAAATGTTTTCAAAACCATGAACCAAACAGCCTAAAATGTTGTTTTTATCTTCTGTCTTTTTTTTCTGAACAGTGATAGTGAGTCCATTTGAATGTGAGTTTTTGTTTCATGAGCGTCTTCAACTATGATTATTTAAGATTTAGAAAATTTTAATTTGCCTTTTCCTTCATTTCATGGCTTCATTTTTACACTATTTTATAAAACATATTAGCTGACCATGTTTCATGAACTCCAAGCATCTGAAAATCCAACTCCGTGTTACAGTTTATTGCATTCCCTGTGGTTCAACTGGAGACTGCCAAAATTTCAACTTTGAATTTTTATTATTTCTCAGTCGAAAAAACTTACTTATTTGGATGTCAACAATAATGACTTGATAACACCATATATGAATATATGATATTACTGATCGATGGTAAATATTAATATACAGTTGTTGTTGATGAATATATTCAGTATTTTTATAGAAGTGACATCATTTTTTGAGTAGAAACAATGAGAATGGTATTAATTAGTAAAAAACAAAGAACAAAGGAAGGATGACATCATAGAAGGGACCATTCTCACATTTTGCTTTTCTGGGCTGTCTTCTAATATACAGTTAACCTTTCCTTTCCTTTGTTAAACTTACATTCTCAAGAAATATTGTCATTCAGTAAAAAAATGGTATCACGACGCATTATGCATTATGCTGCATAGTGTCACGACATTGCTCAATTGACTCAACTTAGCTTTACGTCTGGGAAGGAAACTGCTAGAAAGATCCAAAGGCATCCACATAACTTGGAAGTAGGATGAGAGTGTTTAGGGTTGTCTACAGAATTCTTGTATATACACCTTGTACAAAGATTGTATCTTGGTAGTCTTAGGAGTATTCTAGATTTGTGAGGATACTTTAGAATCATGTACTTGGGCTCTATGTGCTGGAGCTCTGGGTGCCCATAAATAGATGTTCTTGAGAGCAATGAAACCATTCTTTTCTATGTGTCTTCTTTAACAAGCTAAATTTGAATGCTGTTAATCTCACATAGGTGGATTTAGGAAACCTCGTCGAAGTGACATTTTGCTTTGAACATATGGGCTATTGTGATAATTAATAGCTCAATATCAGAGAGAAAAAAAAATCAATTTCTCTCTCTAAAAAAAGGGGAGGTAAGGCCAGGTTTGCTCTTGAAGCTAAATCATTTGATATTAAGGTAGAAGAGACGACGAAAGGCTTGAAAGGCTGCATTTGGGAGAGAAGAAAAGGCGTTATTTCATGGTTCAAATTTAGAGTGTTAAGCTTATTTTGGTTGTTGGTGGGTTTAGAGGCTTGTGATAGAAAGGCTTGGTTGGGGTGGTGGGGAAAAGGGCCTTTGTCTGATTCGGGAGGTAGAACTGTGAGAGATGGCCTATTGCTGAGGAATGTTAAAGAACCGCTGCAGCGGTTAAAATGAGAAGGGCCTCGCTCTTTGGGTTGAAAATAGGGATGAGGTGGACCGTGTGCTTAAGTTTTGGTAGAAGAGTGTTGTAGATATTTCTTAGGTATAGCAAGCGCGATGGAGGTGTGTGGCAAGTCTCTGTCGTTTCGAGTTCATACCCAAGATGGTCTCGTCGATCTTAGGAGTAGAATGGGTAGTCATGTCGATCATATTCCTCCCAAGGTTAGATTTCGGATGGGAGATACGGGCAAAAGGGCGAACTCGGGCCTATGGGTTTTGTCCAAGTCCAAAACTTTGGATCGGGCCTGCCTTTTGTATCGGAAGGCTTGGAGGAAGTTCCTTCAACAAGGCCTACATCTGATAGGCCTTTTCTAAAAGCTAAAAGGAAGAAAGGCCTATGTTTTAGCCCAAGTCCTTTGGAGGACTTGATGAGAAAGAATTGTCTAGGAGTTCTTCATGTTAAACCTTTCCAGCGATCGAGAGTTTTGAAGTTCCCCCTCGTGAAGGTTCAGGGGATCTTTGCCTCTAGGGAGGATGGATCGATCGCTGACACCGAGAATGATGGAAGATGATCCAGGGTGTGAGGCTTCTCAAGCATACCCGAAGCTGTTGGAAAGGTTTGAGATCTTTGCTCCTAAAGTTAAGTCTCTTATCTTGGAATGTACGAGGGGTTAAAAATCCCAAGAAGAGAAAAGTTATTAAGCAGTTTAAGAGGATCAACGGGTGGATCGAAACATCTATAGGAAACAAAGTTGAATATGTCTCATGGTGGCTCCTAGCCTATGGGTTGGGAGATTTTCGGAATGGGGGAATAGTCGATACAATTGGGATTGTAAGGAGTGTATTTGTTTTGGGATATGAGAATTTTGGAGTTAATTGGTTTAGTGAATAGGGTCTTCTCCATTTCTTGTTTGTTCAAATGTGGAAGATTAGTTCATTGGATCTTCACATGTCATGTGATTGTATTGCAATTAGAAGTGAAAACAACTGGGTGAGAGTTAGAGGACGTAGAGGTTTGTGGATAGGATCGTGGTGCATTTGGTGTAGAGGTGGGATGTCTGGCCAGGCCCACTTTGGCCCATATTTTGTGAGGGATGGGTTGAGAAAATAGAAAGGGCCCCGAATAGAACTTGGGCTGATGGCCTAGCCAATTTCTTTGGCACACTACGTAGGATTGGTTGGTTGTCCATGCCGCACCGTAGCTTTGACCCCCTTTTTGTATATGTCCTGTGTGCTGTCGGGTATCCTTGGCTTCTTTTTGTTTAATATATCTGTTATGTTTATTCATAAAAAAAAAAAAAAAAATGGTGGTTAGAACATGGAACCAACTGCATTTCTTCAGTCCTCCTTCAGTCTTAGCATTTATTGGATTAAAAGAATTACTTCCAGAATTCTTGTATTCCAGGTGTATGTTAGTCGTCTATACTCTTAACAGATTGTGGAATCTCGTATTACTACTACTACAGTACCATTGAATTTTGTGTTTAGGAACTTTATTAGCAAACGATTCAGAAGCTCTTCCAAACAAGGCTTTTGTCCCCGCAAAAACAAGTTTTTGATTGTACTTCTTCTACGACCTTTGCTCAAATTTTAGGCAGTTACCATTTGTGTTTATATATAATTTTGTAAAAAAGCTTATTTGAAAAAACAGTTTTCTATTTTTTAAAAACCAAATTATATGGCCAAATAGGGTTCAAGTGATCTTTCATTTTTAAGTCTTTTATTATCAATAGGATTATTAAGTGATTGTTTGTTTTTTCTTTTTAACCTTTTTAGATTTAGTTACAAGTGGGAAATACAATGGCATGAGCGGAGTCGGAAAAAGGTATATATTGTTATCTTTGCATTATTTTGATCAAAGTTTGTATTAGGATAGCATGATTTCAATTTAGTTCTATTTACATTTGTTGTTTCAATGTGTACAACCCATTGCGATTTTTCTAATTTTTTTTGTTCAAATTAGTGAGATCTTGATTGTTTATGCTTTATTGGTTCAAATTAATTTAGAGATACTTCTTCAGCTATAAACAATAATTGCTGCAGAGCGGGCGGTCTGAGTACATATAAGAAAAGCAAAATTGTGTCAAATTGAGAGTATTGTACCATAGTTTTAAAATGCGTTCTCAGAGCTAGCCACTCCTTGGCTACATCACCTTAGTATTCGAAACATGAGCCTTATTGAGGCAGGCGACATATAGACTTTAATGTGAGGGAAGAAAATGTTGGCAGAGTCTAAAAACTGGAAACTTTTAAACAATTGAAAAAACTAAAACGACCATGGTCCTTTGATAAAAATGCTCAAAATCATAAAACAATAGCTCAAAACATGAATTCATGCAGACACTTAAAGCTCACAATATAAGCTGTTTCGATGGGCCATTTTCTTTTCATTTGATTTTTGTGGAGGGTTGGGTTGTAAATTTAAGGCTGATAAAGCCCAGGAGTCAACAGCTGAGCACATTTTTGGCCACTTGGCACATGATTTTAGTGCAGGTTAGCTAAAATCTTTATTTATTTTTTAAGTAATTAGGCCCCGAAGTTATTGAATTTTCGAGTTAGTTTTATAAAATTCATATTTTGGCTATCTTGCTTTTTGTGGTATAGGAGTTTAAAAAAAAAAAAAAGATTAATATATTAAACTTTCTCGTTTTAACTATTTTATTTTCAAATTTTAAATGCATATTTTTAATATAATTTATATGATAATTTAATATTTAAAAAATCTTGTATGAAAAATGATGGAATGTGTTTGAATTAAATAAATTATAGTTTTAATATTAAATATATTTTTATTTATCTCATTAATCCTATTTAAAAATTTTACAATTTAGGTTTTTATTTATCATTTAAATTTTATTTAATCATATATGTTTTGATATGATGAAGTTGTCTTAGTTTATAAATTAAATTCAGAATTTAACCTTAAATTATCGATATATTTTTAATAATTTTTATTATTTAAGCTAGTATTAATATTCAAACTATTGTTATTTTAAAAATAATTAACAAAAATTATACACTTATTTCATTCTTAATTTGATTATATCTTCTAACAAGATGAATTTTCAAAACAAATAGGATATTTCATTATTATATGGCTGAGATGCATTTTTGGAAAAAAAAATATTTTTTTTAATATAAATGAAATTTATGTTGTTAACATTCCAAAATTTTAATTAACAGATGATAATAAATCAATTACCATCGAGGATGTACATTTCATTTTTTTTGGATCACGTGTTGTTATCGATGTAGTAGGGATGAAAATGAGATATTAAGAGGGCATATGGGTTCATTTGATGTTTTGAGTTGTTTTCCCAAATATGTCATTAAGTTGTCATTTTATTGTTTTGGGATTATTTAGCGGAGGGATTCCAGGACATGATGGAAGGTTGGTGGCAAGGGATGTCTTTTCGGGGATCAGCTAGTTACATTCTCTCCATAAAACTTAAAAGAGGTCAAATCTTTGCTCAAGACATGGAAGAGAGATTGTTTTGGTAGGTTAGATCTTAATAAAAAGTTGGCCCTCTCTTAGGTGAAGGATTGGGACCGTGTGGAGGAGGTTAGAGAGAGTTGTTTGTGGAGGAGGTGGGGGTGGGAAGGCTAAGAAGAGGCAAAAGGCTCTTTGTGAAAGTGGGATACCTTGAAATCCTTTGGGGCAAGAATTAGAGGAAACTTGGTTGAAGGCAAGTGATAGAAACATTGGTTTTTTTCATCGTATGGTCAACTCCCATTTTAGGAAGAACACCATAGCTCGCATCAAAATCAATGGTGATTGGATTTATGGTGTTGAGACTGACTGAAGGATCACGTGCTGGGCTTGGGCACTCTGCAGATCAGTGCTGACTGTTGGAAGAAGCGAGAGATAGGCCAGGGTTGCCTTTTTCCCGCCGAGCCACAAGGCCCGGTAGCTGGGTTGCCTTTTAGGGAGGAGGAGGTTTTCATTGCTCTAAATGAAATGGATGGGGACAAAGGCTCGGACCTGATGGCTTCTCCATTGCTTTCTGGTAGGCCTCTTGGCATTTTGTCAAAGGCGAAATCATGTAGATGCTTAGGGATTTCCATGCTAATGAAACTTTTATTAAAAGTTTGAATGCCACATTCCTTGTTTTGATCCCTAAGAAGGGAGATGCTGAGGGTTTAAAGGATTTCAGGCCCATAAGCCTTTTAGGGAGTTTTTATAAAATCTTGGCAAAGGTGCTGGCTAACCGTCTGAAAAAGGTGGTGGGGAAAGTTGTCTACGAGGGCCCCAAGAAATACTTTGTTGGAAGGCGATAAATCTGTCTTCTCTGTACCAAATGAGCTCGTGATCAGCGAAAGCAAAGGAGAAGGGTGTGATATACAAACTTGACATAGAAAAACTTGGCTGGTATAAGTGGTAGTTTCTTGAAGGTCATGCGTCGCATGGGTTTGGCCCCCCCGAATGGACAAGATGGATCTAGCGGTGTATCTCCGTGGGACACCGGTTTTGGTTAATGGGGTTCCAACGGTTCTTTCTAGCTCAGGTCTAAAGCGAGGGCTCGCTCTACCCTTACCTTTTCATTTTGGGGATGGGGTTTTGAGCATTCTCCTTAGAAAGTATGTTTGGTGGCTTCATTTGGGATTTGTTGTGTCAAAAGGAAGGGAGAACATTTTTAGCATTTTCATCTCCTTTATCACAGAGATGATCACGATCATTTTAATGACGGCGGATCAACTTCTATATCTCAGTTGGGTCCTCCTTTGGTTTGAAGCCTCCTCAGGCTGAAAATCAATCTTAACAAGAGCGAGTTGATCCAAGTTGGGGTTGTGGAAAATCTAGATGCCTGTTTTCGCTAAAGCGGGTTGTCAGTTGGGCACCTCGACCCACTTATTTAGGCTTACCACCGGAGTTCTTGCATGGTATGTGGCTATTGGGGATAGTATCGAGGAAAAAATAAACAAGAGATTGGCCCTATGGAAAAGAAATTTCATCTCAAAAGGAGGGAGGATCACCTTGATAAAGAGCACTGTCGCTAGTCTGCCTTTCTATCAAATGTCCCTTATTCGAATGTCGAGTGCTGTTACCAAAAGATTGGAAAAGTTTGCAAAGATGTTTCTCTGCGGTGGTGGGGCAGAGTGAAAGGCTCACTTGGTTAATTGGGATGTATTTGTTTTGAAAGAGCGGGGCGACATAGGCACGGCGACTTGGTAAATGGATTTGGAGGTTCGCTTCTAATACGGACTGCACTTGGAAAACTCTCATTAATTCCAAGTATGGTTTAGAGGGCTTGGGTTGGTACTCTAAGGAAGTCTGTGGGCCCTTTGGGGTAGGCCTTTAAAAGGAGATTCTTAAAGAATCCAGCTGGGTTTAAGAGAATTGGAGATTTATTGTTGGTAACGGTAGTAGGATAAGGTTCTGGTTGGATCCTTGGTGTAGAAGCAGTTCCTCTTAGACCTCACTTTCTATTCTTTTTTATTTAGCAGTTAACAAATTTGAGACTATAGGATGTTGATCAAATTGTGGGGAATGCCGATTGGAGCTTAATCTGTCTAGAGGCTTTAATGGCCGGGAAGTGGATTAGGTGCCAATGCTTAATTCCCTATATAAAGAAAAGGGTCTTCTACGAGGTTAGATAAGATCTCTTGGAAGAACCAATGGATTGTTCTTTTTCGGTCGATGGGAATTCGTCGAGTGCTAATTCTGAGGGTAACTCCCGTGTTTCCCATTAAGGGCATTTGGGTGCATTGTGTTCCCACCAAAGCAACCTTTTTTGCTTGGGAAGCAGCCTGGGGTAAGATTTTAACTTTGGACAAGCTCCAAAGAAGGGGGTGGCACCTCCCCAATCGTTGCTATCTCTGTGGCCGTGATGAGGAATCCGCCCAACATATTTTGTTACAACGTAGTGGTCATCCACCTTTGGAATCTTTTGCCGTGACTTCTCTTAGGTCTTTTCCAGCGGTAAGGGCGCTATGTACTCGATTGGGAGGTTCCTTTGTTGGAAAAAAGAGAAGAAACATGTGGAAATATGTTCCCCCTTGCATCTTTTGGACAGTGTGGAAGGAGTGTAATCGCATAGCTTTTAGAGATGGGACCATAGATGTATAAAAACTGAAGCATTCTTTTGTTTATAACTTGTGGATTTGGAATAGTTTGTATATAGGTGAAGAGATTCTTCACTTATAGGTTTCTTAGGTGGGTGGCTACAAGTTGAGGGGGCTGGATGCTGGTTTTGTTGGCTTGGCCCTTGGTTTTTGGTTGGTAGGTTTTACGAGAAGAAAGAGAAAGCTGGTTTATTTTGCTGCAGGCATTTTGCTGTCTTTTCCTTTCTGGTTCTTTGTATACCCCCACATTGTACTTCTAGGAACCTTGTTCTCTTTATTCAATATCTGCTTTTATTGATCAATATATATATATATATATATGAAGCATACACTAGTACATACACAAAATAAAGAAAAGTAAAAAGCGACAGGCTGGATTTTGACTTTTTGTTTTATTGATCTAGATTTCAAAGAAAAACAAGCATGGCCATATCTTTACTAATTAAAAAAAAAAAGCATGGCCATATCTTTATTCCCATGATAATCAAGCAGGATTCCTAGCTGAATCTCCATCTTCCTTTAGATTCGATGCACACAGCTCATATAGTAAGATTATGATCTCTACCTCGATACCCAATCCGGTCTTGGTAGTTTAAATAGTAAGACATTTTGTCTACTTAATGCACAATGATGGCTGCAATTCATGTGATTGATTGTTTGGTGACAAGATGCAAACTTCTATTCATAGTTCCTCTCATCTCTGTAATTATTGATGAGGTCAATTTTAGGCATTTTTAGAAGAAACCATGTGTTCATATCAATTTTGGTATTTTAAGGAAGACAGATGAGTGAAGGACATGTTGATTAGACTTTGAGATGAGTGGGATTCTTAGTCATGATCTCGAAAAAGGAGGGGCGGAGGACTTCAAGAATTATAGGCCTATCAGTTTGGTGGGGAGTTTGTATAAACTTTTGGTAGAAAGTCTGGCAAGCAGTTAAGGTTAATCGCAAAGGCGATATGAGCCCCAGCAGCTTTTGTTGAAGGAAGACAAATCATGGATGCCTCCTTGATGGTGAATGAAGCTATAGATACGATGATTAAAAAGGGAGGAGAAAGGGGGTGTTGTGCAAGTTGGACATAGAAAAATCATATGATCAAGTCAGTGGATTGCATTATAAGGTTCTTAGCGAGTTTGGGGTTAAGTGGGTCGATTGGATTAATGGTAGTGACAGGTTTTGACAACTTAGAGGATTGAAACGAAGTCCCATTTGTCCCAGTATCTGTTTAATCATTGGCATGGAAGTTTTCTCATCTTGTAGACAAGTGCCACGGGGGTTTCCTTTGGGCTTTAAGCTTCACGAATAGAGATGAGTGAGAAGAGCTACGGATTACCACTTGCTTTCGCGGGTGATACTAGTGTTTTGTAGTGACTCAATGGATCAATTAGCTTATCTCAATTGGACCTTGTTATGGTTTGAAGCAATCTCTGGGCTAAAAATCAATCTAGATAAGAGCTTAATCTTGTCGGTTGGTGATGTGGTGAATTTAGTTATCCTGGCTTTTGAATTGGAGTGCAGGATAGGAGTTCTGCCCTCCACTTTTCTTGGCCTTCCCTTAGGTACGAGGCGAAATTCCCTATAGGTCCGGGATGGGGTGGAGGAAAGATTTAGAAAGAAGCTAGCTTTATGGAAGATTCATTATATCTCAAAAGGGTGAAGATTGACTCTAATCAAGAGCATACTCTCTAACTTGCCAATCTAGTGTCTTTGTTCAGAATCCCAAAGGGGGTAAAGTTCGGATTGGAGAAAATACCGCAAGACTTCTAGTGGGGTGGGGGTAACCTGGACAAAAAAATCCACTTAGTGAATTGGGAAACTGTGTGTACCAACAAAAAGGGAGGAGGGCTTGGCATCTAAGGTCTGTTGAATCTAAACAAGTCCCTTCTTGGCAAGTGGAATTGGAGGCTGGCTGTGGAGGACAACCCTCTTAGAAGGACTTGATTAAATTAAAATATGGGCTAGAAGATGGAGGATGGTTCTCGGTGGAGCCAAGGGGTAGTTTTGGGGTGGGCTTGTGGAAGTATATTAGAAAAGCTGACAACTTAAGCAAAAGTGCAAACTCATCTTTGGGTGATGGGTCGTATTAGATTTTTGGGAAGATAGGTGGTGTGGGGAGGGAGTCGTGGTGTCTCTTTCCCCCAACGCTATACGTTATGGTACGCTTTTCAAGGGGCCACAGTGGGAGAGGTTTGGGAAACCACGGGGGGAGGAGGGTAGAACCTGAGATTTATTAGACCTTTCAATAATTTGGAGATGGAAGAAACTCAGAGACTAATCAGTCTTATTAGTAGCAGAAAAGTCTTCCAAGGGGAGAAGGATAGAATTTTTTGGTTAGTGGACAACAAAGGCCAGTACACAGTCAAAGCAAACTATATGCACTTAATAGGTGATGATGTACATGTTTTACCAGCAGACCTAATATGGAACAGTCGTGTGTCCCCTAAAGTGAGTGTTTTCACATAGGAGGTTTGATGGGGAAAGAGTCTTGACTATGAATCGACTAAAGGGGTTTTTCAGCTTGCAGCGGATGCCCTCTTATCACGAAGAAGACGAGAGCTTTGAGCCAGCGCCCTCACTGGCTTCGCGCCCTTAGTTTGGGGTTATTGGGTTGCCATTTTTTCCTTGACAGGAATGGATTGGGTTTGCCTTTTTCAGGTTAATGACTTGATGATGGGTTTGACAACTTTTCCTACTAGGAAAAAAACAAAAAATCTGTGGAAGGCGACACTCTCTAGTCTTTTTTGGCTATCTGGAAGGAAAGAAATAGGGTGGTCTCTGACAATGACAATTTTTCTCCTAATAAGCTGAAAAATTCCTTCATCACCTATCTCACATTTGTGTATTCTTTAGCATGTTCGGTGGTACATAAGTTTTGTTCGGAGCTTGTCGGGCTCCCTTTGTATACTTCCTGTATACGGTCCAAGGTTGCTTGCTTGACTTCGTTTTCTTTCTAATATATTTCTTCGTTTGCCTATAAAAAAAAAATTTATTGTTATTTTGACAGCATCATTTATTTATTTATTATCAGAAGCCAAACATCTATTTGATCTTCTGAATTAGTTTCTAAGCTAAAGAGAAACAAAAGAATTAATCAGGAAAAAATGTACTGTATGTGTGAATGTGATCTGAAGGACTTGGCAAAGAGAATGTCCTAATATTATATTGGCAACATTAACTCATGATATCATTTTCATATGATTGATGAGTACAACAATGGATTCTAGTACCCGATGCCCAAATGCCACATTTTTCTTTTTCCCACCGCGGCTCTCAGTTTTTTCTTGCTTGTCTATGGGTTATGGAAGCGACATCTCACCACCACATCCAGTTATTCACGGTGACAACGCTCGAGGATCAGTACAATACATTATATTGTAGGTTATAAGTGCCAATTTTTTTATTCTTAAAATCGAAATATAATTTTTTTTATTTTGGGTCTCGGAAAAAAAAGGCTCTTATCATCGAAGAAAGGCAAACTTTTAAGAAGATTTTGAAATTGCCCGATCTTCATCCAGTGAATCCATATGTTTATCGAGTGGCCTTTGTACATGAGTTACAGGAACGAAATATTAGAGTGGAATGTGATCTTTATTGCGTAGATAGATACGAAGTATCTGTTATTGCCTTGCTCCGAGTGAAGGTATTTCATATTAGCCTTGAATAAAGTAGCATAATCAGTTATCATATTAGGTTGCCAATTTATGTTGCACTTTCATATCAGCCTTGAACAAAGTTGCGTAATCATTTATCATATTTGGTTAAGGTATTTTGTTTTTCTTGTGAGCCCAGTAAACGTGCTATTAGCGTCTTACTCCCCAATCTTGATCATCTTGCAGCAATTGAGTTAGTTAAAGAGCGTTGGAGCAGTCTTTGATGTGAGCAGTTGAGAACATTTCTGGCCAGTAGGACATTGGGACATGAAGTATTGGTTAGTAGAGTAAATTTTATAAAATTTTATGAATATGCCATAAATTCTTCTAATTCATATAAAATTTTAATAAATAGTTTTTTTTTTTTTTTTTGTTAGCATGCCTTGTTTGCTCTAGGATTGGTTTGTGGAAATAAATCAAGAAAGAATTGGAGACTATGATAACACCAGGTTTTTTTATTGGGAAAGGCAGTAGGATTAGCTTCTTGAAGGACTTACGGTGTGGGGGTTTAATCTGGCTGTCAAATAAAGAGGCTGTATTGAGGGATGTTTGGGACAACAGTGAGGGGAGGATGAGGAGGATCCTCCTGCCTTACTAGATCTTTTAATGGTTTTAAAATGATGGAGGTAAAGAAGTTATTACATATCATTCAGCCTATGAAAGTTATTGCCATGAGGATAAGATGATTTGGAAGGAGAGCAAAGCTGGCAACTACTCAATAAAACTGATGTACGAGTCATTGAATTCCAATTTGGAAATCAATAAAACGGTGTGTTCCCTGTTCGGTCAATTTGGAACTCCTTGTTTTCGCTAAGAGTGGGGCTTTTTCTTTTAAGTGGGGAGGCCTCATAGGGCAAGGTCTTGAAATTGTAGCAACTAGGGGAAGATCACTAGCCTGGATGTGCATGTGCTTTCTTTATGTGACGGAGGAGGAGACTATTGAGCACCTAGAACACTGACAGAAGGCTCGTTTGTTATGGGAGTATTTTGGAGATTTTTCAAGTTAGTTGTATACTACCCTTTACCCCTAAATTAATATCGGCCCTCCTTTCTTGGCAAGGAGCTTGAGTGGGCAGAAACACAAAATTGTGTGAAGAGCACACCACCTCTTTGCCTTTTTTGAACTTTGGCCTGAAAGGAATCATGTCTGAATGTGGTTTTTTCTGTGCATAGGATGAAAAGAACCTTCATTGCAATTTATGGCTGTTGTCCAATGTGTATAGCAGGGACATGGACTTCAACAAGTAGAGATGGGATGATAGGCCAGGGCTGTTGGTTAGCCCACTTTGACCCATATTTTTTAAGGCCCGGACTAAGAAAATAAAAGCCCAAATAGAACCACAACATATATAGGCATGAGCCATTAGGGCTTTGACCGGTATTTCAAAGAAACTTTATTATACAACATGTAAAATTTGTAAGATTGTTATTTATAGTATTTTAATATCATGCCTGTTTGATCATAATCCCATAGGATCAAAATAGACTAATAAAAACAGGCCTGACTGAAAATGAACCTTATTGACCCAACACATTTTGAACTTGTAACCTGTGGGATGTCTCAAATAGACCTTCGACCTGGCCTGACCCGCCTTAATGGGCTTGGCCATTTGGGCGAACCAACCCATTCCATCTACATGAACAAGTCCTTGATTTATTTAACTTTGATGGATGGGCTGTTGAACAGAAAAGATAACTCTCATACATGACACTAGACCGAGGCAGCAACATGATTTGGCATGCCCATTTCACATCTTCCGATGGATCCCCCTCGATGCACAAGGCATATGGAACAAAAAGCTAACACCTCGCCCAAGGCATATGGAATAAAAAGCAAAATGTAATGACAAGGGGGTGTGCCTCGGCCATTTCCCGCGAATATGTTGTAAATGGTTTTTTTTTTTTTTTTTTTTTGACTGGTTGGCTCACTCTTTTTGGCTGCCTATTCTTTTAAACTGGATTTGTGTTAGGGTTTAATTGCATTCTTTATTGTGTCTTGAAAATGTCAAGTTAGGCTATGGTTGGTTGTATTCCTTTTTGTGCTTAATACATTGTCTTGAAAATGTGAAAAGGGTGATGACTTTGAAGTTTTGGTTCTTGTCCTTTTATGCTATAGTAGTTGACAGAAAAGTTTGGGTCACTGGAATCTTAGTCTTATAAAGAGGGGTCCCATGTGAGAACTAGAAGAGGCAGGAGTTTTTTAACGCATGTACTCCAAGCATGTTATTACTAGGAGCTTTTTAATTTGCATTGACTCCAAGCATGTTAATATTCAGACAATTGATTACTTAGTCGAATACAGCCTAAGTCCTCTCAACCTTCATTCTTGTTAGAGTTTTCTTAGTGCAGGATATATATCAGACATTCACCCTCATTCTTGTTAGGTGTTTCCCAAGGGTGTATATATATATATATATATATATATATATATGAGACATTCACTTTCATTCTTGTCCAAGTGTTTTCCAAGTTCATTGTACAGGCAGTTCTATTTTTGCATTTTGCTATAATATTCCTGTGCGTGCGTAGAGTTGACTTGTTTAATAAGAGTGAATCCTTGTTAGGTCATCACTCCATATTGCCGCTTCTGATTTTTGATAGTTGAATTAAAGTTTTTGTTTGTAATCTACACCTATTAGAAGGGAAATAACATTAAGCTTTATACTTGTACTCCTCCTTAGGTTCCAACTCCTAAAATAAAAAAAACCAAATGATTTTTGCAGATGGTGATCACCCTAGTTATCGAAAGTTGGGGCTTAGAGTGTCGGAATTGTACTATCAGTAAGTAACCTCTTACTTATACTTTATCATTCAATTTTATTCCTATATGATTGTTACCCCAATGCTTACACTCTTTTTTTTTTATTTACCTGTAGAACCTATATGCTATAAGCGACACACCGAGCAAAAGGTAAAAGAGCCCTACAAAAAATTAAAATAAGAATCCTTTGTCAAGTCGTATTGCAGAAATGTCGTGTTTCATGTTTCTAAAAGCAATTTTTAAGATCCTACTTTTTTTGGTAATAAGATATATTTGATTCCTGTTTTCAAAATTTGTTTATTATTCTAAAAAAACAAGAAAAACCAAAACAGGAAAAACAAATTCAATTCATTTTTTGGTCTGAAAATCAGATCCACAAAACACCAAAATGAAGTTCTGTGTCTCCAAAGTGTCCTTGAAAATAGTTTTGAAAAACAAGAATAAGCTCCTTAGTATTTTGATATTATGGTATTTTAGTAAATCTTGTGTTTTCTTTTAGCCAAATAAGCTCCTTGGTATTTTGATATTATGGTATTTTAGTAAATCTTGTGTTTTCTTGTAGAGCATCAGTGAAAAAGTCGTTGATTTCTTCTACGTCACATATATAAAGCCCATGTTGGATCTCCTTCTTTGGTTCCTCAACATGGTAAGCTCTATCATAGGAGGCTTTGGCATCGGAGACCGGGGTGGCAGCAATAGCAACGGGGGTGGTAGAAGTAGCAATGGGAGCAACAAGGGTGGCAGAAGTAACGACGGGCGTGGCAGAAGTAGCAATGGGAGTAACGGGGGTGGTAGAAGTAGCAATGGGAGCAATGGGGTGGTAGAAGTAGCAATGGGAGCAACGGAGGTGGCAGAAGTAGCAACAGAGGTGGTAGAAGTAGCAACGGGAGTAACAAGGGTGCGGCCCGATATGTGGAGCCAAAAAACCGAGAAACAAAGCATTTACTTTTAAATGAGTAAGAAATTGAGAAACAAAACAAATTTATTTATTGAATTTCTAAGAATTTTCTGATATTTCTGTCTTTTTCTCTGCAACCAAAACAAAAAAAAGTGAAAAAATTATTAAGTAGTCAATAGTATTAATCCGGCGGTAAAAACAATAATTATGAAAAACTAAGAGAGATCAGAATTTTTTTTTCTCATGTAGCAAACCACTCATGGAGTATGATTCAAGTATCAACCGACACCCAATATCTGATATGATAGTATTTCAAACCCAAACTAAATTTTAAAAAAAGAATGCCATTTCTATATTCAAATTATGGCAAATCAACAATTCTAAACATTAAACACTCGATTCTAAAATACTAATTTTTTTTTTTGCTAAGAAATCAATAGTTTTATGTGTTTATCTATAAATACGTCGATAGATATAAATATTTAGATCCCGTTTCCCTTTTACTAGTCTTTTTTTGTTAAGCAATCAACAGTTTTATGTGTTTCTCTATAAAGATGTCGATAGATATAAATATTTAGATCCTGATTCAACTTCCAAATTTATGGCCTGTTTTCCATTTTCCGTTTATTAGTTGGAGACGGATGTGACCCCTTTAAGGATATTCTTTTCTATACCCCAAATTTATGAAAAACCATCTCCTTTCTTTCCTCTAATAATCCATCCTAAAACACTTGTATTATAATACCTTGAACCATCAAAGTTTAAATTTGAATGTACCATTAATGTGAGAAATCCAACGAATCCATTTTTCAACTCATCTAGTAACACTATATCCTTCATGTAGATGATATGAGTCCATCAAATAATTTAGGAGATTTCGATAAATTGAGGTTGCTTTTATCAATGACGAGAAAGGGGTTTGGTTGAATCTTATAAAACACTTGATTTTGCGTTTATCTTTCTGATTAGTATTTTCCATTAGTTGATTAAACAATTATAAAAATTACTTCATGGTTCTTATAAAATATTTATAATCAATAAGAGAAGTCATCTTCATAAAAGAGGATTGGACAATTATATTTAATCCGATCCAAATTCATGAACAAAGGGCAATTTTTAAAACATGGTCAATATTTCTAAATGTTTGACCACAATGACATATATTTGTTTCCATCTTCTGTTGAATAATTCACAAGTAGGAGGCATTTTGACAACCAACCAAAGGAAAAACTTAGTTTTTGGGAGGAGTTTTAATTTTCAAATCCAATTCAAAATTTTGGATCTTAGATGACTTGAAAGCTTTCTCATTGTCCAAGTTGCATATTTAAGTGTAAATATACCGTCTTGAGAGAAATTCCAAAAAAAACCTATCCTTAAAGGGAGAAGTTGGGATGGATATTGCTTTAATATTTGCTAAAACATTAAAAGGAAGACATGGAGCAATAGAACAAAGGTCATATTCCCTCTTGTCATGATCAATAAATTCATGCACCCAGCATCACTAATTGATTAGTTGTAAGAATTGGTTTTCACTCTACAAAGAAATAGGGAGTGACAGTGGGGATGGAAAATTCTCAATTCTTTTGGAACACCCACCATGCCCCACGACCTATTAGACTAAATATTAGATATTATAATGAAGTATGAGCAGGTTAGGATTAGGGTTTATAACATGGTGCTCATAGAACATAAAAATACTGGTGCACTTTGTTATAAATAAGCCCCCTCTTTCTTTCTCATTCTAGGGTTGTCATCTCTCTCATCCACATTTTCTTCTACCTGTTTGTTACCTCATCTCCGCAGCCCTTTTCTCATTTGAATAACTACATCTCTCTCTCTCTCTCCATAGTCCTTAAATGACAAATTATCATAGGAATTAGGGATGTGACAATGAGTTTTCAGATGCCACTTCACCTCCTCCCCAATGGGACAGGTATGGAGTGACACATCAGAGAAGGGGGTTTAGGACGGGCTTGAGAATTTTTTAAAACCCCGAAGTCAGGTTCGGAAATTTAGAACAAATTTTGCTTCAACCTGCTTGGTTATATGTTACAAATTTTACTGGGTAATTTAAGGCATCATTTGGCAAACCCCTAACAATCCAACACCGCATCCTCCATTTGCTCAAGTCTCTTCCAACAAACTTGGTCGTGGTTATATTCTGTTGATTCATCTCAACTTAGGTTTCGGCAGCACCGCCATCATCATCCTCTTCCTTTTCCTCCTTGTTCATACATATCTTTCAGCAAACTCAATCGACTCCTTTGTTGGTGGGTATACTGGCAAACAGAAACGACTATGGTGGATATGGACATCGTGTTGGAAGCAAAACGACCTTCTGTATTGTAAATTTTTTTTGTCTTTTATTCATTTTCTGTTCTTTTCAAATTGATCGTTAGTAATGAGAGTATTTAGGTTAATGTTGTTGAGCTCTCATTCTTTTTTGGTCAATTTCTCTTGTCGCTATTTGAGGCATGAATAAAAACCATTCCAGGTGTGAAAAGCTCCAAAATATTTTGTGCTCACTACCTGTTCGAGCCTCTAAGAACTGATTTTTAATTTTAACTGATTTTTAATTTTAACTGATTTTTAACTTTAAGGTTGCATTTGTTGAAGGTTCATAGTGAACTAAAGTCCCCTTACAAGTAATGAAGATGGTGGGTGGTGTGTGTGTTGGGTTTATGTTTCAATGTTTTTTTTCTTTGTGATTGAATGTTTGGTTTGAGTGTAAAATGATAAGAATAAGAGCTTTGTTCATGTGTTATGTTTGATGCTGTCAAAAATTGAATTTGGTAAAAATGATTGAGTTTCAAGCTTTCACTCACATTCGCGATGCAAATTCAATTGTTGTATTTGATGATTTCTTTTTCATAAAATGGGGTGGGGCAGGATTTTAAGATTTTATTTATGCCAGATATGAGATTGGGATATCTGCCTCGTCCTCGGTTTGGGACGGGTATGGAAAATCATGAAAAAAGTTGAGACGGGAATGGGACAGGGGTGACTCGTCCCGAACCCGGCTCGTTGCCATCCCTGTTTGGAATCATTCACGTATCTTATGAAAAAATAATTCCGAAGGAAGATAGGAGAAACACAAGTGGGGTTAACCTCTTGAATTTTCGTATATGTGCTCAGGGGCCTTGTGTTTGCTATTGCCATGGCGCCTTCTACCTCTTGGGGACGAGATTCAAGCTGCCTTCAAGGATTGCTCATCAGTATTCTAGTCGGAGTTTGTGAAGACGAAACCAGAATTTTTTTTCTTTATTCTTCCTTTTCTTGTGACTGGTTTGTTGGGATTCATGTAATTTGTGACATTTTTTTGTCTTATCAATATGGTGATTTTCATATTTGGATTTGGGTTTTGAATGATACTGTTCTTGGTATTAAGAATTCCTCAGAGTTTCCTGTATAGAGATTTTAGCTTTTTTTTAAAAATATGTATATATAGAGGATGTTGAGAAAAATCATGTTTGGTTGTTGAGAAAATATAGGGGAAATATTTTTTAATTAATTAAAAACATTCTAAAAGGGATTTTGTTTCACTCTTTATCTCCTCAAGAAGAAAACAAATTGTTTAAAGTTTTTTTGTTTTTGTAAATTGTAAGACATAGTTTATGGTAATGAAGATTGTTTGAAGTTTTTTCATTTTTACAGATTGTTTGAAGTTTTTTGTTTTTGTAAACAGGAAGGCATAGTCTCTAGTAACTAAGATTGTTTTAAGTTTTTTTTTCTTCATGTAGTGAGGCGGTATGGGATTGTAGTTCTAATTTCATATTGGGAATCGAAAACCTATATCTTGGCTCGACCCGGGTTTGTGATAGATGTGGGAAACAATAAGATGTGGCGGGATATGAATGGAATATAGGCCTCCCATCCCAAACCTGCCTCTTTGCCAACCCTAGGTGATATAGGTCCAATTGTTTGTCCAAAAATAGACTTTTTTGCCATTTCCTATGCATCATTTTAGACCAACTCCAATATATTTTATCATATCTTTCTTCTCAAAACAACAAAATCTTCTACCTTTTGAGATGTTGGTAGAGTCTTTTTTCTTATATCTGTATTCTCATGATTCTTGCCAAAATGCTATAGCTATCGATATTAATTTAGTAATTGAGGATATGTTAACATCTTCATTTCTCCTAATGTCTAGACCTCCTTCGGATTTAGGTCTTCACATATCATCCCCCTAAGTTATCAATAAAATCCCTTTAGCTTCACTAGGTACTACATTTAGGATCCATAGAAACTTTCTATTAATTTTATCAAGGTCCTCATAGTTCATTTTTATAAGTTTAAAACAATTCATAATAATATGGAGAGAAACCACCAATTAACTTTAATTAATAATATTTTACCTACTCTTGAGAAGAAACGTCTTTCAAGATCACAGAGCTTTTAGGGAGTTGTCGATCCTTTGACATGATTCCCTTTATTCTACCTTTGATTATAGGACAACTGAGGCATTTACCAATGCTATTGGAAAGTGGGATGTTAAGAAACTCTCTAACCTTCTCTTTGTAGCCTTGAAAATGGTGAATCTATCTGCATTGCGAGACCATGAACAAGTTGACTAGATAGAACACAAAATTTTCAATAGAATTGCTTTAAATGTTGATACAAGCATTATGAAGTTTGTAACAAAAATGACACAATCATATGCAAACATAAAGAAAAAGGGGTTTAAGGTCCATTTCGTGAGTAGGGAATTCCTATGGCTCTTTTCTATTTTCGATTTGTTTAGCTAATTCCCTACGGAAATTCACTTACATAATATAGAAATATGTATAGTGACAAAAGGGTCTCTTTGTTTATATATACTTCTAGATGGTTGAATTTTCCCTTCAGGGCTACCATTAATCATAAAGGAATACGACATCGTGAAATGCATTCATAACCCAATCAATCCATTTGGGATGACCTAATCTAGTAAATTACTCTATTAAAATCTCATTCAAGTCTACCATAAGCTTTTTCCATATCAAGTTTAACTAGCATGTATCTTGACTTGCCTTTTTTCTTTTTAAAAGAATGCATAATCTAATGAGCCAATAGAATATTATTATAATAACAAACATTGCATAGATGAATTGGTCTATAGTGATTTGAAGCCCTTGGGTTGGAATCAAAGTTATAAAAGTCCTCTTTATCTCTTTTAAGTGAGGTTCATTATAATGATAAAGTCCAATTTTATCATGATTTTTTTGCCCATTTGATCTCTTCTAATTTCAACACTTGATTAAGTTTTTAAGCCAAATCAGGTGCATGTATCGAAATAATATGTTTTTAATGCAGAAATCAGGAGGATTGATTATGATTTCAGAAGCAATTGATAAAACCTTTCTATGTATGCAGACTTAGGAAGCTAATTCCACTAGTGAGACAAATGTTTGATATTGTCATTCACACCAATGTCAAGTTTCTTGCAATTGAAGATATATGTTGGATTATGGGCATGGGTCGCCCAAGTGGACTTGACCCTTGGATGTGTCTCCTTGAAAGGTGATCTTAGGTTCCTATAAATACAAGAACTTGAGACACCTTACGTGGTTGTTGAAAAACCTATCCTCTCCCTCATATAGAAAAACTCTCATATTTGTAAATCATTCTAAAAACCTACAAGAGAAAGGGTGTTCGTACTGTGAAAAACTTTGAACAGATTCCATCAAGGTGATTAGATTCTTGCTTGAAGCATTGAAGACATTTTTATCTGTTCTATTTCCACTACAGAAGATTAGTTTTACATTGGTATCAGAGCCATAAAAGGTGCTCTTTGTGCTTCAATCATTTTTTTTTAAATGACAAAAATCGAACCTTCAAGTTTCTTTCGGACCTTGTGGTGACTGACCTCGTCGAGAACTTTCCAACGCAAATTTTTACGTAATTTTCTAAGGTATGGTTGAATTATGGCGATTTTTGGATTTCTTGAATCAGTGCTTTTCTTGGTTTTTCGGTCGGTGTGGGTAGCTGGTCTGGCCAGAGCAACCCAACCTTATGGCCAGGTCAATCGACTATAGTCAGCGTCGGCAGCCAGTGACAGCACTTATATTGGTCAACCGCGGCTGATGTCGATCGTCGGTTGTTGATGTGGCGAATGGAAGGGGCCATGGATTTATCGTTACGCCGCCGGTGAGCCTTGAGGGGGCGAGTTTTAGGATTTGATTAGTCCGCGTTGATCGAATGACGTTGTGTTGATTGAATGACATGGTGTTACCGGATGGCGTGGTAGTTGTTGATACGCGTTGATTGATGTTCCTGGTCGATTTATTCGCCAGATGATAAACTGGATTGATCAAGTTTGACCACATTTAGACTCTATTTTTGACCAATTTTTTTTTTTTAAATTGTCATTAAATTCTCTATGGACCGGACACCATTTCAAAACCTTTTGTGGTCATTTGATAATTAAAGTGCTGCATACAATTGATACATTTTTTGTAAATATTACCGATATGATATTATTTTGTGGGAATATTAGGTTGATGGTGTAGGGAATCTCACCTAATAAGTTGATTGACACATGTTTAAATTGATTAATAATAATGGAACCCTGTTAACATAAATTGATTGGATTGTATAACAATGCTTTTGTTTATGATACTTGTGTTAAGTTATTATTGTTTAGTTTAGGAGAATGCGACATGAAACAAAATTAGAAATTGTGAATTGTGTTGATTGTGGTCTTATTTTTTAAATAGTTGAACAATTGAAATGACTGTCACAAAAATCATTCTCGTTGACTTAAACCAGGGAGACAAACTGAATGGTAAGAATTATGAAGTATGACATCATAAGATTCAGTATCTCCTAGAAGAATAAGCCATGCTGGAAACCATCGCTGTGTGTTTGAGCTTTGAGCATGGACACCTTGCTCAGCATAGGCGGATAATAGAGTATATCAAGCCTTTAAGCCTGAGATGAGTTTCTTGCATGTGATCTTAAGTAGCATGAGAAATGACTTGATGTTGCGCTTTTAGAAGCATCGCTCAACATTAGTAGTCTAGGACGTTGTCAAGGTTCAATATGGTGGGACCTCGACCACGAGAACGCGGCAGGTTGACACTTTCGAGTTTGATGCTTATAAGAAGCAATCCAACCACATAATGAGGCAACACCTAACTATCATGTCTAACATGATAAGTGAGCTAAGAGGTGCTGGTCATGAGTTAATTGACGAGCAGTAGGTCCAAGCTGTGATTCACTTTCTTCCAAGTGCTTGGGAGCACTTGCGCATAAATCTTACTCACATTGACAACATCAAGACTTTTGATGATGTTGCACGACATGTCAAGCTTGAGGAGGATCGCCTTCTCGCTCATAAGCCTTATGAAAAGGCTTATATGATTGAGTCCAAGAAAATTGGAGGACAAAAGAAAGGGAAGGGTAAGGCAAGAATGTAGAGGAAGGGTGGCGATAAAGCCAACTTTAGTGGAAACAAATGCAAGTGCGAAAGACGCGCAGGTAACAAAAGCAAGAACATGAATTGCTTTAATTGTGGGAAGCCTGATCACTTTGCTCGTGATTACTGCTTGAGAGTCAAGTGTAGCCTTGACCAGGCTTCATACTCTAGTGCATATGTTAGTAGTTTGCTTTCTTGATAGGCCTTGAGCTTAAAAGAACTCGACCACATAGCGAGGGATTGAAATGTCTTCGCGGATTTTCGTTGAATTCCAAAAGGAAGTAGAATTATCTACATGGGGAATAATACCTCAACAGACATGCTTAGAATTGGCACCTGCAAATTGGTGATGGGCCGCACTCTTTATCTCCATGATGTGCTTTATGCACCGAAAGTTTGACAAAATCTTGTTTATGTTGTTATTCTGTAACAACTTGGCTTTAAAATAGTATTTGAAAAAGACTGTGTAAATATATTGTTGGACGGCGTTTGTTCTGATGCGGCTTTATGCTAGATGGATTTATTGTGATGAATTTTATTCGATTAATACAAAGCCATCCACTTTTTGTTATTAGTAGTTTTAATGACAGTTGTTATTGTGATGTTAAATAACATGCTAGATTAGGACACATTGAAGCGAGGTTAAAAATTTAAAGATATTAGCTAAGGCTGATCTTTTAGGGTGGGTCTGTGAAAATAAATTTGCCCATTGCTGAGCTCTTGCTTGGCGGAAAAAGCAACTAAATTGCCATTTGGCAAAAACTGAAACCCTCTTCCTTTACAACTTATTCATTCTGACATCTGTGGCCTAATGAATGTAAGAGCACGACATAGTTGCTCACTATTTCTTCGCACATAGTGATTTCACTAGATAGGGTCACGTTTATTTGATCTCCCATAAATCTGAAGCATTGGAATGCTTCAAAAGATATAATAGATTGGTTGAGAATCAATTGAATATGAATATTAAAGCACTAAGGACCGATTGAGGAAGTGAATATCTATATAATTTATTTAAAAATTATTGTGATGATAAGGGTATAGATAGATGGCTAACTATTCCTTCTACTATGCAACAAGCAGAAAGGAAAAATAGAACCCTATTGGACATGGTTAGATCAATGATGGCGCAAGCTAATTTACTCATTTCCTTTTGAGGAGGGTACCACAATATCTATGACCTACATTATTAATCGTGTTCCATCTAAGTCTGTTCCTTGCACTCCATATGAGTTATGGAAAGGTGAAACGTTTGATTTAAGTATTATGCGCACATGGGGATGCACATTTTATATTCATAATACTTCTAATGAATATGAGAAACTTGGTCTTAGGGGGAAGAAATGTATCTTCATAAGATAATCAGAAATCTCCAAAGGATATGTATTTTTGGGAGAAGATATGATTGGAAGAGTAATAGAAATTGAGTCACGAGATGTCATTTTCTTAGAAGAGGACTTTCTTAAAAGAGGTGAGATAAATAGGGATTTCCGACTATTTGAAATGGAAGGTCCCAAGGCAAGTGGGTGCAAAACTTGATTGATTTAACCCACAAGCAGATGTGTGGGATATCATGCACCTCCTGATGTTAGTGGGAGTGAGAAGTTGTTAGATTTTGATCCTATGGAACAAGATCATGAACAATCTCAACCTCGACGTAGTAATTGTGAGAAAGTTCCCCGTCATTGATTTAAGACTGAGGGGGAAGCTTTCGTGATTGCTCATGATGAAAAAGAGCCAAAAACCATTCAAAAAGCTCTTTTTGATCCTACATATAAGGAATGGATTAAATCAATGGAAGAGGAAATGAATTCAATGGAATCTAACCATGTTTGGGACTTGGTTGATTTATCACCAGGTTATAAGACCATTGGGAACAAGTGGGTTCTCAATATTAAACGTAAGGCAAATGAGACAATTGACAAATATAAAACTTGATTGGTAGCTAAGAGCTACACGTAATAAGAGGGAATTGACTATGAAGAGACATTCTCGTCAATGGTTAGGTTTGCTTCGATTTGCTTCATTCTAGCTATTGTAGCACGGATGGATCTTGAATTATACCAAATAGACGTTAAAATTGATTTTCTTAATGGAGAACTAGATGAAGATCTATATGAATCAACCTTTAGGCTTTGAGCTTAAAGGACAAGAGCGTAAAGTTTGCAAGCTCAAAAGATCTATTTATGGTCTTAAGCAAACATCAAGATAATGGAACCTCAAGTTTCATCAAGCCATATCAAATGATGGTTTTACAATGATGGAAGAAGACCATTACGTGTATATTAAACGTTCAAATATTGGTTTCATAATTCTGTCCTTATATGTTGATGACATATTGATAGTTGGAAATGATAAGAAGTTAATAGATGTCACCAAGAATAGGTTATCATCGAAATTCGAAATGAAAGACATGGGTGAGGCTAACTATGTCAAGAGACTTACATTTAGCAAATGTTGAGGTGTTACCATATGTATGATTGCAAGCCTATGGATACCCTTGTTGAAAAGAATTTGAGCCTTAGTCTTGATATGTGTCCCAAGGCGCTGTGAAAGAAAAATGAAGTATCTTACTCAGCGTTTATGTCGGTGATGCGGCAGTATCTGATGATGTGCACACATTCATATATATGCTACGCCGTTGGGCTTGTAAGCAGATTTCAATCTAATCCAAGTTAAAAGCATTGGATGGCAATGAAGAGAATATTGAGATATCTGAAAAGAACATCATATTATGTTTTGTGTTACTAAGGGAAGGATTTGCGCTTAGTTGGATATACAGATGCTGATTGGGAAGGCGATCTTGATCAGCTCAAATTGACTGCTAGATATGTATTCTTGCTTAATGATTGCGCGATTTCATTAAGTAGTAAGAAGAAATCTTGTATAGCTTTATCTACCATAGAGGTTGAATATGTAGCCTACTCCTAGGCTACACAGGAAGTAGTTTGGTTAAGAAGATTTTTGCAGCACTTAGAAATCGTCAAAACAACACCTCAACCTATGACGATTTATTGTAATAGTATGGTTGTATTAGCTTATGCTAAGGATCCAAAGTATCATGGAAAGACCAAACATATCTAGATCAGATATCATTTTTTTAGAGACATGATCACATAAAATGAAGTGGTTATGAGAAACATTCATATAAGTAAAATGGTAGTAGATCTATTTTTCAAACCAGTAGCAAGAGATGCATTTGTTTGACATGCAAAATCCTTGGGCTTATGTAGGATATGATTGAATTTGTGTGTGTTGACGGTGGCTTGTATTTTGCTTGCAGTGTAGGAAATCATTCACATGGTTCACGTTTTTATAGATTTTTATTATGTGAACATGTTGGAGATGTTATTTAGCATAATTCAATGAAGTATGTCGATGGGCTTGATGCTTGAGCGCCCCAGCAAGGTGTCGGGTTGTCTGATCAACCGCTGAAAAACTTCGTGAATGTCAGACGGCTTAGATACAACTTCATAAAATCGGGTAGAGTCTCCCTTGTACGAGAGCTCTACCCAAAACTCTGTCCCGATCATCGGCTTATCATCGGAGATAACATGAGTAAAAAACGGCCTCTTGGGCCATACTACAATACTCATCATCATACATCCCAACTATACACAATAGTTTCAAAAGTGAATAATTTACTCTTTTACAACATATATTAAAATCTAAAAAATTCTAATATATGTATACATCCATAAAACCCTCAAAGCCACAACTTTGACTTTCTTCAATATCGGCCTCTAGGATGGTAGTCACCTCATGCGCTCTCCTGCTTTTTGAAATAATATAATTCCCTCGGCGAGTGAGCTAATGTTCGATATTGAATACCTAAATGGAGTTAATCTCCCACCTAAGTGCATATGCAATGCTTCAACAGAAAACACATTCAAGTAAATAGTGATCTGCTTGAATGTCTACCTTGACTCAACTCATGTCTCGAGTCCTCATGGCTTTCCACCACACACTGCCTAAACCATGTATGAGAAAAACATCATTTTCAAAACAAATCTTGTTGTTTTCGAAAATACCATCAGCTTGATGTCGGTAAAAATATGGGACTACCCTCAGGCGATGTGTTGGAGAACTAGACGATCATGGGTCCTAAATCAAAATGATCTGTTGGTGTCTCCTGACCCCATTCTCAGAAAAATCATCTGTGAAATTCCTTTCGCAATCATGCTCATTTTTCAGAAAATTCGTGTCATGCACTCACACCTAATTTCTAGGTTACCTAGTGCATATGAAATGCATTATGCCATTTCACACAATATATACAACACATGCTAATATAAAAAAACATATATATATATATTAACATAATTAAAGCACATAAAACATGTTATGCACATTCACCATCAATCACACCAAAATTTAGCTCCCATGGGCTAATTTACAGCAAACCACGAGCAATTCGATTTGAATTTTCGATCATACAATTTCTCACAAAAATTAATTTGTGAACCTTTATTCATGAGCGATTGGAAACCCTCGATTCTTGTTCGCGACCCGACCCATCGACATCGGTTCCACTTGGTGACGAATTCCATGGCCATTCGACCTCATACCAAATCATGAATTTATTGAATAAATCATCCTCGGCATGCCCGACGATTCGTGACGATTCGGAGTACTAAATCGAAACTCAATAGTCGCGAACCCGGTCGAGTTTTGAGGCCGTCAGCTGTTCATTGAGCACCAGCCGGTAAACATCAGCAAAACACTTAAATGAATTAGCAACTTCCAAATGAGATGAAACCCACACCTCCGGAGTTTGTCAAAACTCACCAAAAATCGATTACTTGGCGTAATGTCGCGCGTAAAACGGACTTTCCTTCTTGTGGTCGAGCTCAGACCCGGTCGGATTAGCCGGGATCTTAGAGAGAAGGTACTCTCTCTCTCTTTAAAATCAAAAACTCAAACCTCTTGCATCTCATCCCCCCTCCTTCACGTTTTTTCTCTCAATTAAAGGTAGGAGATGACACTATTCCAACTTTTGTCCTATTATCATTTAACTATTCACACAATGCCTTCCATGTCCCTAAAATCTTGGATTTTGACACGTGGCATGATCTTGGCCGTCCATTTCCATCATCTCTCTACTCATGCAACTTATGTCAGATGAGTACATGTTATGTGTGACTTTTGTCATATCATATTTCGTTTTACGGCATCCGATACTCGATGTCTCGAAAAACGTGCAAATTTTATTTATGCCGGAATTTGGCCAAGTCGACGATGTAATAGATTTGAGGCGATTCAGCGATGAAGTCGTTTTGTCATCCAAGATCTAGAAAAATTTTAGGTTTTTACCGAAATTACGATTTTACCATTTTTCCAGAAATTGGAATTTTCTCGGGTCTTACAGATTGACTCTCTTACATGAGTAATCGCCTTTAGCGCTATAGAGAGAGTAGAGATGAGACCAAGGTTGAGATGACTAAGGAGCAATGGGAGAGACTTTGGTCACATTGTCACTTACAAGGTTGCCTTGATGAGAATCAAGATGAGATTCTTTATATGGTCCAAATAGATACGCGCTTTTAACATACGTAATACATATAGATGGAAGTGAGTGTGAAACTTGTTGTTTAACATTATAGAATGTGTAGATAAAATTTTCAGGTTTGCTTTACATCCGTAATGAAGACTAAGACTCATATGGTGTTATTTATTTTTATAATATAAAAGAAGCCAGACATACACTCTCTTTTTATTTTGACAATGAGAAAAAGTTATTTTCGCCACCGCATGCATTTATTTTATTCTTGACGACCGGTGGGAGCGAGAGAATTCAGTTTTCTACACTTCTTCGCTATGCGAGTCTTAGAAATCCTACATATCGATTTCATTTTTCCTTACCCTTTTTGACTTTTGAATATATCATGATGTGATGAGTTTATGTTGGCTATTTAAGGGTGTTTCCCATAGTCATGGAATGATTCGGCTTAACAAAGCATTCCTAGAAAAAGCAAGTTAACTCAAATTCGATTGGCATGATGTGATGAGTGTATTTTTTGCGTATACACTCGTTACTTGTATTCATCAACCGGAGTTATTTCACTTGATAGAGCTTGAAATAACTTAGAATGCTGAGTAACAAAAATTTGTTATTGACAAAGCGTATCTATACCAAATTGCACTAACCGCCGCAGGGTATGATTTAATCGCAGCGGCAAAGCTTATTATAAACTTTTTGATAAAAATATGTGTTTGACCCTTTTTTGGAATGGGTTCATGTAAAAATTAGTTTTGGTCTAATTCACTGCAAGTACATAGGTCATACAAGTAATAAAAGTGGGTTTTAAGTCCAGATATCGTTCCCATGAGGATTGATTGACAAATCTACAGATTAATTACCCTATATACTCAAGAGCCTTACTATTTGAACTCCAATGTTAAAAAATGATTTGTTAAAACTAAAGTGAAGTAATATTAAAAGAATTTTGATAGTATAAATAAAGAATTCAATAAAAGTGGGACTTGAGAGTTCACTGAGTGAAGACAACACTGGGAAATAGACCAATGAACAATTATCAATTTCTGTATCATTTTCATTCAAAGCTCAGTCATTAGTTAGAAAGCTGAATTTGCCAAAGATATAATGTATTATAGTTTGGATTTCTCCATCAACTATACATTTCACTAATTAGAGATTCATGTTCCTTTCATACACATAGATCTAATTAGTTACTTGTAGAGATATAATCCCTCTTTTGAATTTGAGTATTTTCCTTTTAGTACTTCTTGGCTTAAGGCGAAGAAGAATCCTTGCCCTTATAAACAGGATATTGCAAGCCTTCTCAAATTTAACTGGCATCTCATCCTTTGAATATGATGAAATGCTCCATCTCCTTGATTGAATCTATTCTAACACGGGATCAAGATCCTTTCATCAGAAAAAAGAAGAAACCTTTGAGCAATTAAATTGATACTTCAACCAATATCCTCACACCATGAGTAAGTTAGTGATCTATCGAAGTAATCTTTTAGAGTTCATTAGTTCTAGAATTGGTTTATCATACCCCGAACCAAGCTGCTCCCATACTCCAGGAATCTCGTCATTGTCACTCGGTCTCTTGGAAATGGAGACGAGAATCTGATCCTTTGTTTTTGGGTACGGTACTAGTACTAAAACGATTAAGTTCAGTATTTTAATCAAATAAATTCAAGATTTCTAATTATGGCGTTCTTCCAATTTGTGCAGAAAAATAACAATCACTATCGACCCATTCCCAGAGGGAGCTTAATCTTTCAAAATTGGTTCACGCATGTTAATGACTAACTAATCAGGAAAATTCACTGAAATTACGAGCAGTAAAAATTAATGAACTTCATAAATTTTTGAACTCCATTCATCCAGATAATGAGAAAGAAAATTTTACAATAATAAATCCAACTCGGTACACTGTTCACTATAGTTCAGAAAAAAAAGAAAAGAAAACTATTAAAGCTATGTAACAAAATCCTTTAAAGAAATGAAAAATAATATACAAAGAGTCTTGACCTTGAAGTTCTAGTTTTGTGGGGCGTACTGCAATGCCTAGATGCATCTATTTATAGATTTTCCAATGATAGGTCGCACTTCAAGGCTGCTTTTGTGGATCCCCAAAAATTATGGCACAATTGGTCGCTCTGTCGTGATATAGAAAATTATGTCGTGATATAGGTTTCATTTTTGTTCCCCAAATCTTGTCTTAGCTTGTAGTTTTTGTCGTGATAGGTTTTCTATGCTTTCTTCTTGGAATCTGTCGCAATAGAGATTTATGTCTTCTCTTCTTCCACTCTATCACGACATTCTTTGATATGTCTCGACATAATTCTCTAGGGTTCTTATCTTCCTTTTTCGCGACAATATTTTCTTTTGTTGCGATAGAGTTTCTCACAGTTACATATTTTTGTTGTCGCGACAGACTTTTTCTTTGTCGTGACATAGTCTTTTTGCCTTACAACTGCTTTGATGAACTACGTAATCGTAATGAGTTGTAAGGTCAGCGACAATATCTTCTTTGTCTTTGTCCTTTATTTGAAGCTGTTTGTTTGCAACACCAGAAATCATTGTTGTGACAAACTTATCTTGGTTTGTCTCATTCTCTTTCATTTTCTGTCACGACATAATTTTTCTTTGTCGCGACAAAAATCTTTTACTCTACGGCTTTTATTGTCGTGACAGAGATTTTTCCTTCAGTTTTTCATTATGTCGCAACATAAAACTTTTGTGTCACAACATTCTTCTTGTTTTGCTTTTCAACTTTTGTCACGACATAGATTTGTTTTTTCACGACAAAGTTCACCTCAACCTTATGTTATGTTTGTTGTGACATAAAACTTCTTTGTCGCAACAAAGTCTTGTTGCCTTTCATTGTGAACTCTGAATTTTGTATCGTGACAGAGTTTTATTTGTCGCGACATAAATCCTGCCTTAAGCTTGTCACATGCTGAAACTTTGTCGCAACATAAAAACATTTGTCGTAGCTAACTAGTCTTATAACTTTGCCATTTTTCGTCACGATAGAGTTGTCTTTTGTCATGACAGAGTTCATCTGCTATCTTCATTATTTGATGTTGTGACAGAGTAAGGAATGTTGCGACAAAGTTCCATTGCCATTTGCTTTGATCAATGTCACGATAGAGTAAAGAATGTTGCGACAGTCTTCTTCACTAGCTTCTTCAGCAATGTCGACACATAAAATATTTTGTCTCGACAAAGTTTTGTTTCTTGATTGAGTTTTGTTGTGACATAAAGGCATTTGCGCGTTGCGAACATAGCTTCCTCTTAGTTCCCTTGAGATTCATGCGACATTAGGAAACTATGTCTTGTGAAATTTCTACCTTGATTTTTTCTTTTCTTCTTAAGATTATCTCTTTTCATTTTAAAGAGCACATAAAACAAAGTTGGTGAATATTCCATAATTTAGCACTAAAATGAATCATAAACTGCTAAAAATATGCTAGAAAAATGGATTAAAGATAGATGAGTTTAAGACTCATCAAATTCCCCCAAACTTAAAGTTTTGCTTGTCCTTAAACAATGAAAAGAAAATTTTGTTTGTCCTCAAATAATTTAGCTCTTATTTTTAAGGATATTTTTATGTTGAATCCATAATTTGGCAAAAAACATAAGTCAGTTGTAAAATTATTTCTAAACATGTTTCTAATCTAGAATCATGAAGATTTTTAATTAGGTTTACTAAATAGCCAAATAATTCTGTGTGATCAAACAATTCAATTATTCGACCCTGATTTGTGAGTGTGTGATGGTCTTCTCTCTTTTTCCTTGGCACATTAGTTAATCTTCTGGGATAATACTCAGTTGGCATACTTCTCATTTATTCTTTAAGTTTCATATGCTTCTTTGTCATATTAATCTTCACTAATGTAAGCATATCACCACCTTCATGATCAATTAGGTCTTTTAGGCTTATAATGAGTGGCTTGGGTAATTGGGTAGATAATTTGACAATTTAGGCTCAATTAACCCAGATTTCACTTACAACTTAACAGACTTGCCTTCATTATGCATCCTTGATTTTTCCATTGATATCAAGTTTCTAACCTCCCTATATGGTTTGGTGCATATTTATGCAAACTCTTCATTGTGTTTTTTTTTCTTGGCCATACTCATACTATAATTTTTTTCTTCCTCATCTTAGAAGCCTTTTTTTTTTTTTTTTTTTACTTTTCATCTTTGCTATCGAGTTTATAGAATGATCTGATATTTTGTCTTTTAAACACTACACCACCCTTAATGAACTTTGGGTCAGCAACTTTCATACCAGTTGGCATTATAGTACTAGGTGAACACCTCCCGAGAACTATTGTTGAAAGGAGAAGGTATAAGACCCGAGACTCATTCCGCTGCTTTTTCTTTCACGACTTCTTTTCTTCATTCTTTTCATTTCTCCTCATCTTAAATGGATTTTCTTTCTCAACCCTTATCATTCGTCTCCATAACTTAAAATAATATTCCCCCAAACTTGTCCTCTTCTATAATTGTTGTATTTGTCATGTAATCTAGGCAAATAAGGGTTCTTTATTGTAGGATTATGTTTAAGGAAGGATTTGAGATTTTCATTTGTTGGTTGATGATGAAGTTGACTGTGCTTTCGAATAAGGAACTAAGATGTATGCTTATACTTTATCGTAGGGTAGGTTTGAAAGACCCCGAACTTCGAGGATGACTATATCATTTCTTGTTAGTGGTATTGCCTAGGATTTCACCTTGACTAATACTCTTAAAAGTTCTAAGACATTGGAGATTTAACTATGATGGATCCCAAAACATTTCCCTAATAATGGCCTGAGTTATTCGAGTTGCAGTGTATTAAGCTTATCGGGTTTGCCATCATGGGCGTTTACAAAAGCATACTTATAGGTCTTATTTGTTCCATCAATTGGTTGAAATCTTCCTTATTCTTGAATTTCAACTCATTCGTTAATATTCTTACAACTTTCCTTTTTCAATTCATCTCATCCTACCCCAATGCATCTATCAAATTCTTGTTTGGTTCCCACAACAACAATTTAATGCCATTAGCATTCTAATTCTACTAAAGTCGCCATTCACTTAAATTCAATCCCGGGTAAGCTTGGTTTCTCTATTTTCAACAAAAGGCATATTATAAAAATCATCAAATTCTATATTCAAAATCAGAAGAAAAACATCGAAAAATGCAAAATGAGAAATGACACCAAGTCTTGCAAATGATTTTTCATTTCATTTAAATTTTAAAGTATAGGGATTTGGCTACATAGAGGGAAGAGGGAAGAAACAATAGGGCCAATTATTTCCTTCTCCTATCATGCCTATGAAGGTGGGGCAGATTAATTGTTTCAAATTTGTAACCAGTTGCTAAAGGGGAGAACTCAGGGATTTGGACTTGTGGCTGCTTGGACTTGCTTCCTTCTTCGATTCACATTTAGTGAACCACTCCATTAGCGATTGCCATGCATTTAATCGGATCATTTGTCTGCTTGATAGAATTCAAGAGTTCCCTCAGTCACCTGGGCAGTACATTTTGATAAGATTGTTGTTGATCATATCTAAACTTTATGTCCAACATTTCTCCCTATAGTTTAGGGTTGCTTCCATTTCCCTGTCCCTTTGTTCGATGAGGAGCCTTATCTCGTTCTGATGTTCTTTATAAAGATAGCCGAAGGCATCTGCCTTCTGCAACATGTTTTGCTCCATGGCATCCTCTCCCTCCATTATTTTTAGCAGCTTACTATCCCTCCTCAGCTGATTAGAAAGAAAAGCATCTTCTTTGGCCTTGAGCTCTTCATTGAGTTCTCTTTCTCTTGTTTCCCATATGCTCTTCCACTCTTCATCTCTCTTCTTGAGTGTCTTCTCCAGATTATGATCCCTTTTTCTTAGCTCTGCATCCATATATTCATCTCGCAATTGGAGTTGGATTTGCAACTGTTTATCCCTCTCTTTCATTTCCTGCCTCATGGCTTTCAGCATATCCATCAATTCAAGATTGTTTCCTTGATGCTCTGAGCTTCCATCTTACTCTTGATGGGATTGCCTCAAAAATGAGGAGAGTGTTAGAATGGGGCTTAAACCTTCTTGCCTTGTTCTTCTGGAGCTACACAATCAATCTGTATCTGATTGATTTCTCTATTCTCTTCTTCATCTCTTATAATTTTTGCTTCTCTTTCTCTGCCTCTGTTCTTGCTAGGCCTTGAATATGCCCGGTCCCGATGTCGGGGTGAGGTCTTAGGCGAGTTTCTTCTTCCTCTAGTCACCTTCTACTCCTCGAGAATGCCTGACCTTGTTATCGGTCTTTGGATGAGGTGCTAGTCTAATGTACCCTCCTTTATAGTAACTGAAAATTGGGTTCTCTATGATTTTTCCAACAACGAACTTGTACCCTTCAAAATGGGCGTACCAAGGTACCTTCTTTCTCACTAGCAGTTCAAATGCTTAGACGGTAAAATGGCGAAGCGGAAATGAAATAGAACCACACCTTACCTTTGATGTAAAATCCTCTTGTTCCATTCCATTTCCCTTTGCCATTGGTCAGCGACTCGATATTTTTGAAAGTCGGTTCTTTTCATTTCTTGAATTTGAGCCACTTTTCTTCTGATTCAATTGTAGGTTTGGTCGTCGTTTCCTTCTTTGAGCGAAATCCATTTACCCTCGACATATCTGTGTATCCTTCATTTCAGAGTGTTGGCCGCAGGTATTTTACAACATCTACAAATCTTGGAACCTTGTGCTCATAGAAAGAGATTCTGATCAATTTCTTAGAAGCCTCTTTCACTATGAAGTCCTGTCTTTAACTTGTCTCTTAGTGATATGCGACTCACGAAAACCAAATCACTTGCTTTTCCTTCCTTTTGCTCAGCTTCTGCTTCTCCAGCTCCTTTTTTTCTCTTTCTAGTTTCTTCAGTCGGTTACTCATCCTCAGTTCTTGCTTCTGCTCTTTTTGTCTCCTATGCAACTCTAGACTGAGTTTCTTGAACTGATTCTTGCTTGCCCTCTGCATACTCTTCCATGATTTCTTTCAGGTTTAGAACAAGGTTTTTGGAATCTAGGGTTTATGAAAGGCAAAGAGGGAGATTTGGTGAGGAAAACAGAGTGGGTTGAAGGCTTATGAGGCAGATGACCTTTTAGGTTTAAAAAATGATCTATTTATAGGCCAAAAGTTTTGTTATGCCTTCATTAATTGTTACGACAGAAACCGACCTAGGGTTTATTCCCTTTTTAATCTTTTGTTGTGACATATGTTACTTGATCAATTAAAGGCCCCCACACACACACACACACACACCCACGCGTCGATCGGCGTAAAAATATGATGCTCTAGTGGATTTATGTCGCGACATAGAGAAATAATGTTGCGACAAACATTTTCCTGCAATATCATATTTTAGAGCCAACTTTGTTGCGACATAGAGAAATAATGTCGCGACCTAGTTCAGTCCTCTCCCTTAATATAATGTCGCGACATAAAGAAATATGTCGCGATAGACTTTCCTGTGACTTAGAAGAGACTACTTCACTCTTTGTCACTGACAAGTGAACTCTTTGTGCGCTTATAGTCAAAGCAGTGTTGCGACACAAGAATTTGTTTATTCTTAACAATCTTATATCTTTCCTCGAATTTGCCGCGATTAACATATTTTCAGCCTTGATCGACACCTGCGTATTGGTATCTTGATATACTTACATCCTCAAAAACATACTTGGCGAAGACATCTAACATCAAAGAACCTCAATTCAAGTATGAACAACAAACTCATTCTTCACTCAATATAATTGAACATGATTATCATCAAAGCATCCAAGGAATGAGCACAACAAAGCTTCGTAAAATTTCATGTTCTAAAAAAAATTTAACATTCCCCTAAACTTCAACTGTGCATTTCCATTAAAGAACAAGTTAGGGAAAACGAAAAACTCCTTAGTAGCACTTTTTGCACATTAAGTTTGAAAAGGAATGATTCCGATAAAATTCATCTCTGATGCGGCTTGTTGTCACAAAAATTGACAGAGATCATTAAATAAAATCTCGAGCAACATTAAAACTAGATTCGAAACACATAAAATTTAAAAGCGAAACGAAATTTAAATGTGAAAATTAAAATATTTATTTGGGTTGCCTCCCAAGAAGCTGCTCAGTTTAATGTCTTTAGCTAGACATTTGCTACAAAATGTCTTCATTTCAACAAAAAATTCTCCCATCTCTTCAAAATTTGGAACTAATCTTCATTCATGTTTCCTCTAAGATAGTGCTTCAATCTCTAATCATTCACTTTAAACTCACTTCCAAAATCAGTTTTCAGTGTCACTGCTCCAAAGTGTATGCTTGCTGCTACTGTGTAAGGACCACTTCATCTTGACTTCAGTTTTCTTGGAAACAGCTTGAGCCTGGAGTTGTATAAGAGGACTTGTTCTCATACCTTAAATTCCCTCCTCAAAATCTTCTGATCATGCCACTTCTTTGTCTTATCTTTGTAGATCTTGGCATTATCATAAGCTTCATTTCTCAACTCTTCCAGTTCATTCATTTGGAGTAATATATTTTCTTTGGCAGTATAAAGGTCAACATTAAGTTTCTTATTAGCCCACATAGCCTTGTATTCCATTTCTAGTGGGAGATGAAAAGGTTTTCCAAATACAATTATGTATGGGGACATTCCCGAGGAGTTTGTAAGCGATTACATAAGCCCGTGCATCGTGAAGCTTTATAGGCCGGTCTTTTTTGCTTATATTCATTGTTTTCTCTAGAATTTTTTTATCTCCTGGCCAAATCTATGCTTTGTTTGGTGAGGGAGATAAGTCGGTACGTGCATGTTTGATTCATGTACGTTCATGATTTTGAAAACTTTATTTACAAAATGGTTAAATAAGTAGAAACGTGGTGTGTAAAATATCGCTATCTGGCGCAAATTGCACGCGTCGCCCCAGTAATATAGTGTACCAAAAGGTGGATATCGATCCGCGAGACGGAGAATTGAATATAAAGATGTGCTTTTCAGATATTATCACAGTGAGCGTATTGTGAGAAAGAAATCAAATGTGTGAATTTCAACTAAACTATCGATCTTACTGAATTACTGTGTATTGAAGACTAGGGCTATGTCTCCCCCTGCCACGTTCGATGGATTATTTCTTAAAGATGAAATTATTTAGTTTATTTATGATTTCTTAATGACTAGGTGATCTTGTCTACGAGATACCCTCTCTCGAGGGTGTATTCTTTTTATCTCGCTAGTAGAGTTGGGTATATCTCCCATCGGTCGGTACTCAGAATTCTTAAATGTTCCTAACCTTATTTGCCACCTTCGGGATTCGGGAATATCTCTATTCTGAGACTCGACCAAAAATTTGCTCTACTCATATCCTAGGTATCCTCATCTCGAATCTCAGTCTACAGCATGAACATCCTAATGTTGGCGAGAGCATTACCATGTAATTGATCTACGGTCTTAAAAGCGAGATAATAACAAATCATAAATAACTAAATAATATAAATTAATCAACTTTAATCCATCAGCCGTGACGGGGTTCATGAACCTTAGGTATAGATACGAACATGATGATCATGAAAACATAGTATGTGATATATAAAACATAAGTTCCATTGTCTAAATCAAAACAATACAAAAGTCGGGTTCTTCTTGGTCTGTCACTCTTGCTCTACGATTTAGTGCCACGACTGTACATTTCTAGATGCCTTGAATTACGAACCATTGGTGCTTTAAGTGATGAGGTGCGGATCTGCGGCGTCGTGGCGTTCTGGCGTCAGCGGCGTTGAGGCGATGATGGCGTTGAACGTCAGCGGCGTTGAGACGTCGAGCGTTCCACGGTTGTTGATACGTATTGGTTGACCCGGCGTAGCGGCGTTGGAGCGTCCTAGCGATGGAACGTCGCGGCGTTGGGCGTGCGGCGTTCTGTGCACCTGCGCGTTGCTCTCCATTGCTCGATTTGCCTCCACGGTTTGCTCTTTTCATCATGCGCTTTGCATTCACTTAGATCAGTCATACTTTCGGATATCAAATTTGAAAAAAATACACATATTTAACCTTGAAAATATGGCCAAAACTGAAGAGCGGGTATACTATGAGTGTTTCAGCTTTTCGTCACACCCCAAACTTAACTTGCTTGTCACCGGCGAGAATGGACTCTAAACAGGACACACGCCCAGACATCACGAAAACTAACTAAGACGGTGTTGCATGCGAAAATAGGGAATCAATTTGGACTACTCACGCCTGGCTGTTTCTGCTGGGTTTCATAGGATGCATACAGGTGTTTGACTTTCGAAAAACTCAGTTGAAATAGGTAGAAGTGACTAGTGCCTCAAATTCTATGATATTCAATAACCTTTCCGAGGCCCCTATGTGTGTAGAATGAATGACCTCGGTGTATGCTGAGTTCGGCCTTTGAGCCCAAGCTCCCGACTCATACATTTGGAAGAAGCTAGCTAGGAAAGGATAAAACCTTCACTTTTATTCATGTCGAATACTAAAAACTTCCTAAGTACCTAAAAATTGAAGAAGACTAGTGCAGTTTTAGATATGAGTGTTCTGTAGCGGGGATCCATTGGCGACTCCGCGGTTGGTTAGACACTTGGGCATTAGAATTCCATCGAACTTACTTTAGAACACTTTCGGCGAGCTGGCTAGGTTGTGGAAAAATCCATCTTACGTCCCGTGGCGGGCGTGAAGTGATGACTCGACCGGTTGGCTTAGGGCATTAGGCTTTGAAGGCCCCTCGGATTGTACGGGTTAGGTTGGATGATCCAACATTACAATTCCTGAGACTCTTTTGACTTTTTCTTAACGACTTTTTCTATTGCTTTTATTTTTATTTTTATTTTTTTTTATAGTTGGGGCTCAGTAAGTGATCCCTCTTGATAGGGTGTCCCATCCTTAGATGGTTAGAATCTCCCAAGGTTTATCGAACTTTAGTAGTTGATCTCGGCACCTATGCGTACCCTGAAGGTCAGTAGTGTGTGAGTGTGATAGGATCATCGAGAAATAGTTTCTTGACTACCCGGGATTGGTTCACTAAACCTTCCCACCTATTGACCTAATTCACAGGAGCATCGAGCATTTATGCATCGGGTCTTTATGTCGATAGTGGTCGATCGAAAAGTGATCCTCGACTTCAGCATGGCACACATGCGCGACTACCTGCATGCGACTACTATTATAGGAATGACTAACACACGTGCAAACAAAACTAACACATGACTCATCGAATTAACTTGGAAAGTGGCGAAACTAGCGAAACCTGACTAATATCTTTGAATGACGAAAACCTTTGCCTGAATGCTAAGCGAACATAGCTAAGCGAGATCTAACTAAGCTTCGATCACCACCCACACCCCCCAGACAAATACCCGGTGTCTTGCGGCAATAGCGAATAGTAGAGGGGAAAGGAACTCCACTGGTGATCCTTTAAGCGGAAGTGGTGGTGGCGGTACGGTGATAGGTGAGAAAATTTGTCTTGTTGGGCTGCGAGGCTGTTCTTCTTGAAGAATGGTGGCACGATTGGCGGCCGCGATTATGTCGACACGGAGGGCCTCCATTATCTGTGTGTGAGGACTCGGTATCTGGGTCTTGTCCCGAGAATGCATCGAAGCGCTCATTAAGGGAAATAGGGTCTTGAGTGGTGAGGGTGTCAGACTGTCTCCGGAGGATCGCGTGGTGGAGTCAGTCGTGGTGAGGGCCAGCCTGACATCCCCGAGGATGCCAGGAGTCATGTGAGCGATGTCGTGAAGCTCGTCCTCGTCCAGGGCTCATGTCGAATCGTGGAGCCCCCTCGGGTCGCGGGACACGGTTGTCCTCTTGGCCGGATATGGCTTTATGGGGTGTAACCACGCCTGTTTTCGTCGAGGCACCTGGGCTCGTTGCATAAGCGATGAGGAAGGTGCTGGAAATTCATCTTGGCGTCCGGTTATGGAGGATAGCATCCTCACATAGCACATGATATCAGGTATGTCGTCTGTATGATGGCATAGTTGGCTTGAGGCACGGCAGTGTCACTTCACACCGTTCGTGGGCGAATAAGGCGCGGCGTGATGAAGTGATGCGGACATAGGTATAAAGGCGAATGTTTGGCCTTGAAATGGTTGCATGGCGTATTTATTGATTTCCTCACCGACCATTAGTCGGGGCTGAATAACCTCGGGGTGATGGGTGCTTTCTTGGCCCGTCCAGCGACTCAGAGAGGACATGCTCTGGCCATGGCCTTTGTGAAGTCGACTCGCCTTTGAAGTCGACGATACGCCACTTTTCGGACTTTCTTCGGGACGTGGGAGCGAGATTAGCGTAGAATTCGCTACTCATATTTCTTTGGATGAGGTGGTTGGCAGTCTGCCATCCCTTAGCATGATGGTCTTGCGAAAAAAAATCATCGGGTGGTGAAAACCCTTACTCCTTTATGGCTTGATCGGTTCTTGAGATGGTCTGCGACCGTCGGCGGCCTCTCATTCACGAATCGTGACATCGTAGGTGGGGTCGGGTCCTCCCGGGCCCGACTCAAACGGTAGGCGATTTACGCCTTTTTGCGGGGACATTAGGACACAGAAATTAGTGGTGGTGGCGCGAAATGGTCGCGGCTGAGCCGAACAACGAACACTGGCGTGCAAAAAAACAAAACTACAAAGTGTCTTATGACGAGCATGTGACTCGAAACCACAAAGGGCTAATATGACCACTAGCGTGAACCCGCCAAGACTCCCCGGGCCGCGTGAATACAATGGTGACCACAGATGGCTACTAGTCTTTAGAGGCAGGAGTGCGGTGTGGTGAATGCAAGGGTCTCAGGGAACCAGTATGTGATGGGGGCGGTGAATGCAAGGTCGGAGGGCAATGTCGCGACTCGGCCGGCGTGTGGTAACTCGGCGAGCGATCGTATGGTTGCTAGGGTTCGGGAAGTAGGCGTGTCGCGAAGTGAAGCGAAAATGGTATTATTGGCCTTAAAAGCGAACAGCGTCGGCGTTCGGGACAACGTCGCTGACGTGGCGAAGAAGGGGACTAAGCGGCGTCGCTGGCGTTGAGCGGCGTCGCGGCGTTGATACCTCGCGTCGTGGCGTTCGGATTTCAAATTCAGCGTCGGCGGCGTTCGAGAATACTCGAATCCCAGCGTGTCAGCGGCGTTGGAAATCCGCAGTGCGACATTGGGAGAAGATTAAAGTGGCGTCGCTGACGTTGGTGCGTCAGCGGCGATGCGACTGACGTCGCTGACGTTACGAAGACTTAAAAATTTCACGATCAGTAGCCACGGTTTAGGAGACCCTCCCTCTTTTAAATGGGACACTCACGGACATGTCTCTGCGTATTTGGTGCTCCCGGTACCTGCGTTCGCTGATCCTGATAAATGACGAAGAAACATCGATTCTGAATGAAACCGATAAGCAAATATCAGCAAAACGATAAAATGTCGCCGGAGAAGAGCTTGGGTTGCCTCCCAGAAAGCAGCTATGTTTAATGTCGTTGCTTCGGCGACCTTTGAATCTCGATGTGCTTTCGGGGAACCCCAGAAACTCGTATAACCGCTTCACGGTGCCGTCACGTCTGATCGAAAGGTAATCGCGCCCTCGTATTGTCCTCAAAATATGAAAGCTGCTTAGTTGGGTGGTGGCGTAGATATTTCTCCCGAGATGTGTGACCTCGGCTCCACCATGAAAGATTTTGTTGTTGTGAAAGGCGGACCATCGAACCCGATTTTCTGGGAAAAGTTTTGGCGAGTGAGCAATAGAACTTCTTTGTCTGTAGTGAACTCCTTCACGGTGATGTGTTTATCATGCGAACTTTGTGTTTCCTTGTAAATACGGGCATTTTCATAGCCAGTTTCTGAATTCATCTAGTTCTTGAAATTTGCGCGATGGCTTCTCCTTGGGTGGTGCGTCATGTTGACTCTGGAGTCGCCCGGTGGGCGTGCTCCGATTCGGCGGAAGATGGCGTGCTTTGCCGTACCTGCTAGTTTGAGCGGTGACATACGAGGTTTTAAGCCATTTATGCGGTATGCGAAGTGCATCTTGATTTTAGACAATCTTTTTGGGAGCTGTTGTTTGTCTTCTCGAATAGACTTAATTTCTCGATTTGACACCTCTGCTAGCCCGTTTGTTGCGGGTAATATGCGAAGATGTGCGATAACATGCTGTAAAACCTTGATGCCTTATTGCGAAATGAGTACCATTATCGTGATGTCGGTGCTAGGGGTTCGTCGTGAGAATGTGGCTGCGAAGAAATTGAGCCCACTTTACCTTGGCATCGTTAGTGCGAGTCGGAATGGCTTGGCCAGCCGAGACATAGTCTGGCCAGGTAGGATATCTGAGGTTGTTGTAAGATGGAGGAAATGGTCCCATGAAATCCGGCCCCATAAGTCAAATAGCTCTGCTTCCCGGAATGGGGTGTGGCGGTTCGATCTTAAATACCACCCATTCGTTGACATTGTCACATGTGGATACGAAGTGAGCATCTTTAAATAAGGTAAGCAGTAGAAGCTTGTGGAAGCTTTGGGCTATTTGTTCGTTGGCCACCAAAATGTCCACCACGGGGTAAGTGTGGCGTGGTTTAAATACTTTATTCATTTCATCCTCGGGCGCACATCTCAGAATCCACTGGTGTGTGATATTTTGTAGAGGATTAGCTCCTCCCGATGGTAGTTTTAAGTGAGTAACCCTCTTACGTTGATAGTTAAATTAGGAGGGATTACCTTAGCCACCAAATAATTCACATAATCTGCAAACCATGGGCGCCCTCTTGTCCTCGATAGCTAGAAAGTTTCTGCGTCAAGGTGGTATTCACTTGAACATCATCGCGCGCTCGATCGTGAAAGATGATGCGCGGCTGGGTTCTGCCGGTGCCTTTCTTGTCTTTAATCTACGACATCAAATTCTTGCGGCAAACCCACCGGATTAATCGAGTTTGGCATCTTTCTTAGTCGCCGGGTATTTAATGGCGGTGTCCGGTGTGAACTCTTACCTTGTTACGTCAGATAAGGCTGAATTTGTGACAATGGCAAAGTTCTTTTTACTGTAGTGGCGTAATTCAAGCGAGCATCATTCAAAGTTCTCTTTGGCATAGTAGATTACTTGGAAAATTTTCTCGTTTACGCCGACAACGCCCCGTAGCGAAAATAACTGCGTCATACGTAAGTTCGAAGGGCAATGCAGACCCACGACGATAGGGTGTCGACTTATTCTTGACAGCGAAAATGCATGCGAACCTTTGCGAATCGAGCTTCGAATGGGACCCCTTGGACGAAGGTTAGACAACGGTTTGCGATTTTGAGAGAAATCCTTTATAGGCGCACGTAAAATCGGTATACTAAAAGCTTCTAATCCCTTTTCTTGATGAGGTGGAGGTAACTTTTGATTGCTTGATCTTAGCTCTGTCACACCTACATTCCTCGTCTTTGTCAGATAATAAGTGCGATACCTCTTGTACCATAAAATGGCACTTCTCCGATTTAGTACTAAGTTGGTCTCTCGCATCTTATCAAAGCGTCTCGAAATTCTCGGGCGGTTATCAGGTAGATTTGCCCGTCTGAAATCATCCATGAAGATTTCGATTATCTTCTGACCGTGTCGGAGAAGATGGCCATCATATCTTTGAAATGTGCGGTGCATTGCCGCGATCAGGCATCACTTTGAAGGCGAATGTACCATAGGGACATGTGAATGTCGTCTTCTCCTGATCCTCAGGGGCTATAGCGATTTGGTTGTAGCCGAATTATCCATCAGCGATAATGAACCATGGCCATTGTCGATCGACGCTCGATCTAGAAGCGTGGGAAATGATCTTTTGGGTGGCTTTGTTCGGTTCGTGTCGATCTGAATCCTCCACCGTGAAACGTTCACCGGCGATAATATGTTGTTCTCGCGTTCTTATGGTATTGTTCCTCGCTCTTGGTACCGCGAAGTGGGTAACCCGTACACTTGTCACGAAATAGGATAAATTACCGTGTCGACCCGTTTCAATACCTCTTTTTCGGACCACCTCTTTCATTGTTGGATTCGACCTCATTGTGCTTCCGAAGGTTATGCCCGTCTTCGAGCAAAATGCGATGCATGCGTGGAAGGCGAATCCACTTCAAATCAATTTAGAGACCATCCAGCGCATTTTATGATCTCTAAGACCCTGATAACTTCTCCTCCTCCCCAATTCGATGAGGATGCTGAAATGATCCTTACCGTAAAGTGGAAGTACCCAAGGTATGCATACTTGAATGGTAGAGTAGGGGTTTTGCTCCGTCTTGGGTGGTTGTTCCCGCAGACAACCTTTGGCGTCTTGGCCCTTCACAGAGATTCGAGTATTTCCTCTTATTAGGTCGAAAGAGTCTAGCCATTTAACATATTCCTACGCACTCTTATTTCGTGTTCTCTCGGAATCATTCTCATTAGGCTAACTCCGAAGGGTGGTGAGACCACTTTAATTTGAACATATAGCCTCTCTTATCTACGCCGTGAAATGAAGTATCACTCTCTGTTTGGATGTCTCCTTTGCTTGAACACGTTGAACTTGACCGTCGTCTGTACTCTCGATTTGGATTCCCTCTCTGAACATCGATCACATTGCCTTTTCATAGGTTCTTTAGAAAGCAGTCTGAGATTATGGGTATTTCTTTATCTTCTTCCATTATAAATATGGTGAAATCTGCTTGGGAAGATAAACTTATCAACCTTCGCAAGGACATCTTATTACTCCTCTCGGATGTTTCAAAGATGCGTCGGCCCGGGGCGAAGTGTGGTGTAGTTGGACGAGCCTACTTGATCTGCAGTTTCAAAATTGATAAGGCGTGAGATTAATGCGCCCCCAGTCCACGAAGAGCTCTCTCGAAGATAGCATTTCCAATGGTGTGGAATAGTGAAAGCGCACGGGTCTTTAAGCTTTTGTGGCGAAGCTTCCTGCAAATATGTGTACATTCTCAGTTAAGTTAAGCTGTTTGAGAAGTCGACCAATCTTACTCTTTTGAGAGACGGTATGTCTTTCGTAACTTCACATAGCGTGCATTTGTTCGAGCATCGACAAATGGGATATTGATGTGTAGCTTTTAAACTTCCATGAATTTAGTGGCTTGCTTATCCGACATGCTTCTTTAAATGTGGATATGGAATTGGTAGGTTGGCCTTTGCCCGGTGGAGTTGTCTGTGGGGCTGCTTCTCGTTAGGTTGATCTTTATCTGCGCCCGTCATTACGCTTTATGGCTGGATGACCTTCTCCCGATCTCTAGCGTTCTCTGGCGGGGTTTGTGGCGTATTTCCCGATTCCTTCACTTCTCGGCATATTGCTTTAACATGTTCATTCCCGTCTCTTCTTGGGTTTACCGAATTGCAATGTGAACGGCTGCCTTCGGTTCAATAAGTTTGCCATTTAACCCATTTGTACCTCCAATTTCTCGGTGTCTTTGCTCCAGTTTGTTCGGTGGGTTGCTGTTGTATCGTCGCCTTGGTCTCATTCATGGCCAGTGTGAGAGTTAACATCACGGGCGAGGCTTGTTACAGAAATCACGCTACCGAAGTGGTTCCGCGGCTTCGATTGCGATGGCATGTTATTACGATTATTTCTCCGTCCGTACCGCCCGACATTCACGTGTTCGATTAATTATTCGCGCGCCAGCCTTGATTTTGATTTTGATAGTTGTTTCTATCGCGTCGCTAACTGGCGTGATTGATTACGATTGAACCTCGTCATCACCGGGCACGCTCACGGTTTGATTCGACGATACGTCTTGTCGCGTCCTCCACCGAATTCACCTGACTCCGTGGGTGAAGTGCGTATGGCATTCGTGTACCTTCTTGTCTGGTCATTTGCTTGATCATTTGTCTCGACATGATTAACAGTTGTTGAGAACCTCATTATACATTGCCACACCCCAAATGGCTTTCTTGTGTAGTCTTATACCCCAGGCCAGCGGTTGTGTTGGTTGCGGCATCTTCCGAATTTCATACGGCAATTAGTGGTTTCTTCATTAGTGCTCCTCCGTGGGACATCGATCCGCATTCTAGTAGCGTTCCTCGACCCAGTTATAGAAAGTATGGACTTGCATCCACATCTGGTTGGTACGTGATGCGGGCACTCTTGTAGTCGTGAAGTCTGTCCCATGCTCTGCGGGTTCTCCTCCTCTGATTTACTTGAATTGATCTCTTGCACCAAGTTGTGCGATTTCGAGAAATTAGGAAGAACTTGGTCGGGAATTTTTTGCCTTTAGATGGATTCCACGGGTGTGAATCGGTGGTGACTTGTTAGCGGTCTTGGCTCAGATCACTGGTGAGGTGGAAAAGCCTCCCGCACGAGTGCCCGGTAACCACATTTGTGCGATCATTATCCGCGGACTTGAGGAAGTTGGTCAGATGCATATTCGGGTTCTCGTGGGAGTAGTCCATGAAGCAATGATATATTCTATGCTTGCTATCACAGCCAATATTCTTGACTTCGATTCGAAGTTGTTTGCTGAATGGGTGGTCGTCGATGGTATCTGAACCATTTGTGAGGCGAGAGTCTGAGCTCTTTGTGACATGTATGGATCATCTGTTTGTATCGCGGCTGGGTGCTTGATTCATATGATTACTATTTCGGCCTCTCGGGCTCCGTTTGCTGAGCTCGAGATCCTGCTCTTCATTATCACCCATGTTTGCCTTACAAATTTACGATCTGTTCGGTTCTCTGTTCTCGGCGTGATGCGTGTAAAGTTCTTTACGGCCGGGGATCAAACGAGGTGGTGACTGGTCTGTCGTCGCATGTACTCGCTGAAACTTAAGCCTTGATCACCCACGACACGCGATACCGATTACCGGCCTTGTAATCTGAATAAAAACAAAAAATTTAGGTAATATCCGATTGTTTTATTCTCTCACATATCAATCTAAACTGTTCCGTATGGCAAAAACTTGATAAGTGCGTGGTGTGTAAATATCACGCTATCTGTATGAATGCGCTCGTCGCCAGTAATATAGTGTACGAGTGCGGATATCGATCAGCGGGGACGGGAGAATTGAATCTAAGATATTGCTTTTAGATATTATACGAGTGAGCGTATTGTGAAAGAATCAAATGTGTGAATTCCAACTCATGATCGATCTTGCGAATTCTTGTGTATTGAAGACTAGAATTTATGTCTCCCCACATACGTTCGATGGATTATTTCTTAAAGATGAAATTATTTAGTTTATTTTATGATTTCTTAATGACTAGGTGATCGTATGCGAGATACCTCTCTCGAGGTGTATTCGCTATCTCGGTAGTAGAGTTGGGTATATCTCATCGATTCGGTCTTCCGCTCTTAAATGTTAACTTTTATTTGCCGCGCCGGGTCGGGAATATCTCATTCCATAGGCTGACGAAAATTTCTGCTCGTATCTACTAGGTATCCTCATCTCTCGAATCTGGATCTCGCATGACATCTGTGTTGGCGAAACATTACCATGTAATTGATCTACAAATGTAAGCGAGATAATAACAAATCATAAATATCTAAATAATATAAATTAATCCTTTAATCCATCCAGCTGTGACAGGGTTCATGAATACCAGGTAGATGCAGAACATGATGATCGCTGAAAGCAGTATGTGATATATAAAACATAAGTTCCGTTGTCTAAATCAAAGAAACAATCACGAAATCCGGGTTCTTCTTGAGGTGTCACTCTTGCTCTGATTTCGATTATGCGGCTTCGTACCATTCCCCGTGCCTTGGTCGAACCGTGGTGCCGCTTTAAATGATGAGGTCGCAGTTCGCGGCGTCGCTGACGTTCTGTGTCGCTGACGTTGGTATCGCGGCGTTGAGGCGTTGAGGCGTTCACGGTTGATATTGACCTGTATTGGTTGATGACGTCGCGGCGTTGGGGCGTCACGGCGATGGGGGCGTCGCGGCGTGCGACCACTCTGCATTGCTCTCCGTTGCTCGATTTGCCTCCACAGTTTGCTCTTTTCACATCATCTGCTGCTTTGCATTCATAGAATCGATCCGCCCCCTTTCGAGATATCAAGCTGAAAAAATACATATTTAACCTTCAAAATAACGCTAAAAACCTAAGAAAGACGTAGGTATACTATGAGTGTTTCAGGCACTCATCAGTTTCCCTCATCACTAATGATTGATTTGGGTGCTCCAAATCTACTCAAAATATTTCTTTGTATAAACCCAACCACCGTGCTGGCATCATTTCTAAGACAAACTATTGCTTCCACCCATTTGGATACATAATCTATAGCTAGGAGAATGTAAAGATTTCCAAATGAGGTTGGAAAAGGTCCCATGAAGGCTATCCCCCATACATAAAAAATCTGCACCATCAGGATTCTCTATAGGGGCATCTCATTTCTTCTGCTTATGTTGCTCATTCTCTGACATTTATCATAGTGTTTTACCCATTCAAAACAGTCCTTGAATAGGGTAGGCCAATAAAAACCTGATTGGAGAAATTTATGGGTTGTTCTGTCTCTTTCAAAGTGTCCTCCATATGGTGATGCATGACATTTATCAATAATTCCACCTTGTTTTGTTTTTGGCACACATCTCCTTATAATCATATTTGCTCATCTTATGAAAAGTAGTGGGTCATCCTAAATATAAAATCTGCTATAAGTTCTCAATTTTCTTCTTTATTGGTAGTTGAACTCGGGTGGCACAATTCCACAAGCTAAGTAATTCATGATATCAACATACCAGGGTACTTGGGCTGAAAACAAAAATAGCTGCTCATTAGGAAAATTTTCTTATATTTCAATTTCCCTTTCTTCTTCAATAGTCATTTCCAATCTAGACAAGTGATCAATTATCACATTGTCACTACTCTTCTTGTCTTTGATCTCCAAATCAAACTCTTGCAACAGTAATACCCATCTGATCAGTCTTGATTTGGCATCCTTCTTTGCCATCAGATATTTAATAGTAGCATGATCAGTGTGTATTATTACATGGGACCACAGTATATAAGGCCTAAATTTTTCACAAGCAAACACCATTGCCAACATCTCCTTTTCTGTGGTAGAGTAATTCTCTTGTACCTCATTGAAGGTTTTGTTGGCATAATATATAGCCTTAAATATATTTTCAGTTATTTTTCCCAATACAACTCCCATTGCATAATCACTGGCATCACACATAATTTCGAACTCCTTATTCCAGTAAAGTATCACCATAATGGGACCTGTAACCAATCTGGTTTTAATTTCATCAAATGCAGCTTTGCATGATTTATTAAAATCAAAATTTGCATCTTTCTCTAGTAGTGTGCATAATGAATTACATAGATTTTTGAAGTCCATATGAATCTTATAAAAACCGGCATGTCTAGGAAACTTCTTATCCCTTGATTGTTGTAGGTGGCATGAGAGTTTTTATGATAGCGACTTTGCTTGAGTGCGCCAGCTTTAGGCTGCGAAATTTTGTGCCCCCCGAAAGCAATACCCTTTGTTACATGAAATGACATTTTTCCTAATTCAAAAATTTAGAATTCTTGTCTTGACACCTACGAATCTTGTTCCAAATTTTCCAAACAATTCTCAAAAATGGACCATATCTTAAGAAGTCATCCATGAAGATCTCCGTAGCCTCTTTCCACGAGTGCGAAAACATAGACATCCTTACCGCTTGAAAGTGGCGGGAGCATTACATAATCAGGCATCCTTAAATTAATGGTCTTTAAGGACATGTGAATGTAGTTTCTCAGATCCTTTGGGGCTATGGCAATGCGGTTGCCAACTAGAATATCCATGGCAGTATAATGGGGTGTCCTGGCAACGTAAACATTTGGTCGATGAAGGTGAGGATAATGATCCTTTAAGTATGATGTTTAGTTTTACGCCAATCCCATACGCCACCTTGCATCATATCCACGATTCTCGGCAAGGGATAATTCATTCTTCTCATTTATGATCACGGTGAATTCACCGCTTCTTGGGAACCACGTAGATTGGACTCACCGAAATTTGTTTAGTTGCATATATGAACTGCGTTCGACCATTTGATTCTTTTAAGACAACTTCTTTCATTACTGAATTCAGCCTTCTTTGATGTTCAATGAAAGTCTATGCATTGTCTTCCAAAAGGATCTTGTGTATGCATATAGAAGGATTGATTTTTTTCAAATCTTCTATAGACCAAGCTATTGCTTCCTTGTATTTTCTAAGAATCTCCAACAAATTTTGTTCTTCAAGCTCGATCATCTCAGTAAAATAGCTGTTAGTTCTCTTTCTTGTTTTCTGATACTAAATTGACTGATTCTTTTGAATCAGAACCCTCCGTGTTTACCAATATTCTCTTCCATAATTGTTCAGATTTTGTATTATTTTCGCCAATCACGGCGCCTCTTTTAATTTAAAATTGGGTTTAGAAATTCAACATCAAGATGCTTTCGAATCTTCGGAAATTCATCTCATTCTCATTCATTGAACTCTGAATTTTACAATCATTTATCGATTCGAACTAATGGGAATTTTTGTTTACTGATCTCACGTCGGCACCCAGCAAATTTTGGTTGTTTTGAGTATGATTGAGATTGAAGTGGCACTCATCTCCGGCCTTGTCGATTCTCCTTTCTTCACATCTATCAAGTTGCTCCTGTAGCTAGTAAAGGCCTTCTAGCAGTGAGTAGGACTTGTTTTTCTTACATGTCAGTAACACAAAGTCCATTGGAAAAATGAACTTTCCCACTTTGATCAGCACATCTTCAAGAATGCCCTTAGGATGGGCTAAAGTTATGTCTGCCATCTGCAGGGTTATGGCTGTGGGAGTAAGCTCCCCCAAATTGAGTCTCTTAACCACATATAAGGGCATCAAGTTGATACTGGCTCCAGAATCACACAATGCTTTTCCCATATCAGAATTCCCTATTTTGTAAGGAATAATGAAAGGCGCTAGATCTGCATTTTCATTGGTAGATTTTGGATAAGCGCTGCGGATTCTTTGTCATCTCCTTACTCCTTTTTGATAAATTTTCTTTTTCTGATTAATATATCTTTCATAAATTTAGCATAGTGAGACATTTGAGTCAGTGCCTAAAAAAAAAAAAGGATATTGATCTCTATCTTCTTAAACATGTTCAAGAATCTACAAAGTTCTCTTCGACTTAGCCATGGCCTGCGGGAATGGTACTTAAGGATTGTAAGCGAGCTCTTCCTTCTTCCTTAGATCTCCTCTTTGACTTCTTTGCTTTTGTTGCGTTTTGTTGTTCACATCACTTTTAATGACCACAGTATCTTGCTTGATTCTTCTCTAATTTCTACATGTCACCCTTCCTTAGTTTTCTTCTTATCTGCTTCTTTTCTACTTTATATCTCTCTTCCACTTCTTAGAGTTACTGCCATGCAATCCTTTGGATTCTACCTCGTGTCACTTGCGATAGCATCCTTGGACTGATTCTGCATTACTAGGGCCAGTTGCCCTACTTGTGTCTCCAGATTCTTCTGAGAGGCTTTTGTGTTATCCTGAAACACAGTTGTGTTTGCCTGGAATATTGCTAAGTCAGCAAACTTCTTCTCATGAATGTTTAGCAGTCTCTTATTTTCTTCCATGAAAGCAAGCATCTAATCTTCGAAGGAACTAGATCTCCTTTGCCCACGATTTTATGCTCTTTGACTTTAACTGGTTCTTTGCATTGTTGTTGTTGGAACGGGTGAAGCATAATGTTGTTGAAAATTACGCGAGTCTTTGACCTTCTTGAGTACTCATCTTCCATATGAGAAATTTTCATGGTTCATGAGTGCTGGTGTGTAATGAGTTGGCAAGTTGAAGTTGGGCTTAAAGTTGTAATTCCTATTAGCATTGAGATACCGTGCCTCCTAAACTTGGTAGGGACCCTCATGGGCTAGTCCCTCTTCAGCGCTATTCCTTTTCTCACCTCCATCTACTGTTCCCACTTCATGTGCTGAATGCATTATTCTCTCATTGTTCCTAAATCTTGTTCGTGATGCATCGACTTTGCTTATGGCGGAATCATAGATGAAACTCTATACACCATTCCGTTTTATTCTAATATAGGGACTCAAATGAACTTTTAGCAGTCCGTTTATGAGATCTTTAATAAGTGCTTTGCCTCTTCAACACTTTTAATATAGCTCTGATATTTTATCTGTCTCTGCCCAAGAACTGGATATTGGAATGATAAAAAATATCCATATGAGTGGTTAGATCTATTCCATGCATTGGGAATCTTTTCAATAGTCTCTTGTATCTCTCACATGCATTGTAAAGACTTTCATCCTCTCCTTGCTTGAATACTATGATTTCCCCTATCCTTTCAGAAGTGAGGGCAGAAGGGAAAAATCTGCTCATATAAGCCTCCACTAACTCTTCCAAATTGTTCACTGATCCAACAGGCAGTGATTCAAACCATGTTGTTGCTACATCTCTCAGTGAAAATGATAACAATTGTAACTTGATCACTTTAGGTCTCACCCCATTCAGCTTGACTGTATTTGCCATCCTCATGAATCTTCCCATATGCTCATTGGGGTCTTCACTAGGATGCCCAATCAATTGATGTTCTTTGCACGTATGATCAAAGTGCGACTTTAGTTAAATCGTTGGCTTCTCCCTGATAGAGTTGTCTCATGATGAAATGTTCTTGAATAACTAGCCTCCAAAAGTCCTCCATAGTCATTTACCTATGAGTTCTATCTGCTTCTGCTTCTTCTGGAATAGGTTGCAATCTTTCTTTCTAATTTGCCATAGTTGATTATTCGACACTTTTAACTTTTCTCAGATTCCTTAGTGTTCTTTCCAGTTTTGTATCCAAATGCAGCAAATTTGCTTCTAGTTTTTTGTGCATTTAAAATCTTCTTAAAATAGAAACACATTGAGATCAAATTAAATATGTGGAAAACATTTATATCAATTTAAGCTCATAAAAAAAATTTCAGTAGCTTACTCAGCTATTGTAGTTAAAAACTATTTTTGTGATTTTTCTGAAATTTATGATAAAATTGAGAAAAATGTTCAAATTAGTAATTCTCTCTTTGGTTAGAATATTGATCTTTAAATTCAACATTTTTCATCCCTGGAAACGGTGCCAAAAACTTGTTATTGACCAAATTGTATATACCAAATTTATGACACTGCCACCAAAGGACTATGATCTAATCCCCGGCAACAACACCAAAAACTTGTTATACTACTTTCCAATAAAAATATGTTTAACCCTTTTTTGGAATGGGTTCATGTAAAAAATAGTTTTGGTCTAATTCACTGCAAGTGCACTGGTCATACAAGTAATAAAAGTGGGTTTTATGTCCAGATATCATTCCCACGAGGATTGATTGACAAATCTAAAGATTAATTACCCCATTTACTCAAGAGTCTTACTATTTGAACTCCAATGTTCAAAAATGATTTGTTAAAACTAAAGTGAAGTAATATTAAAAGAATTTTAATAGTATACATAAAGAATTGATAAAGTGGGACGAGAGTTCGAGTGAAGGCGACAAGCAGGAAATAGACTAATGAACAATTACTTGATTTACGCATCATTTTCATTAAAGCTCGACCATTAGTTGGAAGAATTTGAATTTGCAGATGCAATATGTAATATAGTTTCGATTTCTCCATCAACTCCACATTTCACTAATTAGAGATTCATGTTCCTTTTAGACACATGGATCTAATTAGTTACTTGTAGGATATAATCCTCTTTTTAAGATTTGAGTATTTTTCCTTTTCCATACTTCATACTCAACGCTTAAGAATGAAGAATACTTGCTCCCATAGACAGGATATTACAAGCCTTCTCAAATTTAACTGGCATCTCATCCTTCGAATATGATGAAATTCTCCATCCCCTTGATTAGATATGTGCTAACACGGGATCAAGATCCTTTCATTAGAAAGAGGAGAAACCTCTGGCGATTAAGCGATACTTGACGACTATCCTCACACCATCGATAAGTTGAAGTAGTCTTTAGTAATCTTCCGGAGTTCGTGGTTTTCAGAATATTAGTCTATCATACCCCCGATGCGAAAGATATAAAGTACTCGAGGAATCTCCATCTGTGTCCTTTCAGAGGTCTCACGAAATTAGAGCAAGATACGATCCTTTGTTTTGAATTTGCAATTGCTAGTACAAGATAGTTAAGTTTAAAATAATATCTTGCTTGATCGAATAAATTCAAGAATTCTAACTATGAGCGTTTGCAATTTGTGCGAAAAATAACAATCACAACTGACCCATTCTAGAGGAGCTTAATCTTTCAAAGCGGTTCCTCATGTCAGCGACTAACTAATCAAGAAAATTCCTTTGGCTATGACAATTGAAATAAATGAACTCTAGAAATTTTCCAAACTCCATTTAAATCAAACAGTAATGAGAAAGAAAATTTTATAATAAATCCAGCTTGAAGCTACACACCATTTCACTACTAAATTCTAGAAAAAAAAAGAAAAAAAAGAAAGAAAACTAGCTAAAAGCTACGCTAAAACAAAATCTACTAAAAAGGAAATAAAAGAAAAATAATATACAAAAGAAATATCATTTACCCGAGTTCTGGTTTTTTGTGGAAGAGCTGGACACGAGTGTTTAGATGCGTGTCTGTTATAGATTTTCCAATGACGGGCTGCACTTCAAGGCTACTTTTGTGGATCCCCAAAAATTCTAGCTCTATTGGTTGTTCTGTCGCAACATAGGTTTCATCTTTGTTCCCTATATCTTGTCGTGACTTGCAGTTTTTGTCGCGATAGGTTTTTTATGCTTTCTTCTTGGATTCTATCACGACATAAAATCTTTTTGTCGCGACAGAGATTTCTGTCTTCTGTTCTTCCACTATGTCGCGACATTCTTTGCTATGTCATGACAAACTTCTCTGGGGTTCTTCTCTTCCTTTGTCGCGACAATATTTTCTTTTTTTGAGATAGAGTTTCTCACAGTTACATGTTTTTGTTGTTGCGATATACTTTTTCTTTGTCGCGACATAGTCTTATTGCCTTGCACTGTTGAAGCTGAACTATGAGACGTGACAGAGTTGTAAGGTGTTGCGACAATATCACTTCCTTTGTCTTTGTCGTTGAATGAATTGTTTGTTGTAACATAGAAATCTTCGTTGCGACAAATTTGTCTTGGCTTGTCTCAATTCTCTTTCATTTTCTATCACAACATAATTTTTCTTTGTTGCGACAGAAATCTTTTACTCTGCAGCTTTTATTGTTGCGGCATAAAAATCTTTTGCGCTAAAAATATTTTGCCTTCAGTTCTTCATTATGTTCGCAACATAAAACTTATGTGTCGTAACATTATTCTTGTACTATTTTTCAATTTTTGTCGCGACATAGATTTCTTTAATATGACAAAGTTCCTCGACTATACATTGTGTTTGTCGCGACATAAAACTTCTTTGTCGCGACAAAGTTTTGTTATTTTTCATTGTGAACTCTGAATTTTGTGTTGTAATAGAAATCACGCCCAGGCTTGTCACATCTTGGCTTTGTCATGGCGTAAAACATTTGTCGCCCATTGGCTTATCTTGCTAACTCACGCCATTTTTGTCTTGATAGAGTTGTCTTTTGTTGCGACAGAGTTCATCTGTGATCTTCATTCTTTTATGTTGCGACAGAGTAAGAAAAGTCGCGACAAAATTCCACTGTCATTTGCTTTGATCAATGTCGCACATAGTAAAGAATGACGCGATATTCTTCTTCACTAGCTTCTTCAGCAATGTCGCGGCATAAAAATCTTTTGTCGCGACAAAGTTTTGTTTCTTGATTGAGTCTGCTTGTTGCGACGTAGCTTCTGTTGGTTCCTTTGAGATTCTGTTGCATCATTTTGAAAGTATGTCGCGATAGAAATTTTTACCTTGGCCAATTTTTTTGCTTTTCTTGCTGAAATTGTCTATTTTTTATTTAAAACCTGCAAAACACAATGTTGGTGAATATTCCATAATTTAGCATTAAAATGAATCATAAACTGCCAAAAATATGCTAGAAAAATGGATTAAAGATATATGAGTTTAGGACTCATCAATTGTAAGAAAGACTCGAGTATGGATTCTTGAAGAGTTGAATAATACTTAATCACGTGTATTGAGAAAGATACTTTGGGTAAATAAGCATTTCTTTTCCTTTTAAGGTTGATGTCTCCTATATGGCCTATGTAAGATTTGTATTGGAACTCCCACCATCAATGTGCTTTAAGTTGCAAGGTCCGTTCACCTATATGAATTATTCTCTATTTGAATTATTAGGATGATGTTTGTAATGAGTTAAGCCCAATATGAGCGAGTAGGAGATGTTGTGTAACACCCATTTTTAGTCGACGTTAGGTGGTCGACCCCGGATCAGGGATGCTCACGATGCCAACTATATCACTTTATCAAAATCATTTATCAAAAACACTTGTGAGCGTTACGACAGTTGGCATAAAAACCGCTGGAAATATGGGAGCGTTTTAAAGGGGTAGGCTCATTAACGTGCATTTATCTGAAGTATAGTTCTTATAAAGGCATTGATAGGCTAGAAAAGCGTGATGTGTATATATGTACACCTATGTGAGAGCGAGTGCATGTTATTACAGGACGGAGCATGTCTGAATTTATAACCTTTATCGCGAAAATTGTTAATACAATCCGTGTGTGTGAAATAAAACTTGTTGGTAGTATATGTCTTAATTTAATTGATTAGTTCGAAGATTGTTTCAATTAGATAAATTGTTTCTTGAGTGGTTTTGATCGTTATCTTTGCCGAGTGCAGGTCGAGACAAAGTAAATTGGATTTAAGTCAGGATATCGATCTCACACGGGAGATCTCAGGGTACTGTCAGCTACCCCCGGCTTCTTTCGAAGCTACATACTATTTGGACTATAATGGACAATTTGAATAAGCGTAAGAAAACCTTGAAATAATGAAAACCTAAAATAATATGAATGAATAACAAATGAATGACTATTTGAAATAATGAAATGACAAATTTAGATTGAGCAGGTTATACGTAAAGAGAACATTGAGAAAATAAAGCTATTGTGAAGAATCAATTCTACGGCTTGTATGGTAATTTTTGCTTTTTGAACCACAGATTTTAAAACTAGTCGAGGAATGTGATGGTGCGAAATTTGGATCTCTCAGGCCATCGTTCATCATCTCACCTTCAGTTTCTCGGGCTATACGAGTGGGGCAGATAACTACTTTTAATCTGGGTAGCCTTGTTGGGTATTTTCTTTCTCGATACTTCATACCCGTAACATGAATTTGTCAAACCTTAGCTCCTTTGTATAGTCATTGCATGAGTTTACACCATACTTGGTTTCCTCTTCCTCCAAAATTAGAACGACTCCTTCTTTCCTTGATTAGGTCGTTCTTATGGCGAGTTGAATTCACGATTCGGGTGTGAGCGAACTCTGCATGCTTAAATTGATAACTCCTCAACTCATTCTCGATTTCAAGTGAGAAGAGGGATGTATCAGTTTAATTACACGAGCACATTAGATCATCAATATCGGGTTCCACGTACCTTCCGGAAATTATTCATCACTCTCGGGAATGCCTTCTGCATTGTCACTTTCAGAGGGCTTCACGGAAATCGGCTTGGAGCGACCGGGTTATGGGTATAAGAAGTGACATTGGGATCGATTCAGAAATCAGCAAAACCGACAAATTCGAATTATAAAGCGAAGTTAGCCGATAATGAATAAAATTACGCGGAAAGATAATTTCGATAATAAGCGTCATTTGATGGAAGTTGGGTTTCTAAATCCTTTGGATTACACCATACATTGGCTTCAAGCGATCAAAGCCTTGTAAATGTCGGAAAGCTGGTAGTTCGAAATCAAAATTTTCTCTGAATTCAAAGCTACAGACGGTAATTTGAAGAAATATAAATGCGCATTGGCTTCACCGCTACGGCTAACGTTGAATCGAATTTGAATGAAATACAAGCTAATAAAAATAAAAAAGCGAAGAAAAGAAAAGAAAAAGAAAATTAAAATCTGAGAGCCTTGATGCGAATCTCTCCTTGATCGCGAGAGGCTGCGCGTTCGACCATTAGCGACCCCGTATTTATAGGGTTACGAGGTTGGGCCTAATTTGATGCACTTCTTTTTTGGTACGAGTTTAAAATGCTTTAGTTGGTTGTTGATGTCGCGACATCGATTCTTGTCGTGACCTCATTCTTTAGTCATGTCGCGGAGTCTTTGTTTGGTGCATAGCGTGTCTTTGAATTGTAGGCGATCATCGCGGCGAAACCCAAAGTGTCGCGACCTTAAGCGTGTGCATTTGATGTTGCGGCGATTGGATGTTATCGCGACCTCTTTCTCTCGCCAGTGGCTGTGACCTACGGATGTTGTCGCGACCTCGAGAATCTTTGGTGATGTCGCGACAACCTGGTGTTGTCGCGACCTTCTTCTCTTACCAATGTTGTCGCGACCACTGAATGATGTCGCGACTTCCCTTCTGCGTAGTTGATGTCGCGACAGCTTGATCTTGTCATGACCTTCTTTTTAATGCATCTGATGTTGCAACCATTAGTTTCGCCTGGCGATATCACGGTATTTGCAACCCGGTCGCGAAGTCGCGGCCGCTAACTGAAGCGATGTTCGCGACCTAAATGTTCGATCCAATTTTTTAGCTCACAGCCATGACTTCTTTTTTGGTGTGTGACTTATCGTATCCAACATCTTGAGTTAGAGATGCAGTACGACATGAATTGATGTCGTGACATCATTTCTCTTCTTCTTCATGTTCACGGTTGTTTGACCTTGAGCTCCTTTCACCAAAGCTGGCTTTTGTCTTAATTATCGCTGATTTACTTATTTGGACCTTTATAATTAGTAACTCGAAGATGCATTTTTGATTGTTGCCAGCTTCCACGACATCAAATTCCTTAATTCTTTTGCGCTTCTCTTGCTGCGGCTTCCTTGACCCCATGCCGATATTTGCAGCCACATTCACTCATTTTCACATTTTCTTTTTCTTTGTTCTGTTTTTGGCAATTAGGTGAGGTATTCCATCTTCACACGCATATTGTCCAGTCTTTTATGTAAAAATCAATCGAAAAATGGACTGAAAATAGATGACTTTTAAGCTCATCGATTGCCGCGCGTCGCCTCAGTAATATAGTGTACCTGAAGTGCGGATATCGATCCAGGGGACAAGTGTGTTGAATCTGAGGTGGCCTTTGAATATACGGATGTAAGCTTTGGTGTGATTTACTAATATTTGGATTTAAACTAAACTAATGGATTCTTAATAAATTCTGTGTTGTGAGACTAGGGTTATGTCCACACTTACTTTTACACGATGGATTATTTCTGTAAATTACTATTAAAGTTTATTAAATGACTTATTGATGAAGGGTGATCGTGCTTCTGAGATACCCTTTCTCGAAAATTAATAGCTATCTCGCTGCAAGTATGGTTGAGTGTATCCTCACTTTATTTGGATATTTGAAAGCGCTTAAATGTTAACCTTAGTCGCCTTCGGAATCGAATATCTCACATTCAGAATTGTGAAATTGCTCTGATCGAGATCCACTGGACATCCTCATCTCTCGAATCTTGGATATCTAGTGCAGTCATGCCCGATGTTGGCGAGACACCACCATGTAAGTAAATCACGAGAAATGAAGCGGACTCACAACAAGGTATAAGCAATGGAATAATATAAATCTTTTAATCGCTCCATGCAATTGTAATGAGGTTCCATGACACCACTAGATATGGATTTAGAACACATGCGAATGTGAGTACACAAATATTTGCAATCTATCGAACATCGATTACTTACATCAGAAAAGAGAGAAAAATCTGAGTAGGGCTCTTAACTTCCAAGATCGAGGTCATTCTTTGCTCGATTTACGCCTTACTAGTTAGATACGATTTTTCGATGCCTCGGGTCGGTCCCAGTTTGCTTTTAATGATGGAGAGGCAAAGCTTCAGCGAAGCGTCGTGGCGATTCTGGCGTCACGGCGTTGGCGAAAATCGCGATGTTCTTTGCTTGTTGACTTTATTCTTGTTGACACGGCGTCGCGGCGTTGGGAGCGTCGCAAACTTGGGTCAAGGCCCAGGAACATGCGGCTTACCCTCTGCTCGAATGCTTCCAAAAACCCCGGACCTGAGTTCACACATAATACAAAAGCCGGATGTCGGGCTATAGAAATACTTAATTAAGCGTAAAATAAAAATTTGGAAACAAATACAAAATGAACTTGAGTATGACATGAGTGTTTTAGGCACTCATCAGGCATATTAAGCCTTTTCAAAATGATTTACAAATTAGATGTTTAGATGTTCAGAGTTCAAATTGTTTTTACAAAATATCAATGTTTAAAAAAATATAACGGGGTATATACTTATACGCCACAACTTTCTCTATGACTTTGCGCTTCTTGTTCTTGGCCTTCCTTCTTGCTTACTCGATACCTTCGCATAAATAAAAACTACATGCTAAGCATTTTCGCTTAGTGGTTCTATCTGATTATATTCTGATTCCCGGTTTAATATAAGAGCGTGCTTTTATATTAAGCCATACTTTACTTCATTCGCTGATCAATGTAAAAACATTCGCGCATTGTTTTCACATACTATTCATTTTACGGTTCATTGATCATCTATAATTATGCCTTTTCATATGCAACAAATCATTCAACAATTAAATTCATGAGATTCAAACGTACACTCTTAAAGATGTGTTTAGTTTACAAATCTCATTTTGGTTTCACTTAGCAAAGTTTGCTATATCACTTTGACTATACCATTTACATTCATGATGGATTCAACTTGGTGGATTTGTCCTTATTGTCGTTCGGTGAGATGATTACACACCTAACAATTTTGGTTCTACATCATGACGGATGCCGATTGGTGCATCATATTTTCACATGTTTTTACTTTACAAATCATTGATCATATCAAAATATGTGTTTCACATACTTTCACTTTACAATTCATTGATCATATCAAAATATGCACTTTCACATGCAACAAATTTATTTACCAATTCAATTCATTTAACTCAAATCCCATTCACACTCATCAAAGTTTGCTATGTCACTTTGACTAATCCATTTATTTTTCTGGCGGATTCCGCGGTGATCGTCTTGTGTATCATTCGACAATACCATATATCGCGCGAATCTGATAGGTGCACCTACGCCATGGGATATTACTTAATTTAGTTGCTTTCATGACGGATCTGCATTAGGTACATCGCCAGTGGTCATTTAATAATGTCATACGCCCATCGTGGCGGATATCGATTGGTGCACCGCCGTGTGGGGCGGTGAAACGGTTCGGTTTGCGCTTCATGGCCAGATGCCGGTGCATCTCGCCATATTGGTCATTCGGTATATCGATTCAATTTAAGATGTCAAGAGTTGACCAATTCGTTTGCAATTCAATTAATTACTCACATGCAATTAATTGTCAAACATTTCAAATATCATATTTCCAAATCCATATGATCTTTCGTAATAACGTTTCGAAATCACATTTCCAAATCCATATGCACTTTTGTAATAACGTTTCAATATATACTCATTCCAATACTCATTTCAGGTTTATTTAGTAAACTACCAAACACTTGAAATATGAATATAATTAGGTGAAACTAGACTAGCAGTACTTGAATCAGATTAGAATTTAGAAGAAGCCCAGTGAAGTACATTGACTCTCGTTTCTCTTTCTTCGATCTCGATCCTAGGTTAGGTGATCTTCATAAGCCCCTAGTCAAACATAAATACACCACTTTTAGTGGGTAAACATGTAAGACCCGAGAAAATTCCAATTTTCTGAAAAAGGGCAAAATGGTAATTTTGGTTAAAATCCAAAATTTTTCTAGATTTCGGATGACGAAACGGACTTCACCATTGGAATCGTCTCACGAAATATAGCTACCACGTCCAATTTCGTCGAATGAGATAGTTAAGATTTCAGTTTTCGAACTGCTTGGGATAAATCTAAGCGACTCGTGAAAGATATGATGACAAAAGTCACTACATATCATATGACACATATTGCATGATTAGTGAGAGGATGAGATGAATGGCCTAGATTGTGCCAAGTGTAAAAAATCAAGAAAAAAAGGGACACATTGGGAATTAATGAAAAGTTAAATAGTCATCTTCTTCATTTTGAAGAACAAATGGGCAGTGGACGTGTAGTAGCTGGGTTTTTGTGATTTTAGAGAGAGAAATAGCTCCTTATCTCTAGATTTGCGGCGAGAATCGGACGGGTTGGTTACCGACGGAGCGAAACCACCGAGTCGTCCTACTGTGATGAAACTGCGGCGTGAAGCGCTGATTTGGTGGGTTAAAATATTTCAAAGGTAGGGATCTTTTCCTACTGTATTATTCTTTGGCTAAGAGCCATGTAAATGGTTGGGGATGTTCGAGGCTTGGGATTCGAGTCGTGTTTTTGGTCTCAAAACATTGTTTCCCAGACAGTGGAGAAAATCCCGTTGTTGTAATGCATGAATAGTGCAGCGAGGTTTCCTTGTTCATGAATAGTGGCTTGTGATTTTTGGTGTGAATTTTTATGATATTAGTGATTCTGCAAATGAATTGCTTGTGTTTGTTAATTAGCCCATGTGAGCTAATTTTGGTGTTATTGATTGTGAATTTAATAACATGATTTATGTGGATTAATTATATTAGTATATACATGTTTTATATATTAGCATGAGTTGTTGGGATTGACATAATTTATTCCATATGCACTGGGGCATCCTAGAATATTAGGAGTGAGTGCATGACATGAAAGAAAACAAAGGAAAATGTTTAATGAAAGGAATTTTGTGGATTTTAGAAGAATTGCCTTGGAGAGTCGATCCAACGGATCACGGATGAGGACCATGGTATTTCGGACGTTATCCAGCGATTTGCCTCGGAGGGTAGTCCAATATATTTACCGAATGGTAGTAAGTTTTCGAGAACAAAAAACTTTTGTTTTGAAAACTGTGATTTTACTCACATTTGACGTAGGCATGTGTGAGGGAGTCGGTGAGGACTCGAGACATGGGTTAGGGCATGTAGACATTTGAGTAGGTTCATGTAATTGCTTGGATGTGATTGTTTGCCATGACATGTGCGCCGGTGGGGAGTAACCCGTGGAGCGGAAATTATCACTCTTGGGCTTTGCTTGCACATGGGGATCACTATTTCGAGTCGCCGGGGGAGTGTACAGGAGGACGACGCTCACTAGAGGCCGCGTTTAGAAGAAAGCTGGGTTGTGGCTTTGGTAGAGACTTTTGTATAACATGTATTAGAAACTCCAAATTTTAATATATGTTGAATTAAGAGTGATTTATTAACTCTTGAACTATGGTAATATAGTTGATGTATTTTGTGAGTATTGATGCAGGGGCTCAAGTGGCCAATTATTTTACTCGCATGTGGACCCGGTGTTGTCATTGTAAACTGTTTGGGACAGGTTGTATTTGGGTAGAGCTCCCCGTACAAGGACTGCGATTTTCGTGAGTGTTGGGTTGCAGGCATCACGAATATTCCCAACGGTTGGCGGGTTGTCATGAGACACGGTTTGGGGCGTCACCAAAACAGATTATCACATAGCGAATCTCACTTTGAATTTTAGAAGTGCGGTGCTTTTTCACTTAATTTCACTCTTATTTGAATCCCCATCAAACTTTTATTAGGGTCCCTAAACAATCGGTGTACGAATACGAAACTTAACAGTGCAAGGGGTACAAAAATAGGGTTGCTGGGAGCATTGGTATTGGTACCACTTTGATTGGGCACGTACTAGTCTCTGGAGTGAAGGGTGCCGGTACCAAATCCCCTACGCACGATGGGTATTATTACCAACTTTGGGTACACATTGCCCTTTGCGGGTCACCTTGAAATAGCCAGTTTTGCCATATCTCACTCACTTTTTCTTCAATAAACCTCATCAAATCTATCATACATCAAAACTCACCATGAAATCCACCCAAAACAACTCCAAAAGTGGTTTAGCACCAATAAAAACCCCATTTTTTTCCAAGTTAGGGCTTTTCCCCAAAATCAAAATCACAAAAGGGAAAGTTAGGGTTTTGTTTTCTTACCATAGCCTCTTCAAATCTTCACTTCTAAGTTGCTTGATCACAGAGGAGCAAGAAAATGGGAAGAAACCCAACCAAAACTTGATATTCTTCAAGCCCTAGCTTTTCTCCCATTTTCTCCTCTCTTTCTCTCCCAAAAACGGGATTGTTAAAAAATGAGCTTCCTAGACCAAAATTTGGTTTTTATGTTCATTTCTCCTAAGGCCATGTTTGGCTCACTCCTTACTTCCATTTCCCTTTTTTTTTTTTCTCATTTAACTATTATATTACTTCATTTAACTCACATTAGCATTTAAGCTTATTCTATTTATTTGACCCTTAGGTCCTCAATTTACAAATTCCAAATTCGCCCTTTTTCACTTAGGTTTAATTTCGGGTTCAATTAATTTCTTATTTTAGCATATAACATTCAATCATATGCTCATTTTCGATCATATAATCATTTAATAATTTCATTTAATCATTTATCAATTCTCAGAAAATCCCCATTTGACTCGATTTATACCCTAAACATATAATAAAAATTTTAGGGTATTTTTGGGGCGTTACATGTTGAATTATGGGCATGAGCTTGGATGTGTCACCCTAAAAGTGTTCCTATAAATACAAGAACCTGAGACACCTTATGTGATTGTTGAAAAATTTATCATCTCCCTTAGTCATACAGAAAAACTCTCATATTTGTAGATCATTCTAAAAACCTACAAGAGAAAGGTGTTCGTATTGTGAAAAACTTTGAATAGATTCTATTAAGGTGATCTAATTCTTGCCTGAAGCATTGAAGACATTTTTTTCTTGGGATTCAACAAGTAAGTTATCTCTTCTAATTCTGCTGTAGAAGATTAGTTTTAAAATTTATATAGAGGATAGAATCATAGAAGAATTGGGTTTCTCAAAATCCAGCAGAAGGGAAGCAGACGAATTTGTGAAGTTGTTCATTCTTCAAGTATCCAACCACTAGCTGTGCATCTGTTGAGACACCGTTCTGGCCATTTGCTAGCCATTGTTCTAATTTTGTAAGCAGCCTTAAAAGAGGTCAACGATGTTTTCATCTGGCAGCATGCATCACGGGTGATAGACTTTCTACCAACATCACACACCGAAGATATATAGAGTTGCGCTTAATGCATTAGCATTCGTTTTAGGGCAATTAGGTTCTGCCTGCAAATAAATGTGTAAAATACTGTACATCTTACCTGGAGATAGATACATCATACATGGAAGGAACACGCAAAGTTGATTAATTTGCTTGAAAGGTGGATGAAAGAGACTTAATTGGAACGCTCGATGAGGGGAGAACAGACTCGATCTTCAACAACTTGTCAATGCCGTCTTGTTGGACAGCTATTAGAATGGATAGTCAATTCGAATGTTTTAAAGGAAAATGTAAGGAAATTAAGAGAAAAATTAATTTATTAACTTTAAACTTTTTTTTTGTGTGTGTGTGAAAGGATTATTAACTCGTAACTTATATCTTGTTTTCTTTCATTTTAATTGACTTATTTGAACCTTTTGTTATAGAGATTAAGGAATTTGAAAATGCTCAAGTTTCTAACCAATGTCAATCATATTTGATTTTATTTGTATTTTTCATAAAAAAAATCTAACCATATATCGTAAACATTTTTATTTTAGAAATGTAATAAAAGAAAATTATTATAATGATATAATTTTATTGTTAATAATAAAAAATATGCACTAGATTTGAGCTAATCAACGTGTAAATTCAGTTGTCCAGCTCAAAGAGGTACTATTGCCTTTTAATGGGCATAGTTTCGACCCAGTACTTATAGGTCTGCATTTGAGCTAGCATCAAAATATATATATATATCAATGGTTATAAACTCACTGTGCTAGAAAATTAATAGAAATTTAGTTAAAACTAGGAAATAGAGTACTAAAATTGATGAAATTAAGCTTATTGAAAAGTTAAGACTTGTTGAAGTTGATTGTCATTGTTGTTGAGTTGATTTGTCGATTTGTCCCCTTCGTATGAGAGTTCAGCTTTTTACCAAAATCTCAATTTTCTTCACTCTTCTCACTTCCTGATGTCACTGTCCACGTTTTCCATTAGGGAAACTTGTTTCTTAAGTTTTTTCCACTACCTCAAGTAACTATCCATGTCCTCTTACCATGTTTTGACTTCAAGAAAAAATCTTTTTTGATTTTTGCCTTTGAGTAAGAGTCTCATTATCCTTTGCTCGCAACTTGAATTTTTTTTTTCTTAAAATTCAAAATGCCCACTGAGTTTTACATGGGCTTTATCAAATGGGTCCTAAAGCTCATTTTATCTGGGGTGTTAGTCGTGGGTTTCTTGTGAGCCTAAACCAATTATGGGTTAAGCCAAATTTTAATTTTAGTGCAAACAATTGGCTTTAGTATATATTATGGCCCGAAGGCCATATTGTATGTATAAAAGCCCAAAAATAAATTTTAGGTCTATCTTTCAACCATAAGACCAAAGTTCAATTATCGGTACATGATTTGGAGTTCCAATGACTAAAACGAGCCAAATCAAATTAAATAAAGAGGTAACTGTTGAGGAAAAATTCCCTCGTAAGCAGGGACTAAAAAATCGGTGTTTTTGTTGGCCGATTTATCGTAAGTAGTTTTCGAGAGGCAGAAAGATTTATTGGAGAAAATTGGAAGTAAAAAAATCGTAAAATCGCCTGATTTTTGTCTCATTTAGCGTCTGTTTGACCGCATGGGAGCGCGTTTGGAGCGATAAAATCGGCGATTTATCGCCGATAAATTGAAAAAATTGCAGACAAATCGGCGATTTTTTGGCCTTTTTTCGGGGAAAAAATGTGATGATCCTGACCCTCAGATTGTTTCCTGTTTTTGATCCAACGGTCCAGATTTCGTCCGCCTTTTTTGAAGAATCCAACGACTATATTTTTGATCAAACGGTTGATTTTAAATCTGAAGCTTGATCTAACGGTCTAGAATGATTTCTAACGGATATATATGATGATCAACGAGTCGGTCAGACAAAATCAAATCAACGGTTGAAATAATCCACAGCAGGTTTTGACAATCCATTGACTATTTGGCTTAAAGATTATAAATCTGCACCAAATCCTTTGCCCCAATTACAAACTAACCCATGCACATCCCCAAGCTTATTTCACTCTCAAATAATTTTCTTTGTTCTTTATCCTATTTTGGAAGATCTTTGTAGATTAATTATGTTTCTTTGTTCATTAATTTTGCTTTTATGCATATTTTATTTAGTTTTATTTTGGTGTTGAAGTAGTTTATAATATATATTTTTATACTATAGTTTTATAATTTGATAATACTATTGTTTAATTTTTAGTTAATTAATTATATTAGTTATTTAGTTAATAGTTATTTTAGTTATATAATGTTTAAACTTAGTTATTTACTATAATTTTATTTTAGTTATATAATGTTTGAAACATTTTCTATAATCTATATTTTATACTATAGTTTATTTTAGTTTCATTTGATAATACTAATTTTTAGTTAATTAATTATCTTATTTATTTAAGTTAATAGTTATTTTAGTTATATAATGTTTCAAACTTAAGTTATTTCCTATAATCTTATTTTAGTTATACAATGTTTGAAACATTTTTATACTATAATCTATATTTTTATACTATAATTTTTATTTAGTTTCATTTGATAATATAATTTTAATTAATTAATTATATTAGTTATTTAGTTAATAGTTATTTTGATTATATAAATGTTTCAAACTTAGTTATTTACTATAATCTTATTTTAGTTATATAATGTTTGAAACATTTTTATACTATAATCTATATTTTATACTATAGTTTTATTTTGAATTCATTGATAATATAATTTTAGTTAATTATTTATATTATTTATTTAGTTAATAGTTATTTTAGTTATATAATGTTTCAAACTTGTTATTTACTATAATCTTATTTTAGTTATATAATGTTTGAAACATTTTTATCTATAATCTATATTTTATACTATAGTTTATTTTAGTTTCATTTGATAATATAATTTTTAGTTAATTATTTATATTATTTATTTAGTTAATAATTTATTTTAGTTATATAATGTTTCAAACTTAGCTATTTACTATAATCTTATTTTAGTTATATAATGTTTCAAACTTAGTTATTTACTATAATCTTTATTTTAGTTATATAATGTTTAGTGTTTTTATACTACTCAATCTATATTTTATACTATAGTTTTATTAGTTTCATTTGATAATATAATTTTTAGTTAATTAATTATATTATTTATTTGAATTAATAGTTATTTTTAGTTATATAATGTTTCAAACGATTTATTTACTACTAATCTTATTTTAGTTATATAATGTTTGAAACATTTTATACTATAATCTATATTTTATACTATAGTTTTATTTTAGTTTCATTTGATAATATAATTTTTAGTTAATTATTTATATTATTTATTTAGTTAATAGTTGTTTTAGTTATATAATGTTTCAAACTTAGTTATTTACTATAATCTTATTTTAGTTATATAATGTTTCAAACTTAGTTATTTACTATAATCTTATTTTAGTTATATAATGTTTGAAACATTTTTTATGAACCAAATTTTTTTTTTACGAAAATAGAGCGAATCAGTGAGTTTCTTACGGAGCAGTCTGGACAAAAACCTAGATCTTTCTCTGAACTTGGATGATGAAGCGGATCACGCCGTTAGATCATCTCGCCCGAGAATCTAGTTGAACCAAGCAGCTTTGCGTCGAATTCGAGGCTATCGGTTTTGCACGTGTTCGAGGCGGAGCAGACCCGATCATGGGGTGCCATGTGGCACTTATGGAGTGTTAATTGGAACCCAAAACACATGTACAAATTCTGACGTTATTACCAAGGACTATTGGCCCCAGTCCGACAGCGGCAATAAAAGCTGAAGTGAACCAAAGACATATACAAATTTAGCGTTATTGCAAGGACTATTGACTAGTCCCGACAAGCGGTGCCATAAAACTGTTGACTTACCCAAGAGCGCACAATTAAATCATTTTCAATTCTGGTTTGGCCCAAATATCTTGCAAGTGCAGAGACCGACAGTAATAAATTGGATTTAAGAATCGGATATCGATCCACGAGATCTGAATTACAGATCAACTACAGAGCTACTCGGCTCATACTATTTGAACTATAACATGATATGGTGTTATTTCGAGAAGGCTGTAAAATATACTAGTATAGTATAAAAAGAATGATCAATCAATATTGAATATAAAGAATAATGAATAATGAATGATTAAGAGAATAAATAGGCGACGATTGCTCGTTTTGATACGCATTAAGATCAATGCTATTGTGAGTTTTCAATTCACATTTATTGCTGCTTTGTTAATTCTACTTGTGTATTTCAAGTTTTCCGTCACGCCCCGAGGCGTTTAGTAGTACGGCTGGATCTCTCCACTCCACATTTCATTATCTAATTTTCACAGTCCTCTCGAATACGAGGAATGGAGATAACTACTTTTAAAGAAAGGACATCCTAAATGCAGGTATTTTTCTTTTGCAATACTTCATACCCATTTTATGGATTGTAAACCTTAGCTCCCAAGTTATCGGTCAAGCAAGGATATACAACTTCGAGGTTACTCTTCCTCAAAATTAGAATAGATCACCCTCTCCTTGATTAGATCTCGGCTAACACTTGAGTTGGCCTCACTATCGAATTGAGGTGTACTCTCTCTGCTTGTTTAAATTGATAACTCATTCAGCTCGGTCTTGATTTCAGAGTGAGAGAGGATTTATCAAGTAGCTTACCACAAAGCTCATTAGATCTCTAATAGCGGAGTTAATATACAGCCGAAATGTTCATAACTCTCGGGATTGTCATCTGCATGTCCACTTTCGGGAGGACCTCCTTGAAACCCGAGGAGAAGCAGGAAACAATTCTTGCGGGTATAAAGCGATGCCAGGATCAAAACATTAAACCCATGACCCGAAGAAATAAATTCATAAAGGCAGAATTCGCAATTTCTTTGAAACAACTCTGGGAAAGATAATTCCTTAATACTTATTCACTTAATGGAAGGTAGGTTCCTCGATTCTTGAATTACACGCTGCGGCATTCATCGATCATAAGAATAGCGCAAATTAGGCGGAAAATTAATTCGAAATTTAATACGGACTTTAAACATTCGGGTAGTAATTTGAAAGAAATGAATTACGTCGACTTATGCTCCTAAGCGATTACATCAATTCCCGGAAAAGCAAAGAAAATCAAAGCGATAAATCAATTCTCATCTCCTAACTATCAACATTGAAGAAAAGAAAAGAAAAGAAAAGAAAGAAAATAAAACTAAAATAAGAAAAATAGGCCTTGGCCTATCCGGACCTCTAAATCTGTGTCACCATAAGCTACCTTAATGAAATTTGGGTATTTGCGTATTTATAGGGTTTCTCGGTTAGGCCCTAATCCCGATGCAGTTTTTTTGTGGATTTCGAGTGGAGTTTGGCCCATGTTAATGTTCAGGTCGCGACTTCAACTCCTTGTCGCGACATCATCCATGTCGCGACATCGATCTCACGTCGCGACATCAGCTTAAGTCTTTTGCAGCCTTTAACTTGTGCTCCTGATGTCGCGACATCAATCCCTTGTCGCGACATCACTTCATGCCCTTGCAGGTTCAGTGATGATTCGATGCTTCAGCGACCTCGATCTCTTTGTCGCGACCTCGGCTATCTTTTGCAAGTTTCAATTGGTCTCTCTTGATGCTTTGTGACGCCGGTATCGCTATCGCGACCTCGACTCCATATTCTGCTGACCTTCAACTGTCTTGGATGTCGCGGCTTATCAATCTCTTGTCAGCGACATCGGCTCCTCGCTGCGGGTTTCAGCCCAGTTTCTCATGATGTCGCGTCGATATGTGTCGACATGTTGAAATTCTTTGCATCTTGATCTTGTCGCCACTTGTATTCTTCGGTAGTTGCTCTTGATGTGACATCAATCTCTTATCGCGACACATCCAGCTTGTAGCTCTGCCGATTTTCACTTGAGGGTTCTGTTGTCGCGAACATCGATCCCCTTATCATGACATCACTTCATACCTCCACCAGGTCTCAGTATTAGTTCTGATGTGTGACATCAATATCTTATTCTTGTCTCATTCATGACTGCAGCTTTGAATTGGAAGCCGTAGTGTCCACGACATGATCTCTTATGTGACCTCATCTTAAGTCTCACAGGAGGCTTCAATTGGGGAGTTCTGATGTCGCGACATCAATATCTTATCGCTGACCACCGATTCACGGCTGCGCGACTGAAGCTGGAGCTCGATGTCGCGACGCCGATCTCCGCGTCGGCGACAAGCGGTTCAATTCTTTACAGCTTTCAACAGAGCAAGTCTCATATCGCGACCTTGATCTCTTAGCCAGCGACGCCGACTATGTCTTTGGAGGCCTCGTAGTATTTGCTTCCGATTAGCCATTGAGTGAGTCCTGCATCGCGGCCAACGGCGATTAACTCGACTCGTCCTTCCCGAACGCTAATGCCAGCTTCAAGTCGGTTCTGATGTCACGACCTCCATCCTTAATCGCGACATCATTCATGTCGCGACATCCGCGATGTGTGGCGACATCACTTCCTGTTTACGCTCCCAATCCTCGGTTGCTATCTTTTGCCAAGTCCACAGCCGCGACCTGCATCAATTTCCTTGATTTTCTGATGTGCGACCTCGTCAACTGGTATGTAAACTGGCCTTAGCATTAGTTAACTTGATTTAACTCATTGCATACTGCTATTTTACGCATTTTTACTCAACGAGTTCTGCATTTTCCACTTTGCATTTTCTTCTTTCTTTTATACTTCTGCAAATAACAAATTTGGTGAGTTCTTAAATATTTACTGCATCTTACTTATTCCTTTTTATATAAAACTCAACAGAAATGGACTCAAGAAATAGATGACTTTTAAGCTCATCAAACTCCCCGAACTTAAAGTTTTAGCGTATAAGCAAGAAAGAAGATTTGTTTTGTCCTCGAACAAAATAAAGAAAATTTTAGGACATTTTTACTGTTTTGTTCGGCGGTGGCATTCGATTCAATTGAAATACAAGGTATGCATTATTTTACGCCGCTAGCTTCAAGTCCAGTTCAAGGTTGGTTTCTACTCTTTATAGTATACAAAACTATTTGTTGTTGTTTACAAACAACATCATCATTGGATCCTGTTGAATAATAGATTACTTTCCTTTCTCATTTCATCTTTGGTCGTTTGCTCCTGTTGTCCTTCTGATTTGATTATTTCTATATTTCCAAATTCCATAGGTTTTATTTTCCATATTGATCTCCACTAGTAATTGATTGTTTTAATGGTCTGTGAGTCTTTTAGACATAATGTTAGGCTTGGGTAATGGGTAGGATGGAAGGAGTTTTTAGGTTAAGATTACCCTGAACCTTTCTCTCCTCTTCTGCCCTTTCTTTCTTATAGTTTCTCTAAACAACTCCCCTAAACTTTATATTTAGGACATCTCTTTGATTTCCTCAATTCGAGGCTTGTATACTTCTTCTCACTTGTAATTATTTGGAAATTTTCTTTGTTTATCACCATTCGAGGATAGTGCAATGTTTTAATCTTTTTAGGCTTTAACACTCTTAGCGAACTTTAGGTTAGTAGCTCCCATACCCAGATAGCATTAGAATTACTAGGTGTTGAAACACCCTAAGAACTTAATTGTTCAGAAATTTAGGCCCGCCCAAGATAAAACTTATCCTAAGCTTTCTTTTCTATTGCATTTCTTGCTCTTGCCTTTTCTTTCATTCCCTTTTGGGTTCCTCAAAACATATAAACTCCCCATACTTCATTTCTTTCTTCCTCCTTAAATTCACCCAGGTAATCATGGGTTCTTTGCGAAGGATTGATTTCTTAGAATGAGTTGGGGGTTTCCATTTAGTCTATTTTTTTGAAAAATAGAAACATTTGGCTCAATTTACGGAACCTACGTATATCGTGACATATGAATAGGGATAGCTAGAATGGCTCAAACTATCAAGAATAGCTGCGTCATCTCTTGTCAGCTGTATCACCTAGGATTTCGCCTCAATCAATAATCTAACAAATTCTAGAATTTGGTTTGAACAATTGTGACTAACCATAGGGAGTACCTTGACTCATTTTTGTTGATGAGTATTTAAATTAATTGATATTCAACAGGTTCCTTGACTTTTTGTTCATACCACAAACTCAAAAATATGTTTTGTTCCTTCTATTGTATTACTTCCTCAATTCTGGACTTATCAGTTAGACTTAAGTAACTTTTGCACCTTGTGTTTCAATCATTTATATTCATTTGCCTTATATGCACCAATTTTACATTTTGCTTATTCCTAATCTACTTTGCTTCATTCAATTTAGCTCACTGACACCTCGTAGTTTTATTAAGACTAATTCCTACTTTTATTTCCTAATCATGCAACCAACAAGTAACACAACATTGAACAAACAAATTCAAAATGGCACACAACAATTCAATTTAAATTTCTCATTTTATTTCTGATTGATTTGCAACAGTTGGATACTACAGTATGGGATAAGGAGGGTAAGAAAGGGTCAGCTGGGGAAGAAGTCTATCTTTTTCTTTTGGAAGAGGCAGCAAAGATATTAGGGGTCAGGTCTAGAATTCAAAATGAAGTGGAATGAATTTCATTTCCCTTCTTTCTTTTCTCTTCATGGTCTCCTTCTGAAACATTTCTTCAATGAGATCTCATTGGATAGATCTGACCTTCTTATTTGACTCATCTTGTCTCTTACCCAAGCCATTCATTGTATTTATATTTCAATTATTTACCTCTAAAATTTGCTTAAGATTGTTATTAATCGAGATCTAAGTTTCCAGCCATTCTTTTTGCACATGATTCCTATCTCTTTTTTGCTTCTTGTCTACATCATCCAATTTATTCTCAAAATCATGCAGCGAGACTTGTATAAAAACTTGAATCCTTTGATTTGCCTCCCCCAAGTTTGGCTTCTGCTCACTTCATCTCTCTTTTCTTTATCGAGTTTAGTAGTTGAGAATGCGCTCAAACTGGTTGTATAAAAAGCTTCATGGTAGTTTGAGTTTACCATGATAGATTGTGATCTCTTTCCTTCATTTCTTTCTTAAACTCTTCCACTTTAACTGTGAAATTTTTCCCTTGAACACTGCTTTTAATTGACTCTTCTCCCCCCTTTGCTTTGTTCTCTTCGAACATCAGCTCCACCTCATGCTCCTTTCGCATATTTAGCTCTTCCTCCCACTTTGTTGGTCTCTTCTTTTCCAATTCTTTATCATAAAATGCTTTCTCACAGATTCTGCTTTTGTAGTTTCAACTCCTTCTCTCTTTCCTCCCCATTCTCTTACGCATGGCATTTAGAGACTGTGTCGAATTGTTCTCTTGTGCTCCCCGCCCAGGCCTTCTCCATGTTGGAAGTTTACATTACTTGCTAAGAAGGCCCGACTAAGGGGATGGAAGTACATTGAGCTGCCTTCATCTGCCGCCATTGTCTGTGAGCATGCCAATCACATTGTTGTCGGTGAGTTCCTGCAAGGTGCTGCTCCTTGATCGGCAACCCTGCGATCTCACCTCTGGTTCCTTGACTTGGGGCTTCATCTCATTCTCCACCGGCCTCCCCCTTTTCTTCTGGTTTCTTGGTCCTTTGCTAACCTGCAAGGAAGAGGTGGGTGAAGCCCTAAGGTATTTTCTTCTTCGATTCCCAATTCCTTTCACTTTATTGTGAGCATAGACGGTAAAGTGCTGGCTGGGTGGGAATAAGACCTCTTTGTTCCCTTCACTGAAATTACCTCATGATAGAGATTCTCAATGACAACTCCTATATTGATCTTGTGCCCTTTTAGTGGCATGCAGCCTTTGCTTCTTGTTCCTCTCCCCTTGTGCACACGTGTTTTGTAGGGCAAAACGAAGCCGAGAGTAAAAACCATACCTTCTCTTCTCGAGTGGGGCTTCCCACATTCTTGTTTTTGGCCTTCCTTCCTCTTGGATTAGCTGCACCTTGCCATTAGTGAGCTTCTTGGCAATCCTTCCAAAATCTGGTTTTTCCAACAGTTTCTTAAATTTGGAACCATGCTTGTGCACTGCCATGCCATAGGCCTCGTTGATGGCCTTAGCTTCATATAGAGCAGGACTCCTCTAACACAGAAAGCAGCCATCCTTTATGCCTGCAAATTTGAATAAAACTCCTCTTACAGTCTTATACGATTTTGGTGTGCGCGAGAGACTCTCCCATCCTCTGCTCTATCATCTCTTGAGAAAGTGTGAGTTTTGAATCTCTCTACTGCGTGAGCCCTTGTGCTTTCAATATTTCTTCACGAGGTAAGGCTTTGTCGACACGAAATCTTACACTTCTTTTCTTCTTCTCGTCTTTCCCTTTCCGCCTGCTCTTTCTTGAGGATTCTTAGAGACTGAGGTGGTGGGTGGCACCTCCTCCTGCTTGTTCTTCACAGCGGATCTCGTCTAACCTTTCTTCTTGCGGGTTTCTTCTTAGGTTGTTCGGGTTCCCTCATAATCCTCGGTAGGTTAGGAATTTGGGGTGGGAATTTCAGCCATTGAAAGTGGAAGACAAACACCCAGGAGGTTTAGGCTAGGGTTTTCGAGGGTGAGATTCGGAAGGAGGAAGAAGTTGAATAGCTATGTGGGTTGGAGTGAATGAAGAAGTTTTCAAGCAGTTCTGATTCAATCAATGTTTGTGAAACTAATTATTGGCTTCATTAAGACAACGATCGCGACTTGATTCTTGCGTCTTTTTATTTGAGATCATTAAATTTAGGGCTTTTTTAAAGTGAGTAATGGCATCCTCTTTTTATCGACATCACTAAGTTTGTCGTGACATAACTAGGTTTTCAAGGAATTGCTTGCTTATCATGTTGCGACATCCTTTTTCATTTTGAAACTTAATTCTCTGTCGCGACATCACAGTAGTGTCGCGACATATACCTTTTCCTTCAATACTCACAAGATATCCTTTCAAAACAGGTCACGACATCAATGTTTTGTCGCGACATCACTGTCTTCATGACATAACATTCTATCCTTGACTAATCCTGCTCTCAAGATCTAAGGCCCTTTTTCTCTTTGTTCCTAGCCTTTTAGATATTTCTTCTAGCATCTTCAAGCAAAGATTTAACAAACAATTCAAGTATATCTGAAGAATTGGGTTGGGGATAAATTACTCCCTTTCTCATGTTGCTTGACTTCTTTGCAGGATTCTTTGGAATTATTCCGAAGTGATTGCCTTGCCATTCATATCTTTAAGACACGAAGCTTCTTGCAAAATTAAGCAAAATCTAATTAAGTAACTACAATTGAATTTAAACAATTAAATCTATCATATAAAAACTAAATCTGACCTAATTAAGCAACTAAAAGAAAAATGGAAACATTTAAAACTTAAAACTAGAAATTAAATCCTTTTGGGTTTGCCTCCATTAGGTATGATTTGAGTCCTTGTTGGATTAACATTGTGGTGCTTCTTCACTTTTCCTCAAGAACCGGTTAGGTTCTTCATTTCTCTTCCTGTTTAGGTAATACTTTAACCTCACATCCCGTGACCTTGAATTCTTCCCCATTATCGAGTCTTGATTAATAGCTTTGCTCCAAATGTAGTACTTGACACCTTTGTGTATAACCCTCCCGGGTTTTAATTTCCTGAAACAGAATTTGATCCGGGTCATAATGAGAACCTGTTTCCCTATTTCTGAACTCTTTCTCAAATTCTCTAGTCATGCCATTTCTTTGTCTTGTCTTTGTATATTCTAGCATTATCATAGGCTTCATTTCTGATTCTTCAATTCGAGACCAGTTGGAACAATCTTTCTATTCCCTCTTACTGCGACCAAATCAGTTTAACTTCTTGATGGCCCACATTGCCTTGTATTCTAATTCAAGGAGTAGATGACATGGTTTACTTGAAACAACTCTGTATGGGGACATTCCAATGGGGTTTTGTATGCGATCCTTAAGCCCGGTGCATCATCCGGTTGGAAGACCCGATCAGCCCTCTGCTTGAGCTCCACCCCGAGTTTTTCAAGAATTCTTTTGATCTCCACATTGGAAATTTGCAGCATCCATTAGTGCAGGGATGATAAGCTAAACTCATTACATGTTTGATCCATACCTGCTCATGGTTTTGCAAATATTTTGTTTGCAAAGTGGGTTCCCCATCGCTGTGATAGTTAAGGTGTTCCAATCACGCTCGAATATTCTTTGAGAAACTCACAAGCGTATTAGCATCATTCTAGGACAATGCGGTTCACCCATTTAGAAAGCGTAATCGCTGGCGAGTATGTATAGGTTTCAAATGATGAGTGGGAAAAGGTCCCATAAAATCTATTCCCCATACATCAAAAATTTGTATCACCATAATACCTTTTAGGGGCATTTCATTCCTGCTGTTGATATTTCCAATCCTTTGGCATCTATCACACAATTTCACCCACTCAGCACAATCTCTGAAGATAGTGGGCCAATAAAATCCTGATTGGAGTATCTTGTGAGCTGTTCTTTCTCCAGAAAAATGTCCCCCATATGGTGATGCATGGCATTCATTTAAAATGTTGCCTTGTTCACTTTCTGGCACACATCTTCTTATTATCATGTCAGCACCTCTTTTGAATAATAGTGGGTCATCCCAAATATAATACCTCTCTTTGTCGAGTTCTGAGGTTCCTCTTACATTGGTATTTGAATTAGAAGGCATTACTCCACGAAACCCGAGGATAATTCACAATATCGGCATACCATATGGAAGTTGGAAGAAACAGCCAAACAATTGCTTTCATCTGGGAAGTTCTCTTATTAACATCACATTTTCTTCTTCATCCTTCTTCTTTACTCTTGACAAGTGATCGGCTATCACATTGTCACATCCCTTTATCCTTGATTTCCAAATCAAACTCCTGCTTGTGTACCACATATCAATCTTGGCTTAGCTTCCTTTTTCGACATAGTACTTGATTCTTTGCATGTCAGTGTGAATTACCACATAGGATCCTAAAATGTATTTACCTAAATTTTTCACAAACCAAATACTATGGCTAGCATCTCCTTTTTCGGTTGTTGAGTGGATTCTCGCATTAGCCGTTGAAGGTCTTACTAGCGTAGTATATGGCCTGAATACTTTCTCTTTCTTGCCCAAACCACGACTCCATGGCGAAATCAAGCGGCATCACACATTATTTCAAATCCTTGATCCCGTTGTAGTGCGACCATTATGGGCACTTGTACCCGATTTGATCTTGATTTCATGAAAGCATCCTTGCGGGAGAGTCATCAAATTGAACCTTGCCATCTTTTCCGATGTCTGTAGTGAGTGCATTTATTTTTGAAAAGTCTTTGATGAATCTCTGTAAAATCCAAATGCCCCAAGAAGCTTCTTACTCACACTAGCATGGTAGGTGGTGCGAGAGTTTTGATAATGGATACCTTGGATTGGTCGAGCTTAGTCAGGTAGCGAAATTTTATGCCCGAGAACAATACCTTCAATAAGCTATAAAATGGCATTTTCCCAATTCGATTTTAGCTATTTGTCTTAGCATCTTTGAAATCTTGTTTCGGATTAATTTAAACAGTCAAAAATTTGGATCCATACACGGTAAATCATCCATGAAAGATTTCCATCACTTCTTCAACCGTCACGAATATAGACATCATACACCTCTGGAATGTAGCTGGAGCATTACATAGCCCAAATGGCATCCTTTTGAAGGCAAAGGTACCATAAAGGCATGTGAATGTGGTTTTCTCTTGATCCTCAGGTGCAATATGTCTGATTGTATCTGATACCCATCGAGAAAACAAAAGTGAGATTATCCTGCTTAATCTGTCCAACATCGATCAATGAAAATGAAGAAGTGATCTTTTTGGTTGCTTGTATTCAACTTCACATAATCGATACATACCCTCATCCACATCTTTGTTCTTGTTGGAATCAATTCGTTTCATTTAAGTCACGGTAAACCCCCTTTCTTTGGAACCACATGGATTGGGCTCACCCAAGGACTATATGAAATAGCATAGATAAAACCCGACATTCAGCAATTTGAGTACCTCCTTTACATTACTTCGCCATCCTTTGGATTCGGTCTCCTGCGGTGTTCCTCACAGGATGGTTTTGAAGTCTCTTGTGAGGAATCTTATGCATGCAAATTGAGGGACTAGTACCTTAAGCCTCTTTAATGGACCAAACTAAGCGATTCCTTGTGCTTCCTTAATATTTTGATAATCTTTGTTCCTCGGCATCACTTTGGTCATTTGAAATGATCCTTTGGTTTCTTTGGTAATTCCAGAAGTAAGCATACTTTAAATGACATGGCAACTCTTTCAAAAACTAGCCCTTACACTTTGGTTTCTTGATGAATTTCTCTTTGCTATTTTCCCCATTGTCGTTTAATTTTGCCGAGAACAAGCCACGATTTCTATAGAATGGCCAGTATGTATGGAAATTTAGAATAGACATCCTCGTTATCTTTGGAATTCATCTCTTTCTCATTGATAAAACTGGAGTATTACAATCATTGTTAACATGTCGGGGTTGGAAGTATAGACAAGTCAAGCTACAGCTTGCGTGCTTCTTGTCCTATCACATATTTGCATACTTTTGATCAAGTTAAAAACAGCGACTTCTTCTCGACCCTCGAGATAAGAACTCCTTTTTGCATGTATCGTCGGGGCAGCTCCAGTAGCTAGGAATGGTCTTCCCGATGATAGGGGGTACTTGTGAATCTTCTTCCATGTCGGAATGATGAAGTCTACGGGAGAAACAAACTTCGACGTTGACCGACCGTCTTCAATGGCCCCTTCGGGTTTACCATCGATATATGCGCCATTTTGAAGAGTAAGATTGTGGGAGTAGCTCCCAGACTTAGTTTCTTAGCAACGAAAGAGGCATCAAATTGATACTAGCTCTTGAGTCACGAGCTTCACCGGAATTCAATTCCTCCGACAATACAAGAGGTGTGAAACTCCTGGGTCCTTCGTCTTCTTTGGTAGTTACTTTTCGATTGCACGCAGCTGTAGTGTGGTGGTCCACTATTCCCCTTCTTCTACTATTTTTCTTTTCTTACTCGAGTATGTCCTTGATTTTTCCTTAAGAGTGGCATCGAGTCACCACTCGATAAAGGCATATGCCGATCTCGACACGGAAAGTTTCAAGAACCTTGCAAAGCGCTCCTCCGTCCCTTGATTTACGGTCTTTACGGAAATGGGACTGCAAACTTTGATCCTTGGATGTTCTTTCTCCTTCTTTTTCATTTTCGGTCTCTCTTCCCTTCGGTCTTGCTACTTCTTTATTCTTGTCATCTTTTTCTTTCATCTCTTAACTCCTTCCCGGCTCCCCAGGCTGCGGCCATGCAGTCTTTTGAGTTCTTCCTTGTGTCACTTGGAAGGCATCTTTCCTCGGCTCTTGGGTTAGGGCCCCGAATTTGCCTACTTGTGTCTCCTAGGTTCTTGAGTTGCATTGGTAGTGTTACGAAGATTTGAGAATTGGTAGAGTTGGCTGACTCTGTGAGCTTTTGTTCATGGAGGGATTCACGACTTCTTGTTATCCCGACTGAGCATCACATTCTTGAAAGATTGGGCCCTCCTGACCACGATATTCATTTGTATTCATTTCCTTGCTTTCTTTTATTCTTTGGAACCTTGGTGTTGTTATTAACCACAGCAGGAGGTTACATCCCATGCCTTAGGCCTTATCAAACCCCTCCCACCGTAAGAAATTCTCATGGTTCCTCGATCTTTGGGTGATAATGTCTTTGTGAGTTAGTATTGGAGTTTGAAATGGTAGTTTCTCTGCTCACTAGTAATTTACCTCCTCGACATCGCCATTTGTTCTTCATTGGCCCTCGGCCACTTCCCTTGATAACTCTCTTTCCAATTGCTCCTATTTCATAGGCTTGAGTGTGTGTCTTTCTTTCCTCTTATCGAGCGTGCATAATGGCATCGACTTGGCCCATGGTATCATCTTGCTTTCGGCTCCATGATCCTTTCTCTGTTGTTTCCTCTTGAAAGCTCGAAGGAGTTTTCATATTACATACGGCAGTCTTCAATCGGCTCTTTTGCCTCTTATTGACACTAGTTTTAAGATAACTCCCGGCGCGAAGATCAATGATTCCCTTTGATATATCATTCAAGGCATGATATCTGATGTCCATACGAGTCTTGAGATCTATCCAGTACGTGGGCTTGTCTTCGGCAACGTTTGAATCTTTCCCGAGCTACATCTGATTTCATCTACCTGCTGAAACACAATGATTTCCCTCCTTAACTACGTGGTGAAATTTGGGGGAAGAATCTACCTAAGTAGGCCTCTGCTAACTCCTCCCAAGTATCAACGAGAACCATATGGTAAGATTCTGTACCATGTAGGCTGGCGTATCTCTTAGAGAGAATGGGAATAGATGCGAGTTTATGACTTCTGGTCTCACCCCATTCAATTTCCTTTGTATTAGCCATCTGAGAATCTTCAGGTGCTTTCGTTTGGATCTTGATCAGGATGACAGTAAAGCGTCTTTGTTGGACCATTGCCAATCGAGTGTTGGCCAGGTTCAAAATTATTTAGCATCAAATGCGAGTGTCGATTCTTTGATATTCTTCTGTATAATTGGTCTCGAAGTCCTCCGTTGTATCGGTGATTAGGCCTTCTAGCTTCTTCTATATGTACTTCAGCCTGATCACATCTTTCGTACGCCATGGTTGAGTTTTACGCCTTCTTTATCTTTCTCGAGCTTAGTGTCCTCTCTAATTACAATGTCTGTGGAATCGGGGATCAGTGTGCATTTCCTATGCATTAAAATTTTGTCCCTGAAATCAAAACACACTTACATTAATAGGATTAGTCTGGTCAACAAATATTTTCAACATGGTTTGTTAAAGGTTAGTGGCTAAAAATAACCACTGCTTGAAAAGATATTTTGTTCTTTTTCTTCAAAATGTCAAGTAGTATTTCCTTCTTTAAATCGAATATTGATTTATTAAAATTCTTTGGTCCACATTGTGTAAAACTTGTTGGTGACAAAACACGTATGCAAAATTCTGACGTTATTACCAGGACTATTGACTAGTCCTGAAGCCAGCGCCATAAAACTTGTTATTGAAGACAAAACACATGTACAAATTCTGACGTTATTACCAGGACTATTGACTAGTCCGTGACGGCGCCATAAAACTTGTTGGCGGGCAAGACATATCTGAAATTCTGGCGTTGACTATAAAGGGTATTGGCCAGTCAGAAACAGCGAGCGCCATAAAACTGTTGACTTACCAAGAACACATACAAATTTAAATCATTTTCAATTCTGGTTTTGGCCAAATATCTTTGCCAAGTCTGCAATTAAATAAGTAATAAATTGGATTTAAGTCGGATGTCTCCGATCCCACAGAGATCTCGAAATTCTAAGATCAACTACCGACTACTTTCGAAGAAGCTCCATACTATTTGAACTATAACTTATGATGGTGTTATTTCGGAAAAGTATAAATATACTAGTATATTATAAAGAATGATCAATCGATAAGTGAGATATAAAGAATAATGAATAATGAATAGTTAAAGAATAAATGGGCCAGGCAATTATCGTTTAGAGTACACATTAAGATCAATGCTATTGTGAGATTTCAGTCACATTGTTAACCTTTGTTAATTCTACTTTGTGTATTTCAAGTTTTCAAATGCTTGGCGTTTAGTGATGCAATTTGGATCTCTCCACACTCCACATTTCATTATCTAATTTTCACACAGTCCTCTCGAATCTGAGGGAATGAGATAACTACTTTTTTTTTTTTTTAAAGGGATATCTAAATCACGAATTTTTCTTTTGCAATACTTCATACCCATTTATGGAGGTACATAAACCTTAGCTCCCAGTTATCGGTCAAGCAGGATATACAACAAGGTTACTCTTCCTCAAAATTAGAATAGATCACCCTCTCATGATTAGATCTCGGTAACAGGATTGGCCTCGCTATCGAATTAGAGTGAACTCTTTGCTTGTTTAAATTGATAACTCTTCAACTCAGTCTTGATTTCAAGTGAGAAGGATTTATCAAGTAAACTTACAAAGCTCATTAGATCTCTAATAGCCGAGGTTAATATACCTTCAAAGAAATGTTCTGTCTCGGGATTGTCATCTGTGTCACTCGAGGACCTCCTTGAAACAGGAGAAACGAAACAATTCTTACTTGAATTTATAAGAAAGCGTATTCGGATCAAAACATTAAACCCGTAATAAGTAAATTCATAAGCGAAATTCGCAATTTCTTTGAAACAACTACGGGAAAGATAATTTCGACAATAGCATTCATAATGGAAGTGGGTTCTCGATTCTTGAATTACAGCTGCGGCATTCATCTGATCATAAGAATAGCGCAAATTGAAGCTGGAGAAAATTAATTCGAGAGAATTTATGCGGACTTTAAACATTCAGGTAGTAATTTGAAAATAGATTACGCATTCAGCTTACTGCTCTAACGATTACATCAATTCCGAAAAAAGAAAACGAAAATCAACGATAAATCTATTCTAATCTCTAACCTCGACATTGAAGAAAAGAAAAGAAAGAAAAGAAAAGAAAATAAAACTAAAAATAAGAAAAATGAGCGCCATTTATCCGGACCTCGTGCATTAGCCATGTAACTACCTTAATGAAATTTGAGTAGGCTGCGTATTTATAGGGTTTCGTTGAATTTAATCCCGATGCGGTTTTTTTTTTTGTGGATTTCAAGTGGGTTGGCCCATGTTAATGTTGGTCGCGACTTCAACTCCTGATCGCGACATCATCATGTCGCGACATCGATCTCAATCGCGACATCGGCTCAAGAATCTTTGTAGCCTTTAACTTGTGCTCCTGATGTCGCGACATCAATCCCTTGTCGCGACATCACTTCATGCCCTTGCAGGTTTCAACTGATGATTCCTGATGTCGCGACCTCGATCTCTTGTCGCGACCTCAGCTTATGCTTTACCAAGGACTCAATTGGTCACTCTTGATGTCGTGACATCGTTATCTTGTAGCGACCTCAGCTCCATATTCTGCTGACCTTGACTTGTCTTGGATGTGTGACATCAATCTCTTCATCGCGACATCGGCTTAGGATCGCAGTTCAAGCTGGTTTCTCATGATGTCGCGACGTCAATATGTTGTCGTGACATCCAATGACTACGCATGCTTGATCTTGTCGCCCTTGTATTCTTCCAGCGATTGCTCTTGATGTGCGACATGTCTCTTGTCGCGACATCGTATGGCTGCGGTTTTCACTTGAGGGTTCCTCTTGTCGTGACATCAATCCCTTGTCGCGACATCACTTCATGCCTCCACAGGTCTCAACTGTTCGTTCGATGTCGCGACATCAATATCTTGTTGCGACCTCACTTCATGACTCTGCAGCTTTGAATTGGGCTTCGTAGTGTCACGACATCGATCTCTTGTCGCGACCTCAGCTTAAGTCTCTGGAGGCTTCAACTGGGGGTTCCTGATGTCGCGACCTCAATTCCTGACTCTGCAGCTTTGAACTGGGCCTCCTGATGTCGCGACATCGATCTCCCGCGTCGCGACAGCGAGTTCAATTCTTCTGACTTTCAAGCGAGCAAGTCTGTTCGACCTTGATCTCTTTGTCGACGCTCGGCTTATATGTCTTTGGAGGCCTCATGAGTTGCTTTCGGTGTCGCTAATTCAGTCTTCTGTCAGCGACAACGGCGATTCTTCGGCTCATCCTTCAGAGCATGTCACAAGCTTCAAGTCGGTTCTCGTGTCACGACCTCCATCCCTTGTCGCGACATCATTCATGTCGCGACATCACGATGTTGTCGCGACATCACTTCTTATGTTTCAGCTCAATCCTCAGCTGCCTATCTTGTGATCCACATGCTGACATCAATTTTCCTTCAATTTTCACGATGTCGACCTCATCAACAGGCTGTGTAAACTAGCGTAGCATTAGTTAACGATTGCTTTCATTTTACGCCTTGCTATTTTACGCATTTTACTCGCCCGGATTCTTGCATTTTCCAGCATTTTCTTCTTTCTTTTAACTTCACCGCAAATAACAAATTTGGTGAGTTTCTTCATATTTACGCATCTTACTTCATTCCTTTTTATATAAAACTCAGCGGAAAAATGGTAAAATAGATGAGCACCCAAGGCTCATCAATGGGAGACACTTGGCACATGGGTGGGCGAGTGTCATGCCAACAAGTTGCATGAGTTGGGTTGGGAGCCAAATGTCAAGCCACCCTCATGCATGAGCATGAAAGTGGTTGAGATTGTGGCATGGAGAACACTTGGTCTTGGGTTGACTGGTGTCGAACAAATGCATGTTAGCTCCTGGTCGAGCCGACTTGGTAGTTTGAGGAGAGATGGCAAGCTTGATTCATTGAGAAGGAGAAGAAGAAAGGAAAGAAAGAAAGAAAGAAAGAAGGAAGAAAAGAAAGCAAAGAAGAAGAAAGAAAGGAAAGGGAGGAGGAAGCTTTTTCCTCCATTGTTTCAGATTTAGGTGGATCAAGAACTGATCTACAGTGAGTGAGGATCTTTCCTCCTTGGTTATTTCCTTGTTTGGGGTCATGAAAATGGCATTTGGTTGAGTTTGGTATGTTGTTGAATGAAGAACATGCGAAGTGGTATCTTTCCTCAGTTACTTCTTATTTACAAGTCATGAAATGTCCATGAAAAGTAGCCTAGCAGATCAGAGTGATTCTCTTTGTTTTTCTACGGATACTATTATTAGTAGGACCGGTTTTGCAGATTCATAGTGTTCAGAATAAGCGGACACGGAGCTGATTTGTAGCTCTTTGGTTTTGGAGCTAATACATGAAATATACATCTTGTCTGAAACGGTTCTATAAAACCGTTGATGTTAGGGTGGTTTTTTGGTCATATCGTACCATAATTTTTAAGGCGATATGGGGTGTTATGAATATTAGCATACGAAATTTTTAAAACTAATATGTATTGCATCAATATTGCATGTCTTTATTTTACGAGTTTCTTGCTTGAAAATCAAAGTTAACTATTATTACTTGAATCTTGAAATTTGCGGAACTAATATGCTTATTGCATGTCATTGCATGTGCTGTTTTTTTTGGGTTTAACATTGAAAATCAGTTGGCTTGTATTACTTTGAATACGGAATTTTACAGGCTAATATGCTTATTGCATGTCATTGCATGTCTTTGTTTTACGGGTTTTAACGAAAATCAAGGGTTAACATTATTACTTGAATGCAGAATTTTGGAACTAATATGCTTATTGCATGTCATTGCATGTGCTGTTTTTGGGTTTAACAAATCGAGGATTGGCTTGTTATTACTTGAATGCGAGAATTTGCGGAACTAATATGCTTATTGCATGTCATTGCATGTCTTCATTTTAAGGTTTAATACTTGAAAATCAAAGTTAACGTGTACTTGAATACGAGAAATTTATGGAATTAATATGCTTATTATGTCATTGCATGTGCTGTTTTTGGTTTTAACACTTGAAAATCAAAGTTGGCTTGTTATTACTTGAATGTAGAATTGCGGAACTAATATTTGCATGTCGATACATGTCTTTATTTTCTGGGTTTTAACATTGAAAATCAAAGATGGCTTGTTATTACTTGAATGAATACCATGCAGAAATTTTTACATGGAACCAATATGGTTAGTGCATGCTTATGTGATGTCTTGATTTGAATATGTGGAATATTAACATATTTGCATGTATGTTAAATATATGAAATGTTGTGTGCATTAGACATGAGGTGTTCATAGCACACACATAGTGTGATCGTAAGAGATATCCATGTAAGAGGTTTTCATACGGGTCATGGGTTTGAGTGCGAGTGGCACAAATTGCATTCTGTTGGTGTGCGGTAACACCACATTGTGAGTGTACATGGTGCTTGATTTGCCTTGCATTTTGAGGTGTTGAATCGTGTGGGCTTGGGAATGGGACGAGTCAGGTGAGTTCCATGATGTTCAGCTGAAAATGGAAAATGAAATGTAACCGAGGGCGTAGCAAGTAGAGATAGATACACCTCGGGTGAAAAACACGAAAACTGGTTAGACGAGGCGTATCCACACGGTGAAAGCCGAAAATGTCGAGGGTGTAAGAGACCCCGCGGTGAGACCAGAAAAGTTACATTGCCCCGAGGACACGAAACGATTAAATAAATATCACATAGACTCTGAGTTGTGAGATGGGAGTCGGAATTGTTCGATGCGATTTCCCATTGGCACTTGAGTTAGGTGGTGGAGTCGGAGGATTGACCGTGGGCCATATCTGAGTGTCGTCTCATACATGCATGTAGATTTTCCATGATAGGATAACATGTATGCACAGTTGGTTTACATTAGGTTTGGCGTGAAATGATCATTTGCATGTGACTTTGGGTAGGAAATAGCCCTTATAGGATTTGCTCTCTATTAGGCGTTAGCTCGCTCGTCGTGGGGCCCTTTTTGGTGCGGGACGGTGCGGCGGATGAGCCGCTCCTTAGAGGCGGGATTATGGGCGAGGCGATTTGTGTATGATTCTTGTTTGTGCATATATTAGAGCGACTAGTTTAATATATGTTTGTAATCTCAGTGATGTAACCAACTCTTAGATCTATAGAAATGTATAGTCTTGTAAGCGTATGGGCGAGTATGACTGATGGGCCCTATTGGGCCATTTTACTCATGTATAGGTCTCATGACATGAGACCTTACCACCGGAGTTCCCTTGAGTTGTGATGATCGATAGGACCATTAAACAGTTCTCTCTAATTTTTATATGTGTGGTAATGTTTATTTTATACTATAGTTTTATTTTAGTTTCATTTGATAATATAATTTTAGTTAATTAATTATATTATTTATTTGAATTAATAGTTATTTTAGTTATATAATGTTTCAAACTTAGTTATTTACTATAATCTTATTTTAGTTATATAATGTTTGAAACATTTTATAATATAATCTTATTTTAGTAATTTGAAATATATTACTTACATGCATATTTTATTTTTAATGTATATACAGTTTTAATTTGGGTTTAATTTGATAATAATAAATTAAGTTAGATATAATGTTTGTAACTTAGATATTAAAAATCCTACTACTTCGTATTTGAAACATATTACTTACATTAAATTTTAAATTATATATATAATGTTTTGAAACTTAGATCTTAGACATTTAATGTTAGAAATTTAAGATCTTCTTAGATATCTTAATAGTATTATTAAACTGGAGAAAATATCATGTTATAAACTTGAGTCTTACTTTTATGTTAAATTACATATATATAATGTTATTATAATGGTATGTATACAAGAATCCTGCTTGATTTGAATTTTATTTTCAATAAAATCACATGTGTTTATAGAATGGCTAAAGTGGAAGTAAGTGAGATCTTGCATGGAGGTATTGCGCACCTTTGGAGGGACATAAAAATGGAACAATTTGTAATTATTGTGGTTTAAGCATAAAAAGTGGTGGAATTACTCGCTTAAAGTTTCATCTGTCACATACGGATCCCCATTTAAATACTAAAAGGCCAAATGTAGGAGTAAAACAAGAAATGAAGCAACTTTAGAACATAAAGGTAAATCAAAAGCGAAAAAGCAAGCGATATGGAAGAATTCGAATTTGGTCACGAGGCACGATAGGAGGAAAGCATCACCAGTCATTGATGATGATGATGAGGAGGAGGGTGAATGGGGTGTGCTTGCTGTTAAAGGCGACATACACCTTTCGATGGGCGAGATGAATATCGAGACGGTATGTGCATCAAAAGCTAGTGAGATGGAATAAGGATCGGGTTGCGGGATTTATGAGAGGCAAGAAAAATAGAATTGCATCTTTATACAATTAATTTTTCACATAATTATGTAGTATAAAATAATGTAAGTTGATTTTATTTTTTTTTGCATAATTGCAATAGGCGAGTCTTCGACTAAGTGATCCGTAGGGCGTATACAAGATCCACTAGAGTGTTGGCATCACGAGGATCCATCGCATGATTACCATCGTCATAAAGTCTTGAAGTACCCCAAAACAAAAAGCCCTAAAAAAATATGTTCAAGGTGGTTCAATCAAGGAAACAATGGAATGATTAATTAGCAAGTTTTCATATATGAAGTGTTCCACCTCAAAAGTGGACTCGCACCATTTTAAGAATATGATTTTGAGTGCCTGACAAACGAGGTTTGTCCCAATTATATAATATGTTTTACATTATGATCTCCGCTATGAAATATGTTTTTAATAATGACATTATTATCTCGTATGAAAGATGTTTTAATAACAGCTTTCTTGAATTATTATATGTAGGGATGGGCATCGAGAATCACCATCTCGTGTGAAATCAAAGCAAGTACTTGGAAATGCGAGTATAAAGACATGGGAAGCTTATGTCGGCTCTGAAAGGGAGAAATGGGAGACATATGGATGTACAATTATGTGCGATGGATGGACTGGGCCAACTAAATTGAGCATAATTAATTTCATGGTATATTCAAAAGGAAGCACAATTTTCCTCAAATTTGTTGATGCGTCAGATAAGATTAAAGACAACAAATACATATATAGTTTTTGTTAAGGGCGTTATCGAGGAAGTTGGAGAAGCAAATGTGGTTCAAATTATATGTGAGATAATGGGATCGACATTTGTGAAGCGGGAAAGTTGTTGATGAAGAAATACAATCTATATTGGACTCCATGTGCGCCTACCTGCATTGATTTAATGTTTGAAGACATTGGTAAAAGGGATAGTGTTGCTCAGTTCATCGAGATGGCTAGAAGATATTAACCAACTTCATTTACAATCATGGTTGGTTGCTTGCACAAATGTGTGAGTATGTGGTGGAGATATCGGTGCGTCTTGGGCAACAAGATTTGCAACAAACTATATTGCCATGATAGTCACACAAAGAGGGTTGATTTGAAGAAAGTCTTTATTAGTAATGAATGGTCATCTCCTGAGCTTAAGCCCAGAATTTGAGATTGCACATGAGGTTGAAAGACTCATGTTTGATCATCAATATTGGGAGAAGGTGGAAGCTAGTGTCCATCTATGAGGCGTGCTACCACGATTAGCCGCATTGTTGATTGAGTCGTCTGACGTGCCATTTGTCTAGAGTTGATTAGGTTGATGAAAACCGATTTAGATCGACTCAAAGGCTAAGAGTGGAGTGAAACTTATCATCGCAGATCGTTGGGATAGAACTCTTAAATCATCTTCATGCGACGGTAACTAATTAATATCCTCTTCACCGATATTCACATTTCCCAACAATAATATTATGTTTATATTATTATATACTAATTCTCAATAACTATTGCGGCATACTATATCTAAATCGAAATTTCAATACGGACTGGGTTGGTTTGAACCACACGAGCACTTATTTGTTCCTTGATGTTTCTAAATTGAATCCTAATACTAGAAACCTTTGTAATTTTGAAATGAGGTAAATTGTGAGTTTCTAATTCTAAATTAATTGATTCATGTTATTCGATTGATTTTTTATTTTAGATTTTTTGACATTTTGAATTCACAACTTATACTATTCCGTGATGCAAAAAAGGGATTTGGTGATCGGGCAGCAATAGCGTCAAGATAAAAAAGTAGTTTCTGGTAGTGTTAATTCTCATTATAAATAATTTACAACTATTTTATTATTATATATTGAATATAAGTAATTTTTATTGTAGCTGAATGGTGGTTTTTGTATAGAAATCACGCTCCAACATTAAGGAGTTTGGCCTTAAAGGTTATTTCCCAAACCGCATCATCTTCGTCTTGTGAAAGAAATTGGAGCACATTTTCTCTAATTCATACCAAACAAAGAAATCGATTTTGTAAAACCTGAGAAAATTCCAATTTTCTGAAAAAGGGCAAAACGGTAATTTCGGTCAAAACCCGAAATTTTTCTAGATCTTGGATGACAAAACGGACTTCACCGTTGGAATCGTCTCGCGAAATCTAGCTACCACGTCGAATTTCGTAGAATTTCGAGATAGTCGGAATTTCACGTTTTCGAGGCCTTAGAGTGTTGAGTCTTAGTAAAACGGGTTTGAGAGACATATGATGTGAAAAAAGTCACCTACTACATGTACTCATGTGACACATGTTGCATGAGTAGAGAGAGGATGAAAATGGATGACCGAGATAGTGCCAAGTGTAAAAAAAAATCAAGAAAAGGGACATAGATGAAATTAATTGAAATGTTATGATAATAAGACGAAAGATGAATAGTATCATATTCTCAATTTTGAGCACAAATGGGCAGTGGCTGGATGGGTGTGTGTAGAAAGTGAGATTTTAGATTTTTAGAGAGAGAAGGAGCTCATTCTCTCTAGATTTTCGGTCATTCGGACCTTCGGTTCTCGGCAGACAGAAGCAAAGTTGCTGCGCGGCGAGACTCGCAGCGTGGACACCGATTTGGTGGAGTTAAGACAACTCCAAGAGGTAGGGATCTTTTCCTACTTGGTTTATTCTTTAGTGGAAGCAATGTTTTTGTAGTTAGGGATATTGCTGAGGCGGTTGGGCATGGAAATTCGGTCTGGAAACCTTTGAACAGTGGAGAAAATCCCAAATTTGGTGGCCGTGAACAGTAACCCGAGGGTTTCACTGTTCACATGAATAGTGACATGATTTTTCTTGGTGTGAAAATGTGTTTTGTAAGTGATTCGAAATGAATTGCTTGTGTTTGCTAATTAGCCAATGTGAGCTAATTTTGGTGTTATTGATGTGAAAATTGAATAACATGATGGTTGTGAGTAAATTATGTTAATATATGCATGTAAATTGTATTATCATAAATTATTTGGAATTGGCATAATGCATTCCATATGCAGCACAGGGCAACCTAGAATGTTAAGGTGTGAGTGCATGACAGCAAAATGAAACTTTTAAAAAAGCGAAAATGTTTGTGAAAGGAATTTCGAAGGAAGATTTTTCGAAGAATTACCTTGGAGAGTTGTCCGACTCAATTTCATCGCGGGGCGGACCCGTATGGCCCATTTTCGGGAGAAATATCTAGCAATTAAGCCTCGGAGGGTAGTCGATGTATTCACAGAAATTCGAGTGGTAAGTTTCGAGAACAAAAAGCTTTTGTTTTGGCTTGGATATTCGCATTAGAGCAGGCATATGTGAGGTCGGTGAGGACTCGAGACTTTGTGAGTTTGCCGTGTAGACATTCGATTAGGTTCATGAAATTTCTTGAATGTGATTGTTTGCCATAACATATTGCACTTAAGTGGGAGATGGCCCATGTAGGAAATTATCTCTGCGGGCTTTGCTCACTGTCGAGGATCACCATTTCAGGTACGGGTGTGCACGAAACGGTGCTCTATTTAGAGGCCACGTTTTAGAGAAGAAAGCGGATTAATGGCTTTGGTATTGATTTTGTATAACATGTGATAGAGTGTAAGAATTTTAATATATGTATTGAATTAAACCAATGTAAAAACTCTTGAACCATGTAGTATATTTGGTTGGGATATATTTTGTGAGAGTATTGATGCGAGGGGCCCAAAGTGGCTATTATTTTATTCGCATGTGGACCTGATGTGGTCGTGTAAACTTGTTGGGATGGGTTTTGTACCTTGGGTAGAGCTCCCCATACAAGGAGACTACTGCTAGATTTTAAATGAGTGGTGTCGGGTTGCAGGCGTCACTAATATTAGCGAGGTTGGCCGGGTTGTCAACGGACACCGGGTTTAGGGCGTCCATGACTTGGTATCGAGGCTTGTCATAGCGATTACCTAGGGAGCTCGGGTTTGGGTATCCATAAGTTTAGTCCTGATACCAGCTTCACAGTTTGGTATCAGAGCTAAGGTAAATGATTACCTTGGGAGCTCGGTGGGTGTAGAGCTTAGGTAAATGAAAACCTAGGGATTGAGGGACTTGGGCTTAGGCCATGGTCATAAGGTGTAAGAGCATCGTAGCTTGGTATAGCTCGATGTTGGATACTAGAGTTATAGCTTAGTATCGGTAAGTTAGGTATGTGATATACCTAGAACTCGATGGGAAACGGGTTAGATCATGCATACATTGTGCATTTTGATGAATGGTGTGCATTTTGATGAGTGTTGTGTATGATGTGTGGTTATGTGCTTGTATGCTTGATAAATAGCATAGGAGAAATTAAAACCTTAGGAGGTTGAGAAATTTTGGGCAAATAGTCCAGAATTAAATGAAAAAAAAAATGATGTGAAGAATTTTTTTTTCTAAGGTTTTACAGTGTGTAAAACTGGAAAAAAAAAATTAAATAAAATAAATTTTTAGGAATTATATATATATATTATTTATTTATTTTTTTTGGTGGTTTTCCAGTAGCTGGAATGAGAAAAAAAAATGATGTGAAAAAAAAAAAAAGGAAGCGGCTGGGTGGACTCTTGCCATTTTCGATTTGTGTTGGGTCACGATCGTGAGATTGTTCATGACCGGCCAAGTTGAGCATGGTTGGGAGGCGTAGAGGCGCGCCGCGTGTGCGGCGTCTTGACACCGCGACCGCGACCATTGATTGGCCCGCGATGTGTCGAAGCTGGCGGCTGCGATCTGACCCGGGGCGGCGCCGCAGCGACCGCGGCTCGCTGGTCGCGGCAGTTGGGAAGATTAGGTCGCGATACAAAGTGTATCGTGGGTGAGGAGGGTGACCTTGTGTGCATTGATACAATGCGGCCCGAGAGACTTTGCGATCTGACGTAAGAGGGCGTGCGACCGCGACCCTAGAGGCGCGATGGCCTTCGATCTTGTGAGGCGAGCCGGGCCTGCGCGACACGGCCATGACACGGCCAGCCCGGGGCACACGACCTGACCGGCCACATAGCTCTGACACTGGCCCACGACACGGCCGCGACACAGTGTGGGCTGGGTGCGGTGCACGCGGCTGTCTTGGGTGAAGGCTGGGTCGGGAATGTGCCTGGTGCACCTAACCCCGGAGTTTTGACTCTAGGTTATCTTTGTTTTTCGATCCTTTGTTTTGGGACTGCTTGTTCATGAACATTGTTCCGCGAGCCTTGTTCTAAAATTTTCAAAAAAAAAAAAAAAAAAAAAGGAAATAAAATTTTTTTAAAATAAAATAAAATAAAATAAAATGAGACAAAATAAAATAAATTTTTTTTGTTAAATATGAATTAATATATTTAATAATTGTCTTGCATTAGCTATAAATGCATGAACATTGTGTATGAAATATTTTTCTGTATATGAATAGTGTCTCGAGGCTGTGTTTCCGCCTTATATACTGCATTATAATTTAACTTGTCATTTGACATGTGTAGATGCATTTAATTAGAGGCGAAGGACGTGGGGGCGTCCACGAGTGCGAGTCGGGCACCATCGACGTTTGACCCGACCACACATGACCTGACCCGTGGTCTTTGTTGAAATTTGTAGGGATTGCGGTACTCTTTGCTGCTGTGTCTGAGGCTAGTGTAGCGGGTAGTCGGGGGGAGGGTCAGGAGTAACCTGGAGGTTAGGCACATCATCTCAGAACATTCGCTAGGGGGAGGGGAGATCCGATGGTGGCGGACCATTGGTTAAGTGCGAGTTGAGAAGGTGTTGGAGGCTATGGAATTACCTTTGACACGGCCCGAGTTAGACTAGCTGCGTTCAGCTAGAGAATTGAGGCCCAGAGTATGGTGGAACCCAGGCAAAGACCTCTGAATCTGCAGGAGGCAATGACTTGGGCGAGTTCCATGATCTTTTCATGGGTGGTATTTTAGGATCTTGCTCGTCACGCGAAGGCTCGGGGTTCCTAGAAATTTGAGACGGGGATGATAGGCGTGATGGAGTATGTGGTTAGATTCACGGAGCTATTGTTTGCGATGACTATGTGGCCCACGGACATGGCGAAGTCGGGGAGGTTCGGTGAGGCTGAGTTGTCCGTTCGAGGCGGGATATGGGACCGCCTACGGGACATGGACTTTATGGTTGGGACAGCCATGACCATAGAGAGAGAGATAGAGGATGCTCGGAGCACTCGGGATCATGGTGTTAGTAGCAGAGGAAGGAGAGTCGGTCTTTCTTCTAGTTCGGAAAAGAAGCGGGCGCTTCTAGTTCACGTGGGTTCGAGGCGCGACCATGGAGACGAGGGGGCGGTCGGAGTTGCCGTCGGTACAGGCGGAGATAGTGTGCTACTCGCGACGAGACATATGAGGAGGATTGCCCCCGAGACTAGGGGTGCTAATGATCTGCGGTGAGCTTCGAGTTATTCGCTCGACTGAACTTCAAACGAATCGAGCTCGACTTGAGCTCAAAAGCTCGCGAGCTTGAAAAATGAAGCTCGAATCGAACTTCGAAAGCAAAACTCGAACTTCATTTCGAGCTTCGAACTTCGAGGCAATTTCGAACTTCATTTCGAGCTCGAACTTCGAAAGTCAGGCTCTAACTCGACTCGAGCTCGAACTCGAAATTGAACTCGACTCAAGCTTGAATTTGAATTGAACACGACTACGATGTTGGACATGTCATTTTAATCGAGTCTCCTGGATAGTTAATTGTTATCATATAAACGAGGAATATGAATAATGAAACAAACTACATTGGTAAAAACACAAAAATCAAATTACTTGGTCACTACAACATCATAAAACTTTAGTTTTAAGTAATTTACACATGGACTATCATTAAACAAATACACTTGAAAGCATATTCTTATGATCTGACTTCAAATAATCGATAGCACATGATAGGTGCTAGGTTTCAGGGCTACAATTGATCATGAAAATGTGATATAACCTCCGTCAAACTACAAATAGCGATTGACAAAAAGCCCATCAAAACATCTTCCCACGAACACCTACAAAAAACATAATAGTTTGTTATTAATAATATTTAACTACGCCAAAGAAAACATGTGCCCCTTGAATGCCATAGAGGCGGTATGAAGTGCGTGTAAGTTCCTTGTGTCTATTACCCAATGTTAATACGGAATTTGAAGCGTGATCTTTTGAAGTGATGAACCTATTAGTGGCGGCTATGAGTAAAAAAAGGTAATGATACTCCTGAAGTCGACTCTGAAAATGGGTACTCTGGCAAATGAAGAAGCGTACCAACTACTGGATGTAGATCCATGTTTTGTCCTTCTTCGTTCTGCATCTTGGCTGGTTGTTTGAATGCTCCTGATGTATGAATCTCAAACTACCTGATTCAAGAAAATCAGGTCAAAACAATTGCAAATGTTCGTTTTAGATGGTTAAAAATACAGGTTGTGGGCACATTTAATCAACTTCATATACAAAAACAAAGCATATATTTTTCGTGAGAACAAGAAAGGAGCATCAGTGTACACATATGGATGCATTATGATTGTTTTCCATAAGAATTATTTTAAAGACAATAGAATTGTATAACATTAAACATGAAGTGTAGCGTATACAATCTTGTACAACCTGTGACTAAGGATTTAAAGCTGATTTGAGTAGCCGTCAAACAAAACAAAATATGAGAAACAAGATGGGTTGTTTAAAATGCTATAGAAATTCCTACTACCTCTAACATCAACTGACTCATATCATTAAGTACACGGGAAGGGAAATACTTGTAACAACGGTTTGATTAGGAAATGTCGAAGGAATGGGGTTTAAAACTTACTTTAGCAAAATCACTTAACCACTGAATGAATCGCAAGCCTTGGAAACCATTTTTCTATGCATTTTCGGTAATGAGAGACAATCCTAGAGTAAAATTGCAGATGCAATTACGGCAACGACATTTGATGCAGAAAGAACAGGAGAGGGGCAGCACCAAGAAAGAGGAGCCATAGCCATGAATGAAAGATTAGGAACACTGGCTTAGTGATGAGCTTAAAGTCATATTTTAATCCATTTTTACATTTGATTTTCATGAAAGGAATAAAATTAATATGCGAGAAATATGAAGAAACTCACCAATTTGTTATTAGCAGGGAGTGTGAAAGAAGAAGAAAAAAATAGTAGAAAAATGCACAATTGGTGGGTAAATGCGAGAAAATGGCGGGGCGAAATAAGCAGTGATTAACTAATGTTGCGGTTTTGGGCTTGCATGATCCAGGTTATGATGTCGCGACATCGGGAAAATTGAAAGGAAATTTGATGAGTGTGACGGGGATCACTAGTTAAACGGCGAGGATTAACCCGAGAGACTTGGAATGATGACTAACATCGTGATAATACCGTGACGCAAGGTTGATAACCATGACAAGGGATGGAAGTCATGACGAGAAACGCCTTGAAAGCTATAGCCAGTTTGAAAAAGATAGAAAGCGTGTGGCTTAAGTTGTTATCGCTGACGGAAGGGTGATCTTAGCGACACCAAAAGCAACGGTTAAACCTCAGAGACATAAGTTGATAGCCGGCAAAGATTAATGTCGCGACATAAGGCGTCTTCGATTGAAGGTTCGCAGTTCACGAAGCTGATATCGCGACAAAGATTGATGTCTACATCGAGGAGCGAGCAGTGGAAACTGCCCGAGCATAAAGTGATGTCGCGACAAAGTTGATGTAGCGACATAAGAGACGCTCCCGGTTGAAAAGGCACGCAAAGACCGCGGAAGCGTGTCGGCGAGGGTTGATGCCATTGACGCCGAGGATGAAGCAGTGAAACTGCGGAAGGCATAAAGTGATGTGGCAGCAAAGTTGGGAGTGTGGCGACATAAGAAGACACCAGTTCAAGGCTGCAGAGACTTAAGTTGATGTCGCGACAAGAGATCGATGTCGCGACATAGATGCTGTCGTGACATTGATTCCCTTGTCGGCGGCGCCATAGCCCGAGGAAAGCAAAGGAATGTCGCTGACTTATTGATAAATCTTGCCAGCAAGTGCCAAACTAACTAATATCGCGGCCAGGGATTTGAGTTGCGACACAGTGGTAACATGGAATTAGGTCCGCGGAAATCCAAAAAGAATGCATTGATTAAGACTGATTGAAACCACTATAAATAGCGGTACCGGAGAAGGCGAGAGAAGGCGATGGCGACGAGAATGAAAGATACGGGTAATAGAAGACTTCATTTTATTTTTTATTTTTTACTTTATTTTCTTTTTTCTGTTTCCCGTCGTTATAGATTAGATTATTTTCATCTTTCTTATTTTTGTTTATTTTACGGATGCGGGACATTTATAAGTTTTTGAAGCAGGAAAATGCAGAATAATTCATTCTTTTCAGTGGTCACACGGATGTGGGAGATTGGGACAATTGCAGGGCCGACTTCAGTTTCAAATTAGATTACATTATGTAGTGGAAGAATAACATAGTGTATGACCAGTCAATTGAGACGAAGCTTCCATTAAGTGAATCTTTATAGTCGAAATTTATCTTCCACGTAGTTGTTTCAATGACTTGAATTTCGAGTTTAAATTTACTTATGGTTATGGGTTTAATGTTTTTGATCTGAATATCAGTTTCTTATACCCGTTTAAGATTTGTTTCATTGCTCTGATTTCAAGGAGGTCCTGCGATGACACAGAGAAGGCATTCCTGAGAGTTATGAACATTTCCTTGAAGGTATATTAACACCTTTATTAGAGATCTAATGAGCTTTGTAAGTTTGCCCAGATAAATCTCTTCTCACTTGAAATCAAGAAGAGTTGAATGAGTTATCAATTTAAACAAGGAGAGTTCACCTCGGTCGAGATAGTGAAGCCCGATCCAGTGTTAGGCGAGATCCCAATCAAGGAGAGGGTGATCTATTCTAATTGGGAAGAGTAACCCGAGGAAGTTGTATATCCTTGCTTGACCGTGCTTGGGAGCTAAGGTTTACAGTCCATAAAATGGATATAGTATTGCAAAGAAAATACCCGGATTAAGGGAAATCCCTATTAAAGTAGTCATCTAATTCTGTCTTGAAAGAATCGGAAATTAGATAATGAATTGTGGAGTGTGGAGATCGGTACATGCTTCGCATTGGACATATTTTAAAACCTGAAATACACAAGCATTTTTATCAGTGTTAACTACAGGGGTGATACTTCCGCGATAGCGGTGTCTTGATGGGTCCTCTAAAGATCATGTCGGTTTTCCATTTATTTTCTTAACTATTCATTATTCTTTATTCTTTAGATTCCGGTTGTTGATTGTTCATTCTTTTCCGTATACTTGTATATTTCTGACTTCTTAAGCTGGATCACAATGTCATGTTAAAGTCGAATAGTATGGAGCTTGAGTGAGTCGGGGTAGTTGATCTAGAATTCTTGAGATCTACGCAGGATCGATATACTGGACTTATATCCATTTTATTGCATCGGCACATTGCACTTGCAGGATATTAGGCGGCAAAAAGTGAAAATGAATTACTCTGGAGATTTATGGTCTACACTTAACAAGTTTTAGGCGTAGATTAGGTTAGACAATAGTCCTTTGGTAATAACGTCATAAATTTGTATATGTGTTTAATTAGGTTAACAAGTTTTATGGCGCAGTTCTTGAGATCGAAAATTTAGTAAATCAATATTCGAGACGAAAGAAGGAAATGCTAATTTGGACATTTGAAGAAAAGAACAAAAATAGCTTTTCAACGATGGTTATTTTTAGCCACTAACCTTTAACAAACCATATTGCAAATATTTATTTGACGGACTAATCCTATTAGTGTAAGTGTGTTTTGATTTGGGACGAAAATTTTTAATGCATAGGAAACGAACAACGATCGACCCTTGATCCTGATTAGAGAGAACACTCGAAGCAGAAAGATAAAGAGGCGAAGAAAACTCAACCATGGCGGATGAAGACGGGGATCAGAATGAGAAGTACATAGAAGCGGCTAGAAGGCCTCGATGCGATACTATGGAGGACTTGGAAACTTTATTATTCAAGATGAGTACTCTGCCCAATCCCAGGCAACCGGCTAATGATGCAAAATAATTTTGAACTTAAACTAGCACTAATTACAATGGTCAGCGGCATCGGTTCTTTGGTCATCCCACGAGGACCCGAAGCGAGCACACAGGAAGATTTCTCGGGATGGCTAATACGAGTGAAGTTGAATGGAGTGAGACCGGGAAGTCATCAAAGCGCATCATTCCCATTCTCTCCCCGAGTCGGCGGCCATGGTATGAATCTTTTCTGCATATGGTTACATTGATAGGAGAAGTAGTAGAGCCTACTTAGGTAGATTCTCCCTAGGCCTCGCCTCGGAGAGGAGGGAAATCATTGTGTTTGATGGAAGATGAAAACCTGTATGTAACCAGGAAAGATTGAAACGGTTCTTTGAGAGAATATCACGTGCGTGGGATAGATGCGAAGACTCGGATGGACATTGTATATCATGCCTTGAATGAGCATATCAAGGGGATCATTGATGCTTCATGTTGTGGAGCATTCAAACGAAAAAGTGTTGAAGAGGCAAAAGAACTGATTGAAGACCTGGCTAAATGCAATATAAGAAAACTCATACGAGTTTCAAGAGGAAATACAGAGGAAAGGGGATGTGGGGCTGAAGCGAGATGACTGACCATGGAGGCTAAGTTGGATGCCATTATGCACGAGGATGGACAAGAAGCAAGAAAGAAGACACACACGCCCCATGAGATGACGGTTGAAGAGAGTTATTGAGGGGAAGTGCGGGAGCTGTTGAAGAACAATTACATGATCTTTGAGGTTAAGTATGCGGGTGACGAAACTACATTTCAAACCCAATACTAACTTTGCCGTACATTATCACTGACATTGAGGAACCATGAGAATTTCTCATATGGTGGAGGGGGCTTCATAAGGCCGAGGCGTGAGCGAGAACCCAAACGGGGTTATCACTTGACCACGAGGTTCAGCGGCCCCGATGCGCGAGGAAATGAACACGAAATGAATATCGAGGGGTCGAGAGGAGGGCTGATCTTTTGAAAAAACCGAATCTTTGCGGATTCATGGGGGGATAATAAGAATTTATTGAACCTCCATGAACAAAAAGTTTGCAATTGGAAGCAAGCTTGCTACCAATTCTCAATTTTGTTTCCATGTCATCCACGAAGAACTTGGAGACACAGTAGGAAATGCATTTGGCTACTAACCATATGAAGCCAGGAGGAAGATGCCTTTAGTGACCTGAAGAATCCAAAGACTACATGGTGTGCGGCAAGTGGGAAGGAGTTAGAAAAGATGAAAGAAAAAAATGACAGCAGCAAAGAAGAAGAAAGCCCGGAAAAGGAAGAAGCATTGGAGAAAAGAAAGAAGAGTGGACCAGGAAGGACATCGAGGCTCTGGAGCACTGCGGAGTCCCATTTCCACGAGAGGCTGCGAGAGATCAAAGATAGAGGAGAGGAGGAGTTTGCAAGGTTTTTTGAAAACCTTCCCGGAGAAGCTAAGTCAGTATGCCTTTACAGAAGTGTGGTGACTCAGATGCCACTCTATGCAAAATTCTGAAGGACATGCGAAGCGAAAAGAAAGATAAGTAGAAGAAGGGATTGTGAATCTCACTGCTACTTGCAGTGCTGTGATAAAGAAAGAATTGCCAGAAAAGATGAAGGATCCAGGAGTTTTACAATTCCTTGCATCATTGGAGGAGTTGAATTCCAGAAAGCTACGTGACTGGAGCTGATATAAACTTGATGCCTCTTTTGCATTTGCCCAGCTTGATTAAGTTTGGGGAGGTTATTCCCACTGCTTGTTACTCTTCAAATGGCGAGACGGTCGATGGTAAAACCTGAAGAGTCTTGGAAGATGTCTTCCAGTCCTTGTTGGGAAATTTGTTTTCCAGTGAGCTTCATCATTCTGAACATGGAAGAAGATTCACAAGTACCCACCTGGCATTGGGGAGACCATTCCTAGCTCTTTGGGCACATACGTCGACATGCGAAAAGGAGTTCTTACCTTGAAAGGGGGTTGGAGAGGAAGCGCATTGCTCAACGATCAAAAGCATGCGGGAATATAGGCGTAGACGAGAGAAAATTGTAATGTAGTTGATGTCTATACTACGACGCCCTGATGTTCACAATGATTGTAATGCTCGAATTTTATCAATGAAAGAGATAAATTCCCGGTATATTGAAGATGACTACTGCGATTGTCCATCTGACAGTTTTCATTCTATAGAAGCTGTGTTGAGCTGAAAGCAAAAGCGAGAAGTATGAGGAAAATAATGAAAAAGGAAATTCATCGAGAAACCAGTGAAGAGGGCTAGTGTTGAAAGAGTTGCCAGTCCATTTGAAGTATGTAGCACTTAGAATCACCAAAGAAAGCCGGTGATTATCTGCTAGACTCGGTGATCTTTGAGGAGCAGAGGTTCTTCGAAAATCTTAAGAAGCTATAAAGAGTCTATAGCTTGGTCCATTGAAGAGTTGAAGGGTATCAGTCCATCAATTTGCATGCACAAAATTCTGCTAGAAGAAACTTCAAAACCATCTGTAGAACATCAAAGGAGACTGAATCCAGTGATGAAGGAAGTAGTCAGGAAGGAGGTACTCGAGGTGTGAGATATTTGGTTTTATCTATGCAATTGGGATAGTCCTTGGGTGAGCCCGATCCATGTGGTTCCAAGAAGGGTGGGTTTCTTGTGATGCATGATGAGAAAAGATTGATTCAGCGAACGGTGACGGGATGGAGGGTATGCATTGATTACGGGAAGGCTGAACCGCGGCCAGCGAGAAAGATCATTTCCCTTTGCGCCATTGGTGGATGTTGGGCGGATTAGCGAGGACCGTCATTTTTGTTTCTTGGATGGATATTCGGGATACAATCAGATTGCTATTGCACGAGGACCAAGAAGACCACATTCACATGCCTATGTTGCACGCCCGGAAGGATCTGCATTTGGGCGCAATGTAATGCTCTGCTACATTCGGAGGTGTATGATGTCAATATTCTCAGACTTGGTTGAATAGGTTATGGAAATTTTTATGGATGACTTCACTGTGTATGGATCCAGTTTTGATCAGTGTTTGAAGAACACAGGCTTGATTAACTAGATGCGAGACAAAAAAGCTAGCCTTGAATTGGGAAAAATGCCGACATGGTAACGAAGGTATTATTGTTCTTGGGCATACAAAATTTGCGCTCTTTTGATTTGGGAAGTAGACCAATCAGGTATCCATTATCAAAACTCTTGCACCACCTACCCGCGATGTTAAAGGAGTAAAAGCTACTTGGGGCATCTTCAGTTTTATAGGAGATTCATCGAACTTCAAAAATAGCGGACCACTATCGCGGTGCGGAGAGGATCTGAGGTTTAATTTTGATGACTCTGCGAAATTGCTTTGAAGAAATCAAGATCAAATTGGTTCAAGCACCTATAATGGCTGCACGAGAATGGGATCGGGGATTTGAAAATAATGTGTGATCTTAGGTGATTTTGCAATGGGAGGCATCTGGAAGGCGAAAGGAAAATATTCGAGGACCATATATACTATGCTAGTAGGGTGCTGATGAAGCACAAGAAAATTACTCGACAAGCCCGAAAGGAGATGCTAGCCATAGTATTTGCTTGTGAAAAAATTCAGAGACGATACATTTTGGGATCCCATGTTATTATTCATATGATCATGCAATGTCGAAGTACGATGTCAAAGAGAGCTAAGCGAATTCGGTGGGTCTTTACATTATTGCAAGAGTTTGACTTGGAGATCAAGAAGGATAAAGGGTGTGACAATGTGATAGCTGATCCGCTTGTCAAGAGTGAAAAACAACTATTTTGAAGAAGAGAAGTAACAAATAACGAAGAGCTTTGAGGATGAGCAAGCTGTTTAGTTTCATGGCTCCATGGTATCTTTGATATTGTGAACTATTGGCTTGTGGAGTAGTTCCTTGAGGTCGGCTACCAGCAGAAGAAACTAGGCGGTAGTATTATATTTGGGATGATCCACTGTATTTAAAAGAGGTCTTTGACATGATAATAAGAAGATGTGTGCCGAGAAGAAGAATGAACAAGGCAAAATTCTGAATGAATGCCATTGTCACCATATGGGGCATTTTCGGGGAGAAAGAGCAATCATAAGATCCTCAAATCTAGTTTTATTGGCCCACTATCTTGAGGAGATTTACTTATTTGAATGGGTTAAATTGTGTGATAGATGCCAAAAGATTGGAAATATCGCGTGAAATGAAATGCCCTAAGAGGTATAATGGTCAGTGCAAATCTTTGATGTATGGGGAATAGATTTTTATGGGACCATTCCCACCATCATTTGGGAAACTGTACATACTGCTAGCGGTTGATTATGTTTCAAATGGGTGGAAACCGTGGCTTGTCAAGGAATGATGCTAATACAGGTTGTGAGCTTCTTGCAAAAATATTTTGGCTTGATTTGGAACACGAGAACTATCATTAGTGATGGGGGGAAGCCATTTGCAAACAAAATATTTGCAAAATATGGCAGTATGGGATCAAGCATGTAATGAGTCTAGCTTATCATCCCGGACAATGGACAGCGAAATTTCCAACGAGGAGATTAAAAGAATACTTGAAAAGGCTGTGGCCAGAAAGGCTTTCAGCGGGAAGGATTGGTCTTCAGGCAGTGATGATGCACTTTGGGCCTACGGGGCGCATACAAAACTCCATTGGAATGTCCCTGCAGGAAATTGTTTTGGCAAACCATGTCACCTACCTCTGGGTGGAATACAAGGCAATGTGGGCCATCGAATTTGAACTTCGATTTTAAAATTGCAAGGGAAGAGAGATTACTCCAAATGTTCGAACTAGAAGAATTGAGAAATGAAGCTTATGATAATGCTAGAATCTACAAGGATAAGACAAGAAATGGCATGATCAAAGGATCACGAGGGAAAGAAGAGTTTAGAAGCGGGGAACAAGTTCTCATTTAATTCTAGGCGAATTGTTTCGGAAAGTTGAAATCCAAATGGAGTGGAGCCGTACACAGTGGTGTCCAATACATTTGGAGGCGATGACACATTGGGAGCGTCTTGGAGAAGAATTCAGAGTCGATGAATGGCCCGAAGCACTATCTAAGCGAGGGAGGAAGGAATGGAAGAACTCAGTAGGTTATCTAGAAGAAGAACCAAAGCGACAGAATCCGACTAAGGACTCAAAGCTGGCGGTGATGGGAGGCTGACCATTAGAAAATTTAGTTTCTGCTCTTAGATTTGGAATATTTTTTATTTATTATTATTTTTTTTTGCTGTAATTTCGTTTTGATTAGTTCTTATAAAGATAGATTTAATTTTGAGAAGTTAATTGTAGTTTAATTAAATTTTCTTGAATCATGCGGTATGCGTGCAAGTGAAAGACATGAGTGGGAAGCTGACTCGGGACACCTCGTGACTTGCAGAAATGTCACGGCATGACAAAGGGGGTAACTTTCTCCACTAAACCAAACACATGAAATATGAGTGAATTGCTTGTTGAATTTACCTTGGAGATGCTGAATAAATGTCTAAAGAATTATAGGAGTAACTAAAGGAATTCAAGTTTTTGAGATCATTAAACTAAGGGCATAGGTCGCGACAGAAACAAAAACTTGAAAATGCAAAGTCACGACATGGGGCAACGCAATATCTTAAAACCTATTTATGTCGTGACAAACTTAGTATGTCGCGACATAAAAAGGGTCATGTGCCAGCTACTCACCCTCTTAATTGCCCTAAAATTAATGTTCTTAAATAAAAGTGAGGCGAAATTGATGTCGCGACAAGCGAATTTAATGAAATAATAATTAGCCCACAAAAATTTGATTGAATTGCAAGCGTGGAGAACTTCTTCCTCAGCTCGATTTCAGCTGTTCATCCTCCCTTCCTTCTGATTCTCAATTCCTGAAAACCCTAGCTCTCAAAATCTTCAGAAAACTTTCCTTCAGTTTCAAATTGAAACCTCAAACCTTGTCCACCAACTTTGGGAAGAAATCATGGAGGAATATGTCATGACGGAAAATCAGAAGCCCCGGGAAGAGCCAGATGGAAGAGATGCCTGAAGCACCGGAGCACCAGCGGTGGGTTTACGAGAAGAAAGAGCAGAGATAGAGAAGGGAAAAGCAAGAGAAGAAGAAGTAGAAGATTTTGTGTCGGAGGAAGCATTCCAAGCTGGAAGAAGCACTAGCACGACAAAGGGTTCGTAGCGAGAAGAAGATTCAAGAGCCCCTATTACCCTTTTAAGGATGATTGAACAAAGAGGTTGGGAAGCTTTCTGCGCACATCAAAAGTCATTTACACGTGATGGTGAAGAATTTTATTCAAATGAGTGGCGCTGAGGAAAGATATAACCTTTGTGTTCGTCGAAGTGTGGGTACCATATGGAGCCCAGGCCGTGGAATCTATGGAATGGCGGGGCACAAGCATGGGTCAGTTCAAAAGCTCTTGGAAAACCCAAATTTTAAGAAGATTGACAAAAGGAAGCTCAGCGCGGAAAAGCACAAGCGGGACAAGGGAAGGAGGACCAAAACCTGAGCGAAGCCTCAGGAGGCTAAGGTATGGATTACATTTCTTGGCCTGCATTTTTAGTCCCAACCAAGCATTTGTGCACAGTGAGAGAGCAGGAAGCAATTATGCTGTATGCTATTCTAAAGGGGTACAAGCTCAATGTAGGAATAGTAATTGAAAATTCTATAATGAGGTACCATGAAGGAAATAAGAGAGGGCTGATCCCTACGCGACACTTGAAATAAGCGTTTTATGTTTAAAGGTAGGGTGAAGGGAGTCACGGGAAGAAGAAGAAGAAGAAGTCCACATGACATCACCACTCCTACGACAGGAGTGAAGCCCAGGGACCCGAAACCAAAGAAAAGAAAGGGGTGGAGATTGAAACAAAGCTCCGGTACCAAGACAAGAAGAAGAGAATCCAGAAACTCCTCCAGAAAATAATACTTTCACATTTACTTGGAGACAATGAAGCGAGGATGAAAGAAGCCTTAGATTTCTCCACATCCCTTAGCTAGTTCTCCCCTATGCAAGCAGAACATTAGGAGAGCGGGAGAAAACTCAGGAGCACAAGAGAACAATTCAATAATGGAGGTCCTCAATGCCATACAGAAGAAGATGGAAGAAAGGGAAAAAGAGTGGAATTTGCAACAAGAATTCAGGGAAGGAACTTATGAAAAAGAGTTAAAAAGAAGAGATCAGCAATGGGAAGAAGAACTGAAAAGAAGAGAAGAACAGATGAAAGAGGTTCTTCAGCAGCAAAGAGAGGACTTCAAGAAAGAAATGAAGGAAAGAGATCGCGATCTTCTACAGAAACTCAAGCTGAGTCATGAATCTTTTTATAACAATCAGTTTGAGCGTGATTCTCAGCTCCTAACCATCATGAAGAAAAGAAGGTAGAACAGGAAGCCAAATTGGGAGAACAGATCAAGGGATTCAATTTTTATACAAGTCTCTACAAAAAGATTTTGAGAATAAACTGGATGATAGAGACAAGAAGCAAAAGGATGCTGAATCCTACAGGCAGAGATAATGGCTAGAAAATTTGGATTTGATTAACAACAATCTTTCCAAATTTTTGGAAGTGATGACTGAAATGGAAAACACAATGAATGGCTTGGGGAAGAGACAAGATGAGCTAAACAAGAAGGTTGATCTCTCCAATGAGATCTTCATTGAAGATCAAGTTGAGCAGGAAACTAAGAAGAAAGGAAAGGAAATGAGAATTCCCTCCATTCGACTCATTTGAATACTAGACACGGATCCCCCTAATATCTTTGCTGCCTCTTCCAAAAGAAAAAGATAGACTTATTCCCAAATGACCTTCTTATCCTCAAGCTATCTTGTTGTATCGACATTTGCAATTGAATCGAGAAATAAAATGATAAATTTGAATTGAATTAATTTGTGTTAATTTGGTTTGTTAAATTTTGTGTTGCTTTGTGGTTGCATAGTTGGGAGAAAATAAGTAGAATTAGTTCAAGAATAAAAGCTATTTGAGATGTAATAGTGAATTGAATGACAGTTAGATTAGGAATAATTTGAAATGCAGGACAAAATACGGAATAAGGGCAATGGTCTGATTTGTCGAAACCTGAGAAGTCTGAAAGTGACTTAAGTCCTATTGATAAGTCCAGAATAGAGGAAGGTAATGCAATAGAAGGAACAAAACATATTTTTGAGTTTGTGGTATGAACAGTAAGTCAAGGAACCTGTTGAATATCAATTAATTTAACTACTCATCAACAAAAAATGAGTTAAGGAAATCCTTATGTTTAGTCACAACTATTGATCAAATTCTAGATTTGTTAGATTATTGATTGAGGCGAAATCCTAGGTGATACGGTGACAAAGAGATGATGCGGCCATTCTTGGATAGTTTAGCCATTAGCCCATCCTATTCATATCTTGATGCATATACCTTGATTCAGAATTGAGCCAAACAAGCTTATTTTTCAAAAATAAACCAATGACAAACCCGTCTAAAAATCAATCCTTGATAAAGAACCTATGATTACCCGGGAATTCAAGGAAGAAAGAAATGAAGTTTAGGGAGTATATGTTTTTGAGGAACTCGAGGAGAAAAATATAGAAAAAAAGGGAATGAAAAGAAAAGGCCAAAGCTGAAAATGCAATGAAAAGAAAACATAGGGATAGAAGTTTTATCTTGAGGCTAACTCTCTTGAACAATTAAGTTCTTGGGGGTGTTTCAACACCTAGCACCCCTAATGCCATCGGTATGGGACTGCTAACCCCAAAGTTCGCTAAGAGTGTTAGAAAGCACAAAGGTAAAACATTGCACTATCACTGAATGGTGACAAACAAAGGGAAATTTCCCGGTTGAATTACAAGTGAAATAGGGGCTATACGGTTCGAATTGGAAGCGATCAAAGAGATGTCCCAACATGAGTTTAGGGGAGTTATCAAAGAAACTACAAGAAGAAAGGGCAGTAAGGAGAAAAGGTTCGGGGTAATCTTAACTTTAAAAATTCCCTTCCATCCTACCCATTACCCCGAGCCCTATGATATAGCCAGACTGATTGATCTTGAAGAAATTTGGATTACCTACATTAGTGGAGATCAATATAAACAACAAACCTATGGAATTTGGAAAATATGAAACAATCAAAACTGTGAAGGACTTTAGGGAGTTAAGTGACTCATTATGAAGATGAGAAAGGAAAATAATTTATTATTCAACAGGATCTAATGATTATGTTGTTTGTAAAACAATTTCAAACCAGTTTAGTTTTGTATACTATAAGATTAAAACTAACCTTGAACTGGACTTGAAGCTAGATGTACAGAAAACAATGCATTCCTTGTATTTCCAATCAAATTGGCCCTTCTTTGCAAGCGAAACGAGAAAAATGTCCTTTGTTTGAGAGACAAACAATTCTTTCTTTCCTTTGCTTGAGGACAAACAAAACTTTAAGTTTAAGGGGAGTTTGATGAGCTTAAAAGTCATGTTTTCAATCCATTTTAATTTTGATTTTTCATGAAAAGGAATAATTAATATGCAGAAATATGAAGAAACTCACCAATTTGTTGTCATGAAGTGTGAAAGAAAGAAGAAAAAAAAGCGAGTGAAAAATGCGGCAATTGGTGGAGTAAAGCTGGCGAGAAAATGGCGGCGAGATGAAAGCGGCCCCGGATTTAACTAATGTTGCGGTTTGGGTACCGCAGTCCGATTATGATGTCGGCGACATCAGGAAAGTGAAGGAAATTTGATGCGGTCGTGACGGGGATGCCAGTTAGGCGGTGAGGATTAACCGAGGGCTTAGGAATGATGTCGCGACAACATCGTGATGTCGCGACAAAGGTTGATCGCGACGAGGATGGAGGTGTGACGAGAGCGCGAAGCTATGAAAGGTTTGAAAAGATGAAACTGTTGTGACTTAAGGCATTTGCCATGACGAAGGGCGTCGCGACACGAAAGCAACCGATTGAAGCCTCCGGACATAAGTTGATATGGCGACAAGAGATTAATGTCGCGACATAAAGGCGTGCTGATTGAAGGTTGCGGAGTTCCACAGGCGATGTCGAGCGAGATTGATATCAGCGACGCCGAGGCGAAACGATGGAAACTGCGAGAGGCATAAAGGGAGTATCGCGACAAAGTTGATGTCGGCGACGCCAGAAGACATCGATTGAAAACAGACATGAGAGTGATGTTGCGACAAGAGATTGATGTCGCGACGCCGAGAACGCGAACGATGGAAACGCAGCGGAGGCATAAAGTGATGTCGCGACAAAGTTGATGTATGACGTAAGATGTTACCAGTTCAAGAGCTGCGAGACTTAAGTTGATGTCGCGACAAGAAGATCGATGTCGCGACATGGATGATGTCGCGACGTGATTCAGCAATAAGCGGCATAAGATGCCTTCGGGAAAACAAAAGGAATGTCATGACTTATTGATAAATCTTGCGACAAAGTGCGAACTAACTAATGTAAAAGGCAAAGGGATTTGAAGTCGCGACCTGAACAGTAACATGGGCTAGTCCACTTGGAAATCCACAAAGAATGCATTGGAATTAGGAATTTGGCGAGAAACCACATAAATAAGCGACTACCCGGGAGAGAGCGAGAAGGCGTGGCGAAGCGAGCGAAGATCTACGGAGTAGCCAGAAGGCTCATTTATTTTTACTTTATTTTCTTTTCTGTTTCGTCGTTATAGATTAGATTATTTTCATCTTTCTTATTTTGTTTTATTTTACGGATGCGGATGTTATCGTTTCGACGAGAAGTGAATGCGAATTCATTCTTTTCATTTCTGGAATGTTTGAAGTTCAGACAAATTTCTGGAATTCGACTTTTTCAGTTTCAAGTGCGATTGTTCTTATGATCGGAGGCTCTTTGTAGTGTGCCAATTCGATGGTGTTGACTTCCATTAAGTGAATGCTATAGTCGAATTTATCTTCCTGTAGTTGTTTCCGGCTTGTGAATTTCAGTTTAGGAATTTACTTATGGTTGTGGGTTTAATGTTTTTTTGATCTGAATATCAGTTTCTTATACGCTTTCAAGATTTGTTTCATTGCTCTGATTTCAGGAGGTCCTAGAGTGACCGCAGAGAAGGCATTCTGAGAGTTATGAACATTTCCTTGAAGAGGTATATTAACACGCTATTAGAGATCTAATAAGGCTTTGTAAGTTTACTTAGATAAATCCTCTTCTCACTTGAAATCAAGAAGAGATTGAATGAGTTATCCAATTTAAACAAGCAGAGAGTTCACCTCAGACGAATAGTGAAGCCAATCCCGTGTTAAGTGAGATCTAATCAAGGAGAGGGTGATCTATTCTAATTTAAGAGGAAGAGTAACCGAAGTTGTATATCCTTGCTTGGCCCAGATAACAGGGTAAGGTTTACAGTCCATAAAATGGGTATGAAGTATTATTGCAAAGAAAATACCAGTTAAAGGGAAATCCTTATTAAAAGTAGTCATCTAATTCCACTGTCTTGAAAGAATCGGGGAAAATTAGATAATGAAGCTATGGAGTGTGGAGAGATCGGTATGCTTGCTAGCCTTGGACGGATTTTTTAAAACCTGAAATACAGCTTAATTTTATCGGTGTTAACTACGAATTGATACTTCACAATAGCGGTGTCTTGATAGGTCCTCTAAAAGATAACTATTCGGTTCCATTTATTTTCTTAACTATTCATTATTCTTTATTCTTTAGATTGAGTTTATTTGATTGTTCATTCTTTTTAAGGTATACTTGTATATTTCTGACTTCTTAAAAAATGGATCACAATGTCATGTTAAAGTCGAATAGTATGGGCTTGAGTAGTCAAGGTAGTTGATCTAGAATTCTTGAGATCTCTGGGATCGATATACGGACTTATATCCATTTTATTACTTGTTGACTGTGCACTTGCGGGATATTAGGCCCCGAAACAAAATTGAAAATGGTGCTACAGGAGATTTATGGTCTCTACTTAACAAGTTTTATGGCGCCGTTGCCGGGGATTAGACAATAGTCCTTTGGTAATAACGTCATAAATTTGTATATGTGTTTTGGTCCGGTTAACACTTAGAGCAACTCCATTTGGTCGGTTTTTTTGAAGAACCAAATAGTGCAAAATACCGATGAGGAAGAGCAGAAAATGAAGAATCTGGAGTATGTCTCGATCAAACGTTTCTCGAAGAAGCCCGAGTTTCTTCGAAGCGACACACTCTTCGGGCACTTCACCAGAAAGCGTAAAGATAAACAAAAAACAAAAATCCTGGTCGATAAATGGCGTCCACACACACAACATTTAAGGAAGTATACATAGAAATAACGAGAGAGGGAGTTCTTGGAAGCGATTCATAGTGTTTGAGAAAGCTAGGGTTTCTCAAAGCTACTTGAAGGGAGGGAGTGTGGCGAGGAAAAGAAACAAACCTTCGTGAATTTTCAGTTTTAGAAAGCGGTCGGATGCTTTTTGTAAATAAACTCACATTCTTCGAGGTTAACGAATGGAATGAAAGACTGGGCCCATTCACAGAACCCTATTTGATTGGGCGTGAAAAGTGCAACTAAAAAAATTATTAATTAAATATTTATATTTATATTTATTGATTTAATTAAATATTTATGGCCATTTTTATTTTTAATTGAATATTTATTTTATTTTTAAATTTTAATTAAATATTTATTTATATATTTTAAATCAAATTTATAGTGTATGGACTATGGAGTGATATAAATGAACGAAGGGTACATGATGTAATTATTAAGGAAGAGAAAGGGTAAAATTGAAATAGATTTAGGATAGATAAAACTTTAGATCCTCACTGCTGGAGATGCTCTAGCTAAAACTTTAGCTAAATCTCGAAGTGATCTCAATGATGATCCAAAGAGCAGGGGTCGAGTTTTCTTGGCCAGGAGAAAGTCGAGGCTGTTATATGGCCGAAAAATGGGTGTTGATTGTTGGATGTGAAGAGAGAAGAGGATGAGTGAGGAAGAGGGTTGGGGAAGAAAGGGGATCAAACTAACTTTTTTTTAAAATTAAAAATTTTAAGTACAGTGGAATAATAATATATCAAAGAAAAAAGCCACTAAAATTATTTTAACTCTTTTAACTTTTGCCATTAGTGATATATATATATATATATATCTGTTTATAAGCCACCAAAAATTTATGATTTTTTAAGAATACAAAATAAAGATAAATTTATCATATTCTCTTAAATATTTTTTTAAGAAAATTAATTAATTTTAAAATAAATATATTTATAACTAAATAAATAATAAAAATTTATAATTTTTTAAGAATACAAAATAGAGATATATTATTTATGACATCCCCTAAAGTAAAGATATCAAATTTAAAATTTTATATACAAAATATTTTCGAGTTTCTCGCGAGCTTTCAGTCGAGTTACGAGGTTGCTTTCGACTACGACTACGTTAACATTTCAAGTCGAGGCTCGCTCAGGTCGAGTTTGACGAGTCAGTTCGAGTAGCGGGTTGTATCGTCTCATTAGCACCCTACCGAGACAAGAATCCCGAGGTTTGGGACAACGGTCGAGTCAGCGGTAGGGCGGGGAGGATACGATACTCTTCCTCCACGGCCGGTATAGGCCGGAGGCCGAGTTTCGGTCTCGAGGGAGGCACGCTGCGGGCACCTCCCTTTACATGGGCGGGCCGGAGAGGAGCCGGGTTGTGGGTCGGCGGAGGGCGAGGCCAACGACGAGAGACGTCGGGGTTCGGGCGTGTCACGCCATCCACCACCCGGGCGAGTTAGCGGATCAGCCCCCCGGGTTATCACGAGGAATGCGTTTTTGCTATCTCGCCTATGGGCAAAAGTTTTATTTGATTATGGTGCTTCGCATTCATTCATTACTGCATCAGTTGTGATAGAGTTGGGCTTAGAGGTTGAGACCTTAGAGGAGCCTTTGTATGTGAGTTCTCCCCTAGGGATTAGGGCGAGAATAGGGATGATATGTCGTGGTTGCGAGTTAGAGATATAGGGGATTCTACTCACAATGGACTTGAGGGTCATGGACATGTCGGTCGACGTTGTGTGGATGGATTGGTGATGGCATACAGTCGTCATCAGGCTTTGAGGCGTAGGAGAGTTACCGCCTACACGTTGGGCGGTACTCGTGTTGTATTTGAGGAATGACATGATATTTTGCCTGGGCGGTTCACGAGTCTAGGTGTTAGGGACAGTTGGTGCGTTGGCTAGCAAGCCTTACCCTAGAGGACGAGGTGAGATCGGACTTAGATCTACCTTGAGTAGTTTGCGAGTACGAGGATGTTTTTCCGGATGAGCTAATGGGATTGCCTCCGCAGAGGGTGGTAGACTTTAAGTGTCGGGGTTACCCTTATTACTTCGCCCATCTCTATGACTCAGCATAGGATGGCACTTAGGTTGAGATTCACGGGAACTCGGGAAGTCCGGCTACAAGAGCTCTTTGGACAAAGGGGTTCATTAAGATGGGAAACACTTCACCATGTGAGGCGCTCGGTTTTGTTTGCTAAGAAGGACGAACCCTTCGATTTATGCGTGATTACAGACGGGTTGAGCAGGTTCACGATCAAGAATCGGTACCCATTGCCGAGGATTGAAGATTTGTTTGATCAGTTGAGAGGAGCGCGAGTCTACTCCAAGATAGACCTTCGCCCTGGTTACCATCAGCTAAGGGTTAGGGAGACAAATATCCCTAAGATAGCGTTTAGGACGCGTTATGGGCACTTTGAGTTTACAGTGATGCCATTTGGATTGACGAATGCGCCAGCGCCATTCATGGACCTCATGCGTAGGGTATTCGACCCTATCATCGGTTGTCGTAGTCTTCGTGGATGACATCTTGATTTATTCCCAGTCGAGTGGGAGCCATTATCATTTGAGGATTGTATTACACGATTGTTGAGACCATCGGCTGTCTGTGGCAAAGTTAAGTAAGTGAGTTTTGACTTCTTGGTGAGATTCTTGGGACACGTGGTGTCGGCGTGTCAGGCGTATCGTGACCCGGACCCACTCACGGGAGTGTGGGGGTTCTGTTAAGCACTCTGCATGAATGTTCAGATAAGTGTGGGATGGCCGTCACGAGGAAGCATTCAGGGAGTTGAAGAGGAGGCTTACTCTGACTCCTATCTTGATAGTCGGACGAGGGCGAGAGTACCGCAGTGAGGGTATTATGATGCCTCGAGGGCGGAGGCGAGGATGTGTTTTGATGCGATTCGGGAGGTAGTGACTTATGGTTCCGACGATTGAAGAATCATGAAGCGAGAATTACCCCGACCTGAAGTTGGCGACGGTAGTCTTCGCCTTGAAGATTTGGCGCCACTACTTATATGGTGAGGAGTTCGAGGTGTGTACTCGGACCATAAAGTCTGAGAGTATATTTTTCACTTGCATTGGGACCTTAATATGAGGCAAAGCAGATGGATGAAGTTCCTAGAAGATTATGATTTCACTTTGCATTACCATCCTAGTAAGGTAAATGTGGTGGCTAATGCACTCAGTCGGAAGTCATGGGGAGCATTGGCTAGTATAGCTTCCCGGGAGTGGCAGATGCTCGAGACTGTGGGACAATTTGGGCTCTGATGCAGCGAGCGAGCCTGAGGGTACGTTGGGAGTTTAGTAGCTACATATCTGCATTGAGTAGGTGATTGAGTCCCGGGGCGGGACATAGAGATGGAGTGTCCATGAGGGGATGGGTCGCGGTCGGTACGGTGACGAGAATTTGGGCCAGATCCCTGAATGGTAGTCGCCCGGTATAGAGGGCGGGTAGTGGTTCCCGATTGTAGATTTGAGAGAGGAGATCCTCGGGGAGTTTCCACTTTGCTCTCGATTTGGAGTGCATCGGGTGGCACGAAGATGTACCGGGATCTTTGTCGTCGATTACCTGCGGAGGCGGAATGAAGAGACATGTAGGGGACTTTGTTCGACTGATGTCTCCGCATGTTGTTACTTGAGGTTAAAGATTTGAGCACGCAAAAGCCCGGCGGGGCTACTTGACCATTAGGTAGGCGAGTGGAAGTGGGAGTAAGTCATGATGGATTTTGTTACCCACTTTCCACGAACCACGCAGAGATATGATGCGGTATGGGTGATAGTGGACCGACTCACGAAGTCGACACATTTTCTAGCCGTGCGGATGACCTTCACATTGGAGAGATTCTGCCGGTTGTACATTCAAGAGATAGTCCGGTTACATGGAGTACCGGTATCCATAGTGTCGGATAGAGACCAGAAGTTTACGACGCACTTTTGGAAGAGTTTCCAAAAGGCTATGGGCCTGGGTGACCATGGTACAACTTTCCACCCCTGAGACGGATGGTCGGTCGGAGAAGACTATCACGGTGTTAGAGGGACATCTTTGCGAGCATGCGTCTGGATCATAAGGGTAGTTGGGAAGAGCACTTGCCCTTGGTGAGGTCGCCTATAACACTTGTATCGAGGCGCGAGTATCGAGCTGGCACCATATGAGGCGCATTATATGGGAGGCCATCTGGATCCTGTATGTTGGGCCAGAGGTGGGAGAGAGAGCTCCATCAACGGTCTTGATCGATTAGAGACACCTCAGAAGGTGAGCTTGATGCGAAAGCGTCTTCTCGGCTGGACCAGAAGAAGAGCTATGCGTGTCTGACGTCGACCCTTAGAGTTCGAGGTTGGAGATCACTTCTTCTTAAAGGTGATGCTGAGAGGAGTGGTCGGGGTTTGGCAGCGAGTATCGTGGGGTTTGTGGTGCTGAGATACTTTTTCGAGAGGGTAGGCACTGTAGCGTACCGGTTGGCTTTACGGCCCAGCATGTCAAGTGTCCACGAGGTATTTCACGTCTCCATGCTCCAGAGGTACACTCCAGATCCAGCTCATGTAGTGGATTGGGGAGAGATTGAGGTTGACACGAATATGACCTTTGAGGAGGGACCAGTGTGCATTGTGGATAGTCGGGATCGGGGTTTTCAGAGCCTGCAGGCAGGTAGGGGCGTGAGGGTCTTCATGGCGACGCAGGTGGGTGGAGGAGTCGACGTGGGACGAGAGGACACGTGCGGGCCACTATCCTTCTTATTTAGGGATGGAAGGTGCGTGGTTTTAATTAGTTTAATACTTAAATGACTAGTTTACATCGTGGTATGAATTAAGTAATTTGCGTATCTTGTCTTGATTTGTTGTGATCGTCAGAATTTGGGACGAGAATTCCTTTTAAGGAGAATCAAAACCGGGGAGAAAATTCGATTTTACGAAAGAACAAAAGCGGTAGAATTTCGATCAAAACCGAAATTTTTCAAGATCTCCCGGATAATTGAAAGCGGATTTCAGATTGGAATAGGTCTCTGAAGTGCTTCCACGTCGAATTTCGTCGAATAGAACGGTCGAATTTCACGTTTTTCGAGGCACCGAGTGTCGGGTGCCGTAAAACGGGTTTGAGAGACATGTGATGTGACAAAAGTCACCTACTACATGTACTCATGTGACACATGTTGCATGAGTAGAGAGAGGATGGAAATGGATGGTCGAGATAGTGCCAAGTGTAAAAAAAAATCAAGAAAAGGGACATGGAATTAATTGAAATGTTAATGATAATAAGACGAAAGATGAACAGTGTCATCTTCGTCATTTTGAGCATAAATGAGCAGTGGCTGGACGGGTGTATGCAGAAAGTGAGATTTCAGATTTTTAGAGAGAGAAGGAGCTCCTTCTCTACAGGTACCGGCCCGTTGGATCGTCGGTTCTCGCTTGAAGCGAGAAGCGAAGTTTATACACTCGGCGAGGGCTACACGTGGGCACCGATTTGGTAGAGTTCCGACAACTCCAAGAGGTAGGGATCTTTTCCTACTTGGTTTATTCTTTGGCTAAGAGTCATGTTTATGGTTAGGGATATTCTGAGGCTTGATTTAGCCGTAAATTCGGTCTCAAAACCTTTGAACCGAGTGGATAAAATCCCAAATTTGGTGGCCGTGAACAGTAACCTGAGGGTTTCACTGTTCATGTGAATAGTGACGTGATTTTCTTGGTGTGAAAATGTGTTTTGTAAGTGATTCGAAATGAATTGCTTGTGTTTGCTAATTAGCCCATGTAAGCTAATTTTGGTGTTATTGATGTGAAAATTGAATAACATGATTGTTGTGAGTAAATTATGTTAATATATGCATGTGAATAGTATTAGCATAAATTATTTGGAATTGGCATAATGCATTTCATATGCACTGGGGCAACCTAGAATATTAGGTGTGAGTGCATGACATGAAATGAAACAAAAATGAAAATGTTTGTGAAAGGAATTTCGACTGAAGATTTTAGAAATTCTTGTAGAGAGTTGTCCAAACGGTTCATCTCGGAGGCGGACCCATGTGTTGTTTAGATATCCGATAGTCGCCTCGGAGGGTAGTCCAATGTATTTACCAAAATTCGGTAGTGAGTTTTCGAGAACAAAAAGCTTTTGTTTTGAAAACTGGATATTTTACTCGCATTTGGCTTAGGCATATGTGAGGGAGTCGATGAGGACTCGAGACATGGGTTTGGGCATGTAGACATTCGAGTAGGTTCATGAAATTTCTTGAATGTGATTGTTTGCCATAACATGTGCACTTAGGTGGGGAGTAACCCATGTAGGAAATTATCTCTACTGGGCTTTGCTCACCCTGTCGAGGGATCACCATTTAAGGTACAGAGAGTGTGCACGAGGACGACCCTCGCTAGAGGCCGCGTTTTAGAAGAAAGCCAGGTTATGGCTTTGGTATTGATTTTTGTATAACATGTATTAGAAATTGTAAATTTTAATATATGTTGAATTAAGTAATGTAAAAACTCTTGAACCATGTAGTATATTTAGTTTGGGATATATATTTTGTGAGTATTGATGTAGGGGCTGAGTGGCCGTTGTTTTCGCATGGACTGTGTGGTCATTTGTAAACTTGGTCGGACCCGGGTTTTTTGTACCTTGGGTAGAGCTCCGTACAAAGGAGACTGGGTTACAATGAGTGGTGTCGGGTTGCAGGCGTCCAGTGATATTCCGTAGGTTGACGGGTTGTCAATGGATACCCTGGGTTTTGGGGCGTCACAAGCTTGCTTATCCTAGGCTCCAACAATTGGTTTTTTGTTATTACAACATGAAACTAAAGATCCGTGATATGGAGGCAGAGATCGATAAAGTTGCCGAGAATAATTTTCTCGATTTACTTGAAATTTCAGCTGAGTTTGGTGAAGAAGAAGAGAATAAACTATTTCAATGGGTTAGACCTCTTCATTTAGATGATGAAGATGGAAATCCTGATCCACGAATTGCTGCACATGTTCGAGAAGCAAGTGTTAATGTTGGTTTTATCTGAAGAAGTTCATAGTGAAAGTTTTAGTCAAGACACGAGGGACTCATTTCAACCCATTGTTACTTCTCGACCCTCTTTTGATTCAAGTGTTGAACATAGTAGTAGACCAAGTTTTGTTGGTACTTCTACTACAGGTTATGATGGCTCAAGAGGAGAGGGGACCAATGATGGTAGTGATACTGGAAATGATGGTGCGGATATTGCAGATCCACAACAAAGACAATATCCATTGAGCCTATTCACCGGTGAAGAGGATTTCACTCATGCTACACAAGATAAAGACCATGGGTCTAGGAGAGCCGAGCCAGGGATTGGAGCCATTGGAAATCCATATAGAGGAAGACAACAAAGGATGACACCATACAATGAAGAGCCGTTTTAAAGCGGTTTGAGTCCGTAGTATTGGAACTCAATTAGGTGATTCATTGAATGAGGGCAACATATTTCCTCCTTATACAATAGTTATGGTCAGCCGCTTCTTCACATCCTTCGAGTTACATTGAGTGAAGAATATGGAATGGTTAACTATCCTCATGATCCTAAATGCCATTCCAAATTCCATATCAAATACAAGAAGGATTTCAAAGCAGCCATGGTGAACCACGTTCCTATCCACGGAGAGAATTTATGGTGAGGAGTCAACGAGATTTATGCATGGCATGTTTGAAGTTACAATCAATATTATTGCAACACCACCATGTCTTGAGTATGAATATTGTCTTCATAAGATAAGGACCATAGTCAAATAATGTAATGGAGACACATCGGTCTTCATTTTGGTTTTAAATGACTATTGTGATGTAATTTCTGAGTAGAATTATAATGAATATTGTCTTCAACAAGTGTATATTTGCTTATTTATGCATTTTTTATAGTTCAACAAAGTATTTCCATGAATTTCAAAGTATTTTTGTTAATTTTTGCATTACCGATTGCCAAGCTCAATCATACTCTAGATGAGTTGGAAGAAAAAAAGGAGAGGGCAGCAATACGATTGGTCGAGAACCAATGCCGAGCAACGTTGCATATGGAGAAATATGTGAAGCCCATAACCTTTCGGAAAGGGGAGCTGGTGCTTCGACAGACTTTTGAAGAAGAAAAGTTGAGACCAAAATGGGAAGACCCTACATCATCATGGATGATGGATGCAAAGGAGCATACAAGATATAGTCACCATAAGGTAAAGAAGAGCCTAGACCTTGGAATTCGTGTCATTTGAAGAAGTATTTCCAATAGGCAAACAATTGTTGTTCCTATAAATAAAAAAATTAATAAAACGGTAGACAATGAGAAGTTCTTGCGCTCCAGTTAGTAATGTGTTAAAGAATTAAACCTAAGCATCGGGTAATACAAAACTAATCAACATAAATTTATGTCGAACTTAAAAGCTTGAGCCTAGCTCCTAGAGAGGAATCTCCATGAGATGAACTCCTTGAGATGATTCTATCTCCATGAGAAGAACTTCTTGAGATAATTCTATCTCCATGAGAAGAACTCCTATCTCCATGAGATGTACTCCTTGAGATTATCATACCTCCTGAGAAGTACTCCTTGATCCTATGCATTGAGTTCCTAGAATAGAATTCTTGATACGTCCTCCCCGAGATGAAATCCCTGAGATATACTCCTTTAGATTGAGACGAGCTCCTTGAGATGACATCTTAGAAATGTACTCTGAGCCTTCGGAGGGAAGACACAATGGAAAATTACGAAGGGTCTGAACCTACAATGTGGGTCAAATTCCAACCACTAAGAGTTCGAAAAAGGACATAGCACATTCCAAAATTGTAAACAAACAAAAAGCAGAAACATGAGCACAAAAGAGAGGTAAAGTAAACCAAAACAAATCATTCTTCAAATTTATGTAAATGCCAGGGATAGGCCCCATAGACTGGTTGGTTTACATTCTCTATAACAGGAACGAAGGGCTTAGAAGCAGTAGAAGAAGGCAACTCCTCCAGGATAATTGTGATAGGCTTGTTGCTAGTCGGCTCTACCCCACTAGAGGACCCTTCGCCAGTAAACATAGGCACGACCCATACTTCTTCCACCGAGGTGTTGGCCTCGGTGGGTGCGACTTGCAAGGTTGGAGGTTTCGAGTCTTATGTTGAAGGGGCGGGGCTCAAGGCATAATCAACTCCTCCTAACAGGAAACTACGCTCGTCGTAAGAGAAGCCAACCCAATATTTAAGGTCGTATTGTTCATCGTAGAGAGCGGGTAGCTTGGCTTGATAGTCCGCTTGCAAATCAGACATAACACACACCTTCTTGGCTTCATAGAAGGAGTCCTTGGCCTCAAGCTATTGGCATAAGCGCTAAATCTCAAGTTTGTGGGCTTCATAGAGTCCTTCGACCTCGGACTGATGAAGGCTCTACTACTTGGAGTTGGTGCGCTTGAGGTTGGCAACTTCAGCCTTTAGCTGGGGAATCTTCTCATCCAAGGGTGCTTGCAAAAGAGCAAGGGAGGTTAGAAGAAATAAGAAAAGAGTGTTACGACAAGAGACAAAAGTTCTATGGTCGACCTGCTGTAGGCTCGGTGTTCATAGGGAACTCTCGAAGCATGGAGTCTCGAGCATGTCCCCAGGCTCCATGTAGTAAGCAAGGAACAAAATATCGGTAATTACGGATATATCGGTACTTGAATTTTACAAATATATCAGAAATATAGGTAAATATCGATGAATATTTTGACAAAAATATTGGTAAAGCGAAAATTAAAAAAATGAAGTGTAAATCACTATTGAACTATAAAAAAAAACATAAATAATCAAATATACACTTATTGAAGACAATATTCATTATAATTTATTGAGAAATTACATTACAATAGTCATTTAAAACTAAAATGAAGACCGATGTGGCTCAATTACATTATTTGATAAGGGGATCTCATCTTGATGAAGACAATATTCATAACAAGATCTTCAAAATATTGAGATAAATCACAAAGAAAAAATAATTTGAGAGTCAAATGGAGCTTGGATGTGTATGGATGAGTTTGTAAAAAAATTGTATGATTTTAAGTATTTATAGAATTTTTAGTCAAAATGGCCATTGGATTGTCAAAAAACCATTGTGATTTTAATTCTAACATTTTAGTTTGATTTAAGTCAAAATAATGACTATATCTCAATATTCCGAAATGTTTTACCAATATTTACGATATTTTACGATATTTACCAATATATCTCAGATGTTGATATTTTACTAATATTTTCGGAAATTCCTAGCATACGTAGCGTGAGATATACTCTCAAAATTTCTTGAAATATAATTTAAATTTAGCTAATATTCGTTGATTTTTAGATTTGTCTCGATTTTTGCTTGACCAATTATTAGTCGCAATGCTCGTTTGGGCCAACGATAACCAATATTTCGGCGATATTTCGACCGAAAAAATCGAAATTTTATTCCTTGGTAGTAAGACATTGCCTTAAGGCTTATTTTTGTTGGCATTCGGGAGGTTGGTAACCAAGTGCAATGCTTTGGCATCGGCAACCATGTAATACCTCCCAAGCTTATGCTGCTTTAAGGTGTAGGCGTAGAGCACCTCTTCAAGACCCAAACTCAGTCCGTACTTCTTGTTCAATACATTAATGCCGAGGAGGATTCAGATTATGTTCACATGAACGTGAACAGGGTGAATTCGGGTGTAGTGTAAGAACTAATGGACCAAAGTGAGGAGAGGAAACCTTAGCCCCTTGGTAATATGGATGTGACACCCCGTTTCAGGTCCGACCCGATTGGTGGGTCCGAATCGAATCCGGGATGCCACTAAATTGTGATGCCCCTAGTTGGGGCTCAGATACCACTAACTTTTATTTACTATAACTTTAAGCTCATTCATATAATGTTAAACCTTTAACTTTTTATATATTACCTTAGCGGTAGTTTTCAAGTACTTATATGTACTTCATATATAGAAGTGTTCCACATTTACATTAATTACATTGTTTACCAAAGAAACAAAAAGTTATTTACATTATACCAAAATATCCAGTGGACCCCTAGTGATGTGTTCTTATTCTACAGCTATTGGTAATGAATCGTCGCATCATAAGTTTGCTGATACATGCACCTGGATGAAACACCCGTAGTAAGCTGCCAAGCAGTGGGAATTTACACATATGGACGACCTCTAACAAGAGTCATCCCACTTTAAACGCATGCATATCTTTATGACATATATAACATGTATATATATTTATCCATTTCTCATGTCTACTTTCTTTTCTCATAATATGTTTATTTTAACATCATGTTCGTATCTTTTAAAATTGTCATTTTATCATACATTTCTTGTTCTTATAGCATATGCTATCATCGCTGCGAGCTATGCTTCTCATATCATATCATATCATATACTTTATACATTCCTTTACATATACTTTTCATTTTCTTTTATGTTCATGCCTGCAAATACCACGAGTGAATCTGAGGCATAGACAAAAAATCGCCAAATTCGATTCGATTTTCCCCGAGAAGAAAAATGGATTCGAGTGATCTTTGGAAAAAGATTTTGGGATGGAAAAATCGGAAGTAAAATCGGAGAAAAATTCTTGATTTTTAGATACTTAGATTTTTAGATGAAAGCAGATTTTTCACGGAAAATTTTTAGATTTTCCCTAGGCAAAAATATGAAAAAATTTGCTACGACGGGTTTTAAAACCATGCAAAATGCACGGAAGTAGCACCCTCCAACCCTGAGCTATTGATTTGCGCTTTATTATATGACGCAAACTTTTTATATTCTCTTATTATTTATTTGTTCATAATCCCTTTATAATATTTTATTTTATTTTTATTTTACATTATAACTTATAATATTTTTAAATCAAATATTAATTTGAACAGGAAAAGAAATAAAATAATATCATTTAAAAATTTAAAATTATACTATATAATATTTTGAATCTCCTCATTATCTACATAATATTTATAATAATAACAAAAACAAATAAATAATATCTGTTTAACATAATAATATTTTGAATAATATATTAAATATAACATATTTAATTTAATAATTACTAATCATTTGATTTTAATCTACCTTAATTAAGATAGAATCATTTCTCATAATCTATATAATTAAAATATGAAAAATTTAATAACCCGATATTTTTGTAAAAATATCCACCCAGATATTCTGGAAATATTTCGATATTTATGATATTTAAAGTAAAATCAATTCTGCAGATATATACTGTGTTTACCGATATTTTGATCCTTGGATACGAGGAGAGGCTGTGTATGTACCGAAGGTACTATCGCATTCTCTGCTGTATGCTAAGAAGAGTACTATCATTGTGCGAAGGCAGTGATCTCTATGCGCATGTACTTTCGAAGGTACTATCCTTTGCATGCGAGACAGTGATCTCTGTATGACTCAAACGGGGCCACTATAGTGATCCAAACGGGATCTATGTCATCGACCCAAACGGGGCCTCGATATATGTACTGTATGCTGCAGCAGATGTGTCCCTATAGGCATGCCTATTTATCCATCTACCCGGTCATAAGCAGGCAATCAGTTTTATTAATAATCTTTCATGTATTATAACAACATATCTCATATACACGAATAACTACTGTTATCATGTATACTTATGAGATATTCATTACTGTATTTACTGTACTTGTTCATATATCAACTTATTCATATGCTTGTTCATGTTTTGAGCATATCATTTGTTATCTTTTACGGTTATATGTATTAATAATCATATATAATCTATTTTTTTTATCGTCTGAGAATAATTAGGGCATTCTTAACACGTTATGTGTTCATGACATATTGTCTTTCATGTTCATGTTCATGTTTCAGTTCGTTTTCATGTTTCAATCATATTCATGTTTCATATCATATTCATGTTTCATGAACACATCTATACATATTGCATTTCCTATATATTTTTCTTGTTTCATGCTCGTTACATATGACATTTCCTGTACTTGTACAACATGACACCTATGTATTCACACATCATTCATGTATTCTTGTTCCTATATGAATCTACTTTACTTAGAAATTGGAATCATTCCAATTGAATCATCCAAACTCAAGTTATGGCATTTTCATGCCAAATTAGTCAGTTTACCCATATTACACTAGGGATAGTATGAAATACTCATTTTCAAGGGTCTTAATTCCATCCATGACACTAGTTCTTTGTACTCATTTGAAGCTAAGGTGCTAAGGGTTCTTCTCCAACTGGAATCACCCCAATCGGAGCACCGAAACTCAAGATATGTCCTAAATAACCGAGACTACTCTATGTTCAAAATAGAACTAGAAATTGGCTTGAACATAGCCCCACTTTGAGTGAGTTTCTGGGCCAAATGGGGTCAGAATTTAAAGATACCTATTTCAAGGAGATTTGTTCTTCTTGAAGTCTAGTTTACCCAGCAACTTGAATTACTCAATTCGGACAAGAAATGACCACGTTATGGCCAAAACACTAACGCTGGTCCAAAATAGAACATTGGGTACCGTCTGGGCTTTTGGTACGTGCCGGTCATTGAACACATGGTACCAGTGCCACACTACTTGAATGCAGAAGTACGAGCCTCGAAAATGCCAAATGTTGGTTTTCTCCCATTTTTATATCATTTCACATAAAACCAACTCAATACTCAATACACACATCAAAACCAATCCCATATTTCTCTTCTTGATAGGAATGAGATTTTGGTATCCAATTTCCTAGCTATAGATATATCTGTCAAAACCCATATTTTCATCCTTTGTTAGAATAACGAGAATTAATGTTTCCGTCTCCCCTCCTACTAACCCCACGACAGAATTTACTACACTATTTGATGAATTTAATGTACATTTTTTAATGAGCTATAAAAATTCATTATATAAATACATGCATATATTTACTTTTAGAATTTAAATATAATTTAAAATCACATTCAGTGATATAGTTTTATTAATTAAAATAAATAAATAAATCTGTGTTCTAGAAAAATAATTTCAAATTTTACTATTTAACTCCTTTTTTTTATTTTGAAAAAATAATAATTGAATTAAATTAAAGTATTGAGTGTGTGTATATATACACATAGAACAACCAGGACTGCTTGGTGGCTTTCTCCCCTTGTCCCAACACATTTATCCCCACCACTTTCAGCCTCCCTACTAGGAGAGACCACCCATTAACAAAGCCCTTTCCTTCTAGAAAGAAAATATTGTGTTTCTTTCCCTCTCCATCCCTCACCATATACTGTAAAAATCTTCCAGCCTTGTTTGATCAACATTCTAGCCTGAAAGCTCTCTTGTCCTCCCTCCATTCTAGCCACCAATTTTCAAGGACCTTTTCTCTGCAACACAACTCAACACCCTTTAACAATGTGCGTGAACCCTCTTCTCCAACGCGATCCAGGTAACCACACGCTTTAGCCTTCTCCCTACCCTGTCCACAGTAAGCTCGAAAGACTTTGCTTCAATGGCAAAACAGACCCTATGCCCTCTTCCATTCTCATGACTCATCACGACTCAGACTTTGCTTCAATGGAAAAACAATAAGATCCTTTTTATGTTTAGAGGAGAAAGAAAGTAGCATATTTGGAAAATCTCTACAATGCACTACTTATATTATATGAGCAAAACGTTTGTTCAATATAATAGTTGACTTAACACCTAGTGATCAATTTATAAATATATATTACAGGATCTAAAGTCTAATAATACATAATACACCTAACTTCTAAGTTGTAAAAACAAAATAAAGTCCTATATTACTATATAATTGCAAAAAAAAAAAAAAAATCCTAGCAAACACAATAAATTACATATTTTTCAAAAGGACTATAGAAAATAACAAAAGGTCTTGAACTTCATATGTTTCAATAATAAATAGTCTTGACAAATAAAGCTAAATGATAATAAATAATAAATTAATATTAAATTGGATTATATTATATAAAAATATAAGTATAACATAATTTTTTTACCCTAATTCTAAAAAAATGTTTCTTTAAAAGGTCCGGCTTTTTCCGATACAGCCCTAGCTAACAAGTGCTTGCAAAAAAGGGACTATTTATTAACTATAACACACATATTTGTTGAAGCCCTCAAATTATATTATTGCATATTCATAAAATTTTATAAAATTTCTCCTCTTCAACTAACCGGTATTGCTTTTCTGAGTGTGAGACGGTCAGTTATGATATTTTCCATGGTTAGCATTGAAACTCTTCTTTGAAGCGCTATGATAGCAATCGTATCCGATGCCGAGATGTGATCAGGGTAGGGGCTGTTGTATGATGCTAATAACACGTCTACAGTCTCGAAAGAGCAAAATACCTTTTAACATAAATGGGCAATAAGGATAATATGGAATACCGTGACATGGAGAGTGACATTAAAGAACATTCTGAAGCTATCTTTTGTAAGGGCAGAATGTTGCAGTCTAACGGATCTTTCCCTTAGTTCGTGCTCGAAGGCAACCCGGTCCAAAAATGGAATAATGGAATAATGAAATAAAGGCCGGGCTGACTCAACATCTTCCTATATTTTCCCAATCGTTCAATGACGAACAACTTTTTTTTCAGGAACTACCACGAATCCAAAGAAGGATGTATAGCTTCAAACGGCATAACAAAAAGATTACATGTCGATTTTAAAAATAAATAAAATTGACAGTTTACCATCTACACTGAAACGTATTGTACCTCACTCCTACTCCTCGTGAGCCGTAACTGCGAGTGGCCGGCGTAGCGAAGGGGCGTTTTCAAGTGTCTTCATATATATAGCATTTTTAGGGTATAATATCAGTAAATGTATATTTTTTCGGAATAAAATAATACTAAAAATAAAATAAGTAAAACCCGGAATTGATACAAAAAACAAAGGTAAATTGGTCATTTACCAATTTTGGACTTAAGGGTCATAATCTCATAACATTGTATGCCAAAATAAAGTATAGTATAAGTTGAATTGTAAATAAATGAAGATAGAGGACCTATGTGCAAATAAAGGGAAATTAAGTATAAAAAGGAGAGACCAAAAATATTTCATTTTTGGTCTCCAAAAAAGAGCTCATACGGTTGGGAGAGAAAAAGAGAGAAAGGAAGCAGAGAAAAGAAGAAGAAGAAGAAAAGAGAAGAAGAAGAGCAAAAAAGGTATGAAATTCTAAAGTTTTGTATGGATTTCCATGAAATTGTATGGATTTCCATGGAATTGTATGGATAGTATCTTGTCCTCAAACCTAGGGTTTTTGTTAAGTTTCATCAAACCACAGATTTCTTGAAAGTAGGGTTGAGTAAAACCCTAAATGGTACAAAGAAGAGTATGGAATCCTCACTTTGAGGTTGGATTCATGGTTTTAATTACGAGTAATGGGGTTTGGGTTTAGAACGGCTTCCTAACTAATCTATGTTTGGTTTATGTATGGGTTATGACCCATATTAGAGTTGTTTTGAGAGTAATTCATGAAAGGTTCTTGAAGTAAGATAAGTATTGAAAGATGATTTGAGTAGAATAGAGGTTATGGGCCAAAACGGGTCGGGCCAGTTTAGCCCACATTTTTTCGGGTAAGCTTTTGACCAACCTAGCCGGTCCGATGCAGGCTGCGGGCTAAAGCGGGCCAAAACGGGCCAAAATTTAAAAAAAATGTTAAAATTTGTAATTTATCTAATTTTTTTATTCTTCAAATAAAAAAAACAACACACAAGCGTTTAATAATAGTTAATACATAAATGATGGAGTCTAGATAATATAATAATATTTAAAGTCTTAAATAAACGTAGATAATGCTAAACATCATTATAAATTTATAACCAAACTAACTAGTAGCTATTAAGAAACTTACTACAATTACATAATAATTAGAATTAATGAAGTACCAACTACAATCAAGTTCAAAGTGCTATGTTAAAAAATGAAACATCAAATCATAAACTTGTCAAAGTTTAATAAACAAGACTAATAAACATGTTCATATTCAAAGTACTAAAAACAATAAAGTGACAAATAAATGATATATTTAAAACTACAAATCCAAAGTTTCAAATGAAATTCACTATGCCCTTAATCTCCATCTTCATTAATATGGTCACCATAGGGTTTAGAAAAAAAATCTCAATAATATATATATGTCATTTTTTAAAAATTAATAATAAAAAAATTAAAAAAAAATTCTAGCCAATTGAACAACACAGCCTGCTGGATGAGGTACGTGGGCCAATAGGCCCGGATTCTATTCGGGCGGCTAATTTCATGGCCCGACCCTCAATGCTCCCGAGACGGTCGGGCCAATTTTCGGCTCAGCTATGATACCGGCTCTGAATATATCGGTACTTGGATTTTATGGATATATTTGAGATATATCGGTATTTATAAATTATTCAAAATTTAAAGATATATTTAATTTATATATCAAAATTAGTTTGCAACCATTTTTTTTAATTTAAATTTTTTTAATCTAAAATTTAATATTAATTATTAAAGTCATAATATTACTTGTAAAAGACCTTTACCATTTCACTCTTCCTACCGTCTTGGTCTTCTCCAATTTTTTGCAATAATTAATGATAATAACTATTAAGGAAGACATAATAATTCTCATTATCTCTTGATCTTCTCATATTTTCTATAAATAATTAATGATAGTAATTAGTAAGGAAGACTAATAATTTCAATCGTCTCCTCTTTACTATAAATAATTAATGATAATAATTATTAAGAAAGACATACCATTAATGATATTAATTATTAAGAAAAGACTTTTCATTTTCTCTCCCACATCTTTTCATCTACTACCATTTCTTTGCTCTTTCACGAGACACCCACCTCAAATATTGATTTTTTTAAAAATTTCAATAAATATCGGTGATATATTGATAATAATAAGAAATTGTTGGCGATATATCACCCCTGTGCTCTGTTTACCCCAAATCCGGGGTCTGGGTGACAACCCGTCGGCTCGCCAAATTCACCGTGGTTTGGATGACTAGATACTACCTTTGTTGTGTCCCATTTGCTGGGATCCATATTTTAAAAAAAAAAATCGTGAGTCTCCTTTTGTTCAGGGCTCACCCGACATACAACACATTATAACAGTATAATCTTAACCCAGTAAATTCTCCCAGCGAGAAGTAGTAGTATTGACCACACGGGGTCCATCTATCCATATCCCCAATCCTACATCCACTTTGTAGGACCATTCATTCACATTTTAATTCTAAAATCATGAAACCAAAGCAGCAATACGGAACCGTGAGTCCGATCCACACCATAATTACATACTTTCGTCTATTTAGACGATAGTCCTAAAAGAATTTAGTTACAATTATTTTATCTGACATACTTTTACAAAGGAAATATCAAGGCCACACTGTCGGCCTCCTTCATAATCCTTTGCCAAATCGGATGTAGTTTCCTATGCACCACAATACGAAGGGGTCTCACGGCAAAGGGTGAGTAATGCATAGTAGAAAATTCTCCTACAAGGCCTACTCTCCACCTAAAATGCACATGCAATAACGTACATAAAACATCGATCGTATCATAATGTGCGATTCTATATGAAATATTGTATTGTCATGTATGAGATGTGAGGCGCCCTCATTACCTGACGAGTCAGTAGACTCCTCGCTGCAACGCCAAGTGTGAAAACCAATCATTGATGTTTCACCCAATGACTTAAACTATTGAACAACCTTCCAACATTCACTTGAATTTTCTTTATCAAATCCCGTGTGTTGTTCATGAGCCACGTCTTTTTCAGGGTCACGTCGCGAATCGTGTGTAGCCTTAGGCACATTTTCACGGGCTTTCACACTTTGAGTGATCCGCCATCTGGCATTATATAAATTTGGATCTTTCACCTTGGGGGGATCCACTCCATCTTGCTACGCCCAAACATACTTGATTTATATTTATTATTATTTTATACAACCGCGAGTCTCGATTTTGGACGTGGTCCCATTTCCGAGCTTACCACACATTCACCAAGAATGGTAAATAACAGTACCATGCACTCACACCCGACTCGACGCAATGTGATCGTGCATATGAAATGCAATCATGTCATTTCATGCTATGTCATGCTATGTGCAACATTTATAAATTCTAGATAATTATATTTCCTACATATAATTTCCTTTCATCACAATTTCCATGTTAATACATCACGCAAGCACATATTAACATGATTTTACACACAACAGTATATTATTTATTTTTCCAACAATACACACAAAATGACCCAAATCTCGGACCCACTTCAAATAGAGCCTCTTGGTCCGCCGGTTGTCATCGGCATTGTGATCTGAAAGCAGCGCGCGAAACAGAAGAGGCATCAATCAGAATCAAGCCAAACCTCGGCCCGATGCAGGATGCCTGGAATCAGTCCCAAAATCTTGGGACTAAATCACATGGCCTATCACGGCCCCAAAGACAACCTATGTCATTAAATGACCTTTAGGCTAAAAATAATCAAAGTAGAAAAATTCCATACCTCGTGGAGTTTGACGAAACTCCAAGATTTTGGTACCCATGCGTAGCTTGCGATGCGTGGATCAACTTTTCTTTTTCTCTTCGACGAAAACCAACGGCTCAATTTTTGTAGATCTTAGAGATAAGCGAAAAACCTTTTTTTCTCTCTCCACTCACTCTATGTCCGCCCCTCCTTTCTTTTTCCTTTTGACTTTCCTTTTTTTTTTATCCTTTTCTTTCCTTTATTATTATTATTATTTTTCATTTTTTTTTTAAAATTTGGATACATGGCTCATATTGCGCCATGTGTCCATCTCTCATTCGGGTCCGTTTCTACCCCGAAATAATTAATTTCTTTTCAGTTCAAGTTGTTTTAAATGAACTTAGTTCAAACCATTTCCTGACTTCCGAATTTTTCATAAAAATCTCGTTCTTGGAGTCACTGGCGACTTATTACCCAGAAAATCATAAAAATATCATGGCTGTCTCAGAATTAGACGAAACTTTTCTGGGTCATTGGATTTCGCTAGACGAATCCAACGGCGCAGTTCGTTTCGTCATCTGAGATCTAGAGATTTTTTTAGGCTTCTCTAAACCATTTTGGCAATTTATTATTATTATTATCATTTTGCTATTTTTTGAAATTTTCTAATTTTCCTAGGTTTTACATTCTTCCCTCCTTAAAAGAATTTAGTCTCAGAAATTTACACACACTAGCACATACAAACACATGCATATGCAATAGTTATTCTAGTTCCAATATTAGACTTCCAATATAAGACAAACGCACCTTCATCCTCAAATAGGAAAGGATAGGTGGCTTGCATTGTGTCCTCGCATTCACAAGTTGCCTTCTCCAGTCCTCAGTGTTATCACAACACCTTCACTAGCCGTACGATCTTGCGTTACAAAACCTGATCCCGACTATCCATGATACGCACTGGTCCCTCCTCGAAGGTCCCATTTGTATCAACAACAATCCCTCCCCAATCCACTACATGAGTTGGATCTTGAGTATACTTTCGGAGCATGGAGATGTGGAACACCTCATGAACACCCGATAAACTAGGCGGTGCACTAACCGATAAGCAACTGTGCCCACCCTCTCAAGTATCTCGAAAGACCAATATACCTCGGCGCTAGCTTCCCCCGCTTACCGAACCTGACCACTCCTCTCTTAGGCATCACTTTAAAAAAGATGTGATCACCCACCTCAAACTCTAAAGGTCGACATCGTCTATTGGCGTAGCTCTTCTGTCGGCTTTGAGCTGTAAAAAGACGCTTCTGTATCAAACCCACCTTCTCCGAAGTGTCTCTAATAAGATCCAGACCAGTGATGGAATTCTCTCCCACCTTTGTCCAACAAATAGGGGATCGACATGGCCTCTCATATAAAAGCCTCATAGGTTGCCATCTATATACTCGCCTGATAATTGTTGTTGTAGGCGAATTCCACCAAGGGTAAGTGCTCATCCCTACTACCCTTAAGATCCAGGACGCATGCTCGCAGCATGTCCTCTAAAATCTGTATGGTCCTCTACCTCTTTCCCGAACTAGAAGAAGGTTGATTCTCCTTTCTCTTGCCACTAGCACTCGCAACTCGGATGCTTCGTGCATCATCAATCTCTCTCTCTATGTCCATAGCGGTCCTGACCATAGAGTCCATGTCCTGTAGGAGAAATCCTATAATCCTGCCCCGGATGGACAACTTCAGGCCATCCTCGAATTTCCACACCTTGGCCATATCTGTGGCCACACAGTCATCCTCAAAACGTGCCAACTCAGTGAACTTGGCTACGTATTCGAGCACAGTCATGTTTCCTTGCTTCAACTCAAGGAACTCTCGAGCCTTTGCATGTCTAGCTGATGCTTGGACAAACTTACCTATGAAGAGCTCTCTGAACTCTCCCTATGTCATCGTCTCAGGATCCCTCGAGACTCTAACCCAATCCCACCAAATTTGGGACTCACCCTCAAGCCGAAATGTGGCTAGCCTGATCCTCGTAGTATCGGAGGTAATCTCCATGGCCTCCAAAATCCTCTCAACCTGTCGGAACCAATGATAAGCTACCACTGGATCCCCTCCCCTGGTAAATATCGGAGGATGATGTGCTATAAACCGTTGGAGGTTACTTGGTCCTCCTTGACCCCCAACTGCACTAGCATGTGCAATGACAACAGCTGTAGCACCCATGGCCTCTACAAAGGCCTGTTGGTCAAATCCAGGCAGTGGTCGGCTACTGCCCTGTGGACTACCTCTACGTTTGCGCCCTCGACTTGCCATCTACACAAGTTAAGATAGCAATTTGAGATTCTCTCTTTTCATTTATCACATTAGTGGTGCATAATGCCAAACATTAATAAATAACCATTCCTACGTAATCATGCTTATTCGTTTTCCGAACCCCTAAGGTTACGTTTTCTAACCCTAGTGTTCTTCAATTTTTATACACATTCTATCATGTATATATTCACACAACCATAATACATCTCCCGTGGTACATATTAGACACCAAAGCAATCAATGCACATAACGCCGTGTTCTACACCCATATCCACAAATCCTAGGTATTTTGGACACCTAACTCAATACTCAACTATGATAAGCCAATATCCGAAAATACTGGTGGATACCCCCACCCGAGCTTCTAGGTAATCGTTAACCTAAGCTCTGATACCAAGCTATGACACCCCAAATCCGGGGGTCCCGTTGACAACCTGTCAACTCGCGGAATTCCTGGGAATTTCTGGGGATCCGATACTACACCGTTGTGTCCCATTTATTGGGATCCATATTTAAAAAAAAAAATTGGGCAGAGTCTTCTTTGTTTGGGGAGCTCTACCCAACATACAACTTGTATAACAGTATAATCATAACTCATCCAAGGTCTCAATAGAAGCAGTATTGACCACATAGGATTCATCTGTCCATATCTCTAATCTACATCCCTTTACTGAGACCCATTCATTCACATTTAATTCTAAAATATGAAAATAAAACACTTAATTATAGTCCGTAAGAATCCGATCACGACCCACTTACAATAATTACATACTCGACTATTTAGACAATAGTCCCAAAAGAATTTAGTTACAATTCTTTTATACAACATACTTTTTACAAAGGAAATATCAAGGCCAACATCGACCTCCTTCATAATCACGGCCTTGTCGGAGCCCCGTCTCCCTGTACACCCCTTGTACTTTAAAGGGGGTTCCTGACGGGGTAGGCAATACCCGATAGAAAATTCTCCCTCTGAGGGCTGCTCTCATAAAATGCATGCGATAGGCGTACATAAAACATGCGGTCATATTCCATATAAATAATGCAATCCTATATGAAATATTGTGTGTCATGCATGAGATAAGACGCCTCATGCCCACAACTTGAGTCCCGACTGACTCCCTCACACCTGCAACACCAAGTGTGAAACCAGTCATTGGTGTTTCACCCAATGACTTAAACAATTGGATAACCCTCTAATATTCACTTGAATTTTCTTTATCAAATCCTGTGTGTTGTTCATGGGCACATCTTTTTCGGGGTCACACCATAGGATCGTCGAGAGCCTTCAAACATTTGTACGGGCTTTCACCACCGGTGATCATGTCTAACCATATCGTTGGGTCTTTCACCAGGGGATACACCCCCATCTTGCTAAGCCCAAACACCGCATTGATTTATATTTATTATTGTTTTATACAAGCGTAGTCTCGATTTTGGGCGTGGTGCATTTCGAGCTCACCACACATTCACCAAGAATGGTGAATAACAGTACCATGCACCCACACTCGACTCGACGCGATGTGATCGTGCATATGAAATGCAATCATGCCATTTCATGCTATGTCATGCTATGTGCAACATTTATAAATTTTGGATAATTATATTTCCTACATATAATTTCCATTCATCACAATTTCCATGTTAATACATCATGTAATCACCTATTAACATGATTTTTACACACAACAATATATTATTTATTTTTCCAACAACACACACAAAGTGACCCAAATCTCAGACCCATACAAAACAAGGCACCTCTTGGTCCCTTCACGGTTAAATGCGAATTACTGTATTAAAACACACCATAAAACTGAAGACCACCAGTCCACAGAGATCAAAACCAAGCCTCAACGGTCAGGAGCGCTGGAGACAGTCTAAAAAATTTTCAATATTCAGTTCCAAAATCTTGGGACTAAATCACATAGCCTATCACGGCCCCGAAGACAACTTATGTCATTAAATGACCTTTAGGCTAAAAATAATCCAAGTAGGAAAATTCCCTATCTCGTGGAATTTGACGAAACTCCAAGATTTTGGTGCCCACGCGTAGCTTGCGATGCGTGGATTAACTTTTCTTCTCGCTCCAACGAAAACCGATGGCTCAATTTCCATAGATCTTAGAGAAAAGCGAAAAACTTTTTTTTTTCCCTTTCTCTCCGCTCACTCTCTGTCCGTCTCCCCTCCTCCTTCCTTTTTCCTTTCGACTTCCCTTTTTTTCTTTTTATCATTTTCTTTCCTTTATTATTATTATATTTTATTTTTTATTTTTTAAATTTTAATATATGGCTCATATTGCGTCATATGCCCATCTCTTATTTAGGTCCGTTTCTGTCCCAAAACAATTTATTTCTTTTCAGTTCAAGTTATTTTAAATGAACTTAGCTCAAGCCATTTCCTGACTTTTGAGATTTTGTAAATCTTGTCATGAGGTCTTGTGACTTATCAGAAAATGGTAAAAATATTCGTCATCTGGTCGCGAAACTTTTAAGGTCCTTTGGATTTGTGAGACGAATCCAAAAGCGTAGTCCATTTCGTCATCTAAGATCTATAGAATTTTCTAGGCTTCCCTGAACCATTATAACAATTTTTTATTTATTATTATTATTATTATTATTATTATCATTTTACCATTTTTTGAAAATTTATAATTTTAGGGTTTACACAAGCGATATAAGCACAAGCCGATATATCACCAATATTTCAATTTTTTACTAGATTTTTTAATGTAGATTATCGATGCTATATATCATATTGATTGACACCGATACGCAATATATCGATGATATCGTGATATTTTTAACACTGATTCTAACTCACCCAATGTGAAAATCATATAATAAAGGTGTCGGATAAGGACTAATGAAAACAACAATCTAAAAGTTGTTTTTATGTTCTAAAAAAATTGTTATTGTTTTTTTAATTTAATGATTTTTGTTTCATTGTATTTTATAGAAACAATAAAGAATGTGTTTTTCTTGTTATTTTTATTCTCCTTATTTTTTGAATTATAGAAAATAATTTAAAAAAAACAGTAAACAAACATACCTTTAAATTATAACCTATGTCTCGATTTAGCTTGTAAACTGATGGGGTTTGAAATAATAGGCGCGAAGGCCCAAGACGCATGCCCAAACGTCAGGATAAAAAAGCGGGTCCAGTACTAACGATAGGCCCTTAATGGTATCTCCCAAATGCGAGGCCCGGCTTGAGGGCTGGCTTCATGCTAAAGACTAGTAGCCCAGGAATGCATGTGGGAAAACACTCAATCTCTACTAATCAGAAAAGTAGGATATTTCCTAATTATTGCGGGTACATTAGCAGGCGAGCGGGCGGGCCGAACATTGAGCTAGGCTTGTTGAATTTATGAGCGGAGGCGAGCCGTGGGCTTTGAGCGAGCTTAAAATCAGGCTCGGCGAAGCGATTTAAAAAAAAAAAAAAGCGGCTTGAGGCTCATTAGGCTCGTTTCCATATGAGCAGCTCGAGCTTAACCTCGAGCTCAAGCCCAATCTCGAGCCTATACAAGCAGCCATTGTAATCAATTTTCAAGCTCAGTCCATATACTTTTAACTTTTGTAATCAAATCGATAACAAATACATCAATTAAAAATAATTTTCTATGGGATTTTTCATGCACCCAGATTCCGGCCCGACCGATTAGGCGGATCGACCTGCAGGTTTCGGGAATGCGAGAACATATCTTGGGACTCTTCACCTTAATTAGACATTGGTATATCCAGTCTTATAATATATCAACATCATATACAAAGTCGAAATAAAACTACCAGTAGTAGTGTTCTGATGTCACACATATACGATGCGAGTCCCATTATATTCAAAACTATACATTACAATTGCGATCGAGTGCGGAACCTACAATGAACCCCTATAGTGTGTTGGCCTGAAGAATCTGCGGAAGTTCTCGGACGTCTTCTCACAATACCTACAGGATTAAAAACCCGTGCTAAGCTTTGCAGCTTAGTGGGAAACATATATAATATGCATGTACACAGGTTATAATAAGCATATAACAATAAGGATGCTCCGAAGTACATGCATTCATCTCATGGGTTTATACAATTACTTATGCTTATTCTTATATAAAAGTACGAAGTGAGTCTTCTGCGAGTTCGTTAATGCGGAAGTATCGTAGATGCTACGAAATTTATCTTGTGTGGGGACTTATGTTTATTCCGTCTCCGTGGGGATTACAGAGCTTGCTCATATTCGAAATGCCCGTAGGTATTACGGATCGAAACGATACACCTTCTGTCCTCTTATTCATTATTAGGTTATTATCATATAATTATGGGAATACTGAGCCGATCTTTAATAAAGTGTAAGACCTTTGGATAATAAGTATCCGAAGATACTATCTGATGCTGAAGTGCCGTAGCACAAGCGGGATTGCGGATGCTGAGCAAGGAGTGTCGTGGCACTAATCGGGGCAAGTGCGTAGCATAGCAGGACGAAGTCTTTGTAGCATAGCGGGACGAGTGAAGTAGCATAACGAGGACAAGATGCCAGAAGTACTAATCGAAGTCTTAGGGCACTAACGGAGTACCCGAAGTACTGTCGGGACAGGAGTGCTATGTCAATTAATAACTGGTCTCAGGTATTTTTATAATTATATGAGTTCAGTAACTACTATCTTATAATAGGGAATTCTTAGCCCCTTATGTGTTCATGACAGATCGTCCTTCATATACTAGTAAGGTATGATGCGTATGTAATCACACCTTATTCATGGATTCTTATTCTTCTATGAATCTACTTTACGCAAGAATTGGAATCACTCCAATCGGATCATACAAACTGAAGTTATGGCATTTTCATGCCAACTAGTCATTTTACCGATTTTACCTGAGGAACAGTTTGAGATACTCCCTTTTTCCGGGGTCTTAACTTCATATTTGGCACTATCTCTTTGAACTATTTTAAATCTAAGGTGCTAAGGGTTCTATTCCAATTGGAATCACCCAATTCGAGCCTTAGAAACTCAGGTCACGTCGAAACAACCCGGAATTTACTCTATGTTCAAAATTTGGAACAGATTTGGCTTGCACATAGCCCCACTTTGAGTGAATTTTTAGGCCACTTAGGATCATAATTTGGCGATTTCTATTCTTTAAGATTTGTTCTCCTTGAAGTCTATTTTATGTATCCACTTGAATCACTCAAATCGGATAAGAAATGAGCAAGTTATGGCCAAAATACGAAAACTGGTTGAAACAGGAAAACCAAACGGGGTGTAAGGTACACCTCAAAATTATCTTGGTACACTGTGTTGAGAACGAAAGTGTGCGAACAAGCTCCAAAGTGTGCGGGGTACACTTCACCAATCTTAGAATGGGTATTTTCACCCATTTTCATGCCTTTTCATGTCAAATCAAAAACCTATCATGAATACCTCCCAAAACAACTATATTATGGGTTATAACCCACTTACATAAACCAATTATAAAGGTTATGTAGGGTTTGTTGTAGCCTAACACAATTACCATAATCCTCTCAAAATGAGGGTTTCGCCGATCTTGTGCCATTTAGAAATTTTTAGCACCCCTACTTTCAAGAAAACTTTGGTTGAAATGTAATCCCAACAACCTAGGTTTGGAGCAAGCTCTATCCACTCAATTATGAACCTTCACATAAACTTGAGAATTCCATTTAAACATTCATAGTTCCATACCAAGGTCCAACATCCATACCTTGGATTTGCTCCTCCTTCCCTCTTCTTCTTCTTTCTCTTCTTCTCCTTCCTTTTCCTCCTCTTGTAAGCTTCTTGTTTGGAGACCAAAAATGCATTTTGGCCTCCCAACCTTCTCTTTATAATAAGAGGTTTTAATTATTTAGCTTTTAAGCCTCAACTTCCCTTAATTACATTACAACTCTTAATATTTATACTTTGGCCTCTAATTATATTAACCATGTCTTTAATACCCCTTTTTGGACAATTAACGATTTTGTCCTTTAGTTGTATAAAATTTTGAGTTTCTAACTTTCCATATTTTGAATTAAATTCTGAAAATTTTAATTTATGTCTACAAAATACCTAAACATGTTGAAAACAACTAGGGTATATTTCGAGTGTTCTGATTTGTTTTACCTTAGTTGATTTAGCAATTGATGCTAAAAGCGTTAAAGCCACCTCCTTGACATTTGTTTCCTTTACGGATTCACGAATTCCAGCTAAGCTGAAGCTGACTTACAGGCGAAAATTATGAAATAGAATTTAGAAACAAGTAGAAATTGGAGTTAAGAAATAAGATACACGAAATCATTGAATAAGAAACATGATTGGTTTTAATCGATTATCTAAATAAAGAAATAATATGTCAATAGTCTGCCAAGCAAACTCATTAGTAACAACGAAACTATTTGGCAATATCTTCTTTGCATGGTTAAGTTGGCCACACCCTCCTACTTCTGCTGCGCATGATTGTTCAAGACCCATAGCTTCCATCGCTGCTTGAGATGGAGATCCGAGAATCAGCCCACCATGAATCGGTCGGCCACGAATTTTCATACCCGGTGACGGTGGCACTCCAGGCGTTACTGCAGATGCTGCGGATCCCGGATCTTGCGGCTCCTTGTTTCCTCTATGAAACCCCACGATCACGCCGAAGTGCCTTACCCATACACGCCTAGATCTGGCTAGGTTAAGTCGATACCAAATATCCAAAGGCCTAATACTAATTTGAGATTGGATCCTTGTTCATCAGGCTGAATTGATCGTATCAGTGGGTCCGTGCATATGCCCTCAATGCTACTCAAGATCGGCAAACCTTGTCTAAGCTCATGGCCACCAGCCTCTATAGTTCCACAGGGCCCCAACTCACCTCATATTTGTAATCAGTTCTTATGCGGGATGGAGCCCGATCGTGCCCGATTAGATTAAGCCACCCGACATCCGTAATCCTTGCAGAGCGTCGCTGCCAGGCACCTTCTTTCACGCTATCTGCTTTGGAACATCATCGTGACACCTTCGATATCGTGGGTACCATTCCGCCTCTCGGGCATATCACCGGAGATCTAGAGTCTGATCCCCCGGTGACGGCGTGGGATTAGCTCACGAGCTCGGCCGTGCTGCGTCGTCGGCGCCTCCTTACGCGGCCGTGAGGATTTACGCATTTGCCATCCATGTCATTTGGATCGACCGGGGATCCATTACATTGATGTCGGGACACATGACTGGGCATTTCACTCGGGTGCGCTGAGTTGGGATCGCACGGTGAGGAGCCGGATCACGCGTGGGAGACCGTGGGGCGAGGCCTCGTTCCGATGACGGATGGGTCAGGGCGACCGGCGGGGCTTTCGGCGGGCCGGGCCTGAATCCGGCGGGCCAGTTCTCGGAGACTAGTGGGGCTCAGCTCGGCTCGGCAGCTCACGGCCAGGGGGCCGTAGGGCTTTTTTGAGGCCAGGGACGAGGCGGGCAGGCCAGGGCCCAGGAGTGGCTTGGCTCGTTACCGGCCTCTAATTATTGCCTATCAATTATCTTATTGTCGGTTTACGCAAGAAATAAATCTCCCGCGATGGGAGGAATATCGTATCATCCTCCAACAAGGAAAGATGCTATTATGTGTCATCATCCAACTAGGAAAGTTATCATGATCATTCATTATAAATACCCAGGCCACCACAGCCGGTGAAGGTACACGAGACATATGCACAAAACTTCATTCCTAAGCGGTTGATCTTCTTTTCCACGGAAAAGAGCGAGCTTAGGAATGTCGGAGAGGGGCAGGCGAGGCGGCCGATCCTTTTTGTTTCTTGTTTTGCGGAGGAGCCCCGATGTCACAGAGGGACGGCCCGGGTGACCTATGAATTTAAAGCATGCTTTCTAGCTGAATTCAGGTTGAAAAAGCATCATCGGTTTGCTGGCCTTGCCGTCACGCCAGGAGCAGCCGGTTCCTTTACAAATAAAGGCGACCTCTCGGTGTGCGATGGGTATCGACTTCGGAACACAAGCGGGAGTCAAGCTAATCCTCCAGGATCTGAAACGGCCCGAGCGACGTGGGCCAACCCCGACCTCCGGTACATTAAAGCTATGCAATTAAACGGACGAGGTGGTGGTGCTCCGCATCACTAATCGGCACTTGCTAAAAGAATTGGAGCAACTCACCATGCAAATACAGCACCCCCAGGAGACATGATAGGCATGAAAAGGCCAAAATCCTCTTACCTGAGAAGAGCAACACCTCGACGCTCATCGAGAAGCGGATAGAGAAGGAGAAACTAGCCACACCAGGAAGCATGATCCTTACCAACCCCCTAGAGAGGACTGCAATGAGGAGAGGCAAGGCAGGAACAACAAAGGCGATGGGCCCATCCTTTATCAGCAGGAGAAAGAGGAGCGGTCGTGGGAGCAGAGGTTTAGGGACATCCAGCAAGAAATTAGCCACATGAAGGAAGCTGATGGGCGAGCTCCTAGATCTCCATGGACACCACAGTGCGAAACAAGCCCAGAATCCCGTTCACGGTCGGGGTCTTTACTTCCCTCTTCGTCAAAGTTCGAGGAATCTGCGTAGATCGGGGCGTTTGTGGACAAAAGACCCCATAGACCACCTCAATACATACCAAATCGGATGGGCTGCCGCGGATATCGGGACCCGTGCGATCGCAGAGTCTTACTTTATCAGCGTTAAGGGCCCGACGGTGGCACGGTTTATGAGACTTCGCCGTGTTCCATCTCATTGTTCACAGAGCTTTCCATCGCATTCGTCTCCCACTTTATCAGAGCAAGGACATACAGGAAGCCGAGATATCACCTTCTGACCATAAAACAGAGTTCTCAGGAAAGCCTGAGATCATATGTTCAAAGGTTTAATGCGGAGTCGCTAAAGGTAGATATTCTTGATGAGAAGTTCGCCATTACTGCTTTCATTACAGGGCTAGGCGTACAGTCGAAAGACCTAAGGTTCTATATCTCAAAGAACCCTCAGGCAAACATGGCTGAGGTCCTCTCTAAAATAGAGAAGTATATCAACGGTGAAGAAGCCCTCTTGTCCAAGCAAAGCGCTATTCTACTTTCGAGGAAAGAAGCGGCGGCAAGAAAGCAGCTCTAAGAGACAAGCGGGACAGAGTGAGATCCCCGAGGGAGGAGCATAGGAAACGAGAGGCGGAGTCCCGATAAGATAAGGGAACGTCAATGATCGCATGGGACCACCTTAGCCTGAGATGCAGCGGCGATATTCACCTCGGTAATACACCTGCGGCCGGCCTCGATTAATAAGCGAGTCTACGTGAAGTGCAACGCAGAAAAGTTTACGAGATGGCCATCCCAGAATGAAGTGAGGACCCGCTAAAGAGACGACACCAAATCTTTGTGAGTTCCGCCCAGGGGTCATGGACCGCCGAGCGGATGGTTGCATCCAGAAGCTAAGAAAGGAGATTGAATACCTGATTTGACGTGGGCATCTCAACCGTTACATGGCCTCAGAAGGGTAGAAATGAGTCCAGCCACCACTACCTCGTCAGCCAACCCTAGTTCAGCATCAGCCACCTTTAGGAGAAATCCATGTAATCTCCGGAGGGGTTTGCGGGGCGGAGAGTCCTAGCTCGGCCGGAAGGCCACTTGACATCGGATCGGGAAACCTTAGAAGTACAAGCGATGTCAAACTTCCTCATTTGGATACTACCATAACCTTTCAAACCGACGCTGGAAGAGGTACGCCAACATCCCTATGACGACCCACTTGTGATAAAAGCCATAGTAGCCAATAAAACGATCCACAGGGTCCTTGTCGACAACGGAAGCTCGACCGACATCATCTTCGCATCAACTTTCGATAAATGGGCATTGGAAGGAGAAGAGTAGAGCCGATCTGGCAACTTGTCTGCAGTAAGGTTCTCGGGGAGAAAATCTTGCCCACTGAGGTCGGTATAAATAGTGCTCACTTTGGGAGACCCCCCATGTGAGGCTACAACAACGGTGAGATTTCTCATAGTAGAAGCCCCATCGGCCTACAACATGTTACTAGGTAGGCCCTCTCTCAATGCCATAAGGGCCGTCCCCTCCGCTTATCACATGGTCATTAAATTTCCAATTGAAAATGGAGTAGGAATGGTCCGAGGAAACCAGCGTATGGCCAGGGAATGTTATTCAACATCAATGAAGCAAAACACGGTTGACAACATCTACATGGACGAGCTCGACATGAGAGACGAGGTAACCACTCGACCTGCGCCTTTAGAAGAATTAGAGCCTATACAGCTTGGCGACCAGCCAGAACATCTCGTCTACATAGGGTCTAAACTAGCGGAAGGCATCAAAAGCCCTCTCATAGTTTTATGAATGGGAACATGGAGGTATTACCGCTGGAAGCGAGGAGGGAAGACATGGGGCGAGGGGTCGACTCGAAGCGGTGAGTGCCCACAGAATTTGAATGTCTATCCCTCCTTTGGCTGCGTCGAGCAAAGAGAAGGAGTTTGCTTACTAGAAAGGCAAGGCGATTAATGAAGAGGTTGGTAAGCTTCTCCAAGCAAAGGCAATCAGAGAAGTAGAGTACCTTGAATGGTTGGCTAATGTTGTTCTCGTCAAAAAAGCAAACGAAAAGTGGCGACTTTGCATCGATTTCACAGACGTCAACAGGGCCTATCCAAAGGATAGCTTCCCCCTACCTCGGATTGATCTCATAGTAGACGCCATGGCCGATCATGAACTCCTCAGCTTCATGGACGCCTTCTCTGGCTACAACCCGGATCAGTATGAACTGAGACGAGAAGACCTCATTTGTCAGCGGTCGGGGAACCCTCACTGGTATCGAATGTGCCCTTCGAACTAAAGAATGCAGGAGCCACCTACCAAAGGCTGGTGAACAAGATGTTCCAGAAACAAATCGAAGCATCTATGGAGGTATATATAGTCGAGGCGTTTCAGGTCCTGAAAAGCTACAATATGAAGTTAAACCCAACTAAATGCGCTTTCGGAGTCTTCGCAGGGAAGTTCTTGGGATTTATAGTCAACAGCTGAGGAATAGAGGCAAACCCAGATAAGATAAAGGCCGTACTTGATATCTTGCCTCTTGAGCATTAAAGATTTCAACGCGATAGGGAGAATAGGTGCGTGGACGCCATTATCTAGGGCGGCGACAAATGTCGTAACTCTTCGGGTTACGAAAGGCATATAGTGGGATGCTTTTTTTTTTTTTTTTTTAACTTTATGAGAAGGAGGGAGGCGTTCACGGCACTGAAACCTACCTGAGCTCTCCCCATTCCTAGTAAGCCCTTAGAGGAGAACTCCTCCTCTCTGCACAGTCGTTTCGATTTTGCGACTAGTCTTTTTGGTAAGAGAATGGGACGGGTCACCGGCAACCCAGTCTACTATTACGGCCAAGCTGAGGGAGGCGGAGAGGCACCCAGATGGAAAAGGCGATCCTGGCGTTGGTAACTACATTTAAGAAACTGGAACCTTACTTCCAAGCTAAATACAGTCGAAGTCCCAATAGAGATATTCTGTAAGGCAAATCTTGCATAAACCAAAAACCTCTAGAAGGCTGATAAAGTGGGCTATAATTTGATGGTCGACATCGAGTCTGAACCGAGGACAGCTGTAAAAGGGTAGATCTTGGCAGATTTCATCATGGAATTCACTCCAGCACAGTCTACGGAGGCTACCCAACTGGCACCCGACCTCCCCATTTGGAGATTATCCGTCGACGGGGATGCTAAAGCAAAGACGGTGCGGGGCTGATCTGACCTCTGAAGCAGGATGAATACGAGAATACGCCCTCAGTTCGGCAGAGCCTCGTCGCGGGCCGAATATAAGGTTGTTATACCTGGACTTAACCTCGCCCACTTCATGGGACGAGATCGGGTGAGTGAGTAGTGACTTATTTGGTGGAAACACAAATAGAAGACTCCTACGAGACGGAGGTGAGAAGATGATCTTATATCTCAAAAGGTCTGAGTTTCTTAAAGTTCCTATAAGTTCGGGTCGAACATGTACCAAGAGTAGGGAATTCGAGTGATGCCTTGGCAAGGCGGCGACAACCTCACAAGAGACTGGGCGGTGATGCAGCCGGGCACCTTCCAGGCCCTCAGTGGGCGCCGACAACGGAGAAGTCTCCTATGATCATAGAATCGATCTGAATGGACCCCATCTGGGATGCCAGTGGTGTGCATTTATGACGGCCCAAAGGTGGCGTTCAAACTCAGAGCGAGGTCGACAAGATTCACCGTTCATTGGGGGACCCTTTATAAACGAGGCTTCTCTGCGCCCATACTTAAGTGCGTAGGGAAGGAAGATGCCAACTACATACTCAGGGAAATACACGAGGGCATATGTGGAAACCACATCGAAGCTTGGACCTTTGTAGGGAAAACATTGAGACAGGGGTGCTCTCTTGGCCCTGCTTGCTCAAAGAAGCGACAAAGCGGATTTAGAAATATTAAAAACACTTGTCGGGGCATGCGGGATCTCATCTCCCATCCCGGGCCGTGACGTTAGTCACAAGCCTGAACTTCAATAATGGGGCTTGACATATTGAGACCCTACCTATTGGAAGGCCAATGCAAATTATCATTGTGGTAGTGGACTATTTTACCAAATGGGCGAAGCCGAGACCCTTAGCAACAATCACGGAGAGCGGAAGGTCACGCAACCGTCCTGGCTTTCTATAATATGTAGGTTCGAGGGATCCAGATGTCCCTAGGTAATACGATAATGGGAAACAATTCGACAATCAAGAACTCTTTACTCGTCCCGGCTCATCCAGTAGTCGATGGGCAAGCGAGAGGTCACTATAAGGACTCTAAAAGTGACAAGCGAAAACCAAGCTGGAAGACACAAAAGGAAAATGGGTAAAGTACCTCCCAGGGTATTATGGGCATACGAGAACTACGTCTGGTCGACAACTTAGGAAACCTCGTCGCTCTACGGCCTTTAGCAGAAGCGATGGAATCAGGTTGAGAGTCGGACTAATCACGAGAGATTAGACAGCAAACATCGAACAAAAGAGAGGGAGGTCCTACTGCGGATCTCCCCAGAAGAAGAAAAAGCGAGCAAGTCTTTAAAAGCGTATGGAGGGCCCATCACGGGAAGACAACGAGATGTTATGACCAAAGGGTTAAGCCCGAGAGTTACAAACGGACGACCTGGTTTTAAAAAAATTTTGCCCCGACAAGGAAGGACCCACACTTTACATGGAATTTGGGACTTAGTAGGAAGAATACACATGCGTATCTCGCATAATCAGCACAGCAACTATGAACTCTAAACGGAAGAAGGAAAAACCCTGCCCCACTCATGGAACACTGAACACTGAACACCTCAAACGTTTCTACCAATAAGACCTCGGAACGTAGCCTGTAATAAAGATCCACCGTCTTGATTTTGAATAACACTCTATGTCCATTTTTAACCTGTTTAATATTATGATGGGGCGAGACAAGTTATAATTATAGAGCAGGCTCGGCTCGAAGAGTGCAGGTGGAAGAGCGCGTGATTCACAAGATTGTTCTTTATTTTTAAAGAGACTGCGGGTTAAATACAAGATTTCATTACATGGAGGTTACAACCACCTCATAGGATTACAAAATCTTTCTTTGCATCTCAAAAATTACAGTTAAGCAACATCGTTCTTCACTGCCAACACCTTGTCAAGGCAAAAACCACAAGAAAGGGAAAAAGAAAGAGAGGAAGAGAGAGTGAAAAAGAGAAAGGGAGAGGGAGAAAGAGAAAGAGAAGGAGAAAGAGAAGGAGAAAGAGAAAGAAAAGAAGAAAGAGGAAAGAAAAAATGGAGAAAGCGGTACTTAAAAGTTTTTCTTTGAAGCACACCGCCCCCTTCGGATACGTTCCATAGCATAATTCCATCATTGGGCATAGCTAGGGAACAACACAACTCCACAAGGGAGGAACTAGGGAAAAACACAACTCCTACAAGTGGTAGACCATCGACACCAAACGTCGGCCCACGATCACCCTATAGACCCCATGCAGTGATGACGAGCCCTGATCTTCCATCATTTGCGGACTCAGGCTACGCCAAGAAAGGACGAAGGTTGGAAGCATAGCACCCCCACAGAAGGATCGCTATTTATAAGGAATCCAGGACACTTGGGAAGTCGCGCAATCTGTCCCAATTCTCCATAGATCAGCATTAAATCCACGCGCGCTTTTCCAAGGGAAGGAAGAATAAAGGGTCTTAGCGCCCGAGAGGCCCGATGCTTCGGTTCGCGAATGCGGCTTAGGAGGTCTTAGCGCCCGGGGCCTGAAGTAGCTCGGTTTGTGGAGCTTAGCGAGGAGGGTCTTAACGCCCGGGAACTTCGTGCTTCCGGTTCGCGGGCTTAACAGCTGGGGTCTTGGCGCGAGCTGTAGCTTAGTTTGTAGAAGCAACGACTGGGGAGTCTTAGCGCTCGGGGAGACAAGTAGCTCGGTTCGCGGGCTTAACCTTCAGGAGGGTCTTAGCGCCCGGGGCCCAATATGGCTCGGTTTCGGGCTTAGCATTTCGGGAGGTCTTAGGCGCCCAGGCCCCGATGGCTCGGTTTGTAGAGGCTTAACAACTCGGGAGGGTCTTAGGCGCTCGGGAGCCCTGGTAAGCTCGGTTTGCAGGCTTAACGTCGGGAGGGTCTTAGGGCCCGGGAGCCCGTGGCTCGGTTTGAGGAGCTTAACCGTCGCGGGAGGGTCTTAGCTCCCGGGGCCCGGTGTAGCTCGGTTTGCGAGCAACGGCTCGGGGAGGGTATTAGCGCCCCGGGAGCCTAGTAGCTCGGTTTTGGAAGCTTAACATGCTCGGAAGGCCAAAGAGCCGCGGAGCCATGTAGCCCGGGGCCTAGTAACTCGGGTTGCGGAGCATAGCTGCTCGGGAGGCCTTAGTGCCCGGGGGCCAGTGGATTCGGCTCGTAGAGCGTATTTGCTCAAGGAGACCTCGTGGCCTTGGAGCAGACGGCTGGAGAATCAGTGAAACGGGAAAGGAGCGAAAGGGTGTCGATGAATCTTAGTATATCAACAAAGAGTTAAGATTAGAAGCAATACAAAAAACCCAGGCTCCGCGCCAGGATACGGCAAGGTTAAGAAAAAAAAAAAAAAAGCCTAGACGCCTGACGTTGGGCCCGACTTGCGGAAGTAGAGGAGTCAAAAGGCGGAGACCTAGTAGGCGAGGCAGAAGGGCTAGCCCCCGGAGGAACCTGAGGATCGCCAGGCACGGGAGCAAGATTAGGGGCCCTTGAAAACACCTCTGCTCCCGCATCAACCTCAGCCTTGAAATGGGATCCTTCCACTCCTCGTGTTTGGATGTTGAACTCTAGGTGCAGGGAGCTCGAGAAGACGTTGAAGGCAAGCCACTGAAACCCCGTGGGTGTAGGCCTTGTCTTTAATCTCTACTATCACTTCGCCCCTCCGACTAGCCAAAGCCTCCTTCCTCGCAAGGTCCATCAGAAACTGTAGAGCTCTAGTCAAGCGTTCACGAGTTACCATTATCGAGCCTCTTGGCGGGCCCGCTCCAAGGCAAATATCTTGGCCCACAAGTCACCCTTGACGGCCTGCAACTCCTCTCTGGCCAGCCGCAGCTCATCTTCAACGGCCTTCGCGTCCTTCCGAGCCTCATTTTCTTTATCCTCGGCCCTCGCCCTCGCCCTCGCCACCGAAGCATGCTTAGTCGGACGTAGCTAAGGTTCATGGTTAAAGTCCCTTATTTAGGCTTGAAGACCGACCCTCTCGGAGTCGAGGGGAAGCACTAGCTAGCCATGGAACCACGCCCTCGGTAAGTGACCCTCCTTACCAAGCCTTTATAAGTAGCCACATGGAAAAAAAAAAAAATAAAAAAAAAAAAAAAAAAAAATATATATATATATATATATATATATATATATATATATATATATATATATATATATATATATATATATATATATATATATATATATATATATTTATAAAGCAAAAAATCGACTTCTGAAATGAAACAATAAAGAAAAGATCGCGAAAACACTTGGATGTGCGGGCGGTTCCACACAGACGAAGAGCGAGCCTCCATAAAGGCGGACGGGCGTCCACCTTCACGGTCGGTCATGTAGGATGGAGGAAACAACTTGTGGCCCGAATCTCCACATGAGAGAGCGGGGAGAGTCCTCATCCCTGACCCCCTGCGATCACGATTCCCGGAGTCACCTCCTCCCCAGCATTGCGGGAGGGGGCGCCGGCGCAGGCGTGGGACTCGGACCAAAATAGGAAGAACCTCCAAGGGGCTCGACGCCCTCCCGAAAGTCTCGGCCAGACGGATGAAGGCAAGGAAGGGGCTCCCACCTTTAGGATCTTACCCCGAGCAGGGGGGCAGCCCTCTGGCGAGCTCGGAGGTTTCCGTTTCATGCTCCTCTTCTTCTTTGCCAGCACCTCTAGGAGGGACCGAAGCTCTCCCCGTTTAGGCTTCACAATAAGGGGCTCTGAAACAAAAGGTGAGGAAGACCTAGAGACAAGAGGCCCCGCTGATGAGCAGAGCAGATTCCAAAGAGTGCAGAGCGCTGGTAGCTCACACCTGGGCACAGTAGTCACTCCTGATCACGAAAGCCGAATAAGCACGGCACTCATCAGCTTCGCCACTCTGCCTTAAGATGAGATCGCCCAGCTGTTGTCATGCGACTGAGCTTAATGTCACCATTTGAAACCAAAGACAAACCAGAAGCTTGAGAGCTCACCCCAGGTGCTTAATTTTTTCGTGTCATCACAACCAGAGTTATCTGATCATTCCAGCAATACTGTGTTGTACCATCGTGAAAGGCACGCATACATATGCACTAAACTTAAATTGTCGGGCCGGGTCACCGCCTTTTGAAACTGGGCCTCCTTTGCAAAAACAAGAAACAAAAGGGAGACGTGGGCTCGCCCTGTCCCTATGCCTAAGTCGGTTCCTTTTCGTGGAAGAGCGATTCAACCCGCTTAGGAATGAAGTTTTGTGCATATGTCTACGTACCTTTCAATCGAAGTAAGTGGCCCGTGGTATTTTTAATGGATGATCATGATAACTTCCCAGTCGGATGATTTTTAATACAAAGGGGAAATTTAAGCACCTAATGAGCCTCCTTCGCTGGTTTGTCCCGCTTTCAAAGGTCATAGGGTATTTCGACATTGCCGCCGCATGGCCTTTAGGTACCAATCCCGATCTCAAATCAAAGGACGAGAGGTGAAGCTCAAGCGGGGTGAAGCCGAGCCTCGCGTGCCTATTCCGAGCCCATACACAGGGCTCCGACATCCTCGGATCCATCCGGTGAGGCCCCGCCCCGACTTCCTTCCCCGAGATCTTCCCGCCCTTCCATCATGAAGCCTCCCGTCCCGTGGCCCTCACCTCCAAGCTCGAGCCCTTTATCGCGGCCTACACTGGGAGAGCTTCGTCCCGCCCCGGAGGTGCCGGCAAAGAAGCAGAGGAGCCGAAACCGAAACCCTCCGAGCTAGCATAGAGGGTCAGCCCGCCTCGGGCTAAGATCCTAAAGGTGGGAGCCCCTTCCTCTCCTTCATCCGCCGTCAGCCATGAGAGCCTTCGTGAGGCTACCGAGCCCCTTTGGAGGTTCTTCCCATTTTCGGGGTTCGGGAGTCCCTATCAGCCAGGGGCACCGCGCCCTCCTACAATGCCGATGAGGTGACGGAATCGTGATAGCCAGGCCGCAGGGATGAGGACTCGCTCTCAGCGCGTGGAGCTCGCCGCTCTCAAAGCCCATCCCACGCTCGCGACTCCGACCTTAGGAAGTGTGACACTTTCCCGCCCGCGAGCAGGCTCCGCTCTTTCCGCTTCAGTGGAACCGCCTACACGCCCAAAGTGTTTTTGTCTACTTTCTTTTCTTATTGTTTCAGCCTGTTATTGACTTTTTTTTCTTTTTGTTTATATATATATATATATATATATATATATATGTGGTTTATTATTTATTTATTTTTCGCAGAAAGGGCTACTTATGCGAAGATACTTGGTATGAGAGCCAAATTTTACCGAGGGCTCTACCAGTGGTACGGTCTTATATGCGCGGTGGCTTCCCGACCTTCGAGAGGGTCGGTCTTCGCTCAGATAGGTGGATCAGACCAGGGAACCGAAGCAATGTGTTTCACCCGCGAAGATGCTCGGCGCAGGGCGAGATGCAAAGAAAATGAGGTCCGGGTGATATGTCGCGAAGAGCGTAGTGTCGCGGCCGGGCCGAGGAGTTGCAGTGCCTGGCGTGACTCAGGGTCAAGATACGCCCGGCGGCCCTAAGAGGCCTGAGGTGTAAACTTGCGGAACGCCACGAGGAGCTCGTTGTAAGCCTTGACGGACCTCTATGTAGGAAGCTCTAGCTAGTCGGGAGGGGCTGGGGCAGGAGGAGCGAGCTAAAGACGAGGCCCTGACCCAATGGCTTCTCGGGTTGCTTCGTCAAACACGGGCTTCCCAAGATTTCCGCTGCACTCCAGTTCAACATCCGGCCTTTTGATGAGGAGGCTTCAAGATCTCGCCTCCGAGGCCGAGGTTGATGTGGGCTTAAGGTGTTTTCTCAAAGGCCCCCTCGATCGCTCCCCGTGCCCTGGCGATCATTCGGCTCCCGGCCAGCCCTTCGCCCTCACTCCTTCTGTGTGGCTCCGCCTTTGACTCCTCTACTCCGCAGTCGAGCCCGATCGACGCCCAGCTTTTTTTTTTTTTTAACTCGCCTTTATCCCGCACTCCGAGCCCGGGTTTCGTATTACTTCCGATCTCACCTTGCCGATATACCAAGATTCACCGACACTCTCTTCGCTCCTTCTTCCTCGCTTGGTCGATTTGAGCCGCCGTCTCAGCCACGAGGTCTTCCTTGAGCAAGCATGCTCCGCGACCGTGGAACTACCCGCTCCCGGGCGCCTGGGCGTCTTCCCGGGCGCTATGCCCGCAACCCGAGCTATCGGGCTCGAGCTACATGGCTCCGTGGCTCTCGCCTTCCCCGACCGCTGTTCGAAACCGGCCGCGCCAGGCCCCGGGCGCGCAGACCTAAGCTGCTGCTCGAAACCAGCCGACGCCCCGGGCACCCTCCCGAGCTGTTAAGTCAACCGCAGCCACCGGGCCTCGGGCGCTAAGACCTCCCGAAATGCTAAGCCTCAGAATCGAGCCACTCAGGGCCCCCCGAGCTAAGACCCTCTCGACCCTCCTGAGCTGCTGCTTCCACAACCCAACAGCCTGGCCCGGGCGCAAAGACCTGAAATGTTAAGCCTGGAACCCAGCCACCTGGCCTGGGCACTAAGACCTCCCAGCCATAGTCTTCGAACCGGGGCTTAGTCAGGGCTCCCGCGCCAAAACCCGAAACGTTAAGCTCTACAACCGAGCTACTAGGCTCTTGGCTCTAAGACCCTCCCAGCCGTTAAGCCCGCGAATTGAGCTACTGCCCCAGCTAAGATCCCTCCCGTTAAGCCCGCAAACCGAACTATCAGCTCCCAAAGGCCAAGACCCTCCCTAAGCTCAAGCTCCGCGAACTAAGCTACTGTCTCATGGGTGCTAAGACCCTTTCGGCCTCCTTCCTCGAAAAGACGGGCTCTAATGTAGATCTATGGAGAATCGGGGATGATCGGCGCGACTTCCCAAGCGTCCCGGCTTCCTGCAATACCGATCCTTCCAGGGGGTGCTATGTTTCCAACCTTCGTCTCCTCGCAGCCGAGGCGCGCATGATATGAAGCGCCGTGGTTCGGGTCATCACCGCATGGGCCCGAGCTCCGTTATCGTGGGCCAACGCTTGCGTCGAATTGTCTACCACTTGGTAGGAGTTGTGTTTTTCCCAAGTTCCTCCCCTTGTGGAGTTGTGTTGTTCCCAGCTGCGCCCAATGATGGAATCAGGCTAGGAACGATCCGAAGGGGCGTGCCTCAAAGAAAACTTTTAAGTACCGCTTTCTCCGTTTTTTCTTTCCTCTTTCTTCTTTTCTTTCTCTTTCTCCTTCTCTTTCTCCTTCTCTTTCTCTCTCTCTCTCTCCCTTTCTCTTTCTCACTCTCTTCCTCTCTTTCTTTTCCTTTCTCGTGGTTTTCGCCTGATGTGGTGCTAAGGGGTGAAGAATCCAGTTTCTAACCTAAATTTAGAGATGCAAAAGCAAAGATTTTGGTAAATCCTCTCGAGGCGGTCAGAATCCTCCATGTAATGAAATTTGTACTGGGAATCTGAGCTTTAAAATAAAGAACACCTGTGAATCACGTAGTTTTCTTCCACCTGCATTCCCTTCCAAATTGAGCTCCCGGCTCCATTATTATAAATCTATTGCCAAGCTCAACACAGTATTAACAAATTTAAAAATGGATACATAGAGTGCTATCTCAAACTCAAGACGGTGGATTTTGGTCATTGTGCTACGCCTTGAGGTCTATCGGTAGAACTCGCTGAGGTGTTCGCTCCACATGAGTAGGGCGGTGGTTTTTCTTCTTCCGTTTGGAGTTCATAGTTGCTAAGAGTCTGATTATGCGAGATACAAATGTGTGGCCTCCTTCCAAGAGTCCCAGCCTTCCCAGCAAAAGTGGTCTTTCCTTCTGCCGCGGGCTTCTTGTGAACCGTGTCGCTCGCTTGTAACTCCTCGGGCTTGAATCCCTGGTTGCAATATCTCGTTGTCTTCCATTGATAGTCCTCCATACGCCAGGACTTTGCTCACGCTTTTCTTTCTGTGAGAACTCAGTTTAGCTTAAGGACCCTCGCTGTGTTCGATGTTTGCCAGTTCAACTGGTGATTTTAAATCGACCTGTTCCGATCTACTACTCAAAGGCCAAAGGCCGAGCGAACGGGGCCTCGAGTTGTTGACTTTGCGTGTAGTTCTCGTATGCCCATAATACCCTGGGAGGTAGTTTTCACCCATTTTCCTTTTAGGCCTCTTACTTGCTTTCAAGCCGCCTTTGGGAGTCCTTATACGACCTCCTCGTCAGCTTACTGACTGCAGGATGAGTCGGGACGAGTAGTAGTTCTTATCCAAGCTCGCCGTAGAAATCCTCATCAACTTAGGAGATTGCTCAATTGTTCCCAATATCGCATTACTCCAGGGACCCCCGATCCCCAACCCCATATTATAGAAATCACCGCATTTAAGCTTCTAAAAAATTTCATATGGGGATCATGCTATGTCCTGCGCCACGGTAAAAATAGTCCACTGGGCCACAATGATAATTTTGCATTTGGCCCTTCCAATGTGGTAGGGTCCTACCATGTCAAGCCCCCATTGTTGAGAAAAGGCTAGGGGCTCTGCGGATCGACGTCAAGGCTCCTATAGGAGATGAGATCCTGCATGCTCCTCGACAAGCTTTGCATTTTCTGAACCACTGCCGCTACCAGCATCAGCTTCTCAGTGTTCTACCTCAATGTTTTCCCCGCTAAGGTCCGAGTCTTCGATGTGCTGCCACATATGCCTTTGTGTACTTCCCCTGAGCATGTAGCTGGGCGCCTTCCTTCCCCACGCACTTGGGCATGGGCCTGAGAAGCCTCGTTTATAAAGGGTCCCGATTAAACTATAAATTTTCGACCGCTTCAGTTTGACGCCTTTTCAGTCACTTGGTAATGTACCATCCCACCAACCCGCTTTGGGGTCATCCAAATGGTTCCATTATCACAGGGAGACTTCTCTCGCTGCCGATGCATCGAGGGTTCCGAAGTGTGCCGGGCTGGTATTAGTCTCGCCAGTCTTCTCACAGGAGGTCGCCGCCACAAGGCATCGCCGGAATTCTCTACTCTTTGGTACATGTTTGAACTTAACTCTAGGAACTTCTGCACCTCAAAAGATCCTTTTTGAGATGTAAGATAATTCACCTCTCGCCTCGTAGGAGTCTTCTACCTTACCACTACTGAGTCGCCACCTATAGTTGATCCGCCGCCTCCATGTGCAAGCAGTTGTTCCGCATGAAAGCCTCATATTCTGGCCTCGTTATTGAGGCCTAGCCGAACCGAGGGCGTATTCCAGATCTATCCGGGTCTCGAGAGGTGGGGATCAGCCCCGCACCGCTCCTTGGCTTTTAGATGACCTCGTTGGTTTGACTGGCTAATCTCCTACTGGGAGGCTCCAAAGCAAGGCTGGGTAGCCTCCGTAGATTGTGCTGGAGTGAATTCCATGATGAAATTTGCCAAGATCTGCCCTTTTATAGTCAGTCCCTGCTTATACCGATGTCAATTACCTTCACTCTATAGTCACCACTGATAGCCTTCCGGCAGCTCTCGTGTCGGCGCAAAGATTTGCTTTTACTCCGATATCTGGCCGACTCCACTGCATGAGTTTGGAAGTAAGGTCGGAGTTTTCTGCATGTAGTTACCAACCCATGATCACTTTCCATCTTTGGTACCTCCTCCGCTCCCTCGTGAGCCTTCCCCAAATGCACAGACTGACTGGTTGCGTACCCGTCCCGTCTCTGCGCCACTGTGGCGCACTAGCCCAAAGTCCGAAACCACTGTGCAGTAGAGTGAGGAGTTCTCCCCAAGGGCTTACGTTAGGGAATGGGGGAGCTCTAGAGGTTTTGAGTGGCTGAACGCCTCCTCGCACAGTATCCCATTGGAAGGCCTTTTTCACTGGAAAAGAAAGGCTTTCGACATTTGCTCGGCCTCAGATATGTGCCGCCACGCGTGAGCCTTATTCCCTGCTAGGCTTGGAATGTCTCTTACGTTTGGAAGGATAAGATATCAAGAACGACCTTATCTTATTTGGGTTTGCCTCATTCCTCACTGTTAACTATAAATCCCAAGAACTTCCCGGGCAGACTCGAAAAGCGCATTTCGTCAGTTTAACTTCATATCGTAGCCAGACTCGAAACGCAAGCAAATGGGTTGCTCCATTCATCTATTTTACCATGTTATGCCGTTCCCATAAAGTCTCCATAGAGCAGCTGACTGTTATCGTCGGAACATCTGTTCTGGTCAGTCTGGTAAAGTGTCTGCAATCTTTTGAACCGGGCAGGCCATTTTAATACGTAGTTCTACCAAAGACAAATGAGGTCTTCTCTGGCCAGTCAAACTATACCTAGTTGTAGTTTAGAAGGCGCCCGGCGAAGCTAAGAAGTTCATGATCGGCCATGGTGTCTATTATGAGATCAATCTGAGGTAGGGGGAAGCTATCCTTCGAAAGCCCTACTGACGCTCTCCGCGGAAATCGACGCAAAGTCGCCACTGGCCAAGGCTTGCTTTTTTGACGAGAACAAATAAGAACTAAAATCCATTTAGGTACTCTACTCTTATTGCTCGCTGAGGAGCTTACCGAATTTCTTCATTAATCGCCTTTGCTTTTTTGATATCTATGTTTTCTCAGACAAAATTTTAATTTATATAAATCTCAAGAGATAAAATCACCATCTAATAATGTAAAACTCGTTCTCATATGAGAACAAGTGTTTTATAGCTAAACCAAGTTGAAGGATTAAACCAATCATTCATAATTGCATTACGTAAATTTATGGCTTTTATTGTTTATTTATTACAATAAGTAAAAACATATACTCACTATACTCCCTTATTTAATGCTTACTTTCTGTCTATTTATTTACTCAGATAAAACTTATATATATATTTTATTTTACATAACAATATTTGAAACATTTTAGTTAAATGCAAATAGAGCATTTCAAATTAAATATTTTTTGTATTATTATTTTTTAAAATAAAAATATATTCAAAGAGACACTTTCTATTATCAAAGGTACTTTTTTTTTGGTAAAATGCGTAGAAAAGCATTGGTGTTTTTCTCGATATCTCAATTATACCTCAAATTAGCTTACTAGTTCCAATAAAGTGGTCAAACAATGAGAATGAATGTTAAGTGCCGATGTACTGTCCATATGACACGTGGGACTCATGTCATATGTGACACCCCTATCCCAGGGGTCCCGTTGACAACCCGTCAACTTGCGAAAACTTATGGATATCGGGTGTCCCAATATCACACTCATTTGTCTCAATATATTGAGACTTATTCCTTCATATTTAATTCACAAATATACAAAAAGAGAAAGATAGACTATTTAATCAATACCCATTTATACCCTTTTATACAACAAAACAGCGTATACATGAATTATCCATTCTCATCCTACATGGTTTCACACCGCACCGGACCTGCACCAAAGGGGGTCCCACGACGAGAGTGGAAGCACCAGATAATCTCCACAAGGACTCCCCCACCTAAAATGCATGAATGACATATGGAACATCACAATCACATTTCGCTACAATTTATGCAACATTATATGAAATGTTCCCGTGTCAGCACAGATGACCTCCTCATGCTCATTACGCCAACCTCGAGTCCCACCGACTCCCCACACATGGAACGCCAAGTGCGAAAAACTACCACGTTGTTTAACCCAATGACTCAACCCATTGACAACCCTCCACTTTAATTTATATCAAATCAGTGATTTTTTCTTTCTTTGTGGGCCACGGATTTTTCGCTGCTGGGTTTTCACCGCAGACGCCCTGACGCCTTCCAACATTTTTTGCAACTTACATCGTCTGGGAATCATGTCTAATCGTGAATAAAATTTTGGGTCTTTTCACCCCTAGGGGATTTAATTCTAACTTGTCGCGCCAAACATGTAATTATCATTTTGATTAATTTACACCTCCGTGAAGTCTTAACCTCGACTTTGTCCCATTTTCCGCTTTCAGCACCCATTCACCAACACCGCGGTGAATACTAATACCATGCACTCATTGTTCACCCGACGCTGGGGACAGGACTGCATATGAAATGCATGATGCTAATGCATTTTCCTTCATGTTACATGTATATATATGAGTGCAAGCATGAATGATTAACACTATGGATAATTATTATAATTTTTACATATAATTTACATCCATGCAATCATGTTAATACATCAAATAGCATATACTAATACATGATATTTTTTTACACAATACATGTTATTCACATAAGCCATAACACACAACAAGGTCACAATCTCGACTCATCCAATAGGGAGGTACCTCTCACGGCCCTTCACAACATGAACGCGCCTTGGTTCCATGCATCCACATACATCATTCCATGACTGAAATGAATAATTTCCTCGTACAACCTTCCTTAGGTTAACTCATAAATTCCTACCCAATACAATAATAACAATAATAACCTACAACATGTCACAAGCAATGGTCATGCCTAAAACCCAGCGGCTTATTTACATCAATAATAACTAAGCAAACTGCACACTTGGTGAATAAACATAGGTTTTCAGCAAGGCTGCGATCACTCAATACCTTCCAAAGGAACATGGCTGAAATTTGACTCAATGGGCCTATGAGTCCAAAACACCCAAACAGAGTTTGACTAAAAAGAGGATCTCCTTCGAAGTTGAGGTCTTACATGAGAAGGTCCCTACTCCGGCCAGCCCAACCAACCAGCCTTACCCGGCCAATCCCCGCACCCACCGCCTCCACAGGAAGATGGCCAGAATCTTGACTCAATGGGTTTTCCATAGAGTTCAAGAACACTACGGAACCGGAGTTCGGACGGCGGGTTATGGCTATCCGAAGTTGAGGCCAACAATCAGAAAATGACGCCCTACCCAGCCGTTGCACACCATACAAGGTCGCTCCACTTCGATGAATTTCTAAGCCGGGCGGTTCGAATTGATATACCTATTTCAAGGAGATATGTTTTCCTATAAGTCTAGTTTACCTAGAAATTTAAATCACTCAATTCGGGTGAGTGATGGCCAAGTTATGGCCAAAACACAGTCATGGGGTCGAAGAGGAAAACTGGACATCACCTCCCAAAATCAAAACCTGTCATGAACGATCCGAAAACCGGCCACAACAAAGTCCAACATGCATTTTTCAGTAGTCCCGAACCAAAACCGATTCGGATACCGACCTTCAAAACCCGTTCTCGGATTGTCCCAAAAACAGTCTCATAAATTCTCACCATTTAGTCCCATCATCTTGAGACTAAATCACACGGCCTAATCTAGCCCCTGAAACAACCCATACCATTATACGGCCTTTGAAGTAAAATAAACCGAGTAGGAAAATTCTCTACTTTACGGAGTTTTGTCAAACCCAAGTTTTTTGGTGTCCACACGTAGGTCGTGGCTAAGTGCACCACCCTTGGGTTTCACTCAGAACTCACACTGTACAAGTTTCTCGAAATCTTCATTTCCCTTTTCTTCTTTTTCCTTCATTTCTTTCTTTTCTCCCTGGCGAACACTTTCTCTTGTTTTCTGTTTTCTTTTTCCTTCTTGCTTTTTCCTTTCCCTATTTCTACATCCTTTATTTCTCTTCTCCCTTAAATTCATTTCTTTTTCTTCATTTTCTTGGCATTTCTCCCCTCTTTGAATCAAGCTATCGATCGACCGGGGTCAAGGAGGTGAATTTCCTCCCCTTTCCTTCAAGCCAACTTGTGTGGCCCTTATGGATTTTTCCTATTCCCTTTATTTCTTATTTCTTTATTGCAACACACACCCATACTATCATGAAGTCATCCCTTTATGGAACCACATGGTTTTACAAGCTGCCACCTCTGAAACACAAGATCCCCTAAAACCATGTGCCCTCAGGTCATCCAACACTCACGCTCGAAAAATGCGCACTCACTTGTCTCAAACCCAACAAAATTGACAAGATAGGCTGGGGATTTCCGCAGCACGACCAGTTCACAAGTCTCCAGCTTCAATATCTCGAGATTCGGGTACCCGTTTTTCTACCGAAATTACTATTTACCGTTTAAAATTTGAATTTTCTAGGTTTCACATCATACCTCCTTCTATTTTTCTCTTCCCTTTCCTTTGTCCCCCTCCCTCTCACCACCTAGAACCCCTTAGCACCAAGCCCTGCCTCCCGCACCCAACCCAACACTCGTCCAACTTTTTTTTTCTTTCTTTAACTCTTTTTTTTATTAGAATTTTAGCTAGTTTAATATTTATTATTTTTAAATATAAATAAATTATTCATTATTTAAATTTTTTTTAAATAATTTTAATTTTATGCATAGTTATTTCATTAAAATAAATTATATTTTAATTAAAATATTTCATTATCCTTAATATAAATATATATGTTTATACAGTTAATAATATAATAAATAAATATTAACATATTAAAATATTTTAAAATAAATTTGATTTAAAACTTATCCACTTATATTTATCAAAATTTGTATTAACTAATATTTAAAATATATTAGTTTAAAATTAAATAGTTAAAACTCATCAATTTAAAATATATTAGTTTTTAAATAAAAATATTAAATATTTAGTATAAGTATTAAAACTCATCCATTTGATTTTTTATTTAGTATATTTAAAAATGAAAAGAATTTTAAAAATATTTTATTTAAAAATTGAAATAACTGAATAATTTATTTATATTTAAAAAAATTGAATTTTTATTTATTTAGTAGATTTTAAAAATTGAAATAAAATATTTTTGAATTTATATAATAGATTTAAAATAACGACTAATTTATTTATATTTTAAAAACTAAATATGCCTTTTATTTAATATATTTTAAAAAATAAAATTATAATAAAAATTATGAGTTAAAAATAAAAAATAAAATAAATGGTGGGGTGGGGAAGAAGACAAAGGAGTCTAACTAGAGAGATGAGAAAATGGAAGAGCGAGGAGAGAGAAGTGAGGAAAGGGAATAGAGAATAGAGGCCATGGAAGAAAGAGGAGATAGGAAGTGGGTCTCACGTGTCACGTCTACTCTACATCAACACTCAACAACCATTTTTAAAACCATTTGATCACTTTAGCATAATCAATCCGACAGCAGAGACTAATTTGAGTTGTGGGGCTATTTGGAGACAAAAAATTAAGTTTAAGGTGTAAGTAGGATACCAGGCAAAACACGAAGGGTTTTTTGCACCATTTCCCCTTTTTTATTATGAAAACAAAGAAAAAAAAGGTATTTTTTAAAAAGAGAAATTGAATTAAAACGGATAAATAAAAAATAGTTATTTTTCGAGAAAATTATTGTTTAAATCTTGAACTTTTAAGATTGTTGTATTTATATCCTGATCTAAAAAACTTGTTTTTTAAACATACCAACCTCCATTTTTGTTTAGCTATAGCCTCAGAATACCCGAACTTAAACCCTGGCCTATATGGCAAACAAAAATGACGTTGTTTTGCACAATAGGATAAACCAAGCCACGTCATACAAAACGACGTCGTTTTATAGCTTAAAAGCGAATGTGTTTTAAACATCATCTTCATCTTCATCTGTGTTCTCCGGTATAAAGGAACTCCAACCTTTTAACATGCATTTATGGCGGCTTCCTTCTACATATATCAATCTAGGCATCTTGACTAGGAAAATACCTCATAGGGCCCCATGAATTCCATACAATCCCAATTTCATTTCGATCCAAATTTCTAAAATGATAAAATTATTTTTCCTTTTAAAACTAAAGTAAAAGATTTGGGGAAAAAGCTTATAAGAAAATTGCAAGAAAGATGCGCTAAAAGCGTGTTGCTTCAGTAAAGGTTATAAAACAAAACCACCTGCATTTTGAAACAAAAGTGAAATTACTCTAGCCATGATGTACAATATAAGATGTCCATTGCCTTAAGTAAATAAATCAAATGTCTCACCATATTTAAAATGTAAGCCATTATGGATTCCTTCATCGCATCATTTGCATTTCTCATGAGAGCATATTTATTTTTCAATAATGAGTTAATGGGCAATAAATATAGATTGAAATTTGATCTATTTATTAAACATCTACACCATACTCATTGTAATAAGGTAAAAGATTTCTGGAAAAAAAAACACTTCAAAGAAAAATTGCAAGAAAAGGAAGCAGAAACTGTAAGTTGCTTTTAGTAAAAAGTTACGAAAACACCTACATGATTTTCCAAGAAAATTTTGAGTGAGAAAAAGTATACACCTCTAGACTGAAAGGAAATGGGTCACTCTCTATTTTCTTCCTTTGCTCGTCTCATCAGTTTTTCAAAGAAATGTAATAAGGAGATATGATGCGTAAAAGAAAAAAAAAGTGAATTAGGTATAGAAAATTGCTAACGGTTTAAATTCCTTGTAAACTAGATAAATTTTCCTTCTCAACTACAAATAAGGATCTTGATAAGGCATGGAGTAGGCCCCTATATAGGCCTAGATGAGATAAGAAGCTCAAGTCCAATGATGATTTTTATTATTATTAGTTATTTATTTAATCGTATTTTTTGGATTTGTCCGTTAGGGGTTTTTGTTGGTGCCTATAAATAACACCTTATGTTATTGTTTTTGGAGCAAATTTGATATGATATTGAAAACTTGTGAACTTCATTCTATTTATTTTGTTCTGGCTTTTACCTTTTTTATTATTCTTGTAGTCGTAGCTACATCAATTTAGACTGGGAAAGCATAACTTTGACCCCGAGAGATCAAGTTATTTCTATTTATTTCAAGTTCTTGTTCTGTTTCTTTCAAGTCGTCCGCTGCCTTCCAAATTTTTTATCAAGTTGTTGAATAAAAAAAAAGAAAAAAAAATATGATAAAAAAATATCACATGATCAAAAAATTCTAAATCGTGACTGGCCGATGTGTCATTCGCTGCATTCCCTCGCCGTTGTTTCGCGATGATCCGCCTTTTCATCGTCCCGCTTTATGTCGCGGGCGCTTGGCCTTGCTATGGCTGTCCCGATCTACCATTGCTTGCCTTCATCGTTGCTACACAGAACTTTTGATTGTTTGGATTATTGGGATATACGCATTATCGACCTTCATTCGGGGTTGTCAGTTGGGCCTACCACGTGGAACCCAACCGTTGGTTTTCAAAATTGCATCTAGTTTTTCCAAATTATTGTTTTGGTCCTTCAAAGTTGTGAGGACTTCTCATTTGATCATTATTTCGGGAATATAATCAATTTTCCCTCATCAAAGAATTGCACACTTTATTTGATACCCTTGCAACCACGCTAAGGAATTGTAGGAGTCTTAAAGGTTCTTCAACGGGGTACATTTTCTTAAAACTCAATTAATATTCGTGATATTTAAATCTATTTTGTTTTATTGTTTTAGATTCTAGATTATTTGATAAAGCATAAAGAGTATTAAAAAAAAATACTTTTGTTTTTTTTAGTTATTCTTTTGTGACTCCTACAATTTGTGATATATAATCGCATTACATTTTTAGATTTGTGTTTGTTGCATTAGCATATAGTTTATAAATTTTCTTACTCAGTGAAATTTTATATTCTATCTTAGCATGTCAGCCACCAAAAGTGATATTATTGAATCTTCTTCTTCACCTAACAAAAAAGATCCAACTGAGAGACTTAATAATTTTGACTTAAGACTACAAGCTTTATCTCAAGATCTAAATGATAGTCTAGTTTGTATTACCTGTCATCATGATGCAACAGCGCCACTCTGATTCATCACCGGACGGTAAGTAATTTAATTAATGTGGTCACTGATCTCAACGTCAATCTGCCCTAACAACAAATTCATGCAATGAATCGAAAAAAATGGATTTTGCTTTAAAACATTCGGGGTAAACATGAGATAGGTGAATATGTTGGATGAAATCTGTTAGAAAACACGGTCAATGACACGACGTGGGGTCCAAGTCCTTCTAGAGGTTCACATCAATATGATGAATTCACAAATGGTTTGCATGACAATCTAGGTAAAATGAACTTGGGTAGTAATTCAATTGCTCAACCTCACACGAGGTTACTTGCAACAAGAGACCTTCAGTTCAACCTAGGTGATCGGTTTCAACATGCTAATGTCAAGTTCCCATTAGATTACCAACCACCAAGGCAAAATTACCCACCAAAACAGGTGAGAGAAGATGTCACTCCTTAACGATACCAGCCTAGGGTTAATGGTAATTGGGGTAGAGATTAGGATAGACAGGTTAGACAACCTCAAAGGGACATCACAAAAAAGGCCAAGGTTAGTGTTCCTGAATTTGATGGTAGAATGGATCCTAATGCTTTCTCACTGGTTATTGCTATTAGAGTGAGAATACTCTGATTGGTATGAAATGATTGATAGCGAACGACCGTTTGCTAAAATGAAATTAACCAATTCAGTTAAGATGTACTGGCAAATGTGTTGCAAGACATGATTCGTCTGGGTGAACCACCCATCACCCAATAGGTTGTTATGAAAGCAAAGTTGCAAGAAAAGTACATTCCTCCATCATATAAGAGTCAACTGTTCTCCAACATGATTAATCTAAAACAAATGACTCTTAGTGTAGCTGAATATTCTACAAAATTTAAGGAAGCTAGGCTTAGGTGTAGTGAGTTCCATGCTGAGGATCAATTTTCTGTTTGCACTCATTTTGTTAATGATCTTAGTTTTGACATTCAAAAGATGGTTAAATTGCATGCTCCACACACTGTAGAGAATGCATATCAAAAGCCTAAGAAGTTGAGAAGTTCAATAGACCCTCATCTTTTGCACACACAGGTCAGTCCATGTCATCAAACGGTAATACTATGCCCAATAACATTGGGTGAGCAAAGAGTCCAGCTCATGCGAATCCCTCCTCCCGCTGCTACCCTATCGAGTCTTAAGGCTAGTAATTCATCGATTGTTTGTCATAAGTGTCATCACAAGGGTCATATTGCATCTCGTTGTCCTCAACGTGCATTGGCATTAGATGTTGAACAGAGTAGTTTGGAGGATGAGGAAAACCAAATTGTTGATCCTTTAGATTATTTTGGTGATGAAGATGATCTTCATGAAGATTGTAATGATGATGCGTGTGTTGGTGTGGTTAGATGTGTGCTATCCACAACTGTAGATAATGATAATTGAAGCGCATTCAGTATTTTTCACAAATAAGGCGTAGTGGTGATGTTAAATGTGTTAGTGATTGGAGTGGGGGTAGTTCAATGAATGTGGCTCTATGATGTTGTTAAATTGTTAAACTTGAAAGTATAACCATATCCAAATCCTTTTAGAGTAGCTTGGGTGAATGACTATACTTTGCCTGTCACTCAAAGAGGTGTCTAGTATCTATTCAAATGCAGGATTATAAGGATGAAATCTATTGTGATGTGCTACCCATGGATGTTGCCCATGTTCTTTTAGGTCGCCTCGCTTTTAAGGGATCTTAATGTTACCAATTTTGGTAAAGATAACATTTATTCCTTTAAGTACAAGGGTAAGAACATTATTTTGAGACCTGCTAAGCCTAAAGGTTGCAATGGTAAACATGACATCTCTAAACTTCTTGAACGGAATTTGCATATTTTAAAATGTAAGAAGTTTGAGAGAGAGGGAATTGCGACTGGTATGTGCTTAGCATTAGTGAAAAAGGATTTCCATCTGATTCTTCGATTGTCGATGTTCCTTTGGAAGTGAAGAATTTGCTAGATGATTTTGTTGATATGGTGCTCAATAAGTTGCCTAGTGAACTACCTGTAACACCCCGAATTAGACCCTATTAGTTTTGATACAGTTTTATAGTATAAGAAAAGCAAAATTTTTATTTTTCAGAATTTAAGTACTAAGAGTGAAAAAGGATAAAGCCAGAATTAATATAAGAGTCAAGGTTAAATTGGTAATTTATAAAATGAGGACTTAAAACTCATAACACAATAAGAGTATATGTTAAAGTAGGAATTGTGATAAGCTCATTTGCAAATAGATGGGAGTTGGAGGACTAGAGTGCAAAAGCTGCAAATAAGCTGTAATCGATAAGACCAAACATGGTCTTAAAGATCCTCATTTTCTCACTTTGGGAGCTAAGGCAAGATTGATCGAGAAGAAGCCATTTTTTTTGGTTTCCAATTGTTCAAGCAAGGAGAAGGAAGGGAAAAGAAGAGGAAAAATAGAAGAAATCAAGATATGGAAACTTGTTTAGTTTTGTGTATGGATTTGTGGGTTTGGAAATTAACCTAACTTCCTCTTTGTTTAAGTTGTGTAGGAAAAATTCTATTAGAAATGTTGTTGGTTGGTATAAGATAAGTTTTGTGGTTTATTTTGAGGTTTGTTTAAGGTGGTTTTGGGTTTTGCTGGAAATCCCAAGTAAGAGGCAAAACCCGTTATTTCAGAAATCGCAGTGAATGGCTTCATGAGATCAAAGCCATACCCATCGCCAAGCTTAAAGTCCAAGTACCGGTCCTTCGCAATCATGTTTTTTCTTTACATGGTTTTTCCATTAATCAGAACAGAAAGGGAACAGCACATGTATGTTATATGAAATGTCATATCAGCAAACGCTGTTTCGGGCCTCATGTGCTAATGTGGATTACAAATGAAAATAACAAGATCGAAAACACATATAATTGTATGCTTGTCGGAGACCAGATAGTGAATGAATAGGCACCTTATTCGTTTCAAGACTAATATGCTACAAAGATTTCTCAAGAGCTGGTAGCATGTTCCACATCGTTGCTTCGCCAGCTTCCGCTTGTTACGACACTTCTATTATGCGGCGTGCATGTCTTTACAGCGAACGACACCATGCATTGTGCTACGCCACCTCTGGTTACGCGGGGCGGTGCACGTCTCTATTATTCAAGATCAGATCGTACTCCTCTCTACTATTGGCTTCGTCCTCATTCGATCATACATCAGTCTAGCACACATGCAAACATTTAAGTGCGATAAGAATATGAATAATGACAGTTTGAATAAAGCATAAGTAATCACTTCCGCTCCGTTAGGTAAGTTGTACTTAGTGCAGTACCTTCTCAGACAAGATCCTTATTCAACTCCTAATGAGATAAGTGAAAATTCCTGCTATAAGAATTAGTTATACAAAAACTCGTTATAGAATCCTCGTTGGCGACAGAACTCCGGCCAAATACATTATGTTATATGTATCCCAGAATTATGGACCACTCATGGTCATATATCTCTGCAATGTTAAATGCTCCCAGATTTGCTTATAAAAGTTCTTGAAGACGCTGTCATCCACGTAGTACTAAAGATAGACATATGGCCAACATAGCAATAGGAGTCCACCTAATGTAGGTTTTGATTTTTGGTTTTTGAATGTAAATGTAAAAGTTTTTGGTAATAGTGAAATTTGTTTATGTACAAGTAAATGGGACTCAAGAATATGTATATGACAGTTTAAGCACCACTATGGTGGTTGTATTACAAGTCTTATTTCATTATGAAATTATTTATGAAATGGGTCTACCAATGTTAGAAAAGCAAGTTAAAGAGTCTCAGTCCCTTGCTGCGCCCCCTCTCTTCGCTCAGGCAGGGGTAGGGGCGTGACACTAACACCTTTAAGAGACATCCAACATGCTATAGATTTAGTACCAGGTTCTCAACTGCCTAACCTTTCACATTATAGGATGAATCCTAAAGTGAGAGAGGAGTTGAATAGGCAAGTAGAAGGACTTTTAGATAGATGTCAGTTTGTTAGGCATGAGCCATAGTCTGTGTGGTGCCGGCTTTGTTGACACCCCAAGAAAGATGGATCTTGGAGATGTGTGTGGGATGAGTATGGCCATCAATAAGATCACAATCAAATATAGATTTCCTATCTCTCGCCTTGAGGATATGTTGGATCTATTAGCCGGTTCTAGTTGGTTCTCTAAGATAGATTTGCGTAGTGGTTATCATCAAATTTGTGTAAGGCCAGGAGATGAATGGAAAACTGCATTTAAAACACAAGATGGTTTGTTTGAGTGGTTAGTCATGCCTTTTGGTTTGTCTAATGCTCCTAGTATTTTCATGAGAGTTATTGTAACACCCCAAAATATACTCTAGTAGTTTTATAACATGATTAGGGTATAAAATAAGTTAAAATTGTTTTGGGATTTATATTTGCTAAAAGCGAAAATGACTATGGAATTAATACAAGACTCAAGGGTAAATAGTAAAATTTCCCGTAAGGACTCAAGGGTCATAAGAATAAGTTTATGTACCATTGTAGAATATTTGATAAGTAGAAGTGTAAATGAGAGAAATAAAGGACTTTAATCTGAAAAAATGGAAACAACAAAGAATTGCAAGCTAAACATGGCCTTATGAAAGAATAAAAGATAAGACAAAAAATTTGGTCTTGTAAGACATTTCTCCCCTTTGGGTTTGAGAGCTTAGGAGTTCACGGTTGAGAGAAGAAAGAAGAAGAGTTGGTGAGATTTTGCTCCATGTGATCAAGGATTTTGGTGATCAAGAAGAAGAAAGAAGAAGAAATAAGAGAAAATAAAAAGATTAAGGTATGAAAACTAAACCTAAAACCCTTTTTTATGATGTTTGGGTTTGGGGAAAACCCTAACGTTGCATAATAATGATGGTTGTTGGTCTCAGCTCAGCTTTATGGCTGTTTGAGTTGGTTGTGGTTCTCAATTGAAGAATGTTTGTATAAAGAAAATGTTGGGGTTTTATGGGAGATACTGTCAAAAAATTTCCAAAACCCACGTTTTTATCTTGACCATCACTCATCGAGTGGTGATTCAAATTTTAGGTAAAGCGACTCTAGGAGAACAAATCACCAGCAAATAAGTGTATTCAAATTTGGACCCCATTGGACCAGGAAAATTCATCAAGTGAAACTCTATTTTAGGCGTTTAAGTCTGTTTAGTACAGTTTTAGTGTTCAGCCATAACTTGTGCATCACTCATCTAAATTAATTGATTGAAATGGGTAAACTAGACTTCTAGGGAACAAATCTTGCCCAGAAATAAGTGTATTCAAATTTAGGCTTAATTGGACCCAAAAAAAATTCATTAAAGTGAAGCTACTTGTTTTGGCGGTTTAAGTCTTTGGAGTACTGACTTTAGTGTTTAGGCCATAACTTAGTCATCACTCATCCAACTTGAATGATTCAAATTTTTGGGTAAACTAGACTTCTAGGATAAAAAATCTTATTGAAATAAGTGTATTCAAATTTGGAACCCATTGTACCCAGAAATCGGTCTAAAGAGAGCTCTATTTGTAGGAAATATTTTGGTATAAAGATTGATGAAGACCAATAAATTGTAAAGGAATTATAAAAGTGGCTTGCTATATGAAATATGATTACATGAATAGAAATACGAAGAGCCCATTATTGCGAACATGATCATACGGGTTATGATAAAAGTAGCAGTTATAGTATATGTATAAAGGAATGCGCGTAAGTATCTACGTATGAGCCATGTGATTGACATTATCCATGTATATAAGATGTGCATAGCTTGAACACGAATAAAAATGTAATAAGGTTGATTGTCTGCAAATATCCCCAGGTAGATGCATAGGTAAGCATGTTTATTAGGGATTACATGATATAGTTGGCCGTTTGATCATTACGATGACCAGTTTGGTGTCTGATATAGGATCCTTTGTCTCGTACGGTGATAGTACCTTGGTACATACGAGTTTATACCGTATCCACTTCTTGGAATATCTGGATCAGGCACAGAATAAGTCAGAAATAATTAAAGTGTTGAATATCATGCATAAATAAATATTTGGGTGATCGAATGATGGATTGTTAGTATAAAAGTCACTGCCAGTGTTACGTGAGGTGGGCGTGGAATTCTGAATGTGATGCAGTGGTTAGGTGAGTCAAAATGTCTTGATGAAAATAGGTGCAAGTCGATGTGACATATAATATCCAGTAAGATCGCTCTGAGTGTCCATGCTATATAATGCTGTAATCACTCAGTATCTGATGACCTCTCATCTGATCTCGACAGTATTAAGTGATGGGTTTTGGATAACTGCAGCAATGTGATCATTATTCTGCGATATATACCTCATTTGATATGTTACATATCCTTTAGTTTTATCGGATTGTTTGTATATTATAAGCATGGGGATCAGGATATTACGTCATGATATTATGAACACCATTGTTCTTGGATGATTAAGTTTATTTCTGCAGGTCCATTTCAAGTATTCGTCTTTGTCAATTATATTAAATGGTTATTAATAATAAATAAGCTCAGGTGTAGTCCGTGTCACCACGTCCTTTCTTCCACTATCTGGTTGGGCGACAGTTAAGTGGTGTCAGGCGAGTTTAAGCGGCTCGGCGCCATTATAGGATAGAAAAGCATGTGTCTAGCCAATAATATTGTTGTGTGGATAATCCTTGTCTTGTGTTTTATATGGATGGATCACCCTTCGAATTTAGTTGAAGAAGCAGCGGAGAGTGTTAACCCAGGAGATCAGGGGTTACCTTCTGAATATGTCAGAAGTGAAAGTCATGTTCCCGCAGAGCCAAATGAAGCTTTGCTGAAAATATTTCAGGACATGGCTCGCGTATTGGAAAGATTTACAGCTTTTAAAGCCCCGATAGACATGATAAGGAGACATGGGGCTGAGGAATTCCATGGGTCAAACATGGAAGAGTCTAATAAAGCAGAATTTTGGTTAGAAAACTACAAAGGTTAATGGAGGAGGTGAGATGTCACTCTTTGATCGAAGGCGATCTGTGCAATTTCTTTATTGCCGAAGCGTGATACTTATGATTGATGGAAGTTGGTGTTGAGGAGCCCAGAAGACTAAATCTCCATATCATGGAATTATTTGTCCAAAGTTGAACCCGAATATGTCCCGATATGTACGGGAAACTAAAATGGAACGAGTTCACGATTTGAAACGAAGAAACATCGAGTGGTGAATGAGAAGAATTTAGCCACTGAGGTAAGTGCGCGCTGAATCGATCCTCACACAGACATTTCAGTTGTGAAGCGATTTGAGGATGGACTAAATGAGTCCATAAAAAGGTATTTGGCACCTGTTACTGCTTTCCAACAAGTGAATATCTATTAGTTAGTGCAGGTTGGGATGAAAGTAGAGAAATCCGAGTCAAGTAGCAGAGAAAGGTTTCAGAAGAGGAAGTTATCAAGATGAGCTTCTTCCTCCTTAGGTAAAAGAGGTAGAGAGTCTCAAAGCGAGGTCGGTCACGAGGATGCATACAAGGGAAGAAAACGAGAAGAGCAGTGGTATCGAGCTTTGGTAGGAGCATGTAGTGAGACAAGAAGAAGCCCCAGAGTGCCCTCATTGCCATAGACGGCATTTAGGTGTTTGTAGATTATTGACAGGAGGATGCTTCAGGTGTGGAAGCACAGATCATTTTATAGCGAATTATCGGAGAGTCGGGGGGATAGTAAGTAATGCAAGGAAGTGGCAGAGGGTATGTTGCACCACCTTTAACTCGAGATCGAGGTAGGGGTTAAGGTGGCCCGTTTCAGCATAGAGGACGTGGAGGTATAGTGTCAGAGACTATGGATCGTTCTACGCCTATAGCTCCAGCTCGAACTTATGCTATGAGAGCTCGTGAAGATCAAGAGGCACTAGGGGTGATTGCGGGTAATTTCACCCTTTATAATATAGAAATACATACTTTGATAAATCCTGGCTCTACACATTCCTATATATGCATTGAACAATTGAGTGATAAATTGCCATCAGTAGAGTCTTTGGCATATGACATGCTTGCTACTAGTCTCCTGGGGCATAGTGTTAGAGTCAACCGAGTGTACAAGAATTGCCCCCTAACAGTTCATGATAGAGAGTTCTCGGTGGACCTAATTGCTTTACCCTTCCATGAATTTGATTTGATTTAGGAGTAGTTGGTTATCGAACATCATTTATAGTTGATTATGATAAAAAGCAGTATTTCTTAATGTTGGAGCATAAGGTAACAGTACATGGCATTCGATTTAAAGTCGTGTCAAATGTAATTTCAGCTATGCAAGCTCGACGTTTTCTTAGAAAAGGTTGTGAACCCTTTTTGGATTTGATACTTGACTCAAGAAGGGAACAAGTGAATTTAGAAAGGATTCCTATGGTCGAGATTTGATGTGTTTCTGAAGATTCTGAAAATACCACTGAAAGTAAACCTGTCTATCGAGTGGTACATGGGCGACTCCAATTTCTAGGCTTTGTCGTGTGGCTCAGCTTAGCCCAAGGTTAAGGCTCGACTAAGGCTATTAGACAAGGGGTTTCATCGACCCCCAGTGTATCACCCCCAGGGTGCTTTGCATGCGCTCTAAAAAATGCCTAAAAGTTTTATAACATGTTTAGGGTATAAAATAAGTTAAATTGTATTTTCTGGAATTTTATATTGTTAAAAGAACAAAAAAAAAATGATAAAACCACATTATACAAGAATTAGGTTAAATTGGTAAAATGTCAAAAATGAAGACCCAGGGTCATAAATGGGTAAGATGCATATGCCCAAAATGGAAAATTTGATGAAATGAAGTGTAAATGAAAGACAAAAGAATGACGAAAATCTGCAAAAAAAAAAAATGGAAAATGGTAATACGAGAGCGGAAACATGGCCTTATGAAGGATGTGGATTAAGACCAAATTTTGGACTTAGAATGAGAGAGTTCTCATTTGGGTAAAAGAGAAGAGAAGGGCACGGTTTAAAGAGGGAGCCAAGTTGGTGTGATTCTCTCCTTCTTGGGTTTCATTTGATCAAGCAAAAGGAAGCTAGAGTCAAGTCAGTGAAAGAAATCAAGAGATTTAAAGTATGAACTAACCCTAACTTCCCCTAAATGTTGTGTTTGGGTCTGATAAAAACCCCAAATCTGAATAGAAGTGTTTTAAATGGTTGTAGATCAGTTTTGGGTTAAGTTTCATAGTGCTTTTGGGTTAGGATTGGTTTTGAGGAATTTTTGTATAAAGGAAATGTTGGGGTTTTATGGGAGATGCTGTCAAAATTTTCCAAAACCCATGTTTTTGTTTTAGCCATCACTCATCCAAATTGAGTGATTCAAATTTCTGGGTAAACTAGACTTCTATGAGAACAAATTGTTAATGATTTGCTCTAGCCCAGTGGCATATACAGTGTCATTATATGTTTATATACATGAGGCATTTATCATTTTATCTTGTTATTTAAATTGTGGTTTAACCCATTAAATCGGATCCTTGAATAGTTGAAAACAAAACTTTATGTCATCAGAGTATGTGACTTGATGAAGAGTAAAACCTTAAGGCATAAGAACACTATTCTAAATAGTCATGTTGATCATTATTGTGGGAATGATTATGAGTAAGTATTATGTTTTACGAGAAAAGACCACGTTTCTTCAGTCATAGGAACATAAGATGTTACTCGAACATAAATACATATTAAGTTCATGTTATTAGATACGACCATTATGAAATACTACATGGATTATGTCATCGGTAATTCTCATTGCGGTAGTAGTATTTAGTCCTTCGGCGCAGATTATGTGGATTCCTACATGAGGAACTTCATGTCTTGACGTAGCTCAATGACATCTTTAACAGGATAGTATCTGAGGCTATGGTTGGGCATACATTAAATCATGTGGAGAATGTGAGTGATAGTGAAGGAATTTGTCCAGCTCTTAATTGAGTGAGGTGTCTATTGGCCTCTTGGTAAATTGAGGCGAGAAATGCATGGTCGTGCTGAATGAAGTTGATAGGAGTTATCAGTATCATTTGTTTTAGTCGATCTATGAGAATCAGCTTGATTAAGTTGGCTTATAGATGACTTCATCCATGCTTTGTGCTTAATCGAGACATGCATTCTTGACAAAAGGAATAATATCGTACTATGGTAAAGGTTTTAGTCATCGAATTCACTTGATTTGGGTGGTTATAATGTCTTGCTAGAGACAATTATAACTTGTGGGACTAGAATATGATTTGGGCCATTCTTGACATTAAGTGAACCTATAGGGTCACACATAAGAATGAGCTATAATGGGATGTTAGAAGTACATGTCTTTAGCCCATGATTAAGCGAGCCAAGCCCATTAATAGTTAATGGAATTTGGTTTAAGTCGTTTAATAAAAGGGTTTGGGAGGCTTGATATAAATATGGGGTTTATCATCTAAAAGTAGGTGGTTCTTTGAAGTGGGCGTTTAGAGAGAATTGTTTTAGAGTTTTGGAAGACCTTTAAGGTGGTCTTTGGTTTTGTGGAGACAGACCTATCATAAGGTGCTAGCACATCCATACCATCCGTTAGTCGTTCGGTGGATGCCCTTAGAGGCGTTTGCACTACATCGTCTTGGCTCGTTCTTCGATCGTTTCGAGAAGGAGTTAATTTGTGTTTTTTAGCGTGTGTGTGATCAATGATCTATCTTTAGTTGAAAAGGATTCGGTCTACAAGAGGTAAGATTTGGATTTCCTTGATTCATTGTTTAGTTTCATCAAACCGCTTAGATCTTGATGCAGTTCAGCGTTAAATTTTTTTATTTCCGCTGCGTTTTCTTATCTCTGGATTCCAACACAAATCTCCTTGAAATAAGTGTATTCAAATTTGGACCCATAAATTCGTCAAAGTGAGGCTCTATTTTCGGCCAAATTAAGTTCGAGTTTGAGTGCTGATTTGGAATAGTTTTGGTATTTAGGCCGTAATTTGAGTTTCACTCATTGGAAATTGAGTGATTCAAATTCACAATTAAAGCGAAACACAGAAGAACAAATCTCCTTGAAATAAGTGAATTCAAATTTTGACCCCATTGGACCCATAAATTTATCAAATTGAGGCTCTATTTTCGGGCAAATTTTGGTTCAGTTTGGTACAGTTTTGGTGTTTTGGAACAGTTTTAGTATTTAGGCCATATGTTGAGTTTCACTCATCCAAATTGAGTGATTCAAATATCTGGGTATACTAAACTTCTAGGAGAACAAATCTCCTTGAAATAAGTGTATTCAAATTTAGACCCATTGGACGAAATTAAATCCAGTTAAGCTCACATTTCGAGCAGAATGCAGTTACATTTTTGAAAATAGAGTAGTCTCAGGTTGTTTGAACATATCTTGAGTTTGGTCTTACTCGAGAATGGGATGATTCAATTTCTAAATAAAATAGATTTATAGAAACAATGGACTTGAAGGAGATTGGGTAAATATGGCTCATTTGTTCCTAGAAAATTTTACTTGAAGGAAGTTGGGTAGAAAACAACCCTAACTAGAAACCTAAATAAGCCAACTAATATTGTTCTCTAATTGTGATGGATTAGGGGTTGGTGACGAGGAGCTTGACCTAAGAACGGGATTCCAAGGATAGGAATAGAGGAGTGACAACCTTTTTGAGTTTGTTCTTCATACCTATCTTCTTATTTCAAGTTTTGTGATTGTTGGTTGAAATGATTTTCAAGAAAACTACATATGTGATTTGTTTTAAGCGATTTTGGAAAATTGATTTCAAATGCATTGCCATAAAAATTGCATAAGCATCAAAATGTATTATTTGGGTATAAATGTATATACAATATTGTAAATTACTATGGTTGAGTTTTAATGCCCTTAATAGAATGTTATCCGTCATATTCGAGTTAAAGATAGATTGGTATACCAATAAGGATCAAACTAGCAATCTTTGTGAGACGAGAATGAAATATAGTGGCGTCTTTGATCATGTGATAGGGCGGTATCGATAATTATCTTACTTAATGATTTTTAATGGCATTCATTGATGATTAGTCTGATGTTATAAAATGTTTTTATACTAGCACAACGGCCAGCGGGGCAGTCAGATGATTACGGTATCTTATGCCTTAGAAAGTCATGGTTAAATTCGTTTAAGGGAAAAATTATAAATAAATGTGCGAAATGCATGATTTGAGTTTCAAATGAAATATCGCATATGACATTGTACACTTTGAAGTGATCAAATGATTTGTAAAAAAAATTATGTGAAATAAGCACATATGTATAATGTATATTGCATGGACTATTGAAATTGTGCCAAAACATTGTTTCAGAAAAGCTGCATATTTGTGTTTAATTAGTGAAGAGAATTGCATAGAACTCTGGCATGAAAATGCTTAGCGTTGTTTTATCATCGCAGTGCAGAAGTGACTGGGAACAAGAGTAAAGACTACGAGAGTTCGAGTCATCGTCGAGATCATGTGAATTATCAAACTAGCCTTCCGTCTCATGCATACATTTCATCCCATGACATAATTTGATCCTTTTTTGTAATGAAACCAAAAATGTATAAGTTTTCATGTAAAGAACATATTTGATTTATTTGTGGAGATGAACTCTAATAATGTTTTGTAAATGATAATATTGAAAGGGCATACATGCCATATTGAATGAAAGTGTTAATTGACAAAACGGTGGACCCTCTTTAACCGAAATGATTATGCAACATTTATTTCTACAGTATTCGAAAATGTATATATGGTAAAACTGTCAGCGTCCCATATCAGGTCGGCCTCAGGGGCGGAAGTCGGTATCTTGAGGAGTGCCACGACGTCGGTTTATTTGTTAAAAAGAAAGATGACACTCTTCGAATGTGCAGTGATTATCGGAAAATAAATAAAGTAACAGTGAAAAATAAATATTCGTTACCGAGAATAGAAGATCTATTTGATCAGTTGAAAGGTGCAAGCGTCTTTTCAAAGATAGACTTGCGATCGGGTTATTATCAACTCCAGGTGAAAGATGTTGATGTCCTGAAAACAGCCTTTAGAACCCATTATGGTCATTATGAGTTTTTGGTAATGTCATTTGGGTTGACTAATGCATCGACTGCATTTATGGATTTGATGAATAGGGTTTTCCACCCTTATTTGGATCAATTTGTAGTGGTATTCATTGATGAAATCCTGGTGTATTCTAAAGATGCATAGGAACATGAACAGCATTTGAGGCTAGTATTACAAATTCTGAGAGAGAAACAGGTATTTGCAAAGTTAAGTAAATGTGATTTTTGGCTTAAGGAAGTGTCATTCTTAGGCCATATTGTATCTGCAGAGGGTATAAGAGTTGACCCTACAAAGATTGAAGCAGTTGTAAGTTGGAAATCGCCTCGAAATGTAACCGAGGTGAGAAGTTTCTTAGGTTTAGCAGGATACTATCGATGGTTTGTAAAGGAATTTTCCTTCATAGCATCTTCGCTTACAAAGTTACTCCGGAAAGGGGTAAAGTTCGAGTGAGATGACAAGCGTCAGTCAAGTTTTGAACAGTTAAAGAAAATCACGGTTGAAACTAGGGGTGTTGACTCAGCCTACTTCGGGTAGAGAATATGTCATGTATAGTGATGCGTGAAAAATTGGTTTGGGATGTGTATTGATGCAAGATGGAAAAGTGGTGGCACATATACGGATGAATTAAAACCATGAGCATAATTATCCCACACATGATCTGAAGTTAGCAGCAGTAGTGTTGGCTTTGAAAATATGGCGACACTATTTATCGATTGAAAAATGTTGAATCTTTACAAATCCGCAAAGAGTCTCAGTACCTGGCATTCATAAAGAGTTGAATTTGAGGCTAGCGAGAGGTGGATTCAGAAGGTTGTTTAAAGATTATGAGCTTCACCAATAGACTACCACCCACGTGAAGCTAATGTGGTAGAATCTTAAGCGGGAAGATAATTAACTGGCGTTGTCACTTCAACACAGTGATTGGAGACTAGCAGAAGATGGAGTTTTATTAGCTCAGTTAAAAACACAACCTGTTTTAAAACAAATGATTATAGATGCACAGAAAAAAGATGAAGAGCTGAAGAAAAAGGTATAATTGGTTAGAGATAATGATAAGAATGATTTTTCAGTAAGAGAAAATGGAAGTTTGTATTTTCATAATAGATTATGTGCGCCAGCGGATAATGAGCTAAAGAAAGAGTAGTTACATGAAGCTCATAACTCAGTGTTTACCATGCATCCTGGAGGTAACAAGATGTACCATGATTTGAAACAATACTATTAGTGGAGATGAATGAAAAGAGATGTGATAGAGTATGTGTCTAAGTGTTTGACGTGCCAGCAAGTCAAAGCTGAACACCAAGTGCCATCAGGTTTGTTGAATCACATTCCAATTCCACAATGGAAATGGGATAATATAGCTATGGATTTTGTGTCTAGTCTTCCTCTCATGTAAAAGAAGCATGATTCGGTATGGGTGATAATTGATAGACTCACAAAGTCGGCCCATTTTATACCAATCAGGATTGACTATTCTATGGATCAACTAGCAGAGCTATATGTAGATAAGATTGTCGGATTGCATAGTGTTCCATTGTCTATTGTGTCAGACCGAGACCCAAGATTTACATCTAGATTTTGGAAGGAATTATAGTCAGCCTTAGGTACTAGGCTAAATTTCAGTTCAGCATTCCATCCGCATATAGATGGACAATCCGAGAGGTTGATTCAAGTGCTGAAAGATATGCTTCGGGGATGTGTAATGGAATTTACGGGGAGTTAGGATAGGTATGTTCCATTGATGGAATTTGCCTATAACAAAAGTTATCAAGCAAGCATTGGCATGGCACCATATGAAGCTTTGTATGGCCGGAGATGTAGAACTCCGGTATGTTGGACGGAATTGAATGAGCATAAGGTGATTAGTCTGGACATAGTAAAAGATACAAAAGAGAAAGTTTAGGTTATTCGGCAAAGGTTAAAAGTTGCTAGTGATCGACAAAAGTCATATCTTGGGTTGAAGAGGAAAGATATTGAATATGAAGTGAGTGATAAAGTGTTCCTAAAGGTATCCCCATGGAGGAAAGTGCTTAGGTTTGGGAAAAAAATGAAAGTTGAGTCTAAGATTCATCGATCCATATTAAATTTTAGAAAGAGTAGGACCTGTAGCCTATCGGTTGGCTCTTCCTCGAAACTAACCAAATGCAGTAGTGTCTTCAATAATGTCCATGTCGAGATATAGATCGGATAGATCGCATATCTTGCCAAACCTGAAATGCCTGAAGTCTTGTCCAGTTTCATATGATGAAGAACCAAAGTATTCTAGCTCAGAGATACAAAACGATTGCGGAACAAGCAGAAGTGTCATTAGTAGAGATGCTGGCAACACCATGTGGGGGAGGATAGCGGACGAAAGCAACCATGAGGGCACAGTACCCTCAACTCTTCAGTTTAGGTAATAATTTCGATGACAAAATTCTTTTAAGGGGGGGAGAGTTGTAACACCCCAAAATATATCATAGCAGTTTTATAACATGATTAGGATATAAAATAAGTTAAAATTGTATTTTTTCTGAAATTTATATTGCTAAGAACGAAAAATGATAAAACCGGAATTAATACAAGACTCGAGGGTAAAATAGTAAAATGTCCCATTAAGGACTCAAGGGTCATAAGAGAATAAGTTTATATGTCATTGTAGAATATTTGATAAGTAAACATGTAAATGAAAGAGAAAGAAAGGACTTTAATGCAAAAAATGGAAAACTTAACAAAAATGACAAGCCAAACATGGCCTTATGAAAGAATAAGAGATAAGACAAAATTTGGTCTTGTAAAGGAACATTTCCAGCTGGGTTTTAGAACTAGGGTTACGGTTGAGAGAATAAAGAGAAGAGTTCAGGTGATTTTGCCCCATGTGTTCAAGTTTTGGTGATCGAAGAAAAAAGAAGAGGAAGAAGAGAAACTAAAAGATTAAAGGTAGCAAACTAAACCTAAAACCTTTTTTTGATGATGTTTGGAACTTTGGACAAAACCTAACTTTGCATAATAATGATGGTTTGGTCTCAACAGTTTTATGGTTGTTTGAGTTGGTTCACGGAGTCTTGATTGAAGATATTTATATAAAGAAATGTTGGGGTTTTAAGGGAATCTTTGTCGAAATTTTCCAAAACCCACATTTTTTTCTTGGCTATCACTCATCCAAATTGAGTGATTTAAATTTTTGGATAAACTATACTTCTAGGAGAACAAATCTCCTTGAAATAAGTGTATTCAAATTTGGACCCTATTGAACCCAGAAAATTCGTCTAAGTGAAGCTCTGTTTTCGGGCAATTTCTGGTATGTTTGGGTACAGTTTTAGTGTTTAGGCCATAACTTTGCCATCACTCATCCAACTTGAGTGATTCAAATTTTGGGTAAACTAGGCTTCTGGGAGAACAAATCTCCTTGAAATAAGTGTATTCAAATTTGGATCCCATTGGACCCATAAAATTAAATGTGAAGTCGAGCTCTGTTTTTGGCGGTTTTTGGTCTTTAGATTCTTTAGTGTTTAGGCCATAACTTGGTCATCACTCATCCAACTTGAATGATTCAAATTTATGGGTAAACTAGACTTCTAGGAGAACAAATATTCTTGAAATAAGTGTAATCAGATTTGGACCCCATTGTACCCAGAAATCCGTCTAAAGAGAGCTCTATTTGTAGGAAATATTTTGGTATAAAGATATTCAAGTGAATAAATGAAATTGTAAATGAATTATAAAAGTGATTGCTATATGAAATATGATTACATGAACATAAATATGAGCAATATTGCGAACATGATCATACAGGTTATGATAAAAGTAACAGTTATAGTATATGTATAAAGGAATACTGTCTAAAAGTATCTCATGTGAATACATGTGATTGACATTATCCATGTATATGAGATATTATAAGCTTGAACACTAATAAAAATGTAATAGATTGATTATGCATATATCCACGGAGTAGATGGATAGGTGAGGCATGCATTAGGGATTACATGATATAGTTGGCTGGATTTGGGTCATTAATTTGCCTTGTTTGGGTGTCTGATCTGGGATCATTTATCTGCGTATAGTGATAGATACATTCAGTGCAATACAGTTTTACGTATCACTTCTTGGAATATACGATGAGAGCCAGAGAAGATGAAATAAAATGATTGAAATGGTTACAAGAACCGCAACATGAAAACAATGATTTTAATTGAAAAAATGTGATAAGTACAGTAATATTAAAAATCTTATGTATTATGAAGAATGAGCGTGACAACTCCCAATAAATGACATAGTGTACAAGTAGTCGGATATATGGCAGCTAATGTGCAAAATGAGGCTGTGTTAATTGTATATTGTCATTGAGGACTACTACAGTGGTCGCTATATGTTATATGTTTACATTTAAAGATTTATAAAACAGCATAGGTGTTTCATCGTGATCTTGAAGGGACAACTTCAGTAGTACGGCTGGAAGGCAACCACGACAATATGAGTCAACATCATAGGTCGCTACCTACAGGTTTTGAATATGTACATGTAAGGATTTTTTTAATGGGGGACTTGTATATGTATAAGTCAATGGGACTCATATATTTGTACATGACATTATGAATACCATTATGGTGGTAGTGTTAAAAGTTTTATTTCCTTATGGATTAAGCTTAAGTTATATTCTGATACATTCGGTTTTATTTCGAAATGGGCCTACTAATGTGATAACTTGATAAGGAGTCGATCCGTCTTGTGATCCCCTCTTAGCTGGCTGGGGTTGAAGTAACGACCATGTCTTGACCTTTCATTGGTAAATTTCTAGTGGTCTACTTTGATGACATATTGATTTATAGCCAATCCAAAGAAGAACATTTAGAACACCTTCGATAGGTTTTTCTCACTCTTCGAGAGGCCAAGCTTTATGTTAACCTTAAGAAGTGTTCTTTTATGCAACCACATGTGCTTTTCTTAGGCTTTATTGTGTCTGAACATGGCATTTCATTTGATCTCAAAAAGGTTAGAGTTATTAGGGAGTGACCTGAACCAAAATCTATCACTAAGACTCGTAGTTTTCATCGTTTAGCTTCTTTATGAGAGGTTATAAAGGATTTAGCACTATTGTAAACCTATCATGAATCTTTAAAATGAGGAGTTTTATTGGTCTAATGTTCTTGAGACATTAAAGAGAAATCAAGGTCAAAATGACTAAGGCACGTTTGAGATATCTGTTTTGAAGTTTTGAGGTTTCATGTGGTGTCAAGTGTGAGGAATTGGTGGTGTCTTGAGTAAAGAAGGTCACCCTATAGCTTTCTTTAGTTAAAAACTCAATGATGCTAGAAGACAATATTCTACATATGATAAAGAGTTTTATGCTATAGTACAGAGTCTTTGTTTTTGGAGGTTTTATTTATTGCCTACTGAATTTGTGTTGTTTTCTGACCATGAAGCTTTAAGATATTTAAACTCACAAAAGATATTGAATGCTCGATATGCTAAGTGGGTTGAATTTTTGAATGAATATTTTTTTGTGATTAATCTTCATGCTAGTATTGAAAACAAAGTTGTCGATGCATAATTAGGTCTTGGTACACTAATCATATGAGAGCTCATGTCATTGGTTTTGATAAATTGAAAGATGAGTGATACATCATTACGACTTTGGTATTATTTGTGATGAAAGTTAGTAATGGCAGTAGCGAGTCATGGTATATTTATTTCTCTTATTGAAAATGGTTATTTGTTTAAAGTGACTAAATTGTGCATGCCTGGACATCAATTTAGAGATTTATTAATTTTGGAGATGCATGCGGGTGGTTTAAATGTGGACATTTTGGAGGGATAAAAACTATTAATTGGTTGAAGATAGATTTTGTTGGCTTTCTCTAAAAAAATGATGTTTGCTAGGATAGTTTGTATAGTGCAAAACATGTCAATTAGTTAGAAATTTCAGAAAACAAAACAACTGGTTTATATACTCACTTTGGTTCTACTTATGAACCTTGGAAGGATATTAGTATGGACTTTGTTCTTTGATTACCTAGGACTGTTAGAGGACATGATTCTATTTGGTTATTATTTGATAGGTTTTATAGATGACACATTTTATTAAATTGTAACAAACAGTAGTAACCTCATGTTGCTAAATTATATTTTAAGTTATTCAAATTGCATTGTTTGCCTTCCACCTTCTATTGGTGGGGATATGAAACGTGATCTTTTGGAAACTCTTTGGAAATTGTTTGGCACTAATTTGAAATTTTCATCTGCTTTTCACCCTCAAACTAATGGTCAAATTGAGGTTGTTAATCGTAGTTTGGATGATATGCTTAGGTGTTTGGTTGGGGTAAAACAAGGTGTTTGGGATTTAATTTTGTTAACATCTAAGTTTGCTTATAACAATTCTGTTAACTGTTCAACTAGTAAAAGTCCTTTTCAAATTGTTAATGGCTAATCACCCCGCGCACCCATTGATCTCGTTCATTTCCCACCTCACATGCGTGTGTCTGAACCTGTAGAAAACTTTGCAAAACACATCCATGACTTACATGTTGAGATTAAGCAAAAGATTTCTCTAAGTAATGAAATATAATGATTTTGTGATGTGCATCGTAGATCTAAGGAATTTAATGTTGGTGAATATGTCATGGTTCGCATTCGTCCTGAAAGAATTCTAAAAACGTTTTCAAAAAAACTTTATACCAAAGCCATGGGCCCTTATTCTATCATTCATAATCTGGGATCTAATTCATATCTTCTTGATTTGCCTAATGACATGAATATTAGCCTTGTTTTCAATGTAGAGGATTTGCTACCTTACCGAGGCACTTTTGAGCCTTCAACTTTGCCTTACAGTGTGTGCAGTTGAAGTTATAAAGGATTATGCATCCATTGTGCCGTTCTGATATTATAAGGAGATGGTGGATATTATCCTTGATGATGACTTTGTGACTTCTAAAGATAATTGGTTTCGTAGTTTTCCTTGTCAAATGGCATGGTCAGTCTTTAGTTTTGATCTGCGGATACAGGAGGTGATCTTAGGTCATTTGGATCCTTTGTTGTTGGATTGCTACCTTTCCTCTCACTTTTTTGAGTCAAGTTCTTTTCAACGCGGGGGGAATGATAGGGCATGGAGTAGGCCCTTATCTAGACTTAGACTAGATAGGAAGTGTAACACCCCCAAAATACACTCTAGTCATTTTTAAACATAATTAGGGTAAATTATAAGTGCATTTTGAAATTCTTGTAATTATTATTTTGCTAAGTGAGAAAATTTTGAAACCCAGAATTTGTACAAGATACAAGGGTAAAAGTGGAATTTGTCAAAACAGGATATAAAAGTCATAAGATAATAAGATTATATGCCAAAGTGGAATAATGGAAAGTTGTAGTGTAAATAATAGAGAGATGGAGGACTTAAATTAATAATAAAAGGAAAATTAAATATAAAAGGGATAGACTAAAAAATATCTCATTTTTGGTCTAAGAAGAGAAAACAAAACATAGAGAGAGAGAGAAGAAGAAAGAAAAATAGAAGCGAGAAAGATTATGAAGCTATGATTTTTTGGCATGTATTATTGGACTTTTGGACTTTTGTGGAAAAATCAAACCATAAGCCCATTTTTGATGAATTTGGGTGCAAGAACCTCTTGGTATATTGGTGGTGTTTAGCAGTTTTAGACTAGATTTGGAGTTGTTTTGGTTTGGTTTTGTGGTTGATTTGGGGTTGTATGGAAACTAAGTATGGATTCCCCAAATTTTTTAGACTTAGGAAACTCTCCTAACCCATTAATTGTGTAGGATGGGGTTAGCAAGCTGTGAGTATTCTGTATATGTGTTTGGGAGATTGTTTGGTTGTGTTTTGGACTTGGGTTGGTTGAATGTAATCCTCAATTGAGGAATATTTGTATTAAGGAAATATTGGGATTTTAGGGGAGATGCTGTCAAAATTTCTCCAAAACCCATGTTTTTGTCTTGGTCATAATTTCTTCGTCTAAACTTTGTTTCGGATGTTCTTAGACTCTATGGAAATACCTTTGAGTCTAAAATCCATCCATATATAGCTTGATGTTATTAGAACTGTGTGGAATTAAAATCACGAAAACGATAGGCCTATTGTAGTTGCCTTGTAGTCATTGTTCATGGGAAGTCTCCAACTTCGGACGGTCATAATTTCTTCGTCCGAACTCCGTTTCGAATGTTCTTAGACTTCATGGAAAGCCCTTTGAGTCTAAAATTCATACATATATAGATTAATGATATTAGAACTCATATTAGGTTCAAAAATCACGAAAAACAGTAGGCCCTATTGGTTTTGCTCGTAGTCACTGTTCACAGGAAGCCTCCAACTTCAGATGGTCATAATTTCTTCGTCCGAACTCCGTTTCGGATGTTCTTGAACTCTATGGAAAGCCCTTTGAGTCTAGAATCCATACATATATATTTTGGTTAAATTAGAACTCATATTAGGCCTAAAAATTACGAAAAATAGTAGGCCCTGCTAGTTCTACTCGTAGTCAATGTTCCTAGGAAGCCTCCAACTTCGGACGGTCATAATTTCTTCATCCGAACTCCGTTTTGGAAGTTCTTGGACTCTATGGAAAGCCCTTTGAGTCTAAAATCCATCCATATATATCTTGATGAACAGTGACCATGGTAACCATAGTTATTTATAATGAGATATGAAAAATGCATAGATATGAATAAATGATTGTAAATATCACATATGATCACCGGATGACAATAATTATTCGGGAATATGAGATATGTACTGAACATAAAATACACATGGATCGTCTGATTAGAACCTAGTAGAGGGATAGATGGGCATGCCTATTAGGGAAAAACAAGTCTCTGACATCTTGATCAATTGGCTCGTTTAGGTCACTGCGAGGCGCCTTCGGGCCCTTATAGATGGTCATTATGCCGTACAGTAATACTTGATTATGGCCCATAGATGGTCATTGTCTCGCATAATGATAACGTGCCTTGGGCCCTTATAGACCCGCTGACAACTACAGTGACTACAGCCAGGCCCTTATAGTTTTCTTTATCCTTAAGGTTTATGAGTGGCATCAAAACAAATGACTTGAATATGGCGTATGATATGTATATGACGTTGATAAAAAAATGTAACGTGATATGATAAGTAAATATGAGATAATAACTATAAGCATGTTTAAAATGATATGATATATTAGATGTATATGCATGTGTATAGAAGTGTGAGGATCCATGTTAGTGGTAGTCCATGGGTTTATTCCCACTAGGTGTAAAGTAGTACGAGGTTTTCATCAGGTGGCAGAGTGCGGAGCGAGGCAGAGGCGGGCCAGTACCGTGATCTCAGGAATTCGACACATAGTTAGATGCCGCGTGACGCCCCTTGCAGGCCCAGGCCGGCAGGCGGGATCACGGAAGCCGAGTCAGGGACCTTTTAAATCCTCAAAATTACTCAAAATCCATATCTTTCTTGAGCGATTCTGAAATTAGACGAGCAGTAAACATTTACATTAACAAAATCCATTTACAATGTAGGCATTCAAGCCTTTTCAAAATGATTTACAAAAATAGATGTTCGATTATTCAAATTGTTTGCTCTAGAAAATATCCATATCCAAAAGAACACATGAAATGAGTGCACATGTCGAGCATCTCAGAGATTTCTTTCTTTATGACTCGGCTCCTCGATCTTGAGTCGTTGCTCGATCCTTTATCTATCACTCGGTACTGCGCATTGGTAAAACAATACGCTAAGCATTTTCATACTTAGTGGTTCCTACTCTAATCCATTCCTCGAGTTCAGCTTAAATCAATTTATGCAATTTAATAATTCGAACTTTCAATCATTTGGATGATCAATATAAAATACATTACATATACTTTGTTATATATATCTCTGATAAATTATAGTTCATTGATCATCCTTAAATACATTTCATAATCAATATTTCACAATCTCAAATCAATTCAAATATGCTCACAAATTCAATTTAGTTCGACATTCCAATTCAATTACGAAAATCAATTCGATTCTGAAAATAAATTCGGTTATGCGTCGGTCGGTTCTGTCAATCACTTCAGTTATACGTCAATTGATTATACTCCAATTGATTGCTTATGCAATTTAACATGTCTTAAATATCTGAGATCTCAGTCCAAACGCAGTCCATTGAAATTTGCAAGCCGATATCCACATGGTTTTATAACACGATGCAGTCATTGGGCTCTTGTTGGTTATAAACAATCAAATAGTGAACCTTCTCTGGAAATGCAGTCCGCATTGTTCTTGATCGGAGTGACACATCAATAATTGCCCGATGCTAGCTATTTGACCCTATTGAGCATAATCTATCCTTATCACCCGAAATAAGCGGTTAACATTCTATTAAGGCGTTCCGTCCTTTATAGCAAAATATAGTACAATATACGCTTGTATAAATGATTTATTTTCAATAATCATGAAATTTTTATATGCAAATATTTCGATCACTTTTCTGCAAATCAATTAAATCAATTCAATATGTTTGAACAACATGCAAAAACTTGAAGCGAGGAATAGAGTTGGTGAACAAGCCCAAAATATTTTCACTTTGATTCAATCCTTGGAGATACCGATATCGCTGGTTGGTTTTCCTCACTCGTCGGTCCACACATTCCCAAACCATTAAAGAATAATATTATTCAAGTGTACTAGTGGTTTGGTTAGGATTGATTTTCGGAGTTTAATATGAGTTCCAATTTAAACATTCTATATGTAGATGGATTAACGACTCAATGGGCTTTCCATAGAGTGCAGAGGAACACTCGAATCCGGAGTTCGGACGTAGGAGTTAGGACCTTAGAGAGTTGGAGGTCATACACGGTCAAATCTGAGCGACAGTGGACCAGGCTAGGACAGGCTCGCCTACCACCTCAGTCGAGCATCTTCCTATACTCCTCGGGAATATTAATGTATTATTGACTCAATGGGCTTTCCATAGAGTCAAGAACACTAAATCGGGTTCAAGCGGAAGGAGATATGACCTTAGAAGTTGGAGGTCATGTGTAGTCAACTTTGACAGTGGCTTCGAGCTGACGAAATTTGCCTTGAAGTGACAGGCTCAGTCAAACACCTCGGTCTGACATCTAACATCCTCCTCAGGCATATGGTCTGTTCTTGACTCCATGGGCTTTCCATAGAGTCCAAGAACACCCAATCGGAGTTCAAAGCGAAGGAGGAGATATGACCTTAGAAGTTGGAGGTCATGCGTGTCCAAACTGACGGCGACCTGAGTGGCAACCTTTGATGGCGAGCCTTTGTTTGGCGACCCTTGTTTGGCGACCCGCGTGGACGACCACTGTGGACAACCAGCATTTGGGCCGGCCACTGACTGGCGACCCTTTGTTGGGCGACCCTTTGTTGGGCAGCCCTTTGTTGGGCTGACCACTATTTAGCGACCTTGTTTGGCGACCCTTTGTTGCGACCTTTGTTTGGCGATCAACATTTGGCGACCCTTTGTTTGGCGATCCTTGTTTGGCGCCCTTTGTTTGACGACCTTTGTTTGAAGACCCTTTGTTTGGCGACCTCGGTTTGAAGACCCTTTGTTTGGCGACCTTTGTTTGGCGACCTTTGTTCCAGCGACCCTTTGTTTAGCGACCTTGTTTGTGACCCGGCTGTTTGGCGACCTCGGTTTTGGCGACCACTAACCCACATTTATTTGTTCGAGGAAAGACCATAACTTGATGAAGTCGAATTAAAGAAATTAAAAAGCCCCAACATCAAGTTCATTGATGTGGCTGCAATTTCTGAAGGACATACTACCAAATTCTCTTTATTTCTGGTCAAAAGCCGTTCTAAAATTTTGGTAGTTGACCGGCTGGACAATGGCAGAGCCAGATTTAGTGGGCTGACCTCATTAAATGGACTATAACTTAGTTTACAGAGGTCCAAATCGAAATTCAAAAGCCTAACATCAAGCTAATTGATGTGGCTACAATTACTAGAAGGACCTTACTACCAATTTCCCTTCACTTCGTGCCCAAAAATCCAGCTCTAAGGTTAGAGGTATTGCCTTCTCTGATGCTAATGACTTCCCGTGGTTTTAAATGTAAGCTTTCCCTAAGACGAGATAACTACCCAACAATCCTTAGGAGTAGAAGACTCAAGAAGTAGGAGAAGACCTACACTCATGGGTTTGTCAAAAGTCCACAGGTTAGGTCTCACTTGTAGCTCTTGTCACTAGGAAGGACTTCCCTTAGGTGCTTGTGGGAGACTTATGGTGGGTGTCGGAAAATGCAGAGAGAATGTGGGCCTCTCTCTCTAACTTTCCCTTTTCTCTATTTTTCTTTTCTATGGATCACTCTTAATCGTACTTTTAAAAAGGAGAGCTTCCTCCTCTTTCCTACATGCCACATGTCATTTCCTTGATTTTTTCTTTTACTCATTTTATTTCTCCTAATATCACTTAGACATATAAACTTATTTACAATTGATCATTGGGTCCCCATTTACAATTTCTATATTTTCTCTTTTCACTTGGGTTTCATTTAAGTTCAACAATCATCTAATCAATATTAAAAAATTTCGAGAAAAATACCCAAGTTGGCTCAATTATACAGGAATATATAATAATTTTATTATAAAAATTTTAGGGTATTTTGGGGTGATGCAAACTCTCCCAGCAATAAAATTTCGTCTCGAAATTACCTTGAATCAACGATTCTTGAGGATCTTCTTTGCCGCATGGTTCCTCACTTTCCCCGAGTGGCTGCTTCGGTCTTATGGTTTCTCCTGACACCTTGACTAACGGAATCTTCTTAAGTACGTAATTCCTTCACTTCAGGCCAAAATCTTTCTGGCTCTTCTTCGTGTCGGAATCGGCCTTAGCTCAGTTGTCTCTGAAGAGACTACATGTGGCCCAGTGCGATCGGTACCTCAGAGTAGCATGGACACGTGAAACACATCATGGATCTTTTTCCAAGTGGGAGGTAATGCCCGATCTATATACCTTTGGTCCCTTTCAGTCACTTCATGGGGGCCAGTAAATCTAGACTTTCGGCTTGCCGCACCAAATCTCATCACCTTAACTGAGCGATACTTTCAAAAACACCTTTCGTGGAGTCTCATATCGAATATCTTTTCTTTTCATGTCGGCATATGATTTACGTCTATCATTGGCCACCTGATCTCTCTAATCATTTCCTTTTCTTGATCTCTTGTATCAAGTCGGGGCCAATCACTTTTCTTTTCACCCGATTCGATCCCGACATTGGTGTTACATTTCTCATTATAAAGCCTCATGAGGCGCCATTCAATACTTGATTGGAAGCATTGTGTACACAAATTCAACTAAAAGCGATGTGTTGATCTGACTACCCTCAATTCGATCCACCTGACTCCTTAACATATCTTCAGGAATGCGGATCATATCTCAGTTGTCCATCTGGTTTATTAGATTTAGACATTTGTCTTGAAATTCAGTCGCGTGCCCAAGGCCTCTTGCAATTTTCCCCAAAATCTCGAAGTAAACCTCGGATCTCGGTCTGAAATAATGGATATAGGAATCCCATGTAACCGAACTATTTCCTTGATATACAGCTCTGCTAGCTTGTCAAGTGAATAGTCCGTTCTCACTGGTAGGAAGTGAGCTGACTTAGTTAATCGATCTACTACGACCCAAACTGAGTCATGCCTTCTCCCTGTCAATGGTAACCCAACCACAAAATCCATGGTGATTCGGTCCCATTTCCACTCCGGTACTCTAATAGGCTGCAATAATCCCGAAGGAACTTGATGCTCTACCTTTACTCTTTGACACACCAAACACTTGGCTACAAATTCTGACACATCTCTTTTCATCTCGGACCACCAGAATGACATTTTTAAATCTCATTTGTCTTTGTCACTCACAGGGATGGATAGATCCCATACTCTTTTTCTAAGTATGGATTTCCTCAAATCTGTTCTGATCAGTACCTGAGCCGATCCTTATAATACAACACTCCATTTTTCGTTCCTTTGTGAACTCAGTTTCCTTACCATTTCTAATCACGATTTATTGTAGCGACAATTTTCTCTTCTTTTCCTTTTATTGCCTCTGGCACTTGATTAACAAACTCGGTCTCGCTATAGGTTACGCCACTACGATTACCTCGTCATATAATGACAAATGGGCATTGGCGCTCGGCGTTCGTGGTGAGCTTTCACTGGCGTCGGCCCTACATTGGCCTTTCGGGTGATAATCAATTCTGCTTGATCATAATCTTTTATCGGTTCCATCCATATCCAGTTGCCTCGAGTTAAGCTCATTTGTGAAGCGGAAATACTTGAACTCTTATGATCGATTGTAGATGAAGCCTTCTCTCCATCTGAATAATGTCCTCGAATTTTCAGGCGCAAATACAATTCATTGATTCCAAATCATGCGTGGGGTAGTTCCTTTCATGCGAAACCCAGTCTTGAAGCATAGGCTCACTTTACCCTCTTGCATTAGGACGCATCGAGTCCATTTAATGACGCGTCGCTCAAAATCACATATTCTCTCTGGCCAGGTCGGTTGAGTGAAGCAGAGGCCTCGGTTAAGTCTTTCAACTTATCGAACTGTGACATTTTCCTCCATTCCTTACTTTACATTTTTAAGACAATCTCGTCGTAATTCATGGAGTCATGAAAACATAACGAATCTGTAGTATCCTGTTTAGTCGAAACTCACAGCATACATAACATTTCTAGGTGGCTTCCATTCCATGACCATATTTTCTTTGGATCTGCTCGGATTCCTTCTTTCGATACTATATGCCCCGAGAAAGGACCTTCATTCTTCCAAAACTCACACTTGCTCGGTTTGCATAATTTATCTTTTCTCAGAAGTCTCTAACACTACTCTAAGGTGTGTGTCTGTGACTATCACGATCTTTTGAATACACAAGAATGTCGTCTATGAACCTTCTGACAAGGCGATCCGCATACGATTCGGAAAACCACGATTCATTAGGTCCATGAGCGGCGCAGGCATTTGTCGATCAACTGGCATTCTGAGCATGTCATGTCGGCGTCTTTAAACGCCGTCTTATACATCGACATCTTTAATTCTCAGCGATGGTACCGAATGCATAAGTCAATCTTTGAAAAGATCTTGCACCTTTTAATTAGTCCAAACAATCATCAATTCTAGGTAACGGATACTTATTCTTCTTGTTAACTTGTTCGGTTATGCATGTGTGAATCGATACATGGCCAAGTGTACCCTCTTTCTTTTAACAAAAAGCAGGGGAGCTCCCCATGGTGATACACTTGATGCAATAAGCCTTTTCTAGTAGTTCTTGCAGCTGCGATTTCAATTCCTTTAGCTCTAGTGGAGCCATTAATGCAGTGTAATGGATCTGGGTGTGGCACACAGTGCAGCGTCGATAGCAAACTTCAATCTCCTATGTGGGGCAATCTGGTAACTCTTCGGAAACACATCGGAAAGTCATTGCTCGATGAGGATATCGGATCACACTAGGCCTTGCCTTCACCATATCAATCACATAAGCGAAGTAGGCTTCACATCCTTCAGGTACCATTGTTCTAGCGGTGGCGGCGGATATCACATTAGATAGATGATTTGACCTCTCTCTCACTAGATGAAGGTTTACTTCATCTTCATTCGGTGTCTTACAAGGTTACTCTTTTCATTCTACATTCGACTATTGCTTGATGTCGAGACAACCTGATCCATCCCAATGTCACATCAAACTCCACGAAGGATAACTCAATCAAATCTCCCAAAGAATTCACTCTCATTATTTTGATGGGTGATCTCATAGACTCACATTCCATAATGCTTACTATGACGACGGGTTCGTCACAGATGTCATACTCGGTTTCACTTCGACGAATTTACAGGTTGGGTATGTCGGTACATATGTATGAATGGGTGATCACGGATCTATCAATGCATGCGTAATAGTGCAGATAGTAAAATTAAAAACTATCATCACATCTGGAGCGTCGGTATCTTCCACTGCTTTCATTGCGTATGCTCCTATTTGGAGCATGACCATCTTACTTTACCAGTTTATTTGTCCTTGTCTCGGAACACTCGGTGATGCAACACTCTTATTGCCTTTTTGTAACACTAAGTTTTGTACCCCCGATCATGGTCTTTGTAAATGAACGAGCTCTAGGGCTTGATCTCTTGCTCTATGCTCTTTGGATCCACTGGAATCGAGCAAATTTTATGATCTCCAACATTCTCATATGATTTCTCCCACAATGGGGCGATGGGGAGCGATACGTCTCTAGAAGGACCTCTGGTGTACTCGCGACGTGGTCTTGGTAGAGTGGTATTCCTCTGGGTAGCTTTGTCTTGTAGGGCGATTGGAACCTACTGTGGTCCCTTAATTTCTTCCTTTCTTTGTTGTTCAACATTTGGGTGACTGGTTTTTCTTTCCGCATGCTTTATCCTTTCTCTCTTTTTCCTCTTTCTTTACTCTTTCCACATTGTGCACATGTCAAATTTTGGAGAAATCCTCATGGCAAAATCTTTGTGACGTAGGCTCGAATCATAGATCATTAAAGTGATCTTGAGCCTCACGGCACTTTCTTTCTCAGCTCACAAGTATCTCGGGAGCATACTTGCTTTCAGTCGATGTGAATTCTCTTTGATATTCGAGTCACACTCATGTCTTTGCAGTTATGGGAAACTCTCGTCTCATGTTGTTCGGATCATCTGACCCACATAATGTTTCTTGAACTCATCGAGAAGAACTCAGTATCGCTCTCTACGATGGTGCGGTCCTGGTCACGGAAACCCACCACTGATAAGCCTCATCCTACAGTAATGAGGTCGCACATTCCAATTTCTCTTCGGTTGTCGCGATGCATTTGCCACGAGCATTAAACTCAGTTCTCTCGAGCGATTTTACCATAGAAGGCTCGTCTTTCTTCCCATCAAAATCTCAGTGGTACCTTGCCATTCTCGATGGGCGTCGCTTTGGAAGCGATTAAATTTGGTTGCTAGGCTCTTTCTGATACTGAACTAGTTCTTGGAGGATACCCGCAATACCTCCACGCCACTTGTTAGTTCATTCGACAGTGGGCGTAGGATGCTGCCCGCCCTTCATTATTAAGCGGGGCTTGTTTGGCGAGTCCACAGTCATCTCGACCACACAGAGGAGCGGGAATAGATCCATGCTTATCTGATAAGACCCGGCCAGATCAGCGTCGAGAGTCATGTCATCCTTTATATACAAATGAAATGCATGTTAAACACAATTTCAAAATCGTTTACAAACAATTTAAAAATCATTTTTGTAGACTAGCCTAAACTAGGCTCGATACCCAATAAAGTTGTGACGCCCCTTGCAGGCAGGCCCAGCAGGCGGATCGACCCAAAGTCCCAGGGATGCCCTTTAAAATCCTCAAAATTACTCAAAATCATATCTTTGCGGAAGCGATTACGAAGTGGGCAAGCCCACGTAAACATTTACATTTATGAAATCCATTTACAATGTAGGCATCGAGCCTTTTCAAAATGATTTACAAAATAGTGTTCGAATTATTCAAATTGTTTATGATATCCATATCGAAAAAACACATGAAATGAGTGCACATGTCGAGCATACTAGAGATTTCTTTCTTTATGACTCGGCGGCTCCTCGATCTTGGGTCGCTATGAGTCACTATACATCACTGAATTGTACTGCATTGGTAAAACAATACGCTAAACATTTTCATGTTTAGTGGTTTCTATACAAATCCATTCCTCGGTTCGAAACCGTCAATTTATGCAATTTAATAGTGAACTTTCAATCATTTGGATGATCAATATAAATACATTACATATACTTTGTTATATATATACAATAAATTATAGTTCATTGATCATCCCATAAATACATTTTATAATCAATATTTCACAATCTCAAATCATTCAGACCTCCACAAATTCAATTTAGTTCATTTATTCAATTCAGTGAAAATCAATTCGATTCGTAAATTCGATTATGCAGTCAATTCAGGTTACTGTCCAATCACTTCAGTTATGCAGTGATTAGTTATGCCCATTGATTGATTATGCCCATCGATTCGGTTCATGCCCTTGCAGATTTAACCTATGTCTTCGATATACGAGGATCTCCAGTGCGCGCGATCCATTGAAATTTGCGGTAGGTATCATAGTTTATAACACGATCTGGTCCATTGGAGAAGCTCTTTGACTAGTTATAAGCAATCAAATAGTGAACACTTCTGGAAGTCTGATCCGTGGTAGCGATCAGTGATGACATCAATAGTTCGCGATCTTGCTATTTGACCTATTGGTATACCCGATCTATCATATCTTGAAATAAGCGGTTAACATTCTATGAGAAGACCAAATCCTTTATAGCAAATATAGTACAATATGCGGCTTGTATAAATGTTTTATTTTTAAATAATCATGAAATTTTTATATCTGAAATATTTTACAATCACTTTTCTCCAAATCAATTAAATCAATTCAATATGCTTTTAGAAACGACATGCAAAAACTTGAAGCTTGAGATAAGGTTAATTGAATAAACAAAAATATTTGCACTTTGATTCAATCCTTGGAATCTCGATCCACGATTGGCTTTTCCTCATAAGTCGGTCCACATTCCCAAAAACCATTAAAGAACAATATTATTGAGTGTACTAGTGGTTTGGACGAGGATTGATTTCGGAGTTTAATATGAGTTCAATTTAAACATTCTATATGTAGATGGATTCGCGAAGCTCAATGGAAACTCCGCAGAGTGCGAACACTTTCAGTGGAGTTCGGACGTAGGAGTTAGGAACCTTAGAAGTTGGGGTCATACACCCAGGTCAAATCCTGACCCGTGACTGGGGCAAGACTGGACGAGGCTCATCTACCACCTTAATTGAGCATCTTCTACTCCTCAGGAATATTAATGTATTCTTGACTCAATGGGCTTTTCCATAGAGTCCGAAACACCAAATCGGAGTTCAACGAAGGAGATATGACCTTAGAAGTTTGAGTTATATTAGTCAACTTTGACGAGCGACTGACTTGCAGTACACCTTTAGTGACAGGCTCAGCCAAGCACCTCAGTCTGACATCAACATCACTCCTCAGGCATATGAATGTATTCTTAACTCCATGGGCTTTCCATAGAGTCGAAACGAATCGGGTTAAGCAAGAAGGGAGATATGGCGCCAGAAGTTGGAGGTCATCGCGTAGTCAACTTTGGCGACTGGCGGCGAAACCTTTGTTTGACGACCAACGTTTGGCGACCCTTTGTTGGGCGACCACTATTGGGCGACCCAGCATTTTGGCGACCAGCGTTGGGCTGACCACTATTAGGCGACCCTTTGTTGGGCTGACCACTATTTAGCGACCCTTGTTGGGCGACCCTTTGTTAGACGTGCTTGTTTAGCGACCTTTGTTTGGCGACCTTTGTTTGGCGACCCTTTGTTTAGCGACCTCGGTTTGACCCTTTGTTTGGCGACCTTTGTTTGGCGACAGCGTTTGGCGACCAGCTGTTTGGCGACCTTTGTTTGGCGACCACCGGTTTGGCGACCCGTTGTTTGGCGACCTCGGTTTGGCGACCTCGGTTTGGCGACCAGCGGCCCGTTTGGTATTGGTAAAGACCATAACTTGTCTAAACCGAATTAAAAATTCAAAGCTAACATCAAGTTCATTGATGTGGCTACAATTTCCGCGAAGGACTTGCGCGGAATTCTCTTTATTTACGATCGAAAACGTTCTAGTGCGGTTAGTTGACGAGAACTAGACAAGCGGCCAGAGCCAGATTTAGTGAGGTGACCTCATTAAATGGACTATAACTTAGTACGAGAGGTCGAATCGAAATTCAAAGCCTAACATGGTAATTAGTGTAGCTACAATTGCTAGAAGGGTGTATTGCAAATTTCCCTTCACTTCGTGCCACAAAAATCGAAAACCACAGGTTCGAGTGTTGCTACCACGGTGTAAGACTTCCCATAGTTTAAAAATGCAACCAAACTTTCCCTAGGCGAATCTTTATGACAATCCTTAGGGTGAAGAAGACCAAGTAGGAGAAGGCGCCTCGTAGGTTTGTCGAAAGTCCGGTTCAGGTTATACACTTTATAGCTCTTGTCACTAGGAAGGACTTATCGGTGGCAATAGGAGACACATGGTCAGATCGTCGGAAAATCTAGAGAAGGTGGAGCCTCTCTCTCTAACTTTCCCCTTTTCTCTATTTTCTTTTCTTATGGATCACTCTTAATCGTACTTTTAAAGGAGAGCTTATCCTCTTTATACATCTTATGCATGTCATTCGTGATTTTTTCCTTTTACTCATTTATTTCTCCTAATATCACTTAGACATATAAACTTATTTACAGTGACCCTTGGGTCCCCATTTACAATTTCTATATTTTCTCTTTTAAATGATTAATTTAAGTTCGACAATCATCAATCAATATAAAAAATTCAGGAAAAATATAAGTTAGCTCGATTATAGGAATATATAATAATTTTATTATAAAAATTTTAGGGTATTTTAGTTATTATACTATAAGACTTTTTGGTCTATTTGTATATATATGTCTTTTTGTTGTTTGTAAACAAATGTAAGTTTTAATAAGTCGAAACACTCCCATTTGGATCTTTTATTATATTTTGAAATTCATAGCTAAATATATCTCAAGATACATGCTTATTAGTGTATGAATGAACAGGTTATAGTGTATAGGTAAAATGAACAGTGACACCTATGCTGTCTCACGTGGGTGTGGTCGGGGTGTCCATAGTTGTAGTAAAGCCTAGGTTTAGGTGTTTTTGGACAAGTTTTAAACCTTCTAGATAGATTATAAGATAAACATGCATATGTTAAGTAATGTGTTGACCTTTGATGTGGATTTCCTTGTGTTTTGTATAGATGGATCGTTAAGAGGCGCTAAGGTGTTAACTTGAGAGCAGAGTTATCGACAAGGCCTTTAGAAAGTAATACCTAATGAGCCTACGGAAGCCTTGCTAAGAATATCGCAGGACATGGCTCGGGTATTGGATGGGTGTGCTCTAAAAACCCAGTAGACACATGAAGAGTCGACCAAAAACCAAATTCGGTTAGAAAAGCTAGAAGGGTATTGGAAGGAGTTAGATGCCCTCCGTCGAGAGAGCATCATGTGCGGTCTCATATTGCGGGGTGGGCGTATGATTGGTGAAGCGGTGCTTTCCGGGGATTATAAATCCATGACATGGGAATTCTTTGTCCAAGAGTTCGGGGCAAAGTATGTTTGAACATGTATAGAGGAATTCTGAGTGGAAATAGTTGAAGAGATGAAGCAAAGACATTTGTCAGGCGAGTATGAGAAAGAGTTTAGCCGTCTCGTAAATATGCACTTGAGTGGTCTCGCAGGGAACATTTCGGTCTGTGAGCAATTGAAGGTGGACTACATAGTTCCATCGAGAGGTGCCTTTTTGTGACTTCTCTCAATAATTGAACTTTGTATTTAGTCAGCTGCGATAAAAGTGGAGGCTGAGACAGTAGCGAAAGAAAAGTCTCGAAGAAGTTCTCGGGCCTCCTCCTTTCTTCCTAGTAAAGAGGCTGAGATGTTCAACCCGAGTCGGTACGGGGTTGGCTACAGAGGTAGAAGACGGAGGTACAACGATTATCTAGTACGGAATTAGAGGTGCTTCGATGGGGCAGGAGAATATTTAGTGCACTCATTGCCATAGACGGCATTCGGGTGTTTGCAGGTTATTAACAGGAGGGTGTTTCTGGTGTGGAAGCCTTGAGCATTTGATAGCATAGTGTCCCCAAGAGTCAAGGGATAATAGAAGTCAACAAGGAAGTGGTAGAGGAAGATCTGTGGCACCACTTTTGTAACATCCCAAAATATACCCTAGTTGTTTTTAAACATAATTAAGGTCTATTATTAGTGCATTTGGAATTTTTCGTAATTTAAATGCAAACATGAAAATGGAGAAACCCGGAATTTGTACAAGATAAGCAAGGGTAAATTTATAATTTGTCAAAAAGGGGCACAAAAGTCATAAGATAAGAAGGCTATAGGCTAAAGTGAAATATGCATAACTTGATTTGCTAATAAAGGGGACTTTGAGGACCTAAGTGCAAATAAAAGGAAAAATTAATATCAAAAGGGGATAAGACCAAGTGGTCTCTCATTTTTTTTGATGCAAAACGTGAAAGAGAGAAAGTAGAGAAAGAAGGGGAAGAAGAAGAAGAAGAAGAAGAAGAAGAAGAAGAAGAAGGAGAAGAAGAAAGCCAAAGAAAGGTATGGAATTTGTTAAGTTTTGTATGGATTTTTGTACACTAGAATGGAACTTGCTAATTTTGGTATGGATATTGGATTTTGTATGGATTTTAGTATGGAAGTATGGGTTTTTATGGATTAGTTTGGATTTTGTATGGATTTTAGTAAGGAAGTGTAGGTTTTTGTATGGAAAAATTATGGATTTTAGTATTGAATGTTTGGAATATGTGTATGGAACTTTGGATGGGTATCTTTGTTTTTGTATGAGAAAATCAAACCATAAACCCATTTTTGATGAATTTGGGTCTAAAAGAACCCTACTTAGTATATTGGTGGTGTTTTGGATTTGGGTTGGTTGATTGTAATCCTCAAGTGAAGAATATTTGTATTAAGGAAATATTGGGGTTTTAGGGGAGATGCTGTCAAAATTTCTTCAACTTCAGACGGTCATAATTTCTCCGTCCAAACTCCATTTTGGATGTTCTTAGACTCTATGAAAATCCTTTTGAGTCTAGAATCCATTCATATATAGATTGATGATATTGGAACTCAAATTAGGTCCAGAAATCATAAAAACAGTAGGTCCTGCTAGTTGCTCGTAGCCACTGTTCATGGGAAGCCTCCAACTTCGGACCCGGTCATAATTTCTTCATCCGATCTCCGTTTTGGATGTTCTTAGACTCTATGGAAAGACCTTTGAGTCTAGAACCCATTCATATATAGCTTGATGATATTGGAACTCAAACTAGGTCCATAAATCAAAAACAGTAGGCCCTGCTGGTTGCTCGTAGCCATTGTTCATGGGAAGCCTCCAACTTCGGACGGTCATAATTTCTTCGTCCGAACTTCATATTGGATGTTTTTGGACTCTATGGAAAGCCCTTTGAGTCTAGAATCCATTCATATATATCTTGATAATATTTGAACTCAAATTATGTCTATAAATCACAAAAAATTAGGCCCTACTGGTTGCTCATAGCCACTGTTCATAGGAAGCCTCCAACTTCGAACGGTCATAATTTCTTCGTCCCAACTTTGTTTTGGATGTTCTTGGACTCTATGGAAAGCCCTTTGAGTCTAGAATCCATCCATATATAGCGTGATGAAATTGGAATGATAGTAAATAGCTCACCATAGTTATTCATGCATATAATGAGATATGAAAAATGCAAATATACTAATAAATGATTGTAAATATCGCATATGATCATCGGATGACAATAATTATTCGGGAATATGATATATGTACTGAATATAAAATACACATGGATTTTCTGCTTAAAACCTAGTAGATGGATGGATGGGCATGCCTATTAGGGAAAAAGAAGTCTGCACCATACTGATCAATTAGCCCCGTTTGGGTCATTACAACGCCTTCAGACCCTTATAGATAGTCATTGTCCCATACAATGATAACAGCACCTTCGGGCCCTTATAGATGACCATTGTCTCGTCTGTCTGTATGGCCCTTATAGATGGTCATTGTCTCATCACAGATACGAGCGCCTTCGGGGCCCTTATAGACCCGATGTTTACGTACGGTGAGTACGGCGCCTTCGAGCCCTTGCAGGTTTCCTTTATCCACTTCCTAAGGTTTTATGCGGGCATAGAAACATAAAACAAATGACTTAGATATGACCTTATGATAAGATAGAAAAGCATGCTTGCTTGCTATGTGATGACAAGTATATTGTGACAAGAACATGAAGCAAAGTGTAAAATGATAAGAAATGAAACATGGTATGATAAGTAAATATGAAATATGTATAAGCATGTTTAAATGATATGATATGTTATATGTGTATGTGTATGTGTGTGTATAGAAGTGTGATGACCCTTATTAGAGGTCATCCATATGTATTAATTCCCACTAAGTGTAAAGCTTAGCACGGGTGTTTCATCCGTAGTACGGGAGAGCATAAACGAGGAAGTCAGGACCTCCACATGTCGACAACCAAGACGACACACTACTAGGTGCCCACTAAAGACCTTTTAATTACATTTTTGTATATGTTTTCTTTTTGTAAACAATGTAAATATTGTAAATGTTGAGCCTTATATATGGAGCTTGTATATATTTTATGTCGGTACACTCTGAATATAGGTACAAGTTAAATGTTTAACAGTATATAAATGAACAAGCTTAAAGGTTATCAGTTTATAAAAAATAAAAAATAAATAAATAAATGACACCCTCGCTTGACAGGTGTGTCTTGGATTGGGGGGCGTCACGGTTCCAGTGGTATAAGAGCCTAGGTTTAGGCATTTCTGGAAGTCTTAGATTAAGGATGTACCTACATAGTAATGTGTTGGCCTAATGCGGATGTCCTTATTTTGTATATTGTCTAGAATGGATCCACCTCAGGAAGCTGTAGATGAAACAACTGAAAGCGTCAATCCTTTGGATCAATGCATACGGTCGAGTGCGAGTTCAATGACAAATGAATATGTATTGAAGCATTTGTAAAAATCTCTTAGGATATGTGAGGGTCTTAAATCGACTCCACGGCCTGAGCTCAGAGGTTGAGTAAGAAAGCATGGAGTGGAAGAATTCCATGGTATAAAGTATGGAAGAATTAGATAAGTGAGTTTTGGCAAGAAAAAGCTTGGAAAGGGCTCTAGATGAAATGAGATGCCTGTGGACCAAGGCCACATGTGCGATTTCATTCTTTGAGTGCAAACTTATGATTGGTGGAGAAGCTAGTTTGAGTTTGATTTGATATTAGGTGGATTGGTTATCCAAACATAGGGGCAAGGACTGATTGTGATAAGAAAATGATGAGTGCTTAAATGTCTGACCTATCGAATGTGATCTGGTATCCGCTCACGAACGTCTGAAAGTTATTTATTTATGGAAGCCCAGGACATTTTCTAAGAAAATTTGTGAAGCCTTTTTGCTTTGATTCTAGATTCAAAGAAACGAAGTGAATTTCAAAAATATTTACGTGATTATGGAGTTCCTATTGTATTTCCCGAGGTGCAGGGAGCACCACACGAAGAGAGTGGATCTCTACATTGAAGTAGTACGAGGGGAGCGACTTTTATTTGAGGAACTCTACCATATGGCTCCAAGCGAACTAAAAGGTTGAAGACTCAACTACGGGAGTATTGGATAAAGTTTCATCCGACCTAGTGTCTCACCTTAAGTGCCTGGTTTATTGTTAAGAAGAAGATGGCACTCTTCGGATGTGCATTGACTATCGACAAAATAAACAAAGTGGCCAGTTAAGAATAAGTATCAGATTACGAAACCGAGGATTTATTTGACCAATTAAAAGAAGCAAGTGTCTTTTCGAATATAAACTTGTGATCGGGATATTATCAACTCCAGGTAAAAGCGGTTGATGTCCCGAAAACAACTTTCAAAACCCGTTATGGTCATTATGAATTTTTAGTAATGCCATTTGGGTTACCCAATGCTCCAGCTGCATTTATGGACCTAATGAATAGGGTTTTCCACCCTTATTTGGATCAATTTGTGGTGGTATTTATTGATGACATCCTAGTGTATTCTAAGGATGCACAGGAACATGAACACCATTTGAGGATAGTATTGCAAATTCTGAGAGAGAAACATTTATTTGCAAAGTTAAATAAATGTGATTTGTGGCTTAAGGAAGTGTCATTCCTAAGTGACATTGTATCGACTGAAGGTATTATAGTGGACCCAGTGAAAATTGAAGTAGTCATGAATTGGAAACCTCCTCGAAATGTAACCGAGGTGAGAAGTTTCTTGGGTTTGGCTGGTTATTATCGGAGATTTGTACAAGGATTTTCAATTATATTATCCTCACTTATAAGATTACTCCGGAAAGGGGTGAAGTTTGAGTGGGATGATAAGTGTCAATCTAGCTTTGAAAGGTTAAAAGAAATACTAGTTGAAGCATTAGTGTTGATTCAGCCTACTTCGAGTAGGAAGTATACTATGTACAATGATGCTTCGAGGACAAGTTTAGGATGCGTATTGATGCAAGATGGGAAAGTGGTGGCTTATGCTTCCAGATAGTTGAAACCGCATGAGCAAAACTACCCCACACATGATTTGGAGTTAGCAGCTGTAGTGTTCGCTTTGAAAATTTTGCGACACTATTTATATGGAGAAAATTGTAGAATTTTCACTAATCATAAGAGTCGGAAATATTTGCTAACTCAAAAAGATTTGAACTTGAGGCAACGTCGGTGGTTAGAATTGTTTAAGGATTATAACTGCATAATTGACTACCACCCGGGAAAAGCAAATGTAGTGGCGGATGCCTTAAGTAGGAAAATGATTTCTGCTTTAACTTTGAAAGATTATGATTGGAGACTTGCACCCGATGGAGCCTTGTTGGCTCAATTGAGAGTATACTGGATTTAAAGCAAATGATAGTAGATGCTTAGAAAAATGATACCAAGTTACAAGAGATAGTTTAGTTAGTCAGTACTGGAGACATGACTGATTATGCCATAGATGAAAGTGGAGGTTTGTTGTACAATAGTAGATTATGTGTACCGAATGATAAGGATTTGAGAAAGAAGATATTATATAAAATCCACAATACTGTTTTCACCATGCACCCTGGAGGTAATAAAATTTACCAGGATATAAAATAGTACTACTAGTGGCGAGGGATGAAAAAGGACATTTTACAGTGCGTATCTAAGTGTGGCGTGTCGACCTTGATAGAAATTTGAACACCAAGTACCATCAGGTTATTGGATCCACCCGATTCCCGATGGAGTGGGATAAGCATTCTTATGGATTTCGTATCGGTTTCCCTCACTAAAGGAAACACGATGCGGAGTTTGGGTAATTGTGAATGATTAATAGAATCTGCTCACTTCCTACTAGTGCGACTTGACTTCTCCATGGATCGTCTACGAGAACTTTATGTGAGGTGAAATTGTCGGTGCATGGGATTCCCTTATTGATAGTGTCGACCCAGCGATCCCGGTTTACGTCGAGGTTGGAAGGAATTCTGGTCGGCTTTGGTACGAGACTAAATTTTAGCACTGCTTTCCATCCACAAACAGATGGACAGTCGGAAAGAGTGATACAGGTGTTGGAAGATATGCTTTGGGGTTGTGTATTAGATTTTCCGGGAAGTTAGGATAGGTACATTCCTGTAGAATTTTCCTAACAACGATTATCAGTCCGGTATTAGTATGGCCCGTGAAGCTTTTTGTATGGAAGAAGATGTGGAACTCCTATGTGTTAGACAGAGTTGGATGAGCATAAGATTATTGAGGTCCCCGATTTAGTAAAAGACTACGAAGAAGAAAAAGTTCCAGATTATTCGAGTCGGAAGTTAAAAGGTACGCGATGATAGACAAAATATCTTATCTTGGGTTGAAGATGAGAGACATTGCATATGAAGTGGGAGACAAGGTCTTCTTGAAAGTATTGCCGTGGAGGAAAATTCTGTTTGGTAAAAGGGAAAATTGAGTCAGGGTTGAGGAGAATATATGAGGTATTAGGAACAAATTGGCCTGTAAACTATCGTTTAGCTCCTCGAAATTGGCCAAATTACAAAATGTGTTTCATGTGTGATGCTTGAGATACCACTCACGATGGTCGCATACTACCGGTGCGAGATGTCGCAGTATAAGCGAGATTTGTCCTTATGATGAAGAGTCGAGTATTACGGCAGAAGCAGTTGCGAAATAAGCAGAATGCAGTTAGTGAAAGTGCTTCTTGCGAAAACCATGGCGGGAAGAAGCTGCTTGGGACGAGTGACTATGAGAAAGAGCGATTATCATGACTCTTCTGAATTAAAATTTCAAGGACGAAATTTCTTTAAGTGGGGGAGAGTTGTAACACCCCAAAATATACCCATGTTGTTTTTAAACATAATTAGGGTATATTATTGGTGCATTTGGAATTTTTCGTAATTTATATGCAAACATGAAAATGGAGAAACCCGGAATTTGTACAAGATAAGCAAGGGTAAATTTGTAATTTGTCAAAAAGGGGCTTAAAAGTCATAAGATAAGAAGGCTATAGGCTAAAGTGAAATATGCATAACTTGATTTGCTAATAAAGGGGACTGAGGACTAAGTGTAAATAAAGGAAAATTAATATAAAGGGATGAGACTAAGTGGTCTCTCATTTTTTTTTTATGCAAAACATGAAAGAGAGAAAGTAGAGAGAGAAGGGGAAGAAGAAGAAGAAGAAGAAGGAGAAGAAAGCCAAAGAAAGGTATGGAATTTGTTAAGTTTTGTATGGATTTTTGTACACTAGTATGGAACTTGCTAATTTTGGTATGGATATTGGATTTTGTATGGATTTTAGTAAGGAAGTCTAGGTTTTTGTATGGAAAAATTATGGATTTTAGTATGGAATGTTTGGAATTTGTGTGTGGAACTTTGGATGGGTGTCTATGTTTTTGTATTAGAAAATCAAACCATAAACTCATTTTTGATGAATTTAGGTCTAAAAGAACCCTACTTAGTATATTGGTGGTGTTTTGGATTTAGGTTGGTTGATTGTAATCCTCAAGTGAGGAATATTTGTATTAAGAAATATTAGGTTTATAGGAGATCTTTGTCAAAATTTCTCCGACTTCGAGACAGGTCTCATAATTTCTTCGTCAGAGACTCTGATACTGGATGTTCTTGGAACTCAAATCCTTTGAGTGCAGAATCCATTCATATATGGCTTGATGATATTGGAACTCAAGTGGGTCCGAAATCACAAATAGTAGAGCTGTTGGTTGCTCTTAGCCTTGTTCTTAGAGCCTCGACCGAGCGGTCATAATTTCTTTGTCCGAACTCTGTTTGGATGTTCTTGGACTATATGGAAAGCCCTTTGAGTATAGAACTCATTCATATATATCTTGATGATATTGGAACTCAAATTAGGTCTAGAAATCACAAAAATAGTAGGCCCTGCTGGTTGCTCATAGCCACTGTTATGGGAAGCCTCCAACTTCGGACGGTCATAATTTCTTCGTCCAAACTCTGTTATGGATGTTCTTGGACTCTATGGAAAGCCCTTTGAGTCCATCCCATATCGGATAGGGAGAGCTTCACGGCCTTTATGTAAGTATAAGCTCCTCTCAGCCCTAGTAAGGCGTTTTAAGCGTGAGGCCCTTGAGGCCGAGCGGATGATATCTACATGGTTGGGCCGGGTCATTACAAATGGTATCAGAGTCGATCCCCGACCCCGATGTGGGGGTCTGTTCCGTTTGGCCCCGCAATCCCATGGGACACAACGAGGACGTTGTGTCTGCATGGAGGGTGTTTGTCACATCCCATATCGGATATGGGAGAAACTTCCTGGCACTATATAAGTATGAGCTCCTCTCAACCTAGTAGACACGTTTTAAAGCCGTGAGGGCCCCTTGGGCCCGAAGCAGACAATATCTACATGGTTGGACCGGGTCGCTACAAATCCATTCATATATAGCTTGATGATATTGGAACTCAAATTAGGTCTATAAATCACAAAAAAAGTAGGCCTTGCTGGTTGCTCGTAGCCACTATTCATGGGAAGCCTCCAACTTCGAACGGTCATAATTTCTTTGTCTGAACTCCGTTTTGGATGTTCTTGAACTCTATGGAAAGCTATTTGAGTCTAGAATCCATCCATATATAGCACGATGAAATTGGAATGATAGTAAATAGCTCATAAGCATACATGGTAACCATAGTTATTCATGCATATAATGAGATATGAAAAATGCAAATATCTGAATAAATGATTGTAAATATACATATGATCACGGATGACAATAATTATTCGGGAATATGATATATGTCTTGAACATAAAATACACATGGATTGTCTACTTAGAACTGGTAGAGGATAGATGGGCATGCCTATTAGGAAAAACAAATTCACCGGCATATTGATCGGTTAGCCCCGTTTGCAGGTCATTACAGCGCCCGGACATATAGACCCGATGTTTGTTATGAGTGAGTCACAGCGCCTTCGGGCCCTTATAGTTTCCTTTATCCACTTCTAAGATTTATGCAGGCATGAAACATAAAACAAATGACTTGAATATGACATATGAAATGATATGATATGATAAGAGAAGAATAGCACCGCTATGCGATGACAAGTATATTGTGACAAGAACATGAAGTAAAGTGTAAAATGATAAGAAATGAAACATGGTATGATAAGTAAATATGAAATATGTATAAGCATGTTTAAATGATATGATATGTTAGATGTGTATGCATGCGTATAGAATTGTGATGACCCTTATTAGAGATCATCCATATGTATTAATTCCCACTAAGCATAAAGCTTAGCACGGGTGTTTCATCCGTGTGAGTGCAGGAAGCGAGAAAGCGAAATCCAGACACTCATCGACCTTGAGGCCCGACACACTATAGGTGCCCACTAAATACCTTTTGGTCTATTTTTGTATATGTTTTGTTTTTGTAAACAATATAAATTTTGTAAATGTTGAACACTTCCATATATGGAGCTTGTATATATTTTGTAAAATGCTGCTATATAATATATTACAAGTTAAATGTTTAACATTATATGAATGAACAAGCTTAAAGGTTATCAGTTGATAAAAATAAAATAAAAAATGACACCCTCGCTTGACACCATGTGCCAAGTTTGGGGCGTCACAACTTTCGACTCGTGATCAAGGTAGGGGTCATAGTGGCCCATCTCAGCATGGAGGATGAGGAAGCATGGTTTCAGAGACAGGTGGATCGATCACCTGCCGGCGCAACCACGAGCATATGCTATGAGAGGCTCGTAGATCGGGATGCTCCGAGGTTATAGATTTGGTATATTTTCTTTATATGATATTGAGATCGTGCATTGATTGATCCTGGATCTACTCATTCATATGTGTGTGAACATTTATTTGACAAAGTAGATGGAATTAGCATATGACATGCATGTATTAGTCGGATTGGGACACGACGTTGAATGAATAGCGTATACAAAATTGGTATTCCTCCTGAAGAGTTTCTCATTGATTTGATACCATTAGAGTTTGACTTGATTCACGGGAATGGATTGGTTGATATACAGAGCCATCATTGATTGTGGACAAAATACAGTAGTGTTGAGATGCTGTCGATGCGAGGTGATAATACGAGGCGTTAGATGCGTGTTGTCTAATGTGTTCTCAGCCATGCAGGCGAGAAGATTTATAAGAAAAGGATATGAGGCATTCTTAACCTTGATACTTAACTCCAAGAGAGGTCAAGTTGATGTGGAAAAGATTCCACTAGTAAGGGAATTTCCAGATGTATTCCCTAAAGAGTTACCAAGTATTCCCCTTGAGACAGAGGTGGATTTATCCATCGAAATTGTGCCAGGAATAGCCCCTGTGTCTAGGGCACCTTACAGGATGGCTCCAGCATAGTTAAAGGAGTTGTACGACCCAATGTTTTGCCTTAGGGTGCACCTATTTATATGTGAAAAAGAAAGATGGCACTCTACGGATGTGCATCGATTATCGGCAGATCAATAAGGTGACAGTGAAAAACAAGTACCCATTTCCAGATGAAGATCTTTTGATCGGTTAAGAGGCGGGTGTCTTTTGAGAAGATCGGCCTGCGCTTTGGATATTATCAGTTGGTAAAGGAAGTGATCAACTATGAATCAAACAATTAGAATGACATGGCCATTATGGGTTTTAGTAATGCCATTTAGGTTGACTAATCACATCAGCGGCGTCATGGATTTAATGAATAAGGTATTAAATTTATGTGGATCGGTTGTAGTGGTCTTTATTGATGACATCTTGAATTGTATTCTAAGGATGCACGAGACATGAACAACGGCCCGAAAATAGTGTGAGCGCTAAGAAAGAAGTTATATGCTAAGCTGACAAATGTGATTTTGGCTAAAGGAGTTTCCTTCTTAGATATGTGTCAACGGAGGAGGGTATAAGAGTTGACCTACCAAAGATTGGCGGGTGTGGTGGAAACCACCTCAAAATGTAGCAGGGTGAGAAATTTCTTGGGCTTAGCAAGTTATTATAGAAGATTTGTGAGAGGCTTTTACGTCGTAAGCTATAAAAAAAAACCGCTGAGTTACTCGGGGAAAGGAATAAAGTTTGAGTTAACAAACAAATGTCGGAATAGTTTTGAACAATTGAAAGGGATCTTTAGTTAAAGCACCGATGTGATGTTTACTTTGGGAAAGAGTATACCTTGTATAGTGATGTGGCTTGTTTGATTTGGGATGCGTGTTAATGCAGATGGGAAAGTGGTGAAACTGTGGGTCTGACGATTGAAGCCACATGAATGGGTATCCCGATCATGACCCTAGAGGTTGGGCTGCGGTAGTGTTTGCTTTGAAAATATGGCAGCACTACTTATACGGGGAAAAGTGTAGAATTTGGGCCGATCATAAGAGTCTCAGTACTAGCATGAGAAAGGTTAAATTTGAGATAGCGGAGGAGTTAGAGTTATTCAGGATCATGGCGCATCATAGACTACCACCGGAAGGCTAATGTGGTAGCCTAGATGCTTTCAAAATAGAAAAGGCAGGTGGTAGCAATGTACTGATACAATGATTTGAGACTAGTAGATGATGGAGCTATGTTAGCTCAACTAGAAGTGCAACCCATTTAAAGCAAATAATTATAGATGCGCAGAAAAATGATGAAGAGCTACAGAAAAAGTTACAGATGGTTAGAGATGGTGACGAGGCCCAGAGTTTTGATTAAGCTGGAAGTTGTATTTCCATAACAGTTATGTGTTGCCATATGATAAAGAGCTAAAGAAAAAGTTCTTGACTGAGGCTCATAATACGGTATTTACCATGCATCTTAGAGGTAATAAGATGTTAGGACTTGAAACGATTTTATTGGTGGAAAGGAATGAAAAAGATGTGACTAGTATGTGTCTAAGTGTTTGACATCGATGGGAGTCAAGGCCCGAACACGAGTGCTAACAAGTTTGTTAAATCCTTCCAGTTCTGATAGAAGTGGGATAACGTACCGTAAGTTTTGTGTTAGGTTCCCCTCACATAACGAAGCATGACTACGTGACGGGACCGGAACTCGGATGCCTCAAGGATTTCTGGGTGTCGGCTAGTGAAGTCCCAGCATGTCTGATCCCTAGGAGATGCGGTGGAACTCCGCTTTAAGGAGGAAGTAAACACATGCATTAATTTAATATCCCCGATTATATATAAAGACCCACTACATATATAGATAAGGACCCGCAAAAGTTACGTCACGAATATCGAGCATTCTAAGAGTATTTGTGGTTAGAGTACAAGTAGAGATGAATAAGTCAATCTGACAAAAAAACAAAATAGATAGATGCGATAGTGTCTTCTTGTTTGTGAGAGAAAGGAAGAGCGGTGTCGAATTTGGGGCGAAATAAGTCATACGGTATGCGGACCTAGAGCAGTTTAAAGCAATGTGTGAGATAATAAATCTCAGTAGGTGGCATAGTTTATAAGGAAAATAACATTCTTTTTTATTTGCAAGATTTCTTCTCTCAAAACCTCGAATCCACTCTTTTAAGTTTCCGTTTAGATTTCCTGAAATGACTTTACTGAGTCCGACATATGTAAATCATGCTCGACAATTTAAGCAGACACAATGTTAAAGAAAACTATAATGAGCGTACACAACATAAAGCCAAATATAAAGCATGTATAGCCACCATGTAATAGTAACCATGAAATGCACCCATAACCATAAGTAAAATGGTTATACCATATTCGAAATCAGCGTACCATACCATGTATCCATCATAAGCGTCGGTGGCAGGCCTCAAGTGTAACTAATGAAGCACGTGGTTACACCCAGAGAAGCCCATCACGTGACAGCTAATAAACCTCGGTGGGCCGTCATCACGTGAGCTAATAAACCTCCGGTGGGCAGGCCGTCACATGGCGGCTAATGAAGCCTGGGGTGGCCAGCGTCAACGTGACAGCTAATAAACTCGAGTAAACTGGCCATCACGTGGCACCTAATAAACCTCGAGGTGAACCTGGCCATCCGTGGCACCTAATAAACCTCAGGGTGAACCTAGCAATATCACGTGTGAGCTAATAAAATTGTTCCCTTACTCACATGTACTTTCCTGACAATAAGTATCATATCATTCCACAAAATCTCAGATCCGTTTTTTAAAACAATAGTTTTTCAAGGTGGTTTAACCTCGATCACGTGCTGAAAATATTCGATACCACGGACTCATCCACGAGGAGCTGGTCTGACTTCGAGCAGTTAAATGTTGACAAAATTCACATGAAATGATAACTTGTTTTATGTGTCACATTTGTATGCAACCAACCATTTGATCAAGCGTTATATATGTAAAATATTTAATCACATGCGATATATCAACATAATACCCCAAATCATTTAAAAAACATATAAACCACTCACAGACTAAGGCCTTCAGTCTTGTCCTCGAAGTAGGATCGTCTCATTCAGTTTGAGTCACGTAATATAAATAAAATACCATAGGCTCAAATAATTGAACCAACGACATTGGGATCGCTAAAGCCTCGATGTAATTTTAGGACTATGAACCCCGCTAAATTTATTACGACAAGCCCGATTATCTGATTATTGCCCTATGGGCGATGCGAAATTGGGGCTTTTCGCCCGGGAGCTAATTTCTCGAAATTGAACCGTCCAATAATTCATAAAAACATCAAATTCCACTAATCCAACTCCAATTTTGCCTAACTTGACCAATTGGTACTCGATTTTAGTCCAAACTTCTCGGTAATTCTGCAGAATGGCAAAATGGAAAGCCTGCCGACGATGTCGAAATTCACAAACCATATATCAATGGAAGCCAGAGGCCGGGGAACTCATCGGTACCATTACTTGTCAACGATTCTTAGCTGTGGTGGGTACGGAAAACTCGATCCAAGCGGTCGGCCAACTTTGTTTCGTCGTAACTTTCAAGCGTGAGGAATCTGCGAGCGGCGGAAATGAGTTCGGAGGTCGAAAATGGTGGGAGGAGAGGTATGGAGTTCAAAGTGGCACAGTGGCGAAAGTCGAAAAGTCGGTGTTGTTGGCGCGCATGCTGTGGGTCGATCAGGCGCGTCCGGTGCGGATGGTAGGGAAACTACCGGTGTGATCGTGCGGAGGTCGTGCTTCCCGGCCGGCGGCGTGTGCAGTGGGTGGCGGTGATGCCTCGCTTTTGGTCCCGAAAACTCCCGGCTCGCAAAATGGGTGCTTTATTTGACTAGGTGTTCACGATTTTAGAGTTTTCCTAGGGTTTTGGGCTCAAGATGGTGTTTAGGGCTAGGGTTTCATTTGGCACCCAAAGTTATGTTTATATAGAGACTGAGGTCGCTTCGGATTAAAACCTGACAGGACTTGGACAGTAAAAATCATTCTTTGTTTGAACTTCTCATAGCCGTAACTTTTTATCCTTAAGTCAAATTGTGACGATTCGCCGATCTATGAACTCATTATCGACGAGGCCTACGAAATATTGCTTTAGTTAACTAATGACTAAATCCTCCTGAAAAGTCAACTTGGGCCCACATACTAAGTGTTGGTCAAACTTGGTCAAACGTGTTAAAAACTCGTATTATTTGGTACGGGTCGTTACACTCTATCTGGGTGATTGTTGATAAGCTCACAAAGTCGGCCCCTTTTATACCGGTCAGGATGGACTATTCCATTGATCGACTAGCTGAGTTATATGTGGAGAAGATTGTACGATTGCATGGTGTACCGTTATCTATTGTGTCAAATAGAGATTCGCGTTTTACATTAAGGTTCTGGAAGGAATTACAATCAGCTTTAGGCACTAAGCTGAAGTTTAATCTGACATTCCATGCGCAAACGGTTGGACGGTCAGAGAGGTTGAGTTAAACGCAGATATGCGAGGATTTATGTCATGGAATTTTTAGGAAGTTGGGATAGGTATATTCCATTGATGGAATTTGCCTATAATAATAGTTTGTAGTCAAGCATTGGTATGGCACCATACGACGCTTTGTATGGCTGGAAATGTAGAACTACGTATTGTTGAATGAGTTAAATAGACATAAAGTGATTGGTCGGACATAATTGAAGATATGGAAGAGCGAGAAAGAGGCGCGAGGTTATTCGGAAAGGTTAAAGGCGGCTAGTGATCGAAAAAAATCTTATGCCGATTTGAAGAGTGACATTTCATATGAAGAGTGGGAGGCAGAGAGTCATGCAGAAGAGTGTATGGCAGGTGGAGAAAATTCTATGATTTGGTAAAAAGGGAAAATTTAGTCCAAGGTTCATAGGGCCATATGAGGTATTGGAACGAATTGGCGCTGTGACTTATCGTTTGGCACTCCCTCCAAAATTGGCCAAATTGCACAATGTGTTTCATGTGTCGATGCTTGAAGATCTGGCTACGATGAGTCGCACATACTACCGGTCTCGAGGATGTGCGAGTCTGACGGATTTGTCATATGATGAATATTTAAAAGCTATTAAACCGGAAGGTGGAAACAATTGCGAGAATGAAAGCAGAATCTGGATTTAGTGAAAGTGCTCTGGTAACACCATGGCAAGGAGGAAGGCTTTACTTTGGGCGAGAAGCAACTATGAAAGCGCGATATCCTGACTCTTCCTCTGATTAAAAATTTAGAATGAAATTTATTTTAAGGGGAGAAATGTAACACCCAATACACCTAGTCATTTTAAACATAATTAGGGTAAATTATAAGTGCATTTGAAATTTTGTATTATTATTTTGCTAAGTGAAAATTTTGAAGCAGGAATTTATGCGAATCTGAGGGTAAAAGTGGAATTTGTCAAAACGAGGATATAAAGTCATAAGATAATAAGATTTATATACCCAAAGTGGAATAATGGAAAGTTGTAGTGTAAATAATAGAAGTGGGGACTTAAGTGTAATAAAAGGAAAAAATTAAATATAAAAAGGGGATAAGACCAAAAATATCTCTTTTTTTTGTCTAAGAAAGAGAGCAAAACGTAGAGAGAGGGAGAAAAAGAAGAAGAAGAAGAAGAAGAAGAAGAAGAAGCCAAGAATGGTATGGAAACTGTGATTTTGGTATGGATTATTGGAATTTTGGACTTTTGTATGGAAAAATCAAACCATAAACCCATTTTTTGATGAATTTGGGTCTAAAAGAACCCTACTTGGTATATTGGTGGTGTGTGGCAGTTTTAGACTAGATTTGGAGTTGTTTTGGTTTGGTTTTGTGGTTGATTTAGGGTTGTATGGAAACTAAGTATGGATTCCCCAAATTTTTTAGACTTAGGAAACTCTCATAACCCATTAATTGTTTAGGATGGGGTTAGCAAACCATGAGTATTCCTATATGTTTAGAATTGTTTAGTTGTGTTTTGGACTTAGGTTGGTTGATTGTAATCTCAATTAAGGAATATTTGTATTAAGAAGCTGAAAGGGTTGTCGGAGGAGATCTTTGTCAAAATTTCTCCAAAACCACTGTTTTTGTCTTGGTCATAATTTCTTCATCCGAACTCCGTTTCGGATGTTCTTGGACTCTATGGAAATACCTTTGAGTCTAGAATCTATCCATATATAGCTTGATGTTATTGGAACTCATATTAGGTCCAGAAATCACGAAAAACAATAGGCCCTGCTAGTTCTGTTCGTAGTCATTGTTCATGGGAAGCCTCCAACTTAGGACGATCATAATTTCTTCGTCCGAACTCTGTTTCGGATGTTCTTTGACTCTATGGAAAGCCCTTTGAGTCTAAAATTCATACATATATAGATTAATGATATTGGAACTCATATTAGGTCTAGAAATCGTGAAAAACAGTAGGCCTTGCTGGTTTTGCTCCATAGTCATTATTCACGAGAAGCCTCCAACTTCAGATGGTCATAATTTTTTCGTCCGAACTCTATTTCAGATGTTCTTGGACTCTATGGAAAGACCTTTGAGTCTAGAATCCATCCATATATAGATTGATGAAATTGGAACTCATATTAGATCTAGAAATGATGAAAAACACTGTTCTGCTCGTAATCCTTTGTTTACATAGGGAAGCCTCGCGACTTGATTTGTCTTAATTTTCACTTCATCAGACTCAGACTCAAATGTTCTTGGACTCTATGGAAAGCCCTTTGAGTCTAGAATCCATCCATATATAGATTGATGAACAGTGAACATCATAACCATAGTTATTCATGCATATAATGAGAAATGAAAAATGCAAATATACGAATAAATGATTGTAAATATCGCATATAATCACCGGATGACAATAATTATTCGGGAATATGAGATATGTCTTTTGAACAAAATACCACGTAAGTTAATACGATTAGAACTTGGTAGAGGGATAGATAGGCATGCCTATTAGGGAAAAACAAGCATACAACATACTGATCAATTGACCTCGTTTGGGTCATTATAGCGCCTTCGGGCCCTTATAGATGGTCATTGTCTGAATGCAAATATTAACAAACGCCGAGCCCTTATAGATGGTCATTGTCCGCCTATGATGAGTACAGTATATCGGGTTCTTATAGACCATTGTTTCGTACATTAGTACAGCGCCTTCGGGTCTTTATAGTTTCCTTTATCCATACTTGGGTTTATGCGAGTGAAGCATCAAAGAACAAATGACTTGAATATGACATATGATATGTATATGAACATTGAAAAATGTAACATGATATGATAAGTAAATATGAGATATGTATAAGCATGTTTAAAGGGGATATGATATATTAGTTTGTATGTATGGAAGTGTGATGATAGTATTGTTGGTCGTCCATGAGTTTATTCCACTAGGCGTGAAGCTTGGCACGAGTTTTCATCCATGTAGTGCGGAGTATTAGGCGAAGAGTGGGACAGCCTCCATTAGTCTCGAGGTCGACCTGTAGTTAGATGCCCATCGAAAGACTTTTTGGTCTATTTTGTATATGTAATTTTCTTTTTGTTGTTTGTAAACAAATGTAAAGTTTTTGTATAAGTTGAACACTCCCATTTGTGGATCTTTAATCTATTTTGAAATTCCGTCACTACAGAATATATCTCAAGATACATGCTTATTAGTGTATGAATAAACATGTTATAATGTACAGGTAAAATGAACAGTGACACCCTCGCCCTACATTGCATGTGGGTGGCGGGTCGGGGGTGTCACAGGAAGCCCAAGTCCAATGATAATTTTTATTATTATTAGTTATTTATTTAATCGTACTTTTTGGATTTGACTGTTAGGGTTTTCTGTTGGTGCCTATAAGTAGTACCTTACGTTATTGTTTTTCGGGCAGACTTGATATGATATTAAAAACTTGAGAACTTCGTTTTGTTTATTTTGTTTGCTTTCTTTTAATTTTATTATTCTTTGTAATCGAGCCATGGGTCTCAGCGGTAGTGGCCAGTGAATCGAAATAAATGAGGTTGTGCTTTGGCTCGGACCATATCAGACTTTGCATTTTAAGGCCCACGTGTCTTGTACTAGATGAGTCTAATCGACCTAAGATGGGCCAACGAGCTTGACAGGACCAAGAATTAAAACCATATATATATATATATACATGAATGGACAGGACGGGCCTATCAGGATGGGCTAATGGACAGGCCTGAAAGGCTACAGATCGGACTTAAAATGAAGCATGTACACTGACCCTTCCAAAATGGTCTCGATCTTGGGCCAATTTGGACTGAAGCGGACCTCAAGACTGACTTTTGGAGACACTTAACCTGCATACGACATGTTTTTATGGTCGGACCATTCAAATATATTTGAAGTTGGGATGAATCTTGGGCAAGGCACCACTGTTCTCTCAAACATGCAGATTAACATTTCACTATTTAAAAATAAATAGAGATTTGAGCAAATATTATTTGGATATGGCGTATTTTAAAATAAATGAATAATCAATGGACTTTTAAATACTGAGTGTAAAAATAAGAGTTGTGTTACACTATTAGAGTAAGTATACAAATAAAATCAGATATACTATGATTACTAATGTAAGCAAGAATAATTCATCCACTCAAACAATGAAATTATATTAAATAAAATATTAGTGAAAATGGAATCGTGAGCATCAAATTTCAAATGAAGCCATAAAGTTTAAAAACTCTTCAATATCCCTTGATTGACCTTTTTTTGTACTAAATGAATTTCTTTTAGGTTAAAGCTCAATTGCAATAATTCTAAAAGCTCAAATGCAATAATTTCAATTAAATAAATTTTTCAAAAAATAAATTATTACATGGATAGAGGCTATTAGCTATGAAAAACCTCATCCAACATAAGATTGAGACTGCAATGTTATATCACTAACAGTATCATTCTTACATGCTTCGTTATCCTCTTTTCTTTAGTGGATACATGTGCTAATCGTGGAGTATTCGCAGCTTTGGAGATGCAAGCAGAAGAATAATGTAAAAAAAGAGCTCAGATTCTTGAATAAGAGGGTAATAAATGTCCGTTTAGTTAAATTCACATTAGAATTACTTTTGTGAGATGAAAATAATAATACACATAAAATAGGATAAAAAACAAGGTTACATAAAAGTGTCGTCTCTATCAAATATTTCTTCTCAAAACAGTTTATGAAAAGCAAGTGAAAACTTATTAAGAACTTATTTAGTGTCTGTCTTTTTTTTTTTGTCTACCATGAGGTGTCGGGCTTGTGCACATATGGAAGATGATGGGGTTTAAAATAATAGGCGCGCAGGCCTAAAAGCGAGCTGAATGCGGGCAAGAGTGATTAAAGCATAGTACCAATCTTTGGGTCCTTGATGACATCCCCCAAATATGGGCCCAAAACAAGGGCTGATTCACCTTCAAAAAGGCTAGTAATGTAATCAGAAAATTTGTATTAAGGAAATACTCAATCTCCACCAATTAGGGAAAACATAATACTTCCTAATTATTATGCATCAATTATTCCTTATTAATCGGTTCTGTGAAGAAAATCTCACGATGGGAGGAATATCGTATCATCATCGACTAGGAAAGTCATCAATTAACCACTTATTAATCGGGGTTTTACGACAGGAAATAAATCTGCCCAAGTGGGAGGAATATCGTATCATCCTCCAATAAGGAAATATATTATTCAGTGTCATCATCCAACTAGGAAAGTTGTCATGATCATCCATTATAAATACCAGGCCACCCCCTCGGTGAAAGGTAAGAAGACTTATGCACCAAAACTTCATTCTCTAAGCAGCTGATCTTCTCTTTCCCCGGAAAGAACTGACTTAGGCATCAGAGAGGCAAAGGGCGAGCCCCCGCCGATCCTTTTGTTCTTGTTTTGCAAGGAGTCAGCGCTGAAGCCCACGGGGCGACCCAGCCAATCCAGCACGCACCGGCCCGGTTAGGTTGAAAAAGCGCTAGTAATTTGGCGCGGAAATCGGCGGGCGGCCGGTTCCTTTACAAATAAAGTTGACCTCGGCAGTGGCCGGTATCGCTCAGAACCTGGCGGGAAGTAAGCCCGATCCTGAGATCTGAGACTAGCGGTGACGTGGGGCGGACCTCCGAATTAGCGTTAGAAACTGTGCGAGCTAGCACTGGCGTGTGGGCGCTGCGTCACGGTAACACTTGGCGAAAGAGTTTAAGCCGCTCAAAACCAATCGACTCGGGGGAAGCCGATGACGAAATGACCTACGAAGCCTACTCCGGAGACGACACCTTGACCTGGTGAAGCGGATAGAAGAGAAGCCGCCCCTGTGTGAACACTGAGTCCTCCTGGCAGGAGAGGATGTGAGGAGAGGTCGTGGGGCAAAGGTTCGGATATCCGACGAAATCAGCCATGAGTGTGGCCAAAAGTAGAACTCCAGGTCTCATGGATGCCTTTTTGGGTGTAATTGAATCTCCGTTCAGCCCAGGGTCAGTGCTTACCAGGCAAAGTTGAAATCATGAGGAGATGAGGGACGTTAAACCGGGACAAAGACCCATAGACCACACCTCAATCATTACAAAAATCATATGGAACTATGGATCTCCAGGGATACAAATACGATGTAGAGCCTTATTTATCACCACTAAGGGCGACATTGTGGTTTGTGGAACTCCTGTACTACAGTGTGTCAATTCAGAACTCTCCATCGCATTCGTCTCACTTTATCGAATAGGCGTAAAGCAGAGTTATCATCTCTGATATAAACAGGCTCTCGAAAATGAATATGTTCAGGTTTAACAGGAGTGGCTGAAGGTGGATATCCTCGTGAGAAGTTAAATAAATTCTGCTTTCATTGCGAAATTTGAGGGTGCATTCAGAAGATGCAATGTTCTCCATCCTCAAAGAACCTTAGGCTAACATGGTGAGGTCTCGCCAAGCAGGAAAGGCCTCTCAGAGCCAAAGCTCTTCTACTCGAAAGGAAAGAAGCGGGGGTGTGACGAAGCCCCAACAGCAGTGGGCGGAGATGGATCAAGGAGGAGTAGAGCAAGAGCGGTCGACAGCGAGAGCGTCGGGGATCGCAAGGGGACCACCTGAAGCTGGCGCAGCGCGGTATTAACCTCAACGGTACACACCTCGGCCGGCCTGATAACCGCGGGGTCTATGAAATCAAGGCATGAAGGTTCTGAGGTGACATCGGATGAGTCGGACCCCCCAGCTAGAAGAGACGACACCATCTTTGTGGGACTCTATGGGACTATAAATCAGGTCAAACTCACTGTGCTCCAGGAAGGAGGAACAAAGGCTGATAGCCACTGAATTTCAAGTAACTTCAGGGCCCCGGTGGCTTGGTTCGCGGGCGTAACATTTCAACGGGCATGTAGCCAGAGCCAAGTAGCTCGGGAGCCAATTAGCTCCAATTCGCAGGCGTAAGCACTCAAAGGCCAAGTAGCCACGGAGGTAAAGTGGCTAAAGCCCGGTGCTCAGTCAGAGCATGCGCGACTCAACGGTCCATGTAACGAGCCCAGTAGCTCGGGGCCGAGTGGCTGGGTTCGAGTAACCTCTCAAGGTCCAAGCCACGGGCCAAGTAGCTCGGGAGCCCGGTGGCTGGGTTGCCAAGCAAGCTGGCTCAAAAGGCCAAGTAGCCCGCGGGCCATGGCTCGGGCCCGGAAGCTCGAGTTCGCGGGCGTCTTGACTCCCAGGCCATGTAATCCACGGAGCTGGCCATTTCCGGTTGCTTGATGCCCAGCTCAAGGCCATGTAGCCACGAAGCCGGTAGCTGGGAGCCCGAGTCGCTCCGCCGACGTAACCTCTCAAAATGGCCAAGTAGCCACGGAGCAAAGTAGCTCGAGGCACGGTAGATCGGTTTGTAGGCGCGACAACCGAAGCAGGCCATGTAGCCGAAGCCGGTAACCGGGGCGATGAAATCGGTTTGCGGGCGTAACGGCTCAAGCGGGGCCGCCTTGTACGGGCGAAGTAGCTGGAGCGCAGTGGCTCGGTGCGGGCGTAGCCGCATAAAGGCCACCGTAGCCACGGGCGAGTAGCTCGGGGCCGATGGCTGGAGTTAAAGCGTAGCGGCTGAAGCGAGCCGTGGCCACGGTTGCCGTAGTTCGGGGCGGTAATGCGCTCGGTCGCTGGTATGCGGCGCTGAAGCGAGGCCATGTAGCCATGGAGCCAAGTACTCAGGAGCCCAATAGCTCGGTTCGTAGAGCGTAACCGCTCAAAAAGGCCATGTAGCCACAGGGCAGTAACCGGGACCAGTGCTCCCGGTTTGTAGAACACTTGACTCGAAGGGGCCTCGGCGCCCAGGGGTCTGTTGCTCGGTTGCGAGCGCAACGGCTGAGGCCTCATCGCCGGGGCTAGTGGCTCAGGTTTGTGAAGCAACAGCTGGGAGGTATAGGCGCCGAGAGCCCGATAGGCTCGGTTTTGGAGCCTCAGCACTGGAGAAAGGGTCTTGGGCTCAGTTGGCTGACTTTTGAGCATAACAGCTCAAGAAAGGGTCTTGAGTATGTGTGGCTCAGGCACAGTAAAACAAGTTATGGAACTATCTTCTGTTCCAGGAAGGCGACTGTACGGGCCATGTGGCTGGGAGCCTGTGATCGTTTTCAAAGCAATTGTTCGAAAGGCGGAATGGCCTAGAGGCCAAGTAGCCACGGGGCCATATGGCTCAGGGCCAGTGGCTGGGTTACGAGCACAGGCGCTCAAAGGAGGCCAAGTAGCGGAGCCATGTAGCTCGGTTCAAGGTGCTATGTAGCTTGGGTTGAAGGCGCTGCGGACTCAGTTTAGGAGGCCTTGTAATAGTTTAAAAATATGTAGCTCAGTTTCAAAAGGTAAAGTAGTTAAGGAGCCATGTAGCCCAGTTTTAAAAGAGGCCTTGCGGCTCAGTTCGAGGTGATAAGCTCAATTAGAGCATAAGCGGCTCGGGAGGCGGAGTCGCCCGAGAGGGAGTAGCGCTCGAGTTTAAAAGCGCAGCGACTAGGAGCCAAGCATTTCAGTTTTCAAAGCTCGGCCGCCCAAAAGGTAGAATAGCCCGGGGGGCAGTAGCTCAGTGAAGACATGAGCCCGAAACCATGACTCAAATTGGCGAAAATAAAGAGCGATAAAACTAGCTCGAGCCCTTCCTAAGTAGTACGTGGATATCACGCTGATGAGACGTCTGACCCTTGCCTGCTAAACAGTTAAAAGTTTAGACGATGGGGTTTGAAATAATAGGTGTCTGGGACCCGAGGCGTAAGCCCAAACGGGATTAAAAGGCCGATCTTGTGATGAGTACTTGATGACATCCACTGAATATAGGCCCCAGCGAGGGCCCGATTCACCCACTAAAAGGTGCGGTGAAGAATTACGTATTAAGGAAAATATACCCAATCTCCACCAATTAGGAAAATATAATATTTCCTAATTATTGCCCATCAATTATCCCTTATCAATTGGTTTACGATAAGGAAAGAAAATCTCTTACCCAGTAAGAGAAATATTGTATCATCCTCCAACTAGGAAACATACTATTCGGTATCATAATCCAATTAGGAAAGTGGTCATGATCATCCATTATAAATATCAGGCCACCCGACAAGTGAAAGGTACCCAGACTTACGCATGGAGGTTGTTTCCTAAATGGTTAATCTTCTTTGGAAAGAAGCTGACTTAAGCGTCGGAGGCAGCGGCGAGCCGCCCGATCCTTTGTTCTTTTGGGAGAGCCCAAACGTCTGAGTGACGGATGGCCCGGCCAATTAAACACTCGGCCGATTCAGGGTTGAAAAAGCATCATCGATTTGGCGCGATGCGGCCGGGCGGCAGTTCGCTAAATAAAGTTGACCTCTCATCGGCGGTGTTACTTTCGGAACCTGGCAGAGCCGGCCAATCCTCAAGGATGGGCGGCCGAGCGTGGGCGGTAGGCCTCCGGTAGCGTTAGAAGCTGTGCGAGAGCCAACACGAGCGATGTGGAGTATTTGCGTCCTGACAAACACTTCTTTGAAGAGTTTAAACAACTCAGAAGCGAAATCTGATGCCCCCGGGAGACACGACAAGCCCTAAATACCAAACCTTTCTTCTGGGAGGGAAAGCAGACACCTGACCCTCGTCGAAGCGGATAGAGAGGCAGCCACGGCTAGGGGCATGATCCGCTGACCAGGAGGATCATGACAGGAGAAGTCGTGGGAGCAAAGGTTGAGGACATCAGGCGAAATCAACCACGTGAAGGTAGCGGTAAAAGGCGAACTCGGTCTCCATGGATGCCACAGTCTGACAAACCAAATCCCCATTCTGCCCATTCACTCCCCACCCGGGCAAAGTTCGAATGCTTCGAGGTCAGAGGCGTCGACGGAATGAGACCCATGAGACCACCTCAATCACGTACAAAAATCAAATGGAACTACGTAGGTATCAGGGTTTGCGTGATCTGAGAGCCCTTAGCTATCATACTAAAGAGCCCGGCTGACTCAGTTTGAGCAGGCGCGCCAGCCACGGAGCCAAGTAACTCAGTTGGGCGTAACCGCAAAGCGGCCATGTAGCCATGGAGCCCAGGCCTTCAGAGCCTGTAGCTCAACTCAGGCAGGCATGACCACGCGGGCCAAGTAGCTCGAGAGCCCGGCCAGCCGGTTCGAGACGAGGCCATGTAGCCACGGGCCACGAGTAACGGGAGCCCGGTAGCTCGGTTCGAGCAGGCCATGTAGCCGCGAACCAAATGCTTCCGGTTCGCGGTATGCGCTCAAATAGGCCATGTAGCCACGAAGCCATGTAGCTTAGGAGCCCAGCTCGGTTAGATGACCATGCTTAGCCCACGAAGCCAAGTAAGCAGATTCGCGGCATGCTTGGCTCAGCGACGTGGCCATGAAGCGAAGTAGCGCAAGGCCGGCTCGGTTCGAGCGGGCCATGTAGCCCGCGGGGCCGCGGCTACCGGTTCACGGCGTGGCAGCTCGAAGCGAGGCCATATAGTCGGTGAGCCAGTAGCTCGGGGCTGGCCTTCGGTTGAGCAGGCCCGTGTAGCCAGCTGAGCGTGCTTTCGGGAGCCAATGACTCATACGGGCAAGTAGCTGGAGATTCGAATAAACGACCATGTAGCCCGCGGAGCCAAGTAGCTCGAGGCGACTCGGTTAGCGAGCGTAACCACTCAAGCGAGCCATGTAGCCCACGGGCCAATGCTTTCGAAGCCCGGCTGAGTTATGGCATGCGGCTGAAACGAGGCCATGTAGCCACTGAAGCCCAGTAGCCTTTCAGTTCGCGGGCGTAGCGCTCAGCAGGCCATGTAACCCACGGAGCGAAGTAGCGGGGGCGATGGCTCGGTTGAATAGTCCATGTAGCCTGGGTGATGCTTTCGGTTAAGTAGAGTGTAGCTGAAGCAGGCCATATAGCCCTGGTAAGTAACTCGGGGGCAGCTGGCTCAGTTGAACGAGGCCATGTAGCCCGCGAGCCATGGCTCGGGAGCCCGGTAGCTGGAGTTGCGAGAGGCTTAGCATTTCAAGGCCGAGTAGTCATGGGAGTATTTGCATGTGGCTTTCCGGAGCCTCGTAGCTCGGTTGCGAGGCTTAACGGCCAGGAAGGCCTTAGTGCGGGGCACCAGTAGCTCGGTTGTAACAACGGATCAGGCCTTAGCCGAGGCCCGTGTCTCCGGTTTGCGAGAAGCTTAATAGCTGAAGGCCTCGGCGCGAGAGCCTTGTGGCTGGTTGCGAGCCAGCATTTCGGGAAGGCCTTAGCGTACGGGAGCCGCGCTCTGAAAGCGACTCGGTTGCGAGCTTAACGGCTAGGAAGGCCTCGGCGCCCGGGGCCACAGCTCGGTTTGGAAGCAACAGCTCGGGGAAAGCCTTAGCGCCCAGGCCTATAGCTCGGTTCCTAGAGCTTAACGACTCGGGACCCGAGCCATGTGGCCGGGCTAGTGGCTCGGTTTTGAGAAGCCCTAATTGCTCAAAAAAGGCACAATAGCCTAGAGCCGAGTAGCTCGTTTTGAGGCTAGCATTTCAGACAGGACCGGGGGCCAAGCATCTCGTTGTGACCAATATTTATTCATTAAATCCGGTATATCGTGAAGTCGATGTCGAAGTAATGCAACCCTTGCCTCGCCGGCTTTGCTTGAGGCTCGGGGAGCTGACTGATGGGGTTTAAAATAATAGGTGCGCGGGCCTAAAACCACGAGCCGTGCGGACTTAAGGAAGGGATTAAGAAGCGGGCCTATGCCGGTCTTTGGGCCCTTAATGACATTCCCCCCGAATATAGGCCCCTGAGGGCCCGATTCACCCCGCTTGAGGGTGTAATGTAATCAAGAATTTGTAGTAGAAGCCCAATCTCCACCAATTAGGAAAAAATATTTCCTAATTATTGCCTATCAATTATTTCCCTTGTAATGGGTTCGCAATGGAAGAAAATCTCTCACCTGATAGGAGGAATATAGTATCATCATCGACTAGGAAAGTCATCAATTATCCCTTATTAATCGGTTCACGATAAGAAGAAAAATCTCCACCAGTGGGAGGAATATCGTATCATCCTCCAACTAGGAAAGTCATCAATTATCCCTTATTAATCGGTTTACAATAAGGAAAGAAAATCTCCCACCTAGTGGGAGGAATATCGTATCATCCTCAATAAGGAAAGATACTATTCAGTGTCATCATCCAACTAGGAAAGTTGTCATGATCATCCATTATAAATACCGGGTACCTCGGTGAAGGTACGCGAAGTGCGCCGCTGAAAATTCATTCCCTAAGTAGTTGATCTTCTCTTTCCCGGAAAGCGACCGCGACATCGGACGGGCGAGCTGTGAGTCTTTGTTTTCTTGTTTTTTGATGGGGAGTCAACGCCCCGAATCCACCGGACCGACCAGCCAAATCAGCACGCTCCAAGCCCAGGTCCAGGTGAAAAGCAATCATGAGAAGGACTACGTGTTGTCTTTAGACAAGTTTTGTAAGACAGGAAAATTTGATTTACGGAAAAATAGTAAAATCGTAATTTCGGTAAAAAAATATGGAATTTATTCTCTAGATCTTGGATAATGACAGTTCTACGTTCAGATGTCTCTAAAAATCTAGCTACGTCAGTCAGGAATGGCGGGTTTGCACGTTTTTCGAACATCGCGTTAAAGGTGTCGTTAAACGGCGTGTGATATGTAAAGTCACATATAACATGTCTTTCATGTGCCATAAGTTACGTGAGTAGAGGAAATTATGAAATGGACCGGCGAATGGTGCGAATGTCGAAAACCCAAATCTTGAGAACATAGATGTCATTTTGGGAATTCTTAAGTTAGATAAAACAAAATAGCAAATAGTGTCTCTTCTCAAAGATGAAAAGGAGGCAAAAACATGCTGGGCAAGAGATCTCTTACAGTGGCTATGGATTTTGAGTTTTAATGAGAGAGAGAGTCATACTCTCCAAAATAGCAGGCGAGGTCAGGCCGTCGAGATTCTTCGAGCAAGGAAAGTCGCTCTACGCAGTGAGGCCTATGCGTGGGCACCGATTTTGGGAGTTTTCGACAAACTCCGTGAGGTAGGGGTTTCATCCTACTCGGTTTTACACTTTGTTTAAGTGTTATATAATGTTTCAGTTGGTTTGAGGCCTTGAACGGCCGTTTGATCGGTTCCAAATCTTGGAACCGTAGTATTGGGATTTATGAGACCCATTGGACAATCAGTGCTCCCGGTTTACAGAATTTACATTTTGGGTTGTTAATTGTGTAAGTGTGAAACGATTTGTGTTGTGTGATGTGTATGAGACGGAAATGGCTATACAATTCGGTTTCACAAGGTGAAACCAATATTGGGTATTTGGATGTGAACAGTGACCCAAGGTTTTCACTATTCATGTGAATAGTGTTCACGAAATGAATTTTGTGAAATAATGTGTTTGGTTGAGTAATTAGTGAATTCTTTCGTGGTTGTTAATTAGCCATGTGGTAATTTTTGGTGTAATGGATTATGAAATTACATAACAAGTTTGTGTGATTTAAATTATGTGAATTTATGCATGATTATATATTTACATATGTTATATAAATTGTATTGGAATTGGCATCATGCATTCCATATGCCTTTAGGAGCACCAAAGGATAAGTGAGTGCATGGGTGGTTTTATTGAGAGTGGTTTAGGGTTGGTAATAATAATAATTATCGGAGGGTAGTCCATATAAAATATCAATCGTCGGTCATTTCGAATTGATATACATCGGAGGGTTGTCAGCCTAAATAGAACATCGGGTCGGTCCTCTACTTATATCGGGTTGTCGCGATTAAAACAAACATCTTTGTTTTGAAAAATAATATTTCTCATACGTGGCAGTGGAAGTGTGAGAGTCGATCTTCGAGTGCAGGTTGGTCATGTAGACATTCAAGTAGGATCACGCATTTACTTGAATGTATGTTTTCATTTGAGCATTGCATATACATTTAGGTGGAGAGTAACCCATTTAGGGTGATTCCACTACTAAGCATTAGCTCACCCTGTCGAGGGAATTTATTATTTCAAGTACAGGGAGTGCACGGGGAGATGGCTCATCATAGAGGCCGCTTTAGAAGAAAGCCGGGTTGTGGCTTTGGTTTTATGATGTACTACATGTATTAGAAATTTAGATTTTTAATATATGTTGTATAAGAGTAAAACTTTAACTCCTGTAACTATGGTATATAGTTGGTATGGTTATGAGTATTGTTTTATGGGCCCAAGAGGTCGTTTTTACTCATATATGACTTATGATGTTGATTAGGACAGGTTAGGTACCTCGGGTAGAGCTCGAGTACAGGGAGACTCTACGGAATTTTAAATGAATGGGGTGGATTGCAGGCAATTCACGAGTATTCACGGGTTGACGGGTGATCAACGGACCCAGATTTGAAGCGTCACGAGTTTGGTATCGAGCTTAGGTATACAAGTACCTAAGCAGGGGGTTTGCGACTATGCCATAGTGCTTTGAAGTGTAAGAACATCACCACTAGGTATGGTTCGTGTTGATTTTAGGTATGAGATTACCTAGGAAGTCACGAGAATAGCCAGGACCACGGCGTACATGTGTTTGGTGTGTTTTGTGTGTGATCATGTGAATTGATGAATGGTTATATGTATGTGTAAAAGGTGTATAACATGTTGATTGTTATGTGTTGTGAGTGATGTGTTAGAAAATATCTTGGGTTTCCCCAGGTGAGTAAAGCCGGAAGAAAATAAAGAAATAAATTTTAATAAATTTATTTGGTTTATTGAATAATAAAATAAAAAATTTAATAAATTTTAAGAGTGAATACTAGGGTTAGTGTTAGATCATGAGGTTTTGAGGTTTTGGACAAAATGGTCCATAATAAGAATGAAAAAAAAAAATTATATGATGAGAAGAAATATTTTTCTAAAAAGGATTTTACGATTATTAAAGTTAAGAAAAATGAATAAAATAAATTTTTTATAAATTTATTTGGGGTCTTATTTGAAAAAAATTGGATGAATATAATTTTGGGACATTTCGGTAGCCAAAAATGAGGTGGAAAAAAAAATTAAATTCTAGTTTACGTGTAAGCGAAGAAAATTAATTAAAATAAATTTTATAAATTTGTTTGAGTATTAAATGAAAAAAAATAATAAGTATGTAATTTATTGAGTATTTTCGATAGCTGGAAATATGAAAAAAATGGTGCGAGGGGCTGATTTGAGAATTTCTTTGCCCAAATTGTATTAATGAATGCGGGTTTGTATTGCAATAGTAGAGTGTGTTGCAACTTAGGCGGCTAGGATGGAGTACAGGTGTATTACGATAAGGTTTGTATTCTCTGATAGGAGTGCGGAGTTAAGGTTAGGAATGGAATCCTGATACAATCGGATTGTATCGTGGCCAATGATGTGATTAAGTGAGATTGTATTCACGAAATTGTATTGCAAGAGGTTTGGCTAGGAAGAAGGTCGTGTCACGATACAAAATTTGTATCGTGACTAAAGTTCTGGGTGAGTAGGTGTGCCGTGAGCCACGGCCTGCGGGCCGCCTTGAGGAGCGCGACGAGGGCGCGCGGCGAGGGCATGACGAGGGGCGCGGGGCGGCGGGCGCGGGGGCCTTCGCGGCTGGGCGCGTAGGCACTAGGCCGGCGGGCACGCAGAGCATAGGCGCGCGGGAGCGTGCGGCCTGCGACACGGCGACTAGCGGCTCCACGCGCGGCAGCAACGCAACACGGTAGAATTTGGGCAGCCTGTTTCTGACCACTCATGTGTGCACAGGCGTGTCACGCGCAGGCGTCTTGGCCCAGTTGTGTGTGCATTTGTGCATTTTGACTCGAGGTTTTTGGACTCGTCTTATTTAAAGTCACTTTTTTGGGCACTGTTCATGAACATCGTTCATCACAAAAAAATTTCGAAAATAAATAAATAAATAAATAAAATGGAACAAAATTTTGAAAAAATGAAATTTTTGAAAATAAAATTTTTGTGGATAAAAAATGACTTAACATGTGAAATAATTTGTCTCGCATTGCATTAAAATCAGGACGCAGAATATGAGCGTATGTGCAGTATGAATAGTGTCTCGAGGCGGTGTTTATGCCTTAGAATCTTGCATTGTATTACTTGCCATTTTAGATTGTGGAGTCGGCTGAAATTCGAGGCGGGACATGAGAGGGCGTCCACGGGATGCTGGTTGGGCACCAGGCATGTGACCCGACCACCAGGTATTTGATCGTGGGGCCTTTGTTAAGGAATTTGTAGGTGTGCGTGGCCATTTATAGCACATGCGGTATAGCAGTGTCGGGGAGGTCGCAGTAACTTCAGGAGGTTTAGGGCGTAATCGCCGTCCTTGTCGTGTGCGAATTCTATTCTGAGCGTAGGAATTACGGTTATGCAGCATTGTAATCTCTTGTGGAATCCTGAGGTCATCTCCACGAGTGGTCTAAATTTTATACGACGTGAGCTATTCTCCGCCCCTAAGGGTATGATTTAAAAGAGAATTGTAAGGTTGTGTTGGTTATTTGGATGGATTGATTGGTTTATTGTTTTAAAATAGAAGGCAAATTCTTGGGATTTTAGGGTTCAGCTCCTCCTGATCATGTAAATTACTATCTTATTTTACTCGCTCATCTAGGAACCATTGATAAATGGTCTTTGATGAAATTTATCTTTAAATGCTCTTTGGAAAATAGAGATGATCGAGTAATACTAAACACTTGTTCTCAATTATCACGAACCCTTAGCTTGCATTCATGCTCAAGCACAGCGTGTCTTAGAGATATCTAGTTATAAATTGTCAGAATATCTTAACTAAGGATTTACAACTTTTGCCATAGTGATTAATATTACACAATCCATTGAAGATCAAAAGAGGAATTGAGGGACTATACCTTAATCAGGGTGAGTTTCCCCCGTGGATTCCCAACAGTAGGAGTTTAGAACTCCATAAAACTTACAAGAACAATTATAATTAAAGAGCGATTAATCAAAACAGTACCTTTTGGAAATCGAGAATTCACTTGTAAAGCGGGAATAGCGAATGTGAGATATTAGGATTTAAAAGCAGAGATAATTATTTACTGTGAAAGATTACAAAGATGCTTGAATCTAAAGCACAATAGAGAGAACTCTTAAATGCGGATCTACACACTTCAACTCAAAATGGAGAAAAAAACTCTTCCTTTCAAAACCTAAATAAGTCAGCGCACATTACTTGTGTCCTCTTTGCTTTATACCCCCTCGATATGATTTTCCCATTTTGGTTCATTAGCAAAGGGAGTGCCCTCGCGTACAGATCGAGTTCCTGGACAAATCGCAATTTCCATGCAGATGTACCGGTACACATTAGTGATGTACCGGTACACATTAGTGATGTCTGGGATTTTTAATTCACCGCTGTCATTCTACATGTGTCAGGGTACACATGAATGATACCGGTACCTTGGTCCTACGTAACTCGCTTGTATTGGGAGTTCGAGACTTCGTCAATTGTTAGCGCGTCAGAAGTAGTGCTTCATATTAGCTTCCGGACATACATCCTTGTATACTTACGTTTTAAACACGAAAGACTGCACAGTCTAAAAACATAGAAGAAATTAAGTACCTATCCTTATGCGAATGTGGGTAAATTGTGATTTATATGTGCTAAATTCTACATGGTGTGCTCAAATGTGTATTCATCACACCCCCAACTGCATCTTGCTAGTCCCTTTACAGATTTAAGATCAGAACTACCCAGGTATGAATCTCCCTGAGGCGCTCATTACCGATCGAGCTTTGTAAGAATCTCAAAATAGCAATCATGGAATAAAATAATATTTCACCCACTTTAGTAGCACGTCATGACTCATTTAAACCAACCACATTCTTACACAATGAACATTATAACAGGCTAACACAAAATTGGTTATTCAAATAAGGATTATGGCTTTTAAGAAATGTAAGGTAGTCATGCAAGTAGTGAAACTGTAGTGAACGATATATGAAATATGATCATATAACATGGAACACATAACCACTATGCATAATCATCGGAAAACAACAAACATAAAACCAAGAAATAAAGAGGTCTTAATAGTTTGTATGTAGGTGATGAAAAGAAAGGTAAAAGATCAAAATGGGTGGCATGACATGGTAGGATACACTACTTGGAGTTGCCAACACCTTTAATCCCAGCCTAAATATGTTATGCGGCATCATCCTCATCCTCTGCTGAAGAGAATGCATCTCGTCTACAGTGCGTCTAATTCTTCGAATCTCCCTACAAATGCGGAGTAGCATCCGCCATGTGAAGCTCTCCACGAAAAATGTGACTCTCGAGCCTCGAAGGCGTCGATCACGTTGCTTTGCTTCCACGAATGCACTTGAACCATCCTTTATCATGCTCCATCCTCTTTGATGGCGGTGTACTCCAATGGTCTTGGGGTGTGGATGATGTGATCCGGGAGAAGGTGCGAAGGCGCGAGGAATTTGTGGTCCTAGTGGATCTTTTCGGCTCTTGGCCTCAGTCTTATTTGTGATCGGCCCCAGCCTAGGTAACAACCTCTTTTCTTTAACTATTCCCCTCATCCCCGCTTCTTCTACAATACTAGTTACAAGTGAAGGGAACAGAATATGCCGGCTTGCATGCAAATATTGTAAGAAATCCCTCATTGCGCACCATATGACTAATGCATAGTCAATCAAACCAGTCATGCCTCGTCTGGCGAATACGTTCTTAATTTGGGGACTTTCATTACCCTTCGACCTAATTTGATTGTGAATGATCTTGTTCATCGGGGCGTATTCGGTTTGAGCTTTCCGAGGAGCGAGATTCTTTTTCCGCAAATCCGCTCCTTAGGCCTGAGGCGGGTGCATAGCCTCGATGTTTTTCTTGGGCATCGAAGTAGAATAATACTGAGTGGATATGGTGGTCCCAAGCATTAGAGTGAATATATATGTAGGGCATCATTATAAGTCAGGTGACACGAAGCTTTCCCATCATAAAAGTCTCTGTCACGGTTTCAACCCGCTGATTTTCCTTCGAGGGTTGGTGTAAGAACTCCAGTGAAGGGTAGTATCATGAGCTTCGAGTGTGCGAAATGCATATTACGTTTCTGGATAATCCCTGATGGGATGAGAGTATAAGCGTCTCAATTTAACACCCTCTCGCGGTGGAAACCCTATTTGCAATTGACGGGGCCCGTTTTTCTTGGTCGACTCGGAGTCTTATGAGCATCGGCTTCTATCTCTTCATCATTGTCAACGTCGGATGAATTCCTCACTTCAGAAGAGGATGCAATTCGATTTTCCTTCCCTTTTCCCTTTGGTTGAGAGGCATCAGATTTTCTCTTCTTCACTGCTTGTCCCATAGAGGAACTGGATGCCTTCCGGCACCTCCTTTGGTTGGAAGGCGTGGGATTTTCTCTTCTTGCTGCTTGTCCCATGAGCTGGATGCCTTCCACTCTAGATATTCTTAGAGCAGCCCATAGAAATGTGTGGCGTAATAGTTTGGGATGGCGCAGAATATATCATCAGATCTAAGAAACATCTGAAGCAGCCTTGGGACTGGCCTGTGCACATCGAATAACATTCTCTGCCCATCTTGTGTGAAACTCGACCACAAAGCTGAAAATACTATGACCAAATCGACAAAACAACTCCATGTGTAACCCGGAGGAAACCAACAATGCTAGTAAGGAATTGTAGGGGCTTACCACTTCCGTATTAATTATTGTAGAATGACAATGGGAACTGGACAATGGAAACCTTAGCGGATCAATCGAGCCGGAGGCGCTATGTGAGAAACAAACGGCTAGAGCAGGTTTGTGGAGTGTCAAAAACATTTGGAGTCATGAAGGCGCCAAATTTTTTGGATTAAAGACCCTTTACGCCCAAATCAGGCCGGGTGTCTGGGTACACATTAGTGATGTCATAGGTACAATTTCCTTCTACCCACTTTTGAATAAGTTGTAATAAGATTTGCGTTTGGTTAATGTAGGTACCACATTCATACTACTGTTTCGAGCAAGTTGTACGGTACCGTTGGATTGTACGTTATAATTCAAACTGATTTTTTTTTCTTTTTTTTTTTTTGAATATATATATATCTCTATGTTTCACTTTGGAATAGTGGTGCTGCTTATACATTTTGACACTCAATGTCTTTCATCCGGGTTTCTTTGCATGTTCACTTTTCTCTTAATTCTTGAATTCTAGTGTTTGCATTCGTAGACTTAGTCAGCATAATTCGACCTTGGAATACCTTCAATCTCTCAATAAGATCCCACTTCTTTGTTCCCGCAATCCAGGATTCCTAAGGTTCGAATAAACTTGACAACTTTAAGCTGAAATGGGTGCGAGGATGAGACACTACGAATCCACAGGTATACCAAGGAAATGGCCTCTAATCGTTTCAATTATGCAGATGTTCCACAAAGACTAGGATCGTAAAAATTTTTGTGATGAGTTAAAGTGATGCACAATTGGAAGCAATAATAGGTTAGATCGAAGAAAACTTGACCATAAGTCTGTGGTTTGTGTGGGCAATAAGGTAGAATGCACAAGGGGACAATTCACAGAAGACCACAAAGCTTGTTGTGTATGCTTGTTAAGGTAATAATTTTTAATAAAGATGATGTAGAGAGTGAATGAAATCATGCAGAATTGTCCTTAAGTGCAGGTGGCTGTAATACTGAGGCATATTCGAAAAATTTGACCGAACATATAGGCGCATGATTCATTGACCAGTGTACTTTCACACCTAGCAGAAACAAGCATTGTCACTCAATGCATAGAAACCTAAGGGTACCCCACAGCAAGTGGAGCGAGTAGAAAACAAGAGCCCCACGATTTTATTTCTATTTATTGAAAAGAAAGAAACAAATGGAAATACAAAAACAATAAAAATGACCAAGGCAAAATAAAATCAAAACTATATCTGACAAAATTGGAGAATAAGAGGTTACTTGGAAGGAGAGGCTTGGTGAGCGGATCTACCAAATCTTCACTATGCTCTTGAGGATTGAAATGCTCAAGGAATGGTTTGAGGCGCTGGCCATTCACTTTGAAGGATTTTCGGTGTCAGTTTTCGATCTCACGACCGTAGGGATAAACTACCTGCGTGGTGACCGAGTCAAGGAGCGGAGCTTTCAGGGAATAGATGCCTGTCCGGGAGGCTGTATAGCGTACCTTGATTGGGTTAGTTTTCTGGCAATAGATTTGTCATGGGATGCGCGGCAGCTCATAATAAATTCGGGAGCTTTCATCGACTCTCATGGGTTCTTCAAGTTCATTTAGCTCGCGATAAGCAACGCCTGCTTGAGTTAGATCGAATTAAAGTTCGAAGTCATGATGGCTCGGTGTTCCATCCTCTCTTTGGCAAATGGCAAGCCTTGCCATAAACTAGCTATGGGAGACATACGAAACGATTTTAAGGCGATCACGGTAGGCCGAAAGAGCATCGGTAAGGCGAGGGTGACCAATCTTTTGTTGGAGACGGCCGTCTTTTCTAAAAATATGTTTTTATCTCCCTATTAGCTAGCTCGACGACCATTGATGCGTAAGATTGTGAGTAAAAGTAGTTGATACTTTTTATGGGTGACTCATATTTTTCATGATTTTTAAGATGGAATTTTAAAAAGTGAGTCATACATCGCTGTAATTGCCGCGAGGAGTTCAAAAGCGAGAAAAAATATGTTCCTTTATAAATTTCAAAACAACATGGTCATTGGTTCTCGTTAGGTTGCCTGACCGCCAGGCAGTATTGACGGATAATAAAATGTAAAGATAGCCACGAAGGAAAAGGCCCGTGAAGTCGATACCCACGAAGCGTTAGAAAATTTCAATAATTAGAATTGGGGTAAGAAAAAATGTGTTCGTTTGTGACCCCTCCTAGTTCTGCGGCATTGAGCCACAGTTTTTCTGAAATCAAAACAATCTTTAAATAAAGTGGGCGGTAAAACCCGACACCGAAATCTTGGCCTAGTTTTTGGGCGAGAGAAATGTCCTCCACAGGTTTCAGAATGGCAAAAAGTTAAAATCCTCACCTGCTCATCATTGGGTACACATCTTCTCATTATTTGATACGGGCCGGTATTTTAAATAGATCACGGATCATCAAAATGAAGTGACTGTAATATCTATTAAAAATTTGTTTTTAATTTGAGAAGTCCATTGGGTGGAATCGGCCGATTCACTAGGTGATTAACAATGTCAGCATACCATGGGTAATGAACCAGAGCAAAGAGTTGCTCATCAGGAAAGCTATCACCTATGGGTATGCCATGGGAGTTAGATTCTGGAACTAATCGAGATAAGTGGTGATAACCACATTCTCAACCACATCTTTAATGGTCAAGGAGTTGAATTCTTGACATAGTAAAATCCTAGTTAACCTTGGTTTCGTATCTACCTTAGAGCAAAATTACTTCAAAAGGCGCATGATGCGTAAAAGTGGTTCTGGGGGAATATGATATATGACCTAAATTTTCTAGAGCAAAGACAAGCGACTAGGCACTCTTTGCGGCATGGTCGTGTAGTTGGCCTGGCGGGAGTCTAGTGTCTTGCGCCAGTAAATGACAAAAGCCTTTTTGTCTTCCCTGCAATCTGCTGGCCCATGGCATAATCACTAGCGTCATACGTGATCTCAGTAGGAGGTCCCAATTAGGGGACCGCATGATTGAGTGGTGACACTAGCATGTTTTGAGCTTAGTAAGCGGTGTCACAAGCTTGTGACCATGTGAGAAGGGACATCTTTAGCAAGCGAGTACATGAATTTGAGGTATATGCTTAAGTCTTTATAAACCATCGAAACTGACATGACTGAGAATGACCTTATGTCTCTAACACATAGGAGTAGGTAGGATGGAAATCAGCTCAACTTTGGCCTTATCAACCGATTCCATCTTTTTTGATACTATGTGGCCTAAGACAATTCCTTGTGTTACCATGAAATGACATTTTCCCGATTTAACACAAGATTTTCTCTTGACACCTCTCCAAAACCTTACGTAAGTTCTCTAAGCGACTCTCGAGCGAGTCACTAAGCGAGAAATCATCCATGAATTTCCAATATGATTTCTATCATGTCGAAAATTCCCATCATGCATCGTTGGAAAGTTAGTTGCATTGCACGATCAAGGCATTTTCTAAAGGCGAGAAGGTACGAGGGCAAGTGAATGTAGTTTTTCTTGATCTTCGAAATATCTCAGATTTTATTGTACCTGAGTACCAATCAGAAAGCAGTAGAATTCATGCCTGCTGACTCTCTAACATTTGATCAACAAATGGAAGGGGAAAGTGAGGTCTTTCCTAGTACCGACATTCAGCTTCTGTAATCTATGCACACCTCAACTACGAGCTGACACGAGTAGGGATGAGCTCATTTTTTCATTGGCGACTCTGTTTAACTCAGTTTCTTGAAGGAACTACGTGTTAGGAAGCTAACCGCTGCTATACGCAATGGGATAAATGACCCTTTACATCGAAGGTTTTAAAAACTCCTTCTTTACCACTTCTTTCATTATTGGAACCGATCGTCTGTGGTTGCCTAGAAGGTTTAACATCCTCTTCTAAGTGAATTCTATGTGTGCGGATCAAAGGATGATTCCCCAATATCGCGGTGTCGACCCTAGAGGCGGTTACGCGAGACCTTAATATCTCAGTTGATTTTCTTGATTCAATTCCCGATGGGCGAGATATAATTCTTGGAAAAGTCTCTTCCATCCCCTAGGAAGGGCGTATTTGAGGTGTTTCGGTAAAAGTTGCTGAAGCTTCGGTGGCTTTCCTCGGAGAATTGTGCCTTCTCCTCATTTGGTGGCAATGGTTCAAATTTGGGGTGCCCGCCCATTAACAAATACCTCGATGCTTTCTGATTCACGAGTGTAAAAACTACGGCTCAATGATACCTCTCTGACTCGAGTGATAAACATGCCTTAAGAGGGTCATCATGGGACATTATCAAGGTGTTTACGTACCATAGAATCAACCATGTTGACTTCACACACATCTTCTTCATCCCCACGTTCCTTTATAACATTGAAGATGTTCGGAGTGCTTGATCTATATTGCGAATGATAGTGTCATTAGACGCCCTTCCTGATGTATAATGGCATTGCGAGTTGCCAAGAATGGTCGACCAAGTGCGGGGCCAGGTTCGCCGTTCGCCACGAGTTGAGGTGTCAAGCACAACAAAATCCACGAGTAAAATTTGTCCACTTGTGCAAAACCTTCTTCCAACTATTCCCACAAGATTTTTACCGCTACGGTCGACCCGATTGGAGGGTGATAGTGGTTGGCTCTAATTCTCTAACACTGGTCCACATATCTGGGTAAGACCTTGATTAACACTTGCCCCTAAGTCCACTAAAGCATGCCTAACTTTGAATTTCAGCTACTATAGAAATAGTAGGACTTCAGAATCTTTGTATTTTGGAAGTGATTGTTCGAATTAGGGAGTAGATTGTTCGATCATGAATGCCTCCTTGTTGCAGCTTACTAATTTCCTTTTCTAGTGCACAAATCCTTTAAAAATTTAGCATATGATGGGATTTGTAATGGCATCTAACAAGGGGAATGTTCGAGTTTCACTTGCTTGAACAACTCATAAATTTCGGCATGGTTATTCACTTTCTTTGGTGCTCAGTCCCATGTGGGTATGGAGCTTGAGGATATGGGTGGACTTGTCTTCCTACGGTGGTATCAAATTCATTTGTATTAGGGACATGAGGCTTGTCTGATATTTCATCTTCTCTAACCGATTCACTTTGAGACTCTTGTGATGGTTCCTTGGTTGGAATGGTTTTGTCAACTACCTTACCACTTCGAAGGGTAGTGACAGCCTTACAGTGTTCAAAGGTACCCTCAATTGGTCCTGAACTTCCTACACTATTTTGACCTTGTGGATTTTGAATAGGCTGAGATGGGAGTTTCCCTTTTTCTTGTTGAAGGTTACCTATAGATGAGGTTAACTTGGTTATCTGGGATCTCACATCATTGATGATTCGAGTGTGTTTGTGGATTCTTTGGGTTTTGTCTGACTGTGTAACTATATCCTCCGGACTTCTCTTATGCGGGGTTGATAGTTTGTGGTGATGGAGTCCTTGACTCGATGGCTGGAAACCTTGATTAGGGTTCTGGGGAATCCTTGATGGCCTTGATTACAGGAAATGGTGGAATAGGATTTGTAAAGCCATAGTTTTTGGTAATGAAGTAGTGGTTGTTTGGCAAATTATTTGGCCCTCCTTCATTCCTCAACTAAAATTGGGGTGCCACCCCATCTAGGATTATATGTTTCAGAATATGGAGTTGAAAGGTTTCCTTTGGTAATTAAGGGCATTGGCACACTTCTATTTGAATTCGCCTTTTACTTGAGGAAGGTTTGGGCACTTGATGGTTGAGTCGTGGGATCATCGCATATAATGCATGGCTCCCCTCCCTTTGGAGTCAGTGGGTGCGGGTGACTAGTCACGCTAGTTACCTCATGCACCGCCTCATCTCTATGGCCTCGATTCCACTTATTAAATTGTAAGATTTTTGCTTGCAACTCATCATTTTCTCTTAAGTGATGGTTAGCCGTGATGTGCTGCATACTTATGATCTAGATGTCTTAAATCTCGAGTTTCGAGCATTCTGCTATAGTGTCAAGAGTTGGATTACTTCCTAGCACTCTTTTCGCCCAAATTCGCTGCGCATCGTACGGATTATGCCAATTTGTGTCAGGGGATAATCCTTGATGAAAATATGCACATATTTGTCCACATCCAATCCATGGTGAGGGATAGCATGGAGAGATCATATATCTTTCCCATACCGCGACAAGCGGTTCACGGGCTTTTAAGTTAAGATTGCTCGCATGAGATCATTGAATGCATGCGTGGGAAAATTTGTTGAGAACTCATTTCGCATATTTTCCATGTAAAGATTGAATTAGGCGCCAAGGAATAAAACCAAATTTTATTCTCCTTTAAAGCAAAGGAAATAAAACTAAACTTGATTATGTGGAGGGTGAGCGGTAGAAAGAAATGCCTTTACCAAACATCTTGAAATCTCTCATGAATGAATGGGGTTCTGGTCGAACCCTTGATATACGAATGAGACGGATCATTTCGACTTCATTAGAAATTAGTGGCCTCTTCGGAAGGCGAATGCAAGAATTGGTTTGTAGTCCTTTGAGGTTGTAGGATTTCTCTAAGGGTTCTTTCCACGTGGGTAAAGGAGCGGGGAGACCTCTATAATGAGTTTTGTTGGAAGTTAACATTCCCCTCCCTGCTACCAGGTCTTTCTTGGGGTGTGGCCTCATGTTGTGGGGTTCATTGAGTCCTTGTGGGTTAACGAGGAATCCTTTGAGTATGTTCGTTAAACGGAGGTTCTTGATTACCCCGGGGTGATCCATTTGGGCATAATGTTATGTTGAGATGATTGGCCTATTATGATTTCCTCGGAAATTTCCGGGAGGCCTTATTCTTACTAGGCAGTATTGCTCGTTGCGAGCTAATGACATGCACTACACTCTCTCCGATCCAAGAAATACCCACTTAGATTTCTCACTAAGACAAGTAGTAAAAAAATAAATAAATAAATAAATAAAAATAATAAAAAAAAATTGGAGAACGTACTAGATTTGCAATGCAATTGCAAATTACCTCTAGCTCTCTTAAGTATTTGTGTTGGTCGCACTCCGACAGCAGTATCAAAAAATGCCGTCCTTATTAGGTGTGCGAATTCTATTCCCAAAGCATTAGGAATTGGTTGTCTAGCATTGTATATCTTGTGGGAATCCACGAGGTCATCTCCACGGGAGTGAATTCTAATTTTATCGCCAGTGAGCTATTCTCATTTAGGGTATGATTTAAAGAGGGTAGCAAGGTTGTGTTGGATTTGGCGGATGGTTGATTCGTTTTGGCTTGTTTTAAAATAGAAAAGACAATTCTTTGGGATTTTAAGGGTTCCACTCACTCCGATCATGTAAGTCCCACCTCTTATTTTATAAACTCATCTAGGAGTTCATTGATAAATGGTCTTTGATGGAGGATTTATCTTTAAATGCTCTTTGGAAAATAGAGATGATCTAAGTAATACTAAACACTTGTTCTCAATTATCTGAACCCTTAGCTTGCATTCATGCTCCAGAAGCACAGCGTGTGCAGGATATCTCGTTAACACGTTGTCGAGTATCTTGACTAAGGATTTACAACTTTTACGCACAAGTGATTAATATTACCGCAATCCATTGAAGATCGAAAAGAGATTGAGGACTATACATGTCCAGTGAGTTTCCCAGGTGATTCCCGACAGTAGGAGTTTAAAACTCCATAAAACTTACAAGAACAATTATAATTAAGAAGATTAATCATAAAACAATACCTTTTGGAAATCGAGAATTCACTTGTAAAAGCGAGAATGGCCAGATGTAGAGATATTAGGATTTAAAACAAGATAATTATTTATTTGAAGATTACGAATGCTTGAATCTAAAGCTTCGATAGAAGAAGAACTCTTAAAATCCTGGATCACACACGCCAACTCAAAATGGAGAGAAAAAAAACTCTTCCACTTTCAAAACCTAAACCTAGAGAGTCAAAGCGCCTATTATTTGTGTCCTCTTGCTTTTATACCCTCGATGATTTTCCCATTTTGGTTCGTTTAATGAGAGTGCCCTCGCGTGCGAGATCGAGTTCTGGACAAATCGCAATTTCCATCTGCAGAGGATGTCTTAGGTACACACATTAGTGATGTCTGCGTCTGATTTCCTGCCCATCAATTTTACGCACATGTGTCTTAGAGTGCATGAATGATGTCTTAGGTACACACTTAGTCCTCACAGTGCTTTCCTTGTATTGAGTTCCGAGACCGTCGGTGTTCGCGCATCCGTAGTGCTTCACTATTGGCTTCCGGACATACATCCTTGTATATACGTTTTAAACTGAAAGACACCTGAGTCTAAAAACATAGAAGAAATTAAAAGTACCTATCCTTATGCCAAATGTGGGTAAATTGTGATTTAGATGTGCTAAATTCTACATAATTATTGCTCGAATGTGTATTCATCCACGTAACATCCTGCGACACATTCAAGGGGAGGGAGATGGTGGTGGCGGACCAGCTGGGTTCATGCAGATCGAGAAGGTGTTAGAGGCCATGGAGATTACCTCTGACGCGACCAGGATCAGGTTAGCTGCGTTTCAGCTAGAGGGTGAGGCCCAAGTATGGTGGAATTAGGCAAGGACCTCTAGAAACCTAGAGGCTATGACATGGGCAAGAGTGTTATTTGATTATGGTGCTTCACATTCATTCATTGTTGCATCAGTTGTGATAGAGTTGGGCTTAGGGGTTGAGACCTTAGAGGAGCCTTTGTATATGAGTTCTCAGTAGGAATCGGAATGAATAGGGATGATATGTATTGCGGTTGAGATCTCGGGGACTCTACTCTGATGGACTGAGAGTCGTGGACATGTCGAGTTCGATGTCATCACAGGGATGGATTAGTGACAAACTCTGAAGTTGTTCTCAGATTGTGGTAGCAGGAGGTTACTTCCTATACGAGACCCAGTACTCGTGTGGTATTTCAAGGGAATGAAGCATGACATTTTGCCTCGGAGCGTTATCAGTCAGTGTCGGGGACGATTCGCGGGTTAGCTATGACCTTACCACTGAAGGACGAGAGGGCGGACTTGGATCTACCTCTCGAGTAGTGTGCGATTACATGGATGTTTTTCGGATGGTGCAATTTGCCTCCACAGAGGGTGGTAGACCGATTGTCGAGTTACGCCTAATTGCTTCGCCCCCGTCTATGACTCCGCATAGGATGGCACTAGTTGAGTTAAGAACTCGAGTCCGGCCTACGGGAGGCTCTCTTGGACAAGGGGTTCATTAGGCAGAGCACTTCACCATGGGCGCTCAGGTTCTATTCACGAAGAAGAAGGGCAAAGACCCTTATTACGTGATTAAACGGTTGAAAGGGTTACGATCGAGAATCGGTACCCATTGCAGGATTGATGATTTGTTTGATCGGATAGGAGGCGCGAGTCTACTCAGATAGACCGCCCTTGCTGGTTAAAATCAGCGAGGGTTGGAGACGGATATCCCTAAAGCCGGCGTTTAGGGCCAGCGTTATGGGCACTTGAGTTCTGGTGATGCCACTTTAGTTGACAAATGCGCCTTGACGACATTCATGGACCTCATGCATGGGTATTCGACCACTATCACAGGTGTTGTCGTAATCTTCGTGGATGACATTTTGATCTACTCCCCGGATAGAGTGGAACATGAGTATCCTTGAGGATCGATTTCTGATCGTTGAGACCATCGGTACATGCGTAAGTTCGATGGTGCGAAGTTTTGGCTTCTTGAGGTGAGGATTTTGGGACCGCGTGGTGGCTCGGCTATCGGGGAGTGTCAGTTGACCTAGAAGGTTGGTCGTGATGAGTTGGGAGGCCAAGTCGATCTTCGAGATCGTAGTTTCTTGGGATTGGCTGGGTATTACAAGAGATTCATTGAGGATTTCTCCCGGATAGCAGCACCTATGACAAGGTTGACCCGGAAGGAGGTAAAGTTTGATTGGGATGACTGATGTGAGGAGGCATTCCAGGAGTTGAAGAGAAGACTTACTTCAGCTCCTATCTTGATAGTCGGACGAGAGGACGAAATTTACACGGTGTATTGTGATGCCTCGAGGGCGGGCCGGGATGTATTTGATGCGGTCGGGAGGGTAGTAGCTTATGGTTCCGTCAGTTGAAGAATCATGAGCGAAATTGCACACGACATGGAGTTAGCGTAGTAGTCTTCGCCTTGAAGATTTGGACCCTTACTTATATGACGAGGAGTTCGAGGTGTACTCGGACACTTGAAAGTCATTATCTTCACACAACAGGACCTCAATATGAGGCAACGCATATGGATGGAGTTCCTAGAGGATTATGACTTCACTTTGCATAACCACCCTGGTAAGGCAAATGTGGGTGGTAATGCAAATGTGGTGGCTGATGCACTCAGTCGAAAGTCACGGGGAGCATTAGGTAGTATAACCGAATGGCGGATGCTCGAGGCGCCGGGACGGTTGGGTTACAATATAGCGGCGTTTCGAGTCGTTGGGGAGTTTAGTAGCTGCTTGTCTTTGTTGAAGCCAAGTGATTGATCCAGAGGCGGGACGGAGATATTAGTGTCCATCGGGGCCACAGTCTGATCAGTCACAGTGTGAGAAATTTAGACCATTCACGTAGATGGTAGTCTTTGGTATAGAGGACGGGTAGTGGTTCCCCAGTTGATCAATTTGAGAGAGGAGATTCTCAGGGAGTTTCACTACTCTCGATTTGTCGTGCATCCATGTGGCATGAAGATGTACCAGGATCTTGTCGTCGGTGTGCGGGGCGGAATGAAGAGAGACACGTAGGGGACTTTGTTCGACCCGATGTCTCACGTGTCGAGTTAAAGGCCGAGCACGAAGCCCCGTGGGGGCTACTTCAGAAGCCATTGGAAATTAGGCAGTGGAGATTGAGACCTGCGTCACGATGGATTTTGTGACCCACTTGCCACGGGACATGAGAAATGATGCGGTATGGGTGATAGTGGATCGACTCACAAAGTTGACACATTTTCTAGTCGTGGGGATGACCTTCACATTGGAGAGATTCTGCCGGTTGTATATTCGAGAGATAGTTCGGCAACATGGAGTACCAGTATCCATAGTGTCGAATAGAGAGACCCGAGGTTTACGGCGCACTTTTGGAAGAGTTTCGAGAGTATGGGCACCTGGTTGACCATGAGTACATCTTTCGCGAGACGGATAGTCGGTCTTAGGAACTCTCTGGTGTTAGAGGACATGTTGCGAGCATACGTCTGGATCATAAGGGTAGATTTGCAGGAAGAGCACTTGCCCTTGAGTGGAATTACCGCTGAAACCATGATTACGGGCGAGTATCTGAATGCTTTCCTTGCTGGGGCATTGTATGGGAGGCCCGTGTTACGGATCGTCGATATGTTGGGCCCAGAGGTGGGAGAGAGCTCCGTCAGTTTACGTCGATTAGAGACACCTCCGAGAAGGTGAGCTTGATACGACAATGTCTTCTCATGGCTCAGAGCCGGAAGAAGAGCTATGCTGATGTGCGGCGTCGACCCTTAGAGTTAGAGGTTGGAGATCACGTCTTCTTAAAGGTGATGCCTAAGAAGAGAGGTGGTCGGGTTAAGTGGCGGTGAAGTTGTCGCCGAGGTTGTTGGCCTTTGGAGATACTCGGGGTGGTAGGCCTGCGATGGCGTCTTGGTGAGCTTTACGCCCGGCATGTCGGGTGTCCACGAGGTATTTCACGTCTCCGCTTCGGAGGTACACTCGAATCGGCTACCGTGTAGTAGATTAGGAGGGGTCAAGGTTGACATGGATGGGACCTTCGAGGAGGGACCAATGTGCATTGTGGATAGCCGGGATGGGGTTTTTGCGGCCTTGAGCCGTGGTAGTGAGGGTGTTATGTGGCGTGCAGGTAAGGTGGAAGTGTGGCATGAAGCCGGGATCCATTGACTACCCGTCGGCAGCGGAATACTCGTGAATGTCGGGTGACCCCGACATTCTTCCTGGCAATCGGGCGAGTCTCACCTTTGGCATGCGAGGAGCTCTACCCAGTACAAAACACATAAAACTGTCCCAAGCAGGTCCAATATAACCGGTCATGATTAAAGCGGCCCTTGGGCTGTCAAACCCGATACTTTCTATAACATGTATATATAACCAACTATCCAACCCGTAGTTCGGGGTTCAATTTTCTTTCTTTATAATAGCGTATATTAAAATTAGGAATTCAATACATATAATACACATGTCGTAACTTCGAAGAAACTGGCAATCAGGTTTTCTTGAAACCTCAGTCTCTGGATGAGCGCCCCCTCGCACGCTCACGGCTGCACGTAAACCGTATCCCTCGACGAGAATTGAGCTAATGCTCAATAGTGAATCTACCTAAGTAATTTCACTCTCCACCTAAGTGCGGTCTGTCTTTAAGACCGGAGAAATTCCAATTTGGAATAAGGGCAAAATCGTAATTTTGATTACAAAATTGTAATTCTGATTAAGAAATCCATTAATTAATTCTCTAGATCTCATAGTGATGGCGGATCATACTGGGTTGGAATCGTCTCGCCAATCCTAGTTAGCAACGTAAAATTTCGTATTTTAAGACGGTCGGGTCGGCACGTTTTGAGCATCGCTTTTGGGGTCTTGGTAAACGGTTTCTACGTGAATGAAAGTCACATATAACAATGCTCTTATGTACCATAAAACAGGTATGAGTAGAGAAATATTGATAAAATGGACGGCGGGGTAAAGATGAATATCGAATCTGGGAATGGGGACAAAATGGTGTTCAAGATTGATTTAAGTAGTAAAGATCAAAAGATCAAATAGTGTTTAAATGCTCTTGAAGACCAAAAAGCAAAAGCACAGTGAAGGGCATTATTTTTTGATCGCATTAGCTTGAGCTTTCATTTCTAGAGAAATTACATGAGCTTATCTCTAGAAATACTTGTGATCGGACAGTTAGATTTCGACGGACGAAGAAAACGTTCCCTGCGAGGAGCGAGCTCGCAGCGTGAACTGAGTTTGAGAGTTTTGACAACTCCGAGAGGTGAAGTTTTCTCCCTACTTGAGTTTTGTTCCCGATTTTAAGGGTTTTGATGTTTCGGTTAGTTTGAGGCCGTGAGGGGGCCGTTTGATCGATCCCGAACATGGGATCGAGATTGTTGGAATTTTTGGGATTTTCTTGGATGGCCGTGGCCCTTGAAAATCGGTGAAGTGTTGGGTCTTTAAGTGCAGGAAATGTTGCTAAATCATGCTTGATGTTGAATAAATCACCAGGGAATGGGTTGTTGATCGGTTCCCAAAAACATGGGACCGAATTGGGAATGTTTGAAATTTTTTGAATGGCCGTGACGAGTGTGTGTGTTTGTTTGGGAGCTTTGTATGTAATTTATTCAATAAATTATGCTTTTTTGGTGATATTTATAGGACCCGGAAATGGGTAAGAAATTCGGTTCCCAGCCAGGAGTTGGACATGTGGGTGAGTGGGCCCGGTACTTCTTTGGGGCCCCCGGAATTTGTTCACTTGATCCAGGGTTTGTGTGAAATAGCCATAAAGGTCCAGCCAATGTTTTGGCATTGAAAAAATTGTGTGAATTGAATGGCTTGGTATGTGTAGAAATTAATTTGGAGGTTGGTCGATCAAGAATTATTAGGTTAATGCTTGAGGTGTTAACACAATGGCTGTGATTATATAGAATTAAATTGTAATGTTGTAAGCCATTAATTGATGATTATGATTTGCTCAAGTGAGCTAGATTGGGTGATGATTGAAGTGTGGAATTACATGTGTGTAATTGTAGTTGATTAAATATGCATATTGACATATTGTGTAAATGATTTTGAAAATGGCATAATGCATTTTCGTATACCTTGGGTAACTAGGAATTAGGTGTGAGTGCATGGCCAAGTATTTTATAAAAGCCGGGCATGTTTGCGAAAGGAATTTCACGGGATGATATTCGGAGGAATTGGGTTAGGAGATGGAGCGCCAGATCATTTCGGATGAGGACATGGCTTGTTTCGGAAAGCTCACCAACCCGATTCACCTCGGAGGGTAGTCCCATATTTGTCTCCCGGTAGTATATTTCAAGAAGAAGTTTGGTTTGAAAATGATTGACACTACTCATACATGGCTTAGGCAAGTGTGAGTGAGTCGGTGAGGACTCGTGACATGGGGCAATCATGTAGACATTCAAGTAGGATCATGTATTTACTTGAGTGTGTGTGTTTACTTTTGAGCATTGCACTGCATAGGTGGTGAGTAGCCCACTTAGGGCGATTCTCCTACTGAGCTTTAGCTCACCCCGTCGTGGGATCCCCCTTTATTTTTCAGGTACAAAAAGCGCTCGAGGAGGCAGCTCATTTTGAGGTTGATTTTGAAAAAGCCGGTTTGTGGCTTGATGGTTTTTGGACACAACATGTATTAGAATTGTAGATTTTAATATATGTTTGTGTTTGAATAAAAGTGCAATCAACTATTGAATTATTGGGAGATAATTAGGGGAAAGAGAATAGTTATGATAATTGATCTTATGAGTATTGGTTTATGAGCCCGAGAGGTTATTTTACTCATGTTAAGATATATATTGCATATATTGGATTGTTTGGGACAGGTTATGCAGGTTATGTATTTGGGTAGAGCTCCCCGTACAAAGGAGACTCTGCCCGATTTTCTAAAGTGGCGTCGGGTAACCCGACCTCCACTTGTATTCCGCGGGTTGACGGGTAGTCAACGGACCCCGAGGTTTAAGAGTTTAGGGCGTCACGGCAATGTCGAGCTTAGATGCTTTGATTACCTTGGGAGCTCGGTGGGTGTAGTTATAAGTAGTCCCGATGCCCGGCTACGGCTTGGTATCGAGCATAAATGTGATTTTAGGGCTTGAGGACTTAGGTCACAGGCCACGGGTCATGATGTGGAACTTAGGTATGTGAAACCTATGGATTGAGGATTTGGGCTAAGGCCGTAGTCTTAAGAGATAAGAACATCACCACTAGGTGTGGTTCGATGTTAGGTTTAGGTATGAGATTACCTAGGAAGGCACGAAACAAAACTAGGACACGGCGTATGTGTGTTTTGTGTGTGATGTAGTTGATGGATAGTTGTATGCATGTGTTTGGGTTGTTTTTGAGTGATTTGATAAAATTGTATGTGAATTGGTGGTGTGTGAAAATATCTTGGTTGATAGCATAGGATGAAGTGTGGAAAATTTTAGGAGTTTCTAAGTGTAAAAACTGGATGAGAAAATAAATAAATTTTTAGGAATTTATTGGTTTATTGGATAATGAAATAATTTTTTTTTAAAAAAAAAAATTTACTTGATAAATGTGAGAACATGAGGTTGAGGGGATTTTGGATAAAATGTCTAGAATTAAAGAAAAAAAAATGAAAAAAGAAAAAAATATTTTGAGTGAACACGGATGGGCTCTTGGCGGGCTTAAGAAGAATTTGTTGGCGTTGGAGCTAGGCCACGCAGTATGGCGAGGGGGCGCCTTGAACGGCGCGAGGGGCGGCATGGCGCGGCGGTGGTGGCGCGAGGCGGTAGGCGAGGCCGGCCCAGGCGCGAGGGCGGCGGGCGTGGGGCGGTGGGCGCGCGGCGGCCCGGTGCGCAAGGCGTAGTAGCAGCGTGACGGGCCAGACGACGTAGGCGAAGCATTGCGAGGGCGAACATGTATTGCGAGGCGGCGTAGGGAGTGCTAATAGTCTGGGGGTGATTGAGTTGAGTTCAGGCCCAGGTTGAGTCAGTAGTTAACATTTCGAGTCGAGCTGAGGCTCAGTCAGAGCCACCGAGTCGGTTTGGCCCAAGTTTGATCGAGTCGAGTTAAGTGTGCTTCATGAGGATTGTCGTTTTCCCCCAATTAATATATATCAATTTTAGAATCGATTGTATGGAATATATATATATATATATATATATATATATATATATATATATATATATATATATATCACGTTTATAATGCTAACATTAATATAATTTATAGGAATAATATCCTATTCTCTTACATACTTTTTCTTTAAAAGAAAATTAATTATTTTTAAAATAAATATATTTATAACTAAATAGTAATAAAAATGTATGATTGTTTAAGAATAAAAAAATAGAAGTATCTTATTTATGACATACACCTAAAATAAAGATATCAAATTTAAAAGAAAACTTTTAAAATTTTATATACAAAATATTTTAGTTTCTCGCGAGCTTTTAGAGAGTCGAGTTACGAGTTCTTTCATTTCGACTCGTTAACATTTCGGAGTCGAGACTAGAACTTCAGTCAAGCTCCTCGAGTGTCGAGGTTTTCTGTAGAGTTTTGGCCAGAATTCGAGTTCGGGAGTAGGCTCGCGGGTTGTGCCGATGCCATTAGCACCCCAGGCGGGCGGCACGGCGCGCGAGCGAGGCTGCCGCGGGCGCCGACGGCGCGTAGGCTGACCAATTTGGGGCGGCTTTGGGCGCTTGCAGGCGTGCGGTTGGGCCCGATGGGGTATTGCGCGAATTGCACTCGGCACATTTTGACCTTGTTGTTATTTCGGTGGCTTTCACGAGGTCACTAAATGAACTTCTTGTTCATTGTAAAATAAATTTTAGAAAAATATATTTATTAAATTAAATTAAAATCAAATCAAATCAAATAAATTTTGATAAAATTTTGAAAAATAAATTTTCAAAATAAAATTTTGAAAATAAAATTTTGTTGAAACAATATTTTAAATGCAAAATTGATTGCGTATACACTGGGTTATTGTGTATGATTAGTGTCTCGGGGCTGTGTTTATGCCTTGGAAATACTATATTGTATATTGACTACCATGTTGATTGTGTAAATGGCTAGTAAGAGAGCGGGGCCGTAGAGATCGTCACGTGGCGCCGGTCGGGCACACAGACATTTGATCGGTACGCCCGGTATTTGACCCGGCGAGGCCTTTGTAGAGGCTGTGGGTGTTGCAGCGGCTGCTATTGCACGGGCTAGTATGGCAGATAGTTAGGGAGGTTCTGGTAACCTCCGGGATTTAGGCGCACCGCATCAGGCGTTCACGGGAGGGGCCAGTGGTGGCGAGACCATTGGTTTATGCGGATAGAGAACATATTGGGGCTATGGAGATCACCTCCGTGCGACCGGATCGGAGTTCGGCATTCGGTAGAGGGCGAGCGGTATGGTGGAGATGGGCTAGGACTTCTAGAACTTAGAGGTTATGACATGGGCCCGAGTTTTAGGGCGTTCATGGGTGAAGTGTCCCAGAATTGCGAGGCATACGAAGAAAGCTGAGTTCCTAAATTTGGCGGGAGTGATGACGGTGATGGACTCGTGGGTAGATTCACGGAGTTAGCCCGTTCTTGATGATTACGCGTGGCCATAGAAGCGCTAAAGTAAGAGAGAGATTGAGAATAAGACAAAGTTGTCCATTCGGGGCAAGATCGTAGGACCGTCTCACCGGGATATGGACTGCATGGTTGGGACGGCCACGACCGTAGAGAGAAATCGAGGATGCACACGAACTCCGGGGCCGTAGTGTTGGTAACAAGAGGGAGGATCGACCTTCTTCTAGTTCGGGAAGAGGCGAGGCCACGCCCGCGCGGATTCGGACCGGGCCGGGATTGGACATCGGTCGACCAGGATGGATATGTGCTTCTAGCAGAAGCCAGGTGCGGACATGTGAGGCAAGTTGACGAGTCCCAGGGGCATTGGGACGGCCAGCGGGTCCGGTTCATTGTAGACGAAGAGAGTGCAGTTCACATTCCTCACACACTAGTGGTCGGAGGAACCGGTTTCGGTTTCGGGATGCTATACGAGCACGCCGGTGCCTGGTGGTAGAGAGGAGCGAAGGTGGGTCGGTCGGGTGCGGACTCCGCCGGGCTGGACTTTGTCGACGGGGCGGGTATATGTTATTTACATCGCGAAGCTGGGCATATGAGCAGATTGTCACAGGAGCGGGAGGTCGTGGTACAGTAGCGTTACGACGTGGGATATGTAAGTGCGTTTCTACTCTTGTTGATTAGAGTAGCGTTCAGAGTGGATGCATCACATTTCATTCATTGTTGCATCTTGTGTGATGGTTGGACTTAGAGGTTAAGGCCTTTAGAAGCCACGATGTAGATGTTCTTCCACTGGGATGTAGGTGAGTTGACTGATGGGTCGAGAATGCAGTGTGAGATCTCGAAGTTTTGCTCGTGGTAGACCCCGAGTTGGGTGTCATGATGGGAGCATCATTAGTTTATGTACCTGTGAAATCGCATCGAGTAGGGTGTGGGTGCATGGTATGTTCGTCACCTCTTCGTGAGTGTGAGTTGAGTTTGTCTTAGAGGCTGATCCGGTGAAGACTCATGGTTCGAATCGAGGAAATGAAGAGTAATTAAAGTGTGTTGGGGAAAAGCAGAGAGTCGTTAATCCCTAAAGATTTGAGAAGCACAGGTTAGGGTGAAGGGCAGCGGTAGTATCAAAGGTCTGACCATTGGGTGTAAGGGCCGGGAGAGATCGAATTTACGTGTGGGTGTAAGGGCAGGAGATCTGCAGATTTACGTATGGGTGTAAGGGCAGGAGATATCACAATTTACGTGGGTGTAAGGGCCGGGAGGTATCAGTGTGTGGGTGTAGAGACCGAGAGGCGTCCGAATTGTTCGTGAGATTAATCGAGACCGATTGGAGAAATCGAAATTTACGTGAGGGTGTAAAGAACCGTGGAGTTATCACATGAGAATTTACGTGTGGGTGTAAAAGGGCAGTGGAGATATCAAGAAATTTCTATGTAAATGTAAGAGCTCGAAGTGTAAGCCCAGAAGGAGTTATGTTGCAGAGATGAAAACACGGTCGGTTATCACTTGAGACTCAGAGGTTGAGTGATAAGTCGGGAAGAGACTGAGATGAAAACACAGGACATGCGTTATCTGAGACTTAGAGTTGAAGCGATATGATAGAATTGGCGGGGTATTTCAGGTTTGGATACCCTTTGGAAATTACATTGGGTGTTGTTGTTTGTGAGGCTCCCGAGTATATGGATGTCATTCATGACATGGACTAGATCAATGGTCCATTGGATTGTCGACGATTGTGACCCTTTGGAGAGAGGTCGGCGTTTACAAGCGAGGGATGTGTGGGATCACGTGTAAGTATATGGATTACATACAGTGTTAGAGGACAGTGCAGAGCATGTATCCTAGATCTAAGGGTAGGATTAATTGCCTTAGTGGGTCGCTGCAATATTGATAGTGATGTGGCGGTATCACAGATAACCATGTGAAGCGATTGTGGGAGGCCATGTAGATCTGCCCAGTTATGTTGGACCCGAGGTGGAAGAGCTCCGTCACGGTCCTGATCTGATTAGAGACACCTGCGAGAGGTGAGAAGCTTGATGCGATGGCGTCTTCATCACGGCTCGAGGCGGTAGAGCCCTATGCGTGTGCGACGCGTCGACCCTTAGAGTTTCGAGGCTTGGGGATCCGTCTTCTTGAAGGTGATGCCCTGGAGAGTGGTCGGTCGGAGGCAGCGTGGGAAGCTATCTCAGGGTTTTCATTGGGCCTTCCAGTCACTCGAGGATGAGGCGTTGACTGCGTGCCAGGTTAGCGATTCTGTGACATGTCGGTGTCCACGGTGTTTCAAGGTCTCCATTAGCCAGTATGCCGGATGTAGCGCGACTCGGCATGGGATTGTCGAGTGAGGGGTCATATTTTTTTAAAACTTATAACCTTTACACTTGCATATTATATTCTATGGCAGCAGTTACAAAATACATATCGCTCCATATATGGAAGTGTTCCAGCATTCTGATATTTACTTTGGTTTACAAAATTTCATATACAAAATAGACACAAGGTCTTCAGGTGACACCTATTGATGTGTGGCCTTTGGTATGATGTGGATTACTGGAGTCTCTGGTTTCTTCTTACTGTACCTACGGATTGAACACGGGTGTACTTTAAGCTTTGCCTTTCCAGTGGGGAAATAAATACTGGATGACCTCCATTAAAGGGTCATGACTACATACAAATAAATATAACACGTATAACGATTCTGATTCATATCATTTCTCATATATACCTTCATGTAGTTTCATTTCTTGTCATCTTCCATATACTTTTTATGTCATCTTATACTTTCTTATTATTCTTGTATGGCGTATACTTTCATGCATAGCAATGCCGTATTGCTTCTCATATCATGTCATATATTCTCTGCCTTCGTTTGCATATCTTTGGTCATTTTCTTTTATGTTTCATGCATAAACCTTGAAGTGGATCTGAGGGGAAAGCGCAAAGGCAGCGTTGTTGTCATTATGCACGAGATAATGATCATCTTATAAAAGCGCAGCGCGGTGCTTCTTCGCGGGGCCACGGTCGAACGAATCTATGTCGCCGATACGAACGGGGCCTCGATATCGAAGCGAGCGAGCAGAACTTATATGCTCTGAGACTTATTTTTTCCTAATAAGCATGCCATCTATCCCTCTACGGGTTCTAAGCGAACTGATCAATGTATTTTATGTACTCGTGTACTATCTCATATTCTGAATAATTATTGTCGTCGGTAATCATATATGATATATATATATAAATATATATATATATATATATATATATATATATATATATATATATATATATATATATATATATATATATATATATTTGTACCATCATTTATTCATAACTTTGCATTTTTCATGTCTCATTGTATGCATAAATAACTATGCTTACTACGTATGCTTATGAGAGTTATTTATGAATAACTATAATTACCCTACCAAGAACCTACTGTTTTTCATGTTTTAGGACTAATATAGGTTCAATCTTATCTATGCTATCTATTGATGAATTCTTGACTCAATACATTTCCATAGAGAGTCGAAGAACACTCGAATCGGAGTTCGAGACGAAGGATTATGACCTTCGAAGTTGGAGGTCATGCGCGGTCGATCTTGACGAGCTGACTGGGTGACGAGCTGCACTGGAAGTGGCGAGCTCAGTCCTAACACTTCGGTCTGACATCTAATAATCTCCTCAGGCATATGGATGGATTCTTGACTCAATGGAAACTTTCCATAGAGTCAGAACACCCGAATCGGAGTTCGGCGAAAGTTATGACCTTCAGTTGGGGTCATGCTTGGCGGTCAGTCTTGACGAGATGACTGGACTAACGAGCTGCCTTTGAAGTGACGACTCGGTCTGACCTGTGGTCTGACATCTAATATCTTCCTCAGTCATATGGATGGATTGCCCGGCTCAATGGGCTTTCCACAGTGCGAAACGCAAATCGGAGTTCGGTGAAGGAGATATGACCTTCAGAAGTTGGAGGTCATCTTGTGATCGATCCGACGGTGACACGGAGGGGCGACGAGGCACGCGAAGTGACGAGCTCAGTGCGACACCTTGTCCTGACATCTAATATCTTCCCTCAGAGCATATGGATGGATTCTTGACTCAATGGGCTTTCCATAGATTCCAAGAACACCCAAATCGGAGTTGGGCGAAGGGATATGATAGCCGAGTTAGGGTCATCACGGTCGATCTTAATTGTTGGGCAGCCGAGCTGCACTGTTGACAGAGCTCGATGCGACACCTTGGCACAGGCATCTAATATCTTCCTCAGGCATATGGATGGATTCTTGACTCAATGGGCTTTCCATAGAGTCCAGAACGCAAATCGGAGTTCGAGCGAAGGAGATATGACCTTAGTTGGAGGTCATGCGCGATCCAGATCTTGGCGAGCTGACTGGCAACTGGTAGGCTCTTGAGACTGGCCAGGCCTCTGAGGATCGGCGGCCCCCTCTGAGGGACCTGACGGCCTATCGGGACCCGACGACCTCTGAGGACCTGGCTGACCTCTGAGGGACTGGCTTGAGCCTCTGAATGGCCTCGATTGCACGACGACCTCTGGGACGGCCTGCATGGCTGACTCACCCATTCTTGTTGAGTAAAAGACCATAACTTGGTCTACAAGTCGAATTAAGAGATTCAAAGCCTAACATCAAAGCTCATTGGTGTGGCTACAATTCTGAAGGACTTACTTCAAATTCTCTTTATTTCTGACTCAAAACCCGTTCTAAGGTCTGGCTAGTTGACTGGAATTAGCGAAGCCGGCCCGGCCAGTTTAAATGGGTGACCTCGGTAAGGACCTAACTTTGTCTGAAGGTCCAAATCAATCCAAAAGCCACAACATCAAGTTCATTGACATGGCTACAATTTATCAGAGGACTTACTTCCAGATTCCTTTATTTCTGACCTAAAACTCGTTCTAAGGTCAGGCTCTTGCCTATGATCGAACATAAAATTTTCTGGTTTCAACACAACTAGACCCATACTCAAAGAAACACGTATCCCAGGAGCCTTAGAGGCTCTCCTCAATCTGACCCTCGTGGAAATGAGTTTGGGAGTTTCCAAACCCAAACCATGCACAAAACAAGGGTTTCCAAACCACCATGTATCTAAACGTTACAGACAAAACTAGATTTCCATTTGCAGTAACCCCACCTGACATACTCGTAGTTCAAAATACAGCCCAAAGACATGTATCCGTGCCTTGTGATCTTCTTCTTCTTCTTCTCTCTTCCTCTTGTCGTATTTGCTCTCCTTTCTCCAAATTAAAATAAGATGTTTCTTTTGAGAATTAACTATCAGCCTATTGATCTTATCCTTTTTATTTTACTTTGGTCCTCGACTCTTATAATATTTACTTAATCGATTTATAATATTTTCTGATAGCGTAAATCTTCTTTATTATTTGTAATTTAAGCATACATATTTCCCTACTTTTGTTTTTATCTTTATTTTATTCGAATAAATATGCCTTTACGTTTATTATACCCAAACATGTTATAAAAGCTGTTAGGGTATAATTTGAAGTATTACACGAGATCCATCTCCGTGGTGGATTAAGGGGCCAGTTGAGGTTAAACGATGGGATGCCGGGGAGGGCCAGGTGTGTGCGTGTTTTTGGATGGCCGTGATCGGGTTTTGGGCGTAAGACCCCGTGAGGCTAGTGAGGAGTGCTATAGCGACATGGGTGGAGGAGTCAGCGTGGGAGGCGAGGACACGATGCGAGGCCACTATCCCTTCTTTGTTTAGGGATGAGTGCGTAGTTTAGTCGTTTAAGATTTAAATGACTGTTTACATGCATGGTAGAGTGCGTTGCATATAACGTGAATTGTGATGGTCTGAGTTTGGACAAAAATTCCTTTAGGGGAGAATGTAGGGCAGAAATTCAATTTCTGGAATAAGGGCAAAATCGTAATTTTGATTACAAAATTGTAATTACGGTTAAAAATCCGTAATTAATTCTCTAGATCTCAGATAACGGATCATACCGTTGGAATCGTCTCATGAAGGCATCCCAGTTAACTTACGTAAATTTAAGTAATTTTTAAGACCGGTCGGTCGGCACGTTTTTGAGGGCATCGCGTTCGAGTTAAATTAAAGCAGGTTCAGTGTGAAAGTCACATATAAGTACTCATGTACCATTAGTGGTATGAGTAGAGAAATGATGAAAATGGACGGCCGGAGTAGTGCCGAATATCAAATCTGGGAATAGAGGGACAAAATGGTCATTTTCAAGATTGATTTAAGTGACTAAAAGACAAAAGATCAAATAGTGTTTCATCTCATTGAAAACCCAATAGCGTGAAGGCGTTATTTTTGATGCGGTAGCAGGCTTTCATTTCTAGAGTCTCGACTTCTCTCTAGAAAATACTAGCAATCCAGACCGTTGGATTTCGTGGGCAAGAAGGGAACGTTCTGCGGACGAGCTGCGTGGACCCCGAGTTTGAGTTTTGACAACTCAAAGAGGTAGGATTTTCTCCTACTTGCGTTTATTCCCATTTTAGGGTTTTGATGTTTCGGTTAGTTTGAGCCGTGAGAGCCGTTGGTCAGTCGAAACATGGGGCTGAATTATTCAGAACTAGCACAGGATTTTCTTGGATGTAATGTTGCCCGAGAAGAAAAATCAATTAGGCTAATTCTGGGTCTTTAAATTCTGGAAATGTTACTTTAAATCGTAAGCAGTGAATAAATGGGAATGGGTTGTTGATCGGTTCCCGAAACATAGAATAGAATTGGGGGAATTATTTTAGATTTTGGATGGCTTCATGACGGTGTGTGTGGTGGAGCTTTGTATCTGTTATTCAATAAATTATGCTTTGGTGTTTATAGGACCGGAAATGGGTAAGTCGGTTCCCAGCGCAAGGTTGGACATGTGAAATTGCAGTGAGCTGACCTTCTTTGAATTCAAAATTTGATACTTTCGATCCCGATTTATTAATGAAAGCTAGCATAAAGGTCCATGTGTTTTGGCATTGAAATTGTGTGAATTGAATGGCTTGGTATGTGTAGAAATTAATTTGGAGAAGTTAATTCGATCGAAGAATTATTAGGTTAATGCTTGAGGTGTTAACCTGATGACGCAATTATATAGAATTAAATTGTGTTGTAAAGTAAGTAGTGATGATTATGATTTGCTCAAGTGAAATTTAGATTGGGTGATGATTGAAGTGTGGAATTACATGTGTAATTGTAGTTGATTGAAAATAATGCATATTGACATATTATTGTAAATGATTTTGAAATGGCATAATGCATTTTCACTTAGTGCTAGGTAACCTAAATTAGGTGTGAGTGCGCCCAGCCGAGGTATTTTATAAAAGCGGGCATGTTTGCGAAGGAATTTCACGGGATGATATTAGGAGAATTGGGTTGAGAGATGGGCGGCGAGTCATTCGGATGAGGACCATGTATTTTGAGCTCTGACAATTCACCTCGGAGGGTAGTCGGCTAATTTGTCTTAGAATATTTGTTATTATATTTTCAGAACAAAAGTTTGGTTTTGAAAATGATTATTTTCTCATACATGGCTTAGGCAAGTGTGAGTGAGTCGGTGAGGACTCGTGACATGGGGTAATCATGTAGACATTCAATAGGATCATGTATTTACTTGGTGTGTGTTTGCTAGACATTACCTTTGCCTTAAGTGAGTATCACTTAGGGCGATTCTCCCTCTTGAGCTTTAGCTCACCCGATCGTCAGGACCCCCTTTATTTTAAAGGTACAAAGGCGCTGGGAGACAACTCATTTTGAGGGTTGATTTTGAAGCTAGGTTTGTGGCTTGATGGTTTTGGACATAACATGTATTAGAATTGTAGATTTTTAAATATATGTTTGTGTTTAATATAAAAGTGCAATCAAGCTATTGAATTGTTGGGAGATAAGCATTGAAGGAACTAGTTATGATAGTTGATCTTATGGTATTGGTTTATGAGCCCGAAGGTTATTTTACTCATGTTGGGATATATATTTGCATATATTGGATTGTTTGAGACGGGTTATGCGGGTTATGTATTTGGAGTAGAGCTCCGTGCCTGAAAGGCTACGCTGGGTTACCTCATGTGTCAGTGCCAGGCCTCCACTTAATATTCCAGCGGGTTGTGGGTAGTCAACGGACCCGGGTTTAGGGCGTCTAAATGCTCAAAATAAACACATCAGTAAATGCATGATCCTACTTGAATGTGTGATCATCTCATGCCAGTCGCCATGGAGCTCGCCAGCTCGCCTAATCCTCGTGTGAAATTATTATGTTTATTTGTTTGTGGACAACCCTCCGAAGTGTATATATATCAATTAGGCCATCTCCGTGATTGATATTATTTATAGATTGTTCCCTCAGGTGTCAGTTGGGTGGGTCTCAGGCGATTGATATTTTATTTTGGTAATAATTTATCTCCGGAGTAATTATCATTTTAGACTACCTCAGAAATCGTGCTCTCGAAATTCATATCATGCACTCACTCCCTATATGGAATCTAGGGTGCCCGGTGCATATGGAATGCGTGATGCAATTCCGTACAATCTATAACACATCATGATATATAAACATGCATATATTCACATAAAATTAAATCACACAATCATGTTATGTAATTTCGCATTTTCATCATCAAATTAACAGTACGTTAATGTTAAATCTGAAGCAATTCTATCTTGGATTACTTCGACCAAACACATTATTCTAAAATTTATTTTGTGAACACTATTCTCGGGAATAGTGAAACCCTCGATTCTTATTCACGGAAAAATCCTGTCGTCGGTTCACTTTGTGAACAGAGTTTCAAGCCATTCGACCTTTTTCACATCAAAGCATCATTTATAGCATAGAACATCACCAGGATGCCAAAAGCGGCCCCTAACCCCCACGGGCATGAGAGGGGCTCAAAAAATTATACATTTCGGTCCCGAGTTTGGGATGGGTCAACCGACCACTCACGGCCTCAGTCGGCTGAAACATCAACATAGCATAAGCAGTGAAGCAAGTAGGAAGAAACCTGCTCAGGTTGAGAAACTCCTCATCCAGATGCCCACGCGAAGCCCTCTCCGCGTAGAGCAGCTTTCCTTCTTGTCCCGAAGACTGCCGACGGTCGGATCGCCCGAATTTCTAGAGAGAAAGAGGTCATTCTCTCTCTAAAACCTCCATTTTTTTCTGTTTCTCCGACTCTTTCTCCGTTCAATTCGCGTTTTTACCTTTTTGAATTGGGAGGCAATTAACTATTGAGTGTTTGTCTTTAGATATCCACCATCCATTTTCATTAATGGCCTTTTGTCCTTCTTTTTTCCCGAGTTTTGACATTGATGCCCCATCTCGGTCATCCCCCATTTTCATCATTTCTTTACTCATGCACTTATGACTTTGCAGTACGTGTTATATGTGACTTTCGTCATCGTGTTTGCGGCACCGAGACATGATGCGCAGAAGAAACATGTCAACTCCATTGTCTCGAATTGACGAAATTTGGCGTGCTAAGCTAGATTTCGCGAGGCGATTCCAGCGGTGAAATCCGGTTTTGATCATCAGAGATCTAGATAATGAGTGCGGATTTTCTTGAAATTACCATTTTATGGCAAAGTGATTTTGCCCTTCTTCCAGAAATTGGAATTTCTCGGGTCTTACAGGAGGAGTCAACGTGAGAGCGCGAGGACACGATGCGGGCCACCTATCCTTTCTTGTTTAGGGATGAAGGTACTTGGTTTAGTCGTTTAACACTTAAGTGACTAGTTTACATGCATGGTATAATTTCCGATTGCATATGCATGTAGTGATGTGATTAATGAAATTTGAGCAGGGTATACAGGAAGGAGAATGTAGACCAGAAAATTCCAATTTTTGGAAAAATGGTAAAATCGTAATTTCGGTAAAAATTTCGAAATTTATTCTCTAGATCGGATGTGAAGCGGTTTCTGTTTGTGTCTCACGAAATCTAGCTACCACGTCGAATTTCATCTAATTTCGAGACAGCCAGAATTTGCACATTTTTTGAGGCATTGCGTTCTAGGTGTCGTAAAACGACATGTGATGTGACAAAAGTCACATATAACATGTACTCATGTGCCATAAGTTACATGAGTAGAGAAATGATGGAAATGGACGGCCGAGATAGTGCCAAATGTCGAAAACCAGCGCGAGGGACGTAAATGTCATTTGAGAGTGCTAAGTTAGATAAAACAAAATAGCAAATAGTGTCTCTTCTCAAAGATGAAAAGGAGGCAAAAACGTGCTGGGCAAGAGATCTCTTACAGTGGCTATGGATTTTGAGTTTTAGTGAGAGAGAGAGTCACTTCTCTAAAATGAGCGTCCGACCGGTCGAGTGCCGGAGCGGGAAAGTCGCTGCAGCGGTAAGGCCTATGCGTGGGCACCGGTTTTGGGAGTTTTCGACAAACTCCGTGAGGTAGGGGTTTCATCCTACTCGGTTTTACACTTTGTTTAAATGTTATATAATGTTTCGATTGGTTTGAGGCCTTGAACGACCGTTTGATTGGTTCCAAATCTTGGGTAAAGTATTAAGTTTATGAGACCCATTAGACGATCCGTATCAGTTCACGGGCTGTTTGGAGTTGATAATTAATAAATTGTAGAAATTTAACTTTGTGATGTGTATGAGGCGGAAATGGCTATACAATTCGGTTTCTAAGTGAAACGATATTGAATATTTAGATGTGAGCAGTGACGAGGGGTTTCAGCGTTCATGTGAACAAGTGTTGAAATGAATTTTGTAAAAATAATGTGACGGTTAAGTAATTCAAATCAGATTTGCTTTCACGGCGGTGTTAATTAACTACCACCCGAGCTAATTTTGGTGTAATGGATTGTGAGTACATAATGTTGTGTGATTTAAGTATGTGAACCTTATGCATGATCTCCCATGTGTTATATAGAATCTTGTATTGGAATTGACATCATGCATTCCACTATCGTTAAGAGGCAGCATACTAGAAGAATAGGAAGTGAGTGTATGAGGTGGTTTAATAAGAGAGTGGTTTCGGATGGTTGATAATAATAATAATTATCGGAGGAGTAGTCTATAAATATCAATTGGCCAGTCGGCTTGATGATACTACATCGGAGAGAATTATCAACAAATAGAACATGGTCGGTCCACTACTTGTATCGGAGGTTGTCGTGATTAAAAACAAGCATCTTTGTTTTGAAAATAATGTTTCTCATCATTGGCTTAAGCGAGTGTGAGGAGTCGACGACGGGAGTGCAAAGTTGGTCGTGTAGGCGTTCAAGTAAGATCGCGCGTTCTTGAATGTATGTTTGTTGGAGCATTGCATATGCATTTAGGTGGAGAAATGCTTGCGTTTAGGTGATTGTCTGCGTTAATTTCCAGCGATGTCGAATTTATTTGGTCACGAGGAGCGCAGAGACGGCTCACATCATGGGGCCGCTTTAGAATAAAGCGGGTTGTGTGACTTTGGTTTTATGATGTACTCGCTATATTAGATTTTAGATTTTTGATATATGTTGTATAAGAGTAAAACTTTAGCTCTTGTAATATGGTATATAGTTTGTATGGTTATGAGTATTGTTTATGGAGCTCGAGTCGTTTCTCATATATGACTTATGATATTAGTGGGACCCCGGAGTTAATCGCCGGGTAGAGCTCTCCGTACAAAGGAGACTACGCCGTTTTAAACAGTCGAGTCGGGTTCCGGCATTATGAAATGTCCGCGAGTGTGAGTAGTGTCAGCCAGGCCCTGAGATTTGGGGCGTCACAGTTTTTGTTTTCTAAAATAAAAAAAACTAGAAAAACATATTTATCAATACCACATTTTTTTCATTGGCCCACTATATTTAGAATTTTAGAGCATCTCCAACCATCATGTTTTATATTGAATCTCTATCTCTATAGTTTTCATGTGATCTCTATGAAACATTCTTTTCTGTTAAAAATAAAAAAGGAAAAAAATAATAATAATTCCATAAAAAAGTAGGTAGATCCACTAGCCACAATAAATCTTGAAAGGAACAAGAAGTAAATATATAAAGTAAAATGGGTGAAAGTTGAAGGATTAAACCACTCATTCATCCATTGTATTGCTATAACGTAAATTTATGGCTTTTATGGTTTATTTATTATGGTAGGTAAAAACATAGACCACCGTACTCTCATTTACGGTTTACCTTGTCTATTTACTTTACCACAAACTATATATATTTTATTTACATAATAATACTTTCAAAGCAACTTTAGTTGTAATGGAGATAGAGGCATTTCAAATTTAATATTTTTTGCATAAATTTTTTTTAAATAAGTATATATATTCAAATAGACACTTTCTATTATCATTTGATATTTATCAAAATTTGTATTAACTTAATACATTAAAATATATTAGTTTTTAAATAAAATTATTAAATATTTTTATGTAAGGACGAGACCGTGATGGATAATCTAGGGGGTTAGGTAAGTTAGGGTTATGGGATAGAACTTTGATGGTGATGCAAAGACATGACCGTGATCAAGGATAAAAATATTGGTTTTTACGGATATATCGGTACTTTGATTTTATGGATATATCGGATATATCGGAGATTTATCAGTATTTATAAATTATTCAAAATTTAAATATATATCAAAATTAGTTTAAAGGTATATGAAATGAAGACATTTCATTTTCTCTCCTACCGTCTTGGTTTTCCCCAAAATTTTATAATAATTAATTATAGCAATTAATGATAGAAGATACAAGAATTCCAACATTCTCTTGATCTTCTTCTCTTTTCTACAAATAATTAATGATATAAGACATAAAAATTTCAACCGTCTTTTGATCTTATTCTATTTTCTATAAATAATTAATGATAGTAATTATTAAGGAAGACATACAATAAATGATATTAATTATTAAGAAAAAACTTTTTATTTTCTTTCACATCACTTCATCTACTATTTATTTAACATAGAATCTTTCACCTTAAATATTGTTTTTTTTTTGAAAAATTTCCAAGAAGCTTACCAAAATTGGGTCGATATATCGCCGATATATCGAAGCTGGATTTAGGTGTTTTTAATTTTTCCTTGGCGCGCGACCTTTGTGTCGGATATATGGTAGAATTACCAATACTCTCACGACGATTTTGGCTGGTGCTGATTTTTCAAGAAACAATTTTCATTTGCAAAAATCGTGTCGGGATGGCCCGATACCCAAAATATCGACGATATATCGTCAATATTTTGCGACATTTTTAACCCTAATCGTGATGGATGATTTAAGGCATTATATAACTTAGGGTTATGGGGTAGAACTTTGATGGGTAAAGGATATGTCTGGTCTCAAAGGTTATAGGGGTATTTTAGGGTTTATATGTGATGGAATTATGGTTCAGAAAGAAAGATTATAGGTTTGGAAATGTTTGGGTTTGGTTTGGTTTGATACAAAACAACCTTGTTTTGAGTTAATTTGAGGTTTTTGTGTTTTTCTAAGGTTGGTTAGGGCAATGGAAGAATTTGAGTTTATCAAAGGTTAGGGGTGATGGTTTTTATTGATCATAAAGTGAAACAAAATATTTGGAAATGTTTTAAAAGTATGGAACTAGATTTGGAAAGTTTTGGATTGAGGTTGAAAAATTGGTTATGGAAATGTGAAAGAGAATATGATGAGATGAGTAAATGTTATAGAATGATACGTATTTACTCCACAACTCAAAGAATCTACCAAGAGATAAAAAGCCACGAACTCCTTACTTAAAGGGAATCTACTCAAGCGATAAGGATTTATTCTGCAGATAAATCATAAAAGGGAATAAGCAGCCAGGCTGGGTCTCGAAAGAGTGCACGAGAGATAAGAGAAACGAAAAACTCTTAAAAAGATAAATCTGAAAATATTATTAAACTTTAACTCATTATGAAAATACTATATTAAAGGGATATATATAACCTCATACTTAGACTTGAAAAACAAAGACTTTATAATTTAAATAAAATAACTCCTATTAGGAAAACAAACTTTCTAAATTAAATAAAACAACTACTATTTTGACTTAAATAACAAATCTTTTTAAAATAAAATAGTAACAAGACTAAAATACTTTGATTTAGAAACATATTTAATGTCTCTAAGGTTTCACAACATCCCGAATCTGAATTTTTCATAATTAAGATTGAATTCTCAATATATTATAGAAGCTATTGCATCAACCATCTTAAGTTTTTTTTTTTCCTCGCGAAGTTTTCTCGAGCAAAAAGCAACAACTTCCTTTGGAGCTCGGTATGTTGTCATATTTTCATTTCCATTTGATTATTTTTACTTACGAATTTAATTGAAGGATTTCGCTTATGGTTTGTTTTTGTTTTTGTTTTTTTAATATCTAGGCTTTGAACAATCTCTGTGTTTTTGTTTGTTTCCAGATTTTCGTCTTTTAATGTATTTTCTGAAAAAGATGAGTTGGTGTGGTTGGAGTTCTTGCATTCAAATCCTCGAAAAAGTTTTTTTCTCTGCGACCAAAAACCACCGGGAAGGATATCCGGGTACTAAGCAAAATGGAAAGGAAAGGAAGGACGAAAATTGGAAGGAAAATAAAAAAGATTTATTTAAACTTATTTTATTGAATAAACAAAAATTTTAAGAATTTTTTTTATCATATTTGATTTATTTTTAAATTATTTTTTCTTAAGATTTTTTTGTTCTTTTGAGGGGACTTACTTTCCCTAAAGTAAATCATAGGCTTCCCAAAAACACCTCCAGGTCTGACCATAAAGTTGCGTCGTTTCGAGATTGGATGATGGGAGACGACATCGTTTTGATAGGAGAAGAAGATTGTGTCATACCCAAGAATTGAGAATCTGACCAGTGTTTGCAATAGAGCTGGTAAATGGACGTCCAATCCATTTTGAAATTTAGCACTGTTATTCAGATAGAAATTGAAAATAGGTTGGGTAATGTAGTAGATTCTGACGAGGTAGGCTTGTGGCTGAAATCGTGAGGGGTTGCAGTACAACGGGTTAAAATGGTGAGAAACCTAAAATGTTTAAAAAGTGATTTTTCTGAGTCTATAGATTCTTGAATAAAAATAAAATGGTATAAAAGCGATAAAGTAATAAGCAATAACGTATGAAAAACAAACGATGTATTAAATGAAATCTCATATGCCTGTAATTTTCATTTTCATTATATTTAATAATAATATGTGACTTAACATTATAAATATGTATATCAGCGTGTGGTTGGTCGTAAATCGTCTGATAATAAATTTTAGAGATGTTAGCAAGCATGGTCTTGTCTCTGTAGTTGCTAGAGTGTTTAAAGTTTCAAAAGACAAGTTATCTAGGGAGGGGAGGGGTCTAGGTTCAATGACAATTTTACTATATTGTAACAAAGTACTTAGTTGTACAAAAATAACATAAATTTCATTTATATTTAAAATAAATATTATATTTTTATATTTTGAATTTTTGTTTCCAAAAATGAAACGATCCCCAATAATGAAATATCACTATTTGTTTGAAAATTAAATACTGATAGAAGATATAACTATATTATGAAAGAAATAAGTGTATGATTTTTGTTAATTATTTTTAAAATAACAATATATTGTTATTAACACTAGTTTAAGTAATAAACTTGTTTAAAATATAATGATAATTTAGTTATTAAATTTATTTTAATTTATAAACTATCACAACTTCGTTTTTATAAAAAAAAACATATATGATTAAATAAAATTTATAGGATAAATACAAAAAAAATGAAATTGTAAATATTTAAAATATGATTAATGAGATAAATAAAAATATATTCAATATTAAAATTATAATTTATTTAATTAAAATGTATTCGATTCCTATAATATTTTTTAAATATTAAATTATCATATAAATTATATTAAAAGTATACATTTAAAAATTAAAAAGTAAATAATTAAAACAACAAAATTTAATATATTAATCATATATTGTAATAATTATTATTTTCAAAACCCTTATGCTATAAAAACATATATTTGATTCCAGATTAAGAGTCAAAATATCGAATTTTGTAAATAAATTGAAAATCTCAATTATATAATTAATTACTTTAAAAAATTAAATAAAGGTTTCTGTCTAATTAGACAAACCCGGACCAAACACATATAAATCACCAACCAAAATGAATCAAGCCAATTTAATCCGATTTTATTTCAACCTTAAATTTTAAGGTCCAACTCTCAAAAAAATTTTAAGGTCCAACTCTCAAAAAAAAGTCATGCTAAAATGGGCTAATCCACAGTAGTCATACTATCAGCTCTAGTATCCAAGACTCATTTGTCCGGTCACTTTCTTCAAAACTCTATTCAGAACTCTGAAGTCTAAAACCCTAATAATGCCTATCGTATATAACCCATCGCCATTTGTCAAATTTTTTGGTTCCAAGTTGGTGAGATATTGATTGTTTCTGCAATATTGGTATTGAAATTTGTTTGGGGTATGTTTATGTCTCAAAATCGTTAGTATCTGTGAAATGAAATGGGGTTTGTTTATAAACGAGCATTTTGATGTGTGCGTGATAGTTAAAAAATTTTCGATTCAAGATCTTATCGCATTCTGATTATAAATCTTGACAGAGAAGAAATCTATACATTATTTGCTTCTTAGTTACAAAATCACCACCGAGCACTTGGGGAAGAAGCCCAAGGGTCTGTATGGATCCTGGTTTTGAAAACTGTTTTTTGTTCTTAAAACAGGAAGAACACAAATGTTTCCTGTTTTTTGAAACTGTTCTTGATAACAGTTTTTGAAAACATAGATCTGAAACTTGTTTTTGTTCTCTAAGTTCGTGTTTTTTCAGAAAACCAGGCGTGTTGTCCTTTTTCTCCTTGTTTTTGAGAACTCAAAACAGTTTTCAAAATCAGGAACCAAACTACTTAAAATGTTGTTTTTATCTCCGTCTTTTTTTTTCTGAACAGTGATAGTGAGTCCATTTGAATGTGGGTTTTTGTTTCACGAGCGTCTTCAACTATGATTATTTTAGATTTGAAAATTTCATTTCTTGCTTTTCCTTCATTTTTTGCGGGGAATTTGATTTGGAAAAGGCTTTGAGGAATGGCTTCCAATGAACAAATTGAACCTTCCAATGAGAACATTTTCAATTATAAATTAAGTCACATTTTTTATTTACATATTATAATTTTATTTTTATGTTGACAGAAAGCCTCCTGTGAATGTGGGAACTATTGGGCATGTTGAGCATGGAAAGACTACATTGACTGCTGCAATTACAAAGGTTGGGTTGTTGAATCAATTGTCTCTATGAATATGCTTTTTTTTTCTTTCTTTTTTTAATATTTGAAGATTTTTTTTCCATTGCATGAGTAGTATCTGGCTTGAATCATAGTCTCTTTCATTTATCTAGTACCTGAACTGGTTCTTTGTCTCATATTGATCATGAATCATAGACTCTTCCATATACAACTCTGAGACTGGTAAGCGACGCTATGCACATGTGGATTGTCCAGGACATGCAGATTATGTGAAGGTATAATGGAGAATGAAATGAAAATTTTTCTTAAGAAGAAAATATTTTAATTATTTGAGATTTTTCTGTTCCAGAGTGTTCATGAGAATGACTACAGTCGGGATTCTGGATATGATGGGGCTTTTCATTTTTACACTATATTAGAAAACATATTAGCTGACTATGTTTCATGAACTGCAAGTATCTGAAAATCCAACTCCGTGTTACAGTTTATTGCATTTCCTGTGGTTTAACTAGAGACTGCCAAAATTTCATCTTATCATGAATTTTCATTATTTTCACTCACCAGTCAGAAAAAACTTACATTTGGATGTCAACAATGACTTGATAGCACCATGTATTTGGTATCAAATAGTCCTTTAGATCAATTATATTTAATATCATAATATGCTGGACAATTCGCTTTGATGAATATATTCAGTATTTTTATAGAAACGACATCAAATTTTTTTATTTTTTTATTTTGAGTAGAAACAATGAGAATGGTATTAATAAGTAAAAACCAAAGAACAAAGGAAGGATGACATCATAGAAGGGACCATTCTCACATTTTGCTTTTCTGAGCTGTCTTCTAATATACAGTTAACCTTTCCTTTCCATTGTTAAACTTACATTCTCAAGAAATGCTGTCATTTAGTAAAATGATAAATACGACATTGTGGATTTTGCTGCATAGTGTCACATTGCTCAATTGGCCTTGAACTGGAGCTCATACATGGCAGGAAGCTTCTAGAAAGAACCAAAGGCATCCACATACTTTGAAGTAGGATGAGAGTCTTTAGGGTTGTCTAGAGAATTCTTGTATATACACCTTGTACAAAGCTTGTATCTTGGTAGTCTTAGGAGTATTCTAGATTTGTGAGGATAGAATCGTGTATTCTGGAGCTCTACAGTTACCCATAAATAGATGTTCTTGAGAGCTTAATACAAGCTCCCATTCTTTCATATTGTCTTCTTTAATAAGCTAAATTTGAATACTGTTGACTTAATCTCACACAAGTGGTTAGGAAACACCTACGTCCATGGGCTATTGTTATAATTAATAGCTCAATATCAAAGAGGAAAAAAATTACTTTCTCTCTCTAAAAAGTCATGCCTCTAAGGCCTGGTTTCTCTTGAAGCAAAAAAATTCAATATTGAGGTAGAAGAGATGACGAAAGGCTTGAAAGGATGCATTTGGGAGAGAGGAGGCAAATTTTAGATGCATCTTTAATTGCGAATGAGGTTGTGGATTTAAAGCTGAGACGGAATGATGGTGGGTTTGTTTGTACGCTAGACATTGAAAAAGCATACGACCAATTAAGTTGGGTAAATTGGGAGTTTGTGCTTGAGGTTATGAGGAAAATGAGCTTTAGTCATCTAAGTTGGGTAAATTAGGAGTTTATTGTGCTTGAGGTTACGAGGAGAATGAGCTTTGGTCAAAGATGATTGACACATGGATTAAGCGGGTGTATATCTACTTCTTCAATCTCAATTTGTCGATGGGACTCCATTTGGCTTTGGCTGATTAAAGGGTTTTGGAAACTTATCTTGGCTATTGTTGGTGATAGATGAGTTTCTCTTTTTCGTTCCAGTAAATCTCTCTTTGGTGTAGGAGCCTTAGTAAAGAAGCGTAAAAAACTGTGCAGGGCAGAGCTCCCCTTTACATCTTTTCAACATGGTGAGAAAAAAATAATGTAACTTTTAATAATGAAGCAAAAAATTCTTTCATAAAAAAAATTAATGATACCATTTGTGTATTCCTAGGCTCCCTTTTTTTGACTGCTTCTCTTTGGTATATTCCAAGGCTCTCTTTTTTTGGCTGCTTCTCTTTTGTACATTCCTAGTAAAAATTTGGCAGCTTTGTTCCCATCAAAAAAATTAATGACACCATTGGTGTTTTGAAACATTTTATTGCTTTTGTTCCATTCGTATTTATAATCTCATCAGAGCTATAAATGGATGAACTTAGAATTTATTTACCTGCTGTTACAATGGTCCTATGAAATCCAGAATGTATAAGGAAATTTTAAATCAAGGAAGTATCTCAATTCATTTGTTCCTTGGATTTTGAGCAGTAATAATTGAATGTTAGTGGGTTTGATGTGTTTATCAGGTTGGTGACAGCATAGGTCTTCCTCTTCGTAGCCTAAAACGAGAAGACATTCTGCATAAACAGGTAATGGGATCGATTAATTATGATGCATGCAAAACTGGTTTGATGAGTTATCATAAGTTATTACCTTATTCTAATTCAAGACAACCTTTCTAATCAAAAAAAGATATGTTTATTTGCTCTTGTATGAGCAAGCATGAGGATGCAAATTTATCATGCAAAACCTTTGATGAATCAAGATCTATAAAACTCCTATTATGCTATCTCTAAGTTCTTGTGTGACAATAATTTTATCCAAATATATTATTTAAAGGTACAAGATTTACTGTAAATTTCTTTTTTGATGAATAAGATTTATTGTAAATTCTTCTTAGGAATATACCATTTATCTGAGATATGGTCTTTTCTAATTGATGTAATACAATATATCAACAAAAATCATGTTGTCCAACCAAAAATCAAACAAAGGGGGATTTCATTAGGTGCTATTTCTTTTTTAAAAATTATTAAAGTTATTTGTTTCAAAGAATACTATACTAAAACTAAATTATGTGTTTCAATATTTTTTTTAGGACCATTTATGACCTTGCTAGGGTTTACCAAAGTATCGGCTCAAACAATTTCTATTATTGAAAGAAAATTTCAATATAGAAAAATTTGAACAGAATACCTACATTTCATAAGTCCATTATTAGACAAGGTGGTGTCGAATCAATCGCTTAAGGAGCAAGTTTTTATAGTTCATCAAACATCATTTTCAAGGGATTGGAAACTCATGTCTGTGTTCATGTATATCAAATTGAAGGTATTTCAATACATAATGCTTTATATTGATACTTAACTTTATTGAAAAAAATGCTAAATTTTAAACATAAACATATGGTGCAGACTATGGATCCCAAATTAGCATTCTATTTAGCCACCGAGAATCCAATAGACAATACAAAAATATTTGCTAGGCATATTCTATCGATGGAATTAGAGAAATAAAATACAGTCACATCCATACAAGTAAAAAAGCTGTTGCTCAAAAGATAAAAGTAAGTCTTTAACTTCTCTTCCTTATTCATAAAAATCACTTTATTAAATTGTATTCATCTCAGAGAAATCAAGAACACATGCGGTACAGTCGGGTATAGTTTCTGTTTAGATCAGTTATTTAATAAAGAGTTATTTATTAGCATTTTTTAATAGTACATTAAAAAATGTTATTCTAAAAATCTAATTACGAATATTTTCTTTACTAGATGTCCAACCCCAAACTAGCAGTGACAAGATTTATGACAAAGCTGAGCAATTGACAAATAGAAATGACAAAAAAAATGAGGTAAAAATAAAATCATAAAATGCAAAACAAATTGTTTGCTGGGCTACTTCAATAACTATTATTTTCCGGATTAATGCTCTATGCTGAGATGATAGTGCACAAATTGCCTTCAAAGAGTTGTGCATAGAAGCCTTCCATTTCATTGGGTTAGCATATGTGTCCTACAAGATTTTTTTGGAGATTTTCAATGGTACGATGGAGGGAAATTACAATGAAAATAAGATAGAGGTAAATTGAAAAATCAAATGAATAATATTATCTAATTTTTATCAGAATTTCTATTGCCTAAACGATTTTTTTTTCCATGAGCAGATTAATGAAAATGTGGCCAAGAAAGCCTATAGTCGAAGAGAAAAAAGGAAATTGAATTCAAATCAGATTTCTTGGTTTAGAAAAATTATCAATAGAATTGAATCAGGAATAATGTAGTAAATACCTTAGTTAGTGACTCAAAAACCCGATCCCATGCAGATCTTAGAAGAAGCAGAGTAGGAGAAGCAGTGGAGTCGAAAAGCTTTTCAAAAACAGAGCATGTTCAAAAGCTTTTCTTCAGGTGCTACCTGTTCTGTCATCAGCATCTACATCTCCTGGGGACAAGCTTCCTTATTTATGGTTGTACATGCCACATCCAAAGCAAACTTGATGTAGACCTTCATTTTCTAGCCTTCTAACGCATCTTCTGAGCCTAAACTTTGTGATCAAAGGTTTTTAGAGGTCAATTTCAGCGTAGTTTCTCGCATAGGGCCCTCTCGTCATTGAGCTAGTTGCCTCATCCACTCGGACAGGCTTTCCAATTTTTTCCCCAATCCTTCTTAGAAATAGGATCAGGCTATCAAAATATTCTATTGGCATACATGGTAATCTTACCTGTACCAACATGCTTTTGAGGGGTTTTTGAGAAGTGTCAAAGTTTGGGAGCGCAAACTCATCCAAGGTCCTTCAAATTTCTTAAAATCATAATCTTCCTTTGAGGAAACTTGGTGAGGAAGAAGCCATTATATAGAGCAATCGGATTCTTGACTTTTCCATTAGACCCAAAAGTTTTTCTCGGAAAGAAGCTCCTAGTCTACCATTTGTGAAGTTTGCTGTAAATCACCAGCTCTAACTTTTTTGTTGCTCCTCATAAGCAGATCATCTTCCTTGTTTGATCTTTCATGAGTCTTTTCTCGAGAGCTCTCCATTTGTTGCTCCTCATAAGCAGATCATCTTCCTTGTCCGATCTTTCATGAGTCTTTTCTCGAGAGCTCTCCATTTCTTGATCTGAGGTAGAATACATTTTACAACCACTCCCTAGTTCTTTTGCAATTTTCCTTTCTCTAAGTCCAAGTTAGTTCCAAACGTTTTATGGAACGAAACAGAGGATCCCTTAAAAATTACTATTACTTATAGTTTTTCTCCAGAACAACCTTTGTTTTCACTATAGGTCATTCTAATACTTGCTAGAAAAATCGTTTTCTCAATAACCGAACAGTCTTACACAAAAAAAATTTCTAGATTCAAAGTAACAACAAAACTAGTCCAAAGCCACAACAAGAATTTCTAGATTCAACGGAACAACAAAACTAGTCCAAAGCCACAACAAAAATTTCTAGAATTTCTAGATTCAAAGGAACGACAAAACTAGTCCAAAGCCACAACAAGAATTTCTAGATTCAAAGGAACAACAAAACTAGTCCAAAGTCCTTTCCGACTCCATTGCTTCTCCTGCTCTGCTTCTTCTCGGATCTGCAAGGGATCGGGTTTTTGAGTCACTAGCTAAGGTATTTACTACATTATTCTTGATTCAGTTCTATTGATAACTTTTCTAAACCAAAAAATCCGACTTGAGTTCAATTTCCTTTTTTCTCTTCGATCGGCTCAGCCGCATTTTCATTAATCCGCTTCATTGAAAAAATTGTTAGCCGTGAGAAATTCTGATAAAATTAGATAATGTTATTCATTTGATTTTTCAATTTACTTCTATCTCATTTTCATTGTAATTTCCCTCCATTGTACCATTGAGAATCTCCAAAAATATCTTGTAGGACCCATATGCTGACCGAATGAAATTGAAGCCTGTGCACAATTCTTTAAAGGCAATGATCATTTTAACAATTGTCCCCCTATCATCCTGGGCATAAAAACGTAATCCAGAAAATAATAGATATTGAGGTAAACTGACTTAACAATTTGTTTTGCTTTTTATGATTTTATTTTTACCTCATTTTTTTGTCATTTCTATTTGTCAATTTGTTGGCCTTGTTAGAAATCTCACACGCGGTTTGGGGTCGACATCTAGTAAAGAAAATATCTGCATTCAGATTTTTAGAAAAACATTTTTTAATGTACTATTAAGAAATGTTAATAACTAATAACTTACTCAATAAAAGATCTAAACAAACTATGCCAACCTCTTTGCATGTGTTGTTCAATTTCACCTGGGATGGAAAACAATTTAATAAAGTGATTTTTTTATAGATAAGGAAGAAGTTAAAAGACTTACTTTTATCTTTTGAGCAACAACTTTTTTACTTGTATGGATGTGACTGTATTTTATTTCTCCAATTTCCATCGATAGAATATGCCTAACAAATATTTTTGTATTGTCAATTGGATCCCGGTGGTTAAATAAAATGCTAATTTGGGATCCATTGTCTGTGTCACATATTTCTGTTTAAAATTTAGCATTTTTTTCAATAAAGTTAAGTATCAATATAAAGCATTATGTATTTAAATACCTTCAATTTGATATATATGAACACCGGCTACGCTTCAATCCCTTGAAAATGTTTGTTGATGAACTATAAAAACTTGCTTCTTAAGCGATTGATTCGACACCACCTTGTCTAATAATGGACTTATGAAATGTAGGCCTTCTGTTAAAGTTTTTCTATATTGAAATTTTCTTTCAATAATAGAAATTGTTTCAGCTGGTACTTTGGGAATCCCTAGCAAGGTTAGAAATGGTCCTAAAAGAAATATTAAAACACATGATTTAGTTTTAGTATTAGTATAGTATTCTTTGAAACAAATAACTTTAATAATTTTTAGAGAAGAAATAGCACCTGATGAAATCCCCCTTTGTTTGACTTTAGGTTGGACAACATGATTTTTGTTGATATACTGAATTACATCAATTAGAAAAAAGCACATCTCAGATAAATGGTATACTCCTGAGAATAATTTACAATAAATCTTATTCATAAAAAAATGAATTTACTGTAAATCTTGTAGCTTTAAATAATATATTTGGATAAAATTATTGTCACACCATCCCTTAAAGATAGCATAATAGAGTTTTATGGATCTTGATTCATCAAAGGTTTTGTATGATAAATTTCAGCCTCGTGCTTGCTCATAGATGAGCAAATAAACATATATTTTTTGGTTAGAAAGGTTGTCTTGAATTAGAATAAGGTAATAACTTATAATAACCCTTCAAAGCGCTCGCATGCACTTCAATTGACCTGATCCATTACTTGTCTATGCGAGATGTCTTCTCATTTTAGGCTATGAAGAGGAAAGACTACACACACCAACCTGATAAACAAATCAAACCCATTAACATTCAATTATTGCTGCTCAAAATCCAAGGAACAAAGGAATTGAGATACTTCCTTGATTTAAAATTTCCTTATACATTCTGGATTTCAAAGGACCATTGTAAGTAAAGAAAATAAATTCTTAAGTTCATCCATTTATAGTTTGATGTGAGATTGTAAATATCACAATGGAACAGAAAGCACAAAATGTTTCAAAACACCAATGGTGTCATTAATTTTTTTGATGGAAACAAAGCTGCCTAAAGTATACTAGGAATGTACAAAAGAGAAGCAACCAAAAAAAGAGAGCCTAGGAATATACCAAAGAGAAGCAAATTAAGAAAAGGAGCCTAGCACCAATAAATGGTATCATTAATTTTTTTATGAAAGAACTTTTTGCTTCATTATTAAAAGCTACAATATTTTTCTCACCACATTGAAAAGATGTAAAGAGGAGCTCTGCTCTGCACAGTTTTTTACGCTTCTTTACTAAGGCTCCTTGCAAGCCAAGGAGAGCTTGTTGAATGAAAAAAAGAGAAACTCGTCTAATACCAACAATAGCCAAGATAAGCTTTCAAAACCCCTTTAACTACTAAAAAAGTCAAATGGAGTCCCATTGAATAAAATTAAGAATGAAGAAGTAGATATATACCGATTAATCCAGGTCAATCATCTTTGACCAAAGCTCATTCTCCTCGTAACCTCAAGCACAAACTCCCAATTTACCCAACTTTAATGACCAAAGCTCATTCTCCTCATAATCTCAAGCATAAACTCTCAATTTACCCAACTTAAATGGTTGTATGGTTTTTTAATGTCTAGCTTACAAACAAACCCACCACCATTCCGTGTCAGCTTTAAATCCACAACCTCATTTGCAATTAAAGATGCATCTAAAATTTGCCTCCTTTCAACCAAAGCTCAAACTTTGCCTCCAGAATTTTAGCAATTCATTGAAACCTTCGACTTTAAGCCACATATTCTCAAACTGGAAAGGAAAGGGGCCCTTATTGATCCCACCAACGTCTAGTAGGATCGGGGAATGATCAGAGGTAGGCCTAGGCAAATTTGTTTGAACCACATTTCTAAAGTATTCTTCCCAATCACTAGAAAATAAAAACCGATCAAGTCTAGACATAGGACCGTTGTTTCTTCCTCCTCTCTAGGTAAAAGGACCCCTTTGTAATGGAATATCTCTTAACCCAAGCTCTTCAATAACATTAAAAAACCTTCCCATTGAAGATGAAGTTCTGCCCCCTCTTTTTTGCTCAAAAGGAAAACAAATCCCCCCCAACACACCACGGTCCTTCCCACAGTCCTCAAATAGCACCTAGTTCCTCCCATAAATCTTGCATGTAACCATTCAAAATTGGCCCATATACTCTTGAAAAATTCCATAAGAAGCCGTCTTCCCAATTTTTGAACCGGCACGAGACATAAAATTGTCCAATCACTATGTCAATCATCTCGGGGACTCTTTTATCCCGGAAAATAAGAATCCCACCTTTAGCACCAAGGTCATCCACTGCCCCCCACTGCGAAAACCTACTACCCCCCCAGACTATGAACCAATCCAGGATCCAACTTCTGAATCTTGGTCTCTTGAAGACACATCAACTCTGCTTTTTGCGAATTTAATAAAGATTTTATTATCAACCTTTTATCACTATCATTCACCCCTCTAACATTCCAAGACATAATTTTCAACTTAATTGACATTTCAGAAGAAAATTCCCCCTATCTCTCCTCAACCCTTTTCCATTTTCTCGACCATTATAATTGATGGTACTTGCCAACTTTTTCATTTCTCGATCACACTTAAAAGAACCCAATCGCCCCATACTTCCACATAGACTTTTTTTGTTCTTCAGCTGTCTCAACGTATTAATTAACTCTTTTTCATGGCCAATAGTTTGAAATCCCAAAAATTCACTAAACTTCACCAGACAACTTTCCTCCCAACTAGCATAACCTCTAACTTCCTCTAACTGCAAATTTTCACAACTTAAGCACAATCCCTCCGAAATATTAGGCTCAGAAACCACCACAACTGGAGCCCTAGCATTGGGAGGGGAAACCGACCCTGGCGCAACCAAGACAGTTCTTCTCAATTCCTCCTTTTCGTCTTCTTCTTCACCACTAGCACCCCAAGGCTCTAAGTACTCCAGAACCCTCTTTGTTCTAGTATTCTCTACTGGTCCAAGGCTAACACTAGCTTCATTCAAAGCATCTGAAAAAATACCACTTGAATGAGAAAATGGTATGAGCCTGTCAGGCCCACCACCAACCAATCCTCCAGGTAACCCCATCACCATTTGTCAAATTTTTTGGTTCCAAGTTGTTGAGATCTTGATTGTTTCTACAATATTGCTATTGAAATTTGATGGAATTGGAATTTGTTTATCTCTCATAATCGTTTGTATCTATGAAATGAAATGGGGTTTGGTCTCGTTATAAATGACATTTGATGTAAAAGGCCATAGTTAAAAAATTTAAGAGAAGAAATCTATACATTATTTGCTTATTATTCTGATTCTTAATTACAAAATCACCATCGAACACTTAGGGAAGAAGCCTAGGGGTCATCATTATGGTTCCTGGTTTTGAAAACTTTTTTTTTGTTCTCACAAACAATGAGAACAATAGGAAGAACACAAATGTTTCTTGTTTTTGAACTTGATTACCGTTTTTGAAAACACAGATCTGAAAACTGTTTTTGTTTACTAATCTAGTGTTTTTATTTTTTTGTGTTTTTTTAGACAAAAAAAGGGAACCAAGCGTGTTGTCCTTCTTCCCCTTATTTTTTGAGAACTGAAATCAATTTTCAAAATCAAGAATCAAACAGCCTAAAATGTTGCTTTTATCTTCTTCTCTTTTTGAACAGTGATTGTGAGTCCGTTTGAATGCGAGTTTTTGTTTCACGAGCGTCTTCAACTATGATTATTTAAGATTTGAAAATTTCATTTCTTGCTTTTCCTTCATTTTTGCGGGGGATTTGATTTGGTAAAGGCTTCCAGGAGTGGCTTCCAATGAGCAAATTGAACCTTCAAATGGGAACATTTTCAATTGTAAATTAAGTCACATTTTTTATTTACATATTCGATTTTATGTCGATGTAAAGCCTCAGGTGAATGTGGAACGACATGTTGAGCGTGGAAAGACTACGTTGACTCCGCTACCATTACAAAGGTCAGTTGTTGAATCAATTGTCTCTATGAATCAGCTTTTTTTTTTCTTTTTTAATATTTGGAGATTTTTTTTCCCTTGAATGAGTAGTATGTGGCTTGAATGATAAACTCTTCCATTTATCTAGTACTTAAACTGGTTCTTTGTCTCTTGTAGGTGATTGCAGAGGAAGGAAAAGCAAAGGTATTGCAATGGTTGGCATTTTGTTGTTTTAATTGTTTCTCCATGGTTTCCATGTTTCATGACATTTGGATTTGGACATATGGGCTTGTGATAATTAATAGCTCAATATATGAGAGACTTGAGGAAAAAAAAATCAATTTCTCTCTCTAAAAAACCATGCCTCCCCCTCGGCCGAGGGGTGGTAAGGCTTGGTTTGCTCTTGAAGTGAAATCATTCGATATTGAGGTAGAAGAGACGACGGAAGGCTTGAAAGGATGCATTTGGGATAGAAGAAAAGGCGCATCGTGGTTCGCATTCGAGTGTTGTTTATTTACGCATCGGTGGGTTTTAAAGGTTTCGCTAGGATGGTGGGGAAAAGGGGCTTCTCTGATTATGGAGGTAGAACCCATGAGGAGATGGGCTACCGCACAAGGGAATATTAAAGAACCCTTTGTAGTGGTGAAAATGGGAAGGGGCCTCTGGCTCTTTGAGTTTGAAAACAGGGATGAGGTGGACCATATGCTTAAGTTGGGTAGAAGAAAATGGGGACAAGGCCTAGGGTGTTGGAGTCATGGAGATTCAAAGGAGGAAGTGCGGGTGGTGAGTAGTGGACTTCCAAATATACTATGAGCCTAAAATTCGAAAAAAATTAGTGGATGCATGTGAAAGATTTTGTGACGAAGATACAATGATGCTTGAGTTGTGTCAAGAGAATTTTGTGAGATTAGGATTTTCAATCCCTAAAATTTGTCGAGGCGGTGAAGGCGTAAATAGGTTCTCGATTCAATCCGTAGGGATAATTCTCCCTTTCTAAGGCTATGCCGATATCAGAGAAGAATTCAGAGGAGTGGAGTGAGTTCAAACACCATGGGGAAGATGATGGAGAAGCACGCATTGGGGGTGGGTTGCGCGATAAGTCTCCGATTGTGTCATTTCAAACCCAAAGATGGTCTCCAAGTCAGTCTTAGGGCAGGAGTTTCGGGCACGCGGGTCGATCAGATTCCTCCCTAGGTCAGATTTTGAGTGGGAGATAAGGGCAGACTCAAGCCTAAGGGTTCTGTCCAAGTCCAAAATTGTAGATTGGGCTTGCTTTTTGTATCAAAAGGCCTAGAGGAAGTTCCTTCAACAAGACCTCCATCTAATAGGCCTTCTTTGAAAGGTAAAAGGAAGAAGGGCCTATGTTTCCTCCAAAGTCCCTTTGGAGGGCCCGACGGGAAAGAATGGGCTTGGAGTTCTTCATGTTAACCCTTTTCAAGCCATAAGGGGATTTTGAAGGTTCCCCTCTCGAAGGTCCCAGAGACAATGCCTTGAGAGGGAGGAAGGACCGATAGCCGACACCGAGAATGATGGGGAAGATGATCCGGGGTGTGAGGCTTCTCAGGCATACCCCGAAGTTGTTGGACAGGTTTGAGATCTCCATTGCTAAAGTTGATTCTCTTATCTTGGAATGTATGAGGGGTGAATAATCCCGACAAGAGAAAAGTTATTAAGCATTTCATAAAGGATCAACGAGTGGATTGGGTTGTCTACAGGAAACAAAAGTTTAGGAGATGTCCCACAGTTTGGATCATAGCCTAGGGGTTGGGAGATTTTCTGGATGGCTGAGTGAGGTCTAGGATTGATCGGTTCCTATTTTCGGGGGATTGGGAGAGTTATTTTAGTAGGGTGATCCAAAGTACTCTCCTTAGTTTTGGCGGATTGAAAGGCATTATGAATAAGGAGGTTTTTGGTAATGTGGGAACCATGAAGGCTGAGGCCTTGCATAGAGTAGTGTGTTACTGGGATAACCAAGAGAAGGAGGAGCTTTCCTTAGAGGAGTCTGAGGAGAGTCAAAGTGAGTGAGGACTACAAGAATTGGTCACTCTTAGAGGAGATTTCTTGGAGGCAAAAGTCTAGTGAGTTGTGGCTTAAAGAGGGGGATAGAAATATTGGGTTCTTTCACAAAATGTCCAACTCGTACAGAAAGAGAAATGTAATAAATAAGACTAGAGTTTATGATAATTGGCTCATTGAAGACATTCCATTCAGAAAGGGGTTGTAGACGCTTTCAAGAGACTTTTTTCTGATCCGGGAGGATGGTGCCCTACTTTTTGACATCACTTTGGAGGTAATTGGGGCTAAGGGTTATGGAAAACTGGAAGAAAATTTTAATGAGGAAGAAGTCTTTGCAGCCATATCAAGCCTACGAACTGAGAAGGAATGATGGTGGGTTGGTTTGTAAGCCTGACATTAAAAATGCATTCGACCATTTAAATTGGGAGTTTATGATTGAGGTTATGAGGAGAATGGGCTTTGGTCAAAGATGGTTGACCTAGATTAACTAGGTATATGTATACCTCTTTCTCAATTTTAATCAATGGGACTCCCATTGGTTATTTTAGGAGTTTGAGGGGTTTATGCTAAGGGGGGGTACCCTCTCTCTCCGTACATTTTTGTTTTGGGCATGGACATTTTAAGCCATTTAATAAACAAGGTTCTGGAAGGGAACTTTTTGATTGGTTGCAAATTTTGGGGAGGAGGAGCTACTGTTGTTGCACTTGCTTTATGCTGATAATACCTTGTGGTTCTTCTGCAAGGACTAATCCAAAATGGCCCATCTAGGGTGGACTTTGATGTGGTTTGAGGCTCTCTTGGGGCTAAAAATTAATTTGGGCAAGAGCAAGATTTTCCCCATAGGAGGAGCAAGAATGTAGAGGCTTTGGTGGGCGAGTTGGGTTGCAAGGTCAGCACCCTTCCTTCCACGTACTTGGGGCTTCGCATAAGTCAGTTAGGGTGTGGGATCCTATTGAGGAAAGATTTGGAAGAAGATTGGCCAACTGGAAGCGCCAATATATTTCTAAAGAGGGGGGGTACTCTTATACGAAGCACTTTGTCTAACCTCCTATTTTGGTTGCTTCTTTTTAGTATACTCCCAATATACTTTTGGCAGTTCTGCTGTACTCTTTTTGTGGTTATTACATGTTGTTTGTTTACCTATAAATAAAAAATAAAAAAAAAGTTGGAGAGGAAGTTGAGATTTTAGGGTTAACACAGATGACTTTGCAATTATAATGATACTTTTGGTGTTTTGAAGCATTTTGTGTGCTTTTTGTTCCATTGTGATCTTTACAATCTCACATCAAACTATAAATGGTTGATCTTAAAATTTTATTTTCTTTATTTAGGATGATTGTCCTTTGAAATCCAGAACGTTTAAGAAAATTTTAGATGAAGGACAAGTAAGTATCTCATTACATTTGTTCCTTCAATTAAATAAGGATTTTGAGCAGCAATAATTGAATTTTAGAGGGTTTGATTGGTTTATCAGGTTGGTGACAACTTAGTTCCTCTTCATAGCCTGAAACGAGAAGACTTTCTGTGTAGACAGGTAGTGGGATTGGGATTGATTAATTATGATGCAGAATTACTTTGATGGGTATCATACGTTATTTACTTGTTCTAATTCAAGACTAGTTTTCTAACCATTCAAAATGATGAAACTTTTTAGATGGTTTTTTTACAGAAAAATATATTCACTTCCCCAGAAAAAAATTTTATTTAATGGGAGCAAGTTAGGGATTCAAAATGCCTAAAATTTAAAAGCAAAACAATTACAAGTATGAGGATGTGACATTTTGCTAGGAAAAAGATGATTAATCAATTATTTACAATTTGATTTTCAATTTTTTTTAACAAAAAACTCATATTTCTTTTGTTGTTTTTTCTACTATGAATGTCAGTAACATAATTATCAATGTCTTGTAAATTATGAGCATGACATATATTATATTGCAAATTTTTTATACAAAATTTTCGATGAATCAAGAAAGATAAAGCTATATTCTGATATCTTTAAGTGCTTGTAGATGAATTTTTTTTTTGTCTAAATATTGTATTTAAAGGTACAAGATTTGCATTAAATTCTTCTCATGAGTATACCATCTGAGATATGTTATTCTAATTAATGTAAGGCAAATTACATGCTGTCCAACCAACCATCCAACAAAGGAGGGGCATTTCATCAAGTGTGATTCCTTAAAAAATATTATTCCATTTATTTCTTTCAAAGAATCCATTTTTAAAACTAAATTATGGACTTCAATATATTTTTAGGACCCTTTATGGCCTGGTTAGGGATTGCAAGGGTACCAGCAGAAATGGCTTTTATTATTGTAAGAAATTTTCAATATACAAAAACTCTTCGATCAGGCCTTCATTTCATCGTACCCATATTAGATAGGGTAGCTTCAACACAATCACTTACTGTTAACACAAAATCATAATTATTAATGTCTTGTAACTTATGAGCATAACATATATTATATTGCAAATTTATGATACAATTTTTTTTTTTAGTTCCAACAAGGAGGGAATACCCCGGGGCAAGCACTAAACTACCCTATTGTGAGCCATAAGATCCATAGCATCTTGATGGAGGATCTCTTCCAAGTCTTCAGGAGGGGTTCTCCACCTCCTAAGCACACCCTGCTGCAAGTGTAAGGCGTGCCTCGCCATGGAATCAACAATGGAGTTCCCTTCCTTGTAACCGTGTTGGATGTTAACCACCCATCCTTTTCTCATCCTGCCTTTTCATTCTTGAATAAGAGCATCAAGGGGGTTGCTGGGCTCCCCCATACTATTCAGCCACTGTACCACCACAAGGCAGTCGGATTCAATGAGCAACCACTTGGAGCCCACCTCCCAAGCCATCTTCATCCCGTGGAGAATGGCCCACAACTCAGCCGCTTCAACCGAGCAACATCCTAGGTTGATTGAGAAACCTTGGATCCAAGCTCCATCGTCATCCCTGAGCACACACACCCCCTGCTCAGGCCTTTAAAGATTTGCCCTTCTGTACACATCCATCGGTTTTGAGCTTTTCCCATCCTTTAGGCGGTCTGTGCCATCCCACCCAAACGCTTCTCTGCCGGGCATATATGCCCCTGGCAATATTCTCACTTGATGTATAAATTAAGAACGATAAAGCTATATTCTATATTCTGATATCTTTATGTGCTGGTCGATGACAAAGCAAAAGAGGTAAACAAAACCTTAGAATACCAATCAATTATTATGTTTGTTCTTACCTTAATCACATGATATTTTGGATTACGTTCTTAGGCTCAGTCTCAACGGCGGAGTGACATTAAACAAATGACCAGAGACATCATATTGATTCTTCTCTACGGATATGGAATCTTTAAAATGCTAGAAGTGATTTTCAAAGAAATATTCGATGGATATAACAATGGGAAAGCAAATGGAAATGGCAACAAAAATGGGAATTCCATCAACACCAATGCCATCAGACCTACAGAACAGGAGTGGGAAAATCAAATGTCTTAACATACAATCTAAATATAATCAGAATTCCCTCTCTTCCCCAACGGTTTTTTTTTCATAAGCAGAATTTCAAGCACTAATTGTGCATGAAGTTGCATTAACAGTGATCATTCTTAGTGGCGGAACTGTTGCTGTTGAAGTTGGAGGCATTAGGGGTTGTGGACAAAGGTGAAACAGATGTGTGGTGGTGCTTCATAACAACACAGAATATTTCCTATCTTTGTTGAGTCTGACTTTTTTTTTTTCCTAAATTGACTGAAAATTTAGGTTCTTTTCATCATGCTCTTCAACAAACTTCAAAGATGGTTGTAAAGTCCCATTTTGAATGTGTCGCATCTATGGGCATATAATTAAGTAATTAGCTTTTGTAGCATGAAAATGAAAACAGAGAGACAGCACAAGAGCCTTGTTTTAGTCCATATGTGACAGAAAAATCATTTTGAAATAAGTGGTTTTTTTCACGTACAGTTAAATAGAAAGCATTGCATTCAAGTTTAATTGTAAAAATGAGGAAAAAAAAACTGACCATTATCTTTCTATGTTGAAAATTGGTTTTTGCAACTTCTATCGACATTTGATGTTGTGCAAGCTTTGTAGTTCTGTGGATCGGATCCCCAGTAATTGCATAAGACGCTAACTTGGGATATGTGATTTGCAGGACGTGCATCAATGATTAAAATTAAACAGACTATTCTTGTATCTTGTTGAAGTTAGTAAAGAACACACAACAATGAGTACCAACTTAAAACGAATTCCAAATGGTTGCATCTTTAATGATTGTGTAAAAGTTACCTTATCGAAGGCCTTGGTTGACACGGGAGCAACGCACACCTGTGTGGCAAGCAGTGTGGCTGCCACTTTGGGATTGACAATCGAGGCCTACTACAGTATGGTGAAGTCTTTGAATGGCAGGGATCATTGGGTAGAAGGCATCATAAGATCCTGTCCCATGGAGATGGGAGAATGGGTGAGCTGTTGTGACCTGGTTGTGATGCACTTGCGGGATTTTGAGATGATCATGGGAATGAACTTCTTGATGCAAGTAGAAGAAAGCATTATGCCTTACTTGAGGACATTGGCGTTTATGGAAAAGGGGATGCCATGCACAGTGATGGCTGTGAAAAATCATGCCATGGAGACCGACAATGGGTATGATAAAATGAAATCCTGGTTTAAGAGTTTTTAATCACTGTAGATCTCTTTCGATAACAAAAACCATCTCTCCCGGTACCCTTTGCGATCCCAAACCATGCCATAAAAGGCCCTAAGTAATTAGCTTCTCCATCACTTCACTTAATTCATGTGATTAGGATGCCATCAAGCCTACATAAAGGAGTTAATTCTGTTGGAATAAATGACATTTATTGTCATTTACCCGGTGAGTCAAAAGGCGTAATTGCTGGAATAAATGACATATCTATCACATTTACTCCTCGGCGAAATCTGGGGTACAGGAGTCCAACGTTTGGCTTGCCAAACGTTGGTTTCCTGAATGTTAAGGGTCTCACCTTTAACCTATAAAAGTGAGATTTCCTTATTCAGAAAAAAGAGGTTTTTTTTTTTTTTTTTGGTTTTGAGTTTATCAAAGAGTGTGGTGTTTGGGTGATAGCCCTGACAGAAGTTTCAGCCTGTCGGAAAGAAATGCCTAAAGGCTGAGGTACCTGCGATCCGCCTCAGATTCTCGAGACGTCAAGTGACTTCTCCGAGCACCGCGAGACGACTTAACTGCTTTAAGCGAGATCGCACGCCACGACTCTAAGATTTTCGTATTAATTGGTTTTCGGGTTTTGTTCTTGTAATGGTCTTTCTCGCAGTCTTTACTTTCTCTCTGTAATCCTTGTAACATTTCTAACAAATTCATGTGATTTGTAGTACCAAATTCTTACAAATTTTGGTGTAGTGTGAAAAAAGGTGCAAGCTTTTTGTGATTATACATATATCGTTTAATTTATATATTATATGATTTATTGAAACAAAATAAAATAACATATAAGCTTAATTTTTAATTTTACCAAAAAATATTTCTCAAAAAATCTTAAAACTAAAATCATAGCGTCTATAAAATAAAAAATCTTAATTTAAACCTAACAAAGTATTTCATAATTCTTGCCAAAAATCTTAATATTAAAATGTTTACACCAAAAACCTTAAAAAACTTCTTCTATAGAATACTAAAAAATATTTTGAACACTAAAAAATCTATATTATATAATTCATACCAAAAAAAAAATTAAATATTTAAATTAGGAAACAAGGCGGAGATCTTATCAAAAACACTTCCTAAATGAGGAATACTTTAGGTTTTTCCACAATCATTCGCCATTTTTTTTTTCTCTAGGGCTTATAAATCCAGATTTTTACCAAGCCATTTATTTTTCATGAAATAAGATGCTTACTTATGATAAAAAGACAATATAATAAGTCCTCCCAGAGCTATGATTCTGAAATAATGAGTCTCATATTATTGTAAATTAGCTACTAATGAAATATCAGTCAGCAACTTCTCTCTAAATACAGCCATAGTGGGTGGCCTCATTGCTCAAAAAATGACTCAGGTTTGGTTGGATTAAACCTTAAGAAAGCTAACTTGAACCAAAAGCAAAAGCAAAATGAGAGAAATGGTTCAGTAAACCAAATGTTTGACCAAAAGATAAGTTAGAAATCACATTCAAAAAGCAAACCCTGCATAGGATATGATCAGAAATTCCAACATTTCTCTTTGTTGCTTAATAACCTTTTGTACATTTAATTCACCTATGGTTTTTTACATTCCTATAGTTACAAGTACCCACGTGCACTTCTATATTATAATAATTAAAATTAATATCAATTTTTATAAATATTATCATAATTGTTTCTATTTTTTTATTTGATAATTTTTTGAACAAGCCTTTAATATTTATTTGCTAATTAAAATAAATTATTCATTATTTGCACAAGTCTTTAATATTTAATTTTTGCACAAGCCTATAATAAATGTTATTTATTATATAGTCAAAATTAATAAAATAATTTTATTTATTTTAAAATTTATTGAAATTATTATGATTTATCTATATAAAATTAAATGGTTTATGAATATATAATTTTTAAATAATTTTAGTTATATAATTTTTATTTTTATAAGATAATCAAATATAATAAAATTAAACAAGTTGATTTTTGATAACTTGGTTTTGCTATATTTTCCTTTTTGTTTTTCTACTAACTTTTTTAAGCTCCTTTTCTATTTTCTTAAAAAAAAAATTTATGTCATTTCTTCAAATGTTCAAATGTGACGCCCCAAAACCCGGGGTTCCGTTGACTACTCATCAACCTCGCGACACGCGAACTGCTCTGCAACCCGAATATTTCATTTAAAATTCCGGGCAGAGTCTCCTTGTACGGAGCTCACCCAAATACAAACCTGTGATAAAACCCGTCCCAAACAATCCAATATACAGCCATGATTAAAACGACCACTGGGCTCATAAACCGGGAGCACTATCACAATATCTATATCCAACTATATCCAATAGTTTCAGAGCTTCAAATTTTACTCTTATACAACACATATTAAAATTAGAGAATTCTAATACATGTCATACATCATAACCCAAAGCCACAATCCGACTTTCTTCTAAAGCTCAGTTTCCTAGATGAGCCGTCTCCTCGCACGCTCCCTGTACCAGAAATAATATCCTCGATTGTAGTGAGCTAATGCTCGCAGCCGAATCACCCTAAGTGGGCTACTCTCCACCTAAGTGCATATGCAATGCTCCAATGAAAAACATACATTCAAGTAAATGCATGATCCTACTTAAATGTCTAACTGATCATCTCCTATCCCGAGTCCTCCCCGACTCCCTCACACCTGCCTAAGCCACATATGAGAACCTTAGTTTTTATTTGTTTGCTCAGGACAACCTCGATGTATATATCAATTGTCCGGTCCGACGATTGATATTATGTATGGACTAATTCCTCCTCGATGTATATCAACTGGGCCGGGCTCGACGATCGATACATGTCGACCACCCTCCGATATTTAATATTTTTGCACAACCCTCCGAACCATTCTCGCACTACCTCAGCGCACTCACTTATCGTCCTGCAGCCCCAAGGCATACGGAACGCACGACGCCAACTCCATTTCAATTCATAACACATGCAAATATATAATCATGCATATATTCACATAATTTAAATCACACAAAACATGTCATGTAATTTCACCATCAATCACATCAAAATTACCACGCGCTAATAATCAAACTACCGAACAATTCGGGATTTAAATTACTCAACCAAACACTTTATTTCACAAAAAATTATTTTGTAAACACTATTCTCGAGAATAGTGAAACTCTGCTACTATTCCCGAAAATCACTAATCGCTGGTCTACTTTAGAACTCCGAATTTCACGGCCATTTCTACTTCCAAACAAACCAATACACATTTATTTCACAAATTACACACCAATGGTTCCAACAACCCACACAGCTGGGTAATAATAATCGTCACGGCCTACCCATTTTTGGTTTCAAAAATTTACACAACATGGTCCCAAGATTTGGGACCGATCAAACGGCCACTCACGGCCTCATTCAACTCAAACATTAACAAAGTACTTAAATAAAGAATAAAACCCAAGTAGGGAGAAATCCATACCTCACGGAGTTTGTTGAAACTCCTTAAATCCGGTACCCACGTGAAGCCCTCTCCGCGTAGAGCAGCTTCCTTTCTTGTCCCGACGACTGCCGACGGTCGAATCTCCCACGATTCTAGAGAGAAGTCAGGTATTCTCTCTCTAAACTAAAAACTGAAGCCCCACCGTCCAAACTCCTCCTTTCAATGCTTTTGCTCCCTTTTGCATTTTAGCATCGACACCATTGGACATTTTGTCCTTTAAAGGTCATTTAAACTTTTCCATTAATACCACTACGTCCCTCCTTTCCCAAATGCTTTTGACATCTCTAAGACTATCTCTACGTCCATTTTCATCGCTTTCTCTCTACTCATGCCATTTATGCACATGAGTACGTGTTATATGACTTTGTCACACCAAACCCGCTTTACGCACCCAATGTGATGCCTCGAAAACGCGCCACCCGACTATCTCGAATTCGACGTGTTAGCTAGATTTCATTTATGACGATTCCAACTATAAGTAATCCGCTTTCATCATCCGAGATCTGTAGAATAAATTTTCGCATTTTAACCGAAATGGCAAATTTTGTAACCGAAATTACGATTTTGCCATTTTTCCAGAAATTGGAATTTCTCGGGTTTTACATCAAATCTCGGTTCAATATACATCTAAACTAATTTATTTTTGCATATTATATATTATTACTTTAGGTTTTTAATTGAGGGAGGTACCATGGAGCAAAAAAAAGAAGCAAAGAAACCATTAAACAATTAAAATATGTGTCATCTATAACAAAATAATAAAAAACATGTTAAACCCTCATTTTTAAGATCAAAATACCCTTCACGTGTTAGGGCAAATCCATTGCCAAATAGGAGAGAGACACCAATTAGATAGGTCAATCAGCATCACTATTGTAAAATTAAATTGAATAAGTATAAACATGAAATAATTATTAATTTTTATTTATTTATAAAAACAATATAATAAAAGGAAAGTGCTAATTTTTTAAAATATAAGATTGAAGAAATATATGTTTTGATTTAATATTCTTTTACAACGTAAAGTTTGAGGTTATATTTGATTACATGAAAACTATAAAGGAAAAACTAAAAAATATGAAAGACATTTTAACAACTTTATATCTTCTTAACAGAAGTGTCGTAGCACTATACAGGAGTATTGTAACACTGAACAGAGAGTGTCGAAGCTCTAAACAGAGAGTATCAAAGCACTAATCAGAGGTGCCTATTTATTTACTATTCGGTTTTAGGCAGACATACAATTATATGTAATACTAAGCTTTTTATATTGTTCTTAATCACATTCTTATATTTATATAATGCAAGTAAATAAGGGGCAAGAAAACAAAGACTACATTCATTTCACCGAGGCGACGAGGTCTGCACTACAAATTATTACCCTTGGAATCCGAACAAAGAGTAATATTTCTAGACTAACACAGGATGCCCCAACTCCTACACTGTGTCAAGCGAGGGTGTTAATTTTTTCCCGCTATTATAAACTTATAAACTTTAAGTTTGTTTCATTCATATAATGTTAAATACTAACTTGTACTATATTCTCGTATAAAGTGATTACAAATATATAAGTCTATATATGAAAGTGTTCAATATTTACAATATTTACATTGCTTACAAAAGAAACAAAATACATATACATTGTAGACCAAATGGTCTTCCAAGCACCTAAATACGTTGCTTGACTTTGATCACGATGCATCATCTCCGTCATCCGTTTCTTCTTCTGTACCTACACGGATGAAACACCCATGCTAAACTTATAGCTTAATGGGACAATATCATGGATCTAATTTCTAATAAGAATCTTCATCTCATTTTAGACACATGCATATACTTATGACAAATATAACATTTACATATACTTATCCATTTCTCATATTTACTTTTTCATAACATGTTTCATTTCTTATCATATTTCATATACTTTTCGTGTCATTTTACACTTTACTTCTTGTTTTTGTAACCGTATACTATCATCACATAGCAGTGATATGCTTTTCATATCATGTCATATATAATATACATCTCATTTGAGTATACTTGTCATTTACTTTTATGTTTCATGCCTCGCATAGACCTTAGAAGGGATACGGAAAGAACCGTATAAAAATTGGTTGGTACTATCACCGCACGACAAAGGATTTCTATCCGTATGACCCAAACGTGTCACTATAATGGATCCAAACGAGAGTCTATGTCATCGAATCTAAACGGGTCTCGATATCTCGTAAATCGTATGTCGCAAAGAATCGTATCCTTATAAAGTATGCCCGTTTATCCAACTACTAGTCATAAGCGTATTAACTGTTTTATTATATTTTCTAATCTTTTAGGTATTTAAAAAAGATATCTCATATACATGAATAATTATTGATATCATATATACTTATGAGATATTCATTATCAAATAATCTCTTTATAAACATTTAACCGTATTTTTTTTCATAACAAAATTATACGTTGGTTCTTTAGTTTTCATAACACCATGTTATCATGATCAACTTACTATGATGCATTATTTCATAAATACATTTATATAACTCATACAATTTCACTTCATAACCAATTTCGCCACACTACAAGTGTCTTAAGTCCATTTTCGACTACAATTTTGACCCTGTAAACGAGATTGTTAGAGAAAGTGATCTTCTAACTCAATATACCCCTATATCTTAAGTTTCTTATGGTTAAAAAAATCATGGACTTTTAATTTGGGAGATATGGTCTAAACATTCCGAACTGCTCCTAGACAATTTCTAGGAACAGAATCTGGAATTGTGTCCTATATTTGAAAATTTTATGGGAACATTAGAAACATAATTTGACCATACTTTCTTCATAAAAGTTGTTTTCCCATATGTCTAATTTGTACATAAATTTGAATCGTCTCATTTGGATAAGTGTAACTCAAGTTATGATTTAAACAATCGGAATTACTCAAGTTCAGGGGACTGTTCTGAGACAGATTTTAGGGACCGAATTGTACCCTTACTTTGACGAATTTTCTAGGTCCAATGAAGTCCAAATTTTGATACACTTATTTCAGGGAGATTTGTTTTCCTAGAAGTTTATTTTACCCAAAATTTTGAATCATTCAATTTGGATGAGTGAAACTCAACTTATGGGCCTAAATACCAAAACTGTTCCAAAACCCAAAACCCAAAACTGTATTAGAACTTAACCATAATTGACCCGAAACAGAGCTTCACTTTGACTAATTTTCTGGGTCTAATGGGGTCCAAATTTGGATACACTTATTTAAGAAGATTTGTTTTCCTACAAGTCTAGTTTATCCAGAAATTTAAATCACTCAATTTGAATGAGTAATGGCCAAGTTATGGCCAAAACAAAAAAAATGGGTTTAAAAAAATGAACAACATTTCCCCTAAAACCCAACATTTTCTCTCTATACAAATTTTTCCTCCATTGGGGACCACAACCAAACCAAACAACCATTCCAAACAAGGATTCTACACAAAAAGAGGTATTCCAAACCTCCAAACAAGTATCCATACACAATCCTATTAAAGTTCCATACAAACAATTCCATATACAAATTCATACCAAAATTCCTTACACATCCATACCTGATTTCTTCTTCTCCTTGAACTTCTCTTCTTCCCTTCATCTCCTCTTCTTCTTCCTCTCTTCTTCTCTTCTCTCTTTCTTCCTTCTCCTTTCTTTCACGTGAGCTCCAACCAAATGATATTGATCTTAAGATAAGGCCATGTTTGGCCTTATCCAATTTTTGACATCAAATTCCATTTTTGCTATTTGGTCCTCCCTTTCTCATCTATTTTCCATTCTAACTTAGTCAATTTCCTACTTTAACATACAATCTTTTATTCTTATGTCATTTGGGTCCTTAATTGACAATTTACCAATTTACTCCTTGACCCTTGGCTTTAATTCGGTTTTGCTTTATTTTTTAGCATTATTTTGTCTTAAAAATATGCTTTTACTTTTATTATACCCTAAACATGTTATAAAACTGTCAGAGTATAATTTGGGGTGTTATAAATAGAATAAAGGAAACAAAAACAAGACTGCAGGTTCACCTAGATGTAGGGAACTTTCACCTAGGCAAGGACCTACGCCAAGGCGGAGTAGCCTTCGTCGAGGCGAGGTAAAAACTGGTAAATTTTTAGGGCTTCAGTTCACATAGGTGAACGAATCTTCTCCTAGGTGAAGGGCTTCACCTAGGCAAGCACTCCTTCGCCTAGGCAGAGAGGCGTCAGGCTTCCATAAATGAGGCATTTTTGCCATTTCTCATCGAAAATTTCCAACCAAAACAAAGCAAACTCAAACCAACCCAAAAACACATTTAGAAGAGTTAGGGTAGTTTCCTAACCAACAAATGGGAGAATTCCATACCTTGATTCCTTGAACACTTCAACTAGCCTTCCTTTTCTTCACTTCTTCCTTTCCTTTAGCAAAGAGAGCCAAAACAATGGAGAGCACAAGCCATTTATCCCTCTCCACAACTTAAGCCCCTGCTCCAAATCCCCAAATGGCTAATGCTTATCCTAGAAGACAATTTGTTGTCTTAAGGTAGTTGGTTCACATTTTTGCTATTTAGTCTTCCTATTCAATTTACAAACCAACAATATTATACCACATAATACATAGGCTTTAACTTAATGTCCAGATTATCCTCTTTACTTTTAATGATTCCATTTATATCTCTTTTATACTTAATTATATTTCCCAAAAAATACACCTGACTTTTATTATACCCTAAACATATCATAAAACTACTAGGTATAATTTAAAAGAGTCATAAATTCCTTTGAAAGTACTAGGATCATTAAACAAACTAAAAGGCATGATCAACCACTCGCTAAACCATCTGTTTTAAATGCAGTTTTCCACTCATCTCCTAGCCTAACACAAATTTGATGATAACTACTTTGCAAAGCTATCGTAGAGAACCAACTAGAACCAGCTAACATATCCTCAAGGCGAGGGATAGGAAATCTATATTTGATTGTGATCTTATTGATGACTCTACTATCCACACACATTCTCCAAGATCTATCTTTCTTAGGTGTTAAAAAAGCTGGCACTACACAAGGACTAAAGCTATGCCTAACAAATCTTCTCTCTAAAAGTCCTTATACTTGCCTATGCAACTCCTCTCTCTCTTTAGGATTCATCCTATAGTGTGGAAGGTTAGGCAGTTGAGAGTCTGGAGCTAAATCTATAGCATGTTGGATGTCTCTTAAAGGTAATAGTTCACTAGGCAACTCATCGGGCACCATATCAACAAAACCATCTAGCAAATTCTTCACTTCCAAAGGAACATCAACAATCAATGTTACGCCCCCAACTCGACACTCGGTGTCAAGCTAGGGTGTCTTTTTTTTTTTTTAATTCTTGTTTACTATAAACTTATTCATTCATATACTGTTAAACATTTAACTTAAAATATATTCTTTAGCAACGGATTACAAAATATATTCAAACTCCATAAATGAGAGTGTTCAACATATAAAAACTTTACATTATTTACAAAAACAAATACATATACAAAATAGACCATAGAGGTCTTCAGTGGGCACCTAGTATTGTGTTGACCTTTGTTGCTAATGCAGATTGTCCGGGCTTCTAGTTCCTTCTTCTATATCTACACGGATGAAACACCCATGCTAAGCTTATAACTTAGTGGGAATAAATACTCATGGACGACCCCTAATAAGGATCATCACACTTTAGACACATGTATATACATTTAACACATCGTATACTTATACCCATGCTTATGCATATTTCATACATATAATTTACACATGCTTATACATACTTCATTTACTTATCATCGCTCATATACATTTGCTTTTGTTCTTTGGCTACAAGATACTTGTCATCACATAGCAATGTTATGCTTCTCATATCATGTCATATAATGTCATTTATCATATTCAAATTATTTGCATATTCTTGTCATTTACTTTTATGTTTCATGCCTGCATATACCTTAGAAGTGGATACGAGAAAGAACTGTATGTACCCAAAGGTACTATCACTGTACGAGACAGTGATTTCTATTTGTATGACCCAAACGAGGTCGCTATAATGATCCAAACGGGATCTATGTCATTAACCCAAATGAGGCCTCGATATCTATAAACTCGTGATGCCGCAAAGAATCGTGATCCCTATGGGCAGCCAACTACCGCAGCAAACGGCATATGTCACACCTCAGTAACAGAGGTGTTATTCATATATGAATAAATTACTTCAGGTCATGTAACATGAGTCATTCATCAAACAATACGTCATTTGACTATTTTCATATAATAAATTTTATCTTATTTCATAACATGTTACACATGATCATAGTTAATATGATGCATTATTTCATATAACAATACATTTATATAACCTTTATACAATTTCAGTTTTCATAACCAATTTTGCCTGAACAGTTCGAGGTAGTTCTCAAGTCCATTTTCGACTACAAATTTGACTCTGTAAACGGGATTGTTAGAGAAAATGATCTTCTAACTCAATATACCCCTATGTCTTAAGTTTCTTATGGTTCAAACATCATGCCATTTGGACTTTTAATTTGGGAGATATGGTTAAACATTCCGAACTGCTCCTAGATAATTTCCATGAACAAAATATGGAATTGTGTCCTATATTTGAATTTTTTTTGGGAATGTTAGAGACATAATTTGACCATAATTTCTTCATGAAAGTTGTTCTCCCAGATGTCTAGTTTGTACATAAATTTGAATCACCTCATTTAGACCAGTATAATTCAAGTTATGATTTAAAAAACCAGAATTACTCTAGTTTAAGGGACCGTTTTGAGACAGATTTCAGGGACAGAATTGTTCCCTTACTTTGACGAATTTTCTGGGTCCAATGTGGTCCAAATTTGGATACACTTATTTCAGGGAGATTTGTTCTCCTAGAAATCTAGTTTACCTAAAAATTTGAATCACTTAATTTGGATGAGTGAAAATAAACTTATGGCCTAAATACCAAAACTGTTCCGAAACCCAACACTGTATCAGAACTTACCAAAATTGGCCCGAAAACAGAGCCTCACTTTGACGAATTTCTGGGTCCAATGGGGTCCAAATTTGGATACACTTATTTCAGGGAGATTTGTTCTCCTAGAATTCTAATTTACCTAGAAATTTAAATAACTCAATTTGGATGAGTGATGGCCAAAACAAAAACATGGGTTTAAAAAAAACGGATTGCATCTCCCCTAAAACCCAACATTTTCTCTATACAATTTTTTTCTCCATTGAGGACTACAACAAAACCAAACAACCATTCCATCAAATATACATACCTTAAATATTTATTCCGAACAAGGATCCTACACAAAAAGAGGTATTCTAAACCTCCAAACAAGTATCCATACAAATCCTAACAAGTTCCATACAAAATTCCATACAAAGTTCCATACCATTCCATACCTAATTTCTTGAACTTCTCTTCTTCTTCTCTTATTCCTTTCTTACTCCTTCTTCTTCTCTTTCTCTTCTCTTCTCTTCTCTCTTTCTATCCGAATGCCCTAACTTCCTATACCAAAAATGAGATATTTGCTAAGGCTATGTTTGACTTTATCCAAATTTGACATCAAATTCCATTTTGCTATTTGGTCCTTCCTTTTTATTCTAATTGTAATTCAATTTCTTAATATTTCTATATTGGCATATAATCTTCTTATTATATGACCTTTAGGTCCTGAATTGGTAAATTACTAATTTACCCTTAACTCTTGTATATATTCCGGATATTTGCTTATTTTATTTTTAGCATTATTTTATTTCGAAAAAATAGACATTTACTTTTATTATACCTTAAACATGTTATAAAACTGTCAGGGTATAATTTGGGGTGTTACAATCAAAGAATCAAATGAAACTTCTTTTGCTACTAATGCTAAGCACATACCAGTCTCAATTTCCCCTATCTCAAACTTCTTACATTTTAAAATATGCAAATCTGCCTATGAAGTTTAGAGACGCTACATTTAATGCTGTAACCTTAGGCTTAAAGAGGGTCTCAAAATAAACAACACCCTTTGTACTTAAAAGAATAAATGTTATCTTTACCAAAATTGGTAACATTAAGATCATAAAGCCAAGGGCAACCTAAAAGAACATGGGCAACATCCATGAGTAGCACATCACAATAGATTTCATCCTTATAATCCCTCATTTGAATACAGACTAGACATTATTGAGCAACGAGCAAAGTATGGTCATTCACCCATGCTACTCTAAAAGGATTTGGATGTGGTTCTACATTCAGGTTTAACAATTTAACAACATCCTTAGAAACCATATTCATTGAACTACCCCCATCAATCACTAACTTACATTTCTTATCTCCACTTTGTATGACTATGTGCAAAATACTAGTACGCTTCCAATTATCATTATCTACAGTTATGGATAGCACACATCTAACCACACCAACACATGCATCATCATCATAAACTTCATGAAGATTATCTTCATCACCAGAATAATCTAAAGGATCAACAATTTGGTCTTCCTCATCCTCCAAACTACTATGTTCAACATTTAATGTCAATGCACGTTGGGGAAAACGAGATGCAATATAACCCTTGTGATGACACTTATGACAGACAATCGATGAATTACTAGCCTTAGACTCAATAGGAGAAGCAACAGGAAGAGAGTTACGCAAACTAGACTCTTTGCCCCTAATGTTGTTGGGCCTAGTATTACCATTTGATGACATGAAATGTGACTTGGACTGACCTACGTGTGCAAAAGAGGAGGGTCTATTAAACTTCTCGATTTCTAAGGCTTTTTGATATGCATCATCTATAGTGTGTGGATCATGAAATTTAACCATCATTTGAATGTCGAACCTGAGACCATTAACAAAATGAGTGCAGACAACAAATTGATCCTCAGCATGAAACTCACTACACCTAAGCCTAGCTTCCACAAATTTAGCAGAATATTTAGCTACATTATGAGTCATTTGTTTTAGATTAATCATGTTGGATAACAATTGACTCTTATGTGATGGAGGAATGTACTTTTCTTGCAACTTTTCTTTCATAATAGCCCATTGGGTGATAGGTGGTTCACCCAGACAAATCATGTCTTACAACACATTCTGCCAATACATCTTAGCTGAATTGGTTAATTTCATTTTAACAAACCTAATTCGTTCACTATCAGTCATTTCATACAAATTAAAATATTCCTCAATAGCAACTAACCAATCAGAGAAAGCATTAGGATCCATTATACCATCAAATTCAGAAGCACTAACCTTGACTTTTTTTGTGATGTCCTTTGAGGTTGTCTAACCTGTCTATCCTAATCTTTACCCCAATTACCATTAACCCTAGGATGGTATCGCTGATGAGCGACATCTTCTCTCACCTGATTTGGTGGGTAATTTTTCCTTGGTAATTGGTAATCTAATGGGAAGTTAACATTTGGTGTTGAAACCGATCACCTGAATGAATAATATCTTGTTGGGTGTAACCTGCAAAGGTTGAGCAATTGAATTACTACCCAAGTTCATTTTACCCAGATTTTCATGCAAACTATTTGTGAATTCGTCAGATTGATGTGAATCGCCAAAAGGACTTGAACCCCTAGTGTGTGTTGACCTAACATGTTTTCTAGAAATTTCATCAACATATTCACCCATCTCATGTTTACCCAAATGTTTTACAAGCAAATCCATTTTCCAATTCATTGCATGAGTTTGTTGTTTGAGGGCAGATTGACATTGAGTCAATTGACCACACATTGAATTTAAATTACTTACCAATACAGTGACTGAATCAAATTGTGTTTTATTTGCATCATGATGACGAGTAATACAGACTAAACATTTATTTAGATCTTGAGATAAAACTTGTAGTCTTAAGTCAAAATTATTAAGTCTCTCAGTTGGATCTTTTGTGTTAGGTGAAAAGGAAGATTCAACAATATCACTTTGGTGGCTGACATGCTGAGATGGAATCTAAAATTTCATTGAGTAAGGAAATTTATAAACTATATGATAATGCAACAAACACAAATCTAAAAAGTGTAATGCAATTATAAATCATAGATTGCACGAGTCACGAAAGAATAATTAAAAACAAAGTATATATATATATATATATATATATATATATATATTATACTCTTTATGCTCTATCAATAAACTGGAACCTAAAACAATAAAGCAAAATATACTTAAATATCATGAATATTAACTAAGTTTTCAAAGTAAAAGAAAATGTACCTTGTTGAAGAACCTTTAGGACACTTATAATTCCTTAGCGAGGTTACAAGGAAATCAAATAAAGTGTGCAATTCCCTTATTAGGGTAAAAGAAAGCCCCCGATTTGGCGCAAACTAAGGTCAGAAAAATGGCGCACGGTAGCTACAGGAAGCGTAGGGTCTCCAGCCTCAAGCCTAAGAATCGTCGGTCGAAGGGATTGACTGTAGAGAAGAAACCTAAATTAGTGTCTCTTAAGAACCAGATTCGCTCCACCGAACGTAAGCTCCGTAAGAATCTTCTTCCTGAAGTTCCGTGATCCTCAAGTCAATTCCGAAGAGAATGCACTAATATTCAATCCCACCACAATCACTAAACCATCCAAGACCTTCAAATATCCAAATCCATGGAAATTGGAACTTGGAAGATTTTGGCATTGGCAAATTTGAATCAATATGCGGCTGGAGTGTTTGCTTGATCGATGGTTGGGTCTTGCTAGTGGTGATGGGAAATGTGGCGGTGGGAGCGGCGATGCTAATTGTGCGCTACTGTATGCGGAACTCTGGTGCGGTGAACATGGGCCAATGGTTGGGAAGGAAAATAGAAATCGAGAAGAATTGTTGATTTGAATTTACAAAACAAGAACTTGAAACAAACAAAAATAACTTTATCTCGGATCGAAGTTAGGCTTTGATACGAAATTGATGTAGCTCGACTATAAAGAATAATAAAATTGAAAGAAATCGAACAAAATAAACAGAATGAAGTTCTCAAGTTTTTAATATCATATCAAGTCTCTTCAAAAACAATAACATATAAAAGAGTTTATAGTACCAACAAAAATCATAAATGCATAAATCTAAAAGTACAATTAAATAAATAACCAATAATAATAATGATGGCACTTTTTTTCATCGAAACTGACGAGCTTACCGAGCCGCTACCGCTCGTCGCCTGATCATACAACCCGTATAGGTGGTCTAGCTGGTGTGACGGCCTCCGATGCCTAAGCCGGGCTTTTCTACGAAAAGGAAAGAGGTCAACTATCGATGGTTTCAGATCCACCTCCCGTAGTCCGTTCTATTTATAACGAAAGTGATCACGATGACTTTCCTTGTTAGACGGCGATAAGGTTGCTTCCCAATCAGGGTAGGGAATCCTTCTTTCATATTCAACCGAATATTGGAGGATAATTAGGAGCTGGAGATCTTTCTCCTCATTGGGTGAAAGTCAGACCGTGGGAGATCCTTTCTTCCTAATGAGTAGACATCTGGATCACTGAGATGGAGTGCTTTCCCTTCTTACGTCACAACTGGTGGATACGGATCATCCCCTCGTCACCCAGCCAGCCCATCACAAATTTCCTGGGCCGCACCTTAAGAGTAACTAAGATGTCATCATGGGCCAAGTCCCCACGTGAGGCACTTATGCTGGCCCCACGGAGGATGCCAACCCACTTTAAGGTTCGTTCCATGGGCCTCGTCGGGCCTGCGCCGATTTTAGGCATTATCGTCGTCACCTAAAGTAAGCTAGCAATGGCTAAATCATTTGATCACAAATGAATCCCACGGTCGAACAGGTTTGTCGGGTTCAGCTTGTCGTCACACCGTGATCGCTGATAATGATGGCTTGATTTACGCCCCATTTCTGCTAACGCTTCCAGCACCCTACTTCGCTACTAATCGTATTCCCCTCGTTTTTCAAACCACTTTCGGTCTCGGATTTTTCTTTCAAACTCTCGATCATCGCCAAGACCGCTCTTGGTGGTTTATGTCGTTCTATCTCGCTTGGGGTCGTCTCTTTTGCTCTCTTCCCTAGTTTGGTAATGCCTTTCTTCTTTCTCCCTGCACTTTTCTGTTCTGATTCGGGGATCCCCTGGGTGGTCATTGTTTGTCTCCTATTCCTCACTTTTTTTACTGGAATTTTGTCGAGCCCGTATTAGCTGTGGGGAGTTATTATTCTGACTTTAGGGTTATTAGGGGGTGTTTAGCTGGGATTGTGATGCCCCTAACCTGAAGACCCAGCACGTTTTTCTAGATGTCATTTTTTTATAAACTTCTAACCTTTAAGCTTGTTCATTCATATAATGTTAAACATTTAACTCTTGTACTATATTCGTAGTAGTGGATTACAAAATATATACAAGTCTATATGGAAGTGTTCAACATTTACAATATTTTTACATTATTTACAAAAACAAAAACATATACAAAAAATAGACCAAAACTTAGTAGGGCACATAGTAAATGTGTCGCCTTGGTCATTGGCGTGGAGTGTTTGACTTCGTTTCTACTTCTCTATAATCTACACCCGATGAAACACCCGTATAAGCTTTACACTTAGTGGGAATAAACTCGTGGACGCACTACCAACATGATAATCACTCTATACATATCCATATACATCTAACATATCATATCATTTAAACATGCTTATACATATCTCATATTTACTTAACATATCATGTTACATTTCTTATCAACATTCATATACAATTCATATGTCATATTTAAGTCATTTGTTTTATGTTTCATGTCTGCATAAACCTTAGAAGTGGATAAAGGAAACTATAAGGGCCCGAAGGCGCTGTACTCATTGCACAAAACAATGATTTATAAGGGCCCGAAGGCATTGTTATCATTGTGCAAGACAATGACCATCTATAAGGGCCTGAAGACGCTGTTATCATTGTACGAGACAATGACCATCTATAAGGGTCCGAAGGCGCTGTAATGACCCAAACGAGGCTAACTAATCAGTATGCTGCTGACTTTTTTTTTCCCTAATAGACATGCCCATCTATCCCTCTAATGTGTTCTAAGGCATTAATCCATGTGTATTTTATGTTCAGTACATCTCATTCCCGAATAATTATTGTCATCCGGTGATCATATATTTACAATCATTTATTCATATCTTTGCATTTTTCATATCTCATTATATGCATGAATAACTATGGTTACCATGTATGCTTATGAGTTATTTACTATCATTCCAATTTCATCAAGATATATATGGATGGATTCTAGACTCAAAGGGGTTTCCATAGAGTCCATGAACATCTGAAACAGAGTTTGGACGAAGAAATTATGACTGTCCGTCAAGGCTTCGTGAATGCTGACTACGAGCGTAACCTGTGCGGTTTACTATTTTTTCATGATTTTTGACCTAATATGAGTTCCAATTTCACTGTTATATATGGATGGATTCAGATTCAAAGGATTTATAGGAGTCCAAGAACATCCGAAACGGAGTTCGAACGAAGAAATTATGATCATTCGAAGTTGGAGGCTTCCCATGAACATTGACTACGAGCAGAACCAGCATGACCTACTTTTTTCATGATTTATGGACCTAATATGAGTTTCAATATTATCAAGCTATATATGGATGGATTTTAGACTCAAAGGCCTTTCCATAGAGTCCAAGAACATCTGAAACGGAGTTCGGACGAAGAAATTATGACCATCCGAAGTTGGAGGCTTCCCATGAACAGTGACTACGAGCAGAACCAGCAGGGCCTACTATTTTTCATAATTTATGGACCTAATTTGATTCCAATATTATCAATCTATATATTTATGGATTATATACTCAAAGGGCTTTCCATAGAGTCCAATAACATTCGAAACGAAGTTCGAACGAAGAAATTATGACCATCCGAAGTTGGAGGCTTCCCATGAATAGTGACTACAAGTAGAACCAGCAGAGCCTATTGTTTTCATGATTTCTACACCTAATATGAGTTCCAATATTATCAAGCTATATATGGATGGATTTATACTCAAATTTATTTACATAGAGTCAAAGAATATCCAATGTGAAGTTCTACGAAGAAATAAGTGACCATCCGAAGCGGGAGGTTTCATGAACAATGACTACGAGCATAACCAGCAAGGCCTAATTTTTTTCGTGATTTATGGACCTAATTTGAGTTCCAATATTATCAATATATATATATAGATGGATTCTATACTCAAAGGGCTTTCCATAGAGTCCAAGAACATCCGAAACGGAGTTTGGACAAAGAAATTATGACCATCAGAAGTTGGAGGCTTCCCATGAACAGTGACTACGATCAAAACCAGCATGGCCTATTGTTTTTGTGATTTTTGGACCTAATATGAGTTCCAATATTATCAAGCTATATAGGGATGGATTCTAGACTTAAAGGGCTTTCCATAGAGTCTAAGAACATCCGGAACGGAGTTTGGACAAAGAAATTACGACCATCCGAAGTTGGAGAAATTTTTTGACAAAAGATCTCCCGAAAACCCCAATATTTCCTTAATACAAAATATATATTCTCACCAGGATTATAATCAACTAACCCAAGTCCTAAAACACAAACTTAATATACAAGTAGGGTTCTTGCAGACCCAAATTCATAAAAAAAAATGGTTTTATGGTTTCTTCTTCATCAAACAATTCCATACAAAGTCCAAAAGTCCAATTAATCCATACCAAAATCATAGTTTCCCATATAAGTTTCCATACTAAAACTTAACAAATTCCATATTCTTTTCAGTTTTCTTTCTTTCCTTCTTCTTCTTCTTCTTCTTCTTCCCTTCTCTCTCTAATGCTTTTCTCCCTTCTCACGTTTTGTTCCCAAAATGGGGAGACCAACTTGCCTTATCCTATTTGAAGCTTATTTCCTTTTATCGTAAGTCGTCCTCCAACTCTCCTATATTTGCAAATCAAGTTATGCCATTTATATAATAATCTTACCATCTTCTTATATTATGTCTTTTAGTCCTACGAACAATTTACAAATTTACTCCTCAGATTCTCATATTAAATTCGAGTTTCAAATTTTCTTACTTAGCAAAATAATAATTACTTAAAATTTCCAAATGCACTAATGATATACCCTAATTATGTTTAAAAACGACATAGTGGCTCAAGTGTTGCAATTCTCCCCCCCTTAAAAATAAATTTCGTCCTCAAAATTACTAACCGAAGAGCCGAGGGTACTGCACTTCATTGCCGATTCTGGCTCCCTATAAACCTCTTCCATACCGTGATGTTGCCAAAGCACTTTTACCGGAGGGACTTGCTTGTTCCGTAACTATCTTATTTCACGATCTAGAATAGCTTTCGACTCTTCATCGAAAGTGAAAACTTCTTGTACTTGTATATCTTGAACTGGTAATATGTGTGATGTGTTAAAACGATATCTCCGAAGCATAGATACATGGAATACATCATGCAACTTGGCTAACTCTAGAGGGAGTCCCAAATGATAAGCCATGTACAATCTGCTCCAAACCTCATATGGCCCTATGAAACTCTCACCTAATGTTCTTCCTTTTCCTTTTTACCAAACTCAGAATTTTTCTCCACTGACATTAAGACCTTGTCTCCCATTTCATATGCAATGTCTCTCCTCTTCAAATCGGCATAAAAAAATGTCGATCACTAGCCGCCTTTAACCTTTTCCGAATAACCCGTATCTTCTTCCAGATCTTCAAGATTGACTAATCACTTATGCTCATTTAACTCCTGGCCCAACACACAGAGTTCTACATTTCGCCATACAAAGCCCCCCCTCCCTCCCTCCTCCCCCCTCGTGTGAAAAATATGGTGCTTTCAAATAAATACATACACATACTCCTTCACATCAACGATTATAGTAAATTAACAATGGAATATACCTATCCCAACTTCCTAAAATTCCATGACACAACTCGAAGCATATTTTCAAGTACCTTGAATCAACCTTCGACCGTCCTTCCGTTTCATGGGATGGAATGTTGTGCATCAATTTCCGCCTAAGGCCCAAAGCCGATCAGAATTCTCCAAAACCTCGATGTAAAACACGATCACGATCGACACTATCGGGAGGCGTAATCCCCATGCACCGACAATTTCACCACATAAAGCTTCGCTAGATCGATCCATGGAGTAAATTAAGTTCACCGGTGAGGGCGAGCAGATTCCCGTCAATCTCGCCCACAATTACCCAAACCGCATCATGTTTCCTTGGGTGAGGGGAATCCATATGAAATCCATAGTAATGTTATCCCACTTCCATTGGGAATTGAAGGATTCAATAAACTGATTTGTACTCTGTGTTCACTCTTTACTTTCGACACATTGCATACTTAGACATACTCAAGAATGTCCTTTTCATCCCTCACCACTGAAATGCATCAAGCCATATCCCTGGCACATCTTATTACCTCCAGGTGCAATGTGTGAAACAATATTGTGGCTTTCTATATAGTATCTTCTTTCTCAAATCCATAACATTTGGTACACATAACTGGGCTTCGTACAACAAACCCACTTCCTCATCTATGGTATGACCGGGCCTATGTCTCCAAGATCACTAATTGAACTATCTCTTGTAACTTGGTATCATTTTTTTGAGCATTTACTATCATTTGCTTCAAATCCTGTATAACTCTCAATTGAGCCAACAAGGCTCCATTAGAATCAAATCTCCAGTCATAATCTTTCAAAGACAAAGCATAAATCATTTTCCTACTCAAGGCATCCACCACTACATTTGCTTTCCCTAAAATCAATTATACAATCATAGTTCCTTTAAACAATTCCAAATCCACCGACTTTGCCTTAAGTTCAAGTCCCTCCGGGTTATAAATATTTCAAACTCTTATGATCGCAAAATTCATATTTCTTTTCTCCATATAAATAAGGTCGCCAATTTTCAAAGCAAACACTACCACAAACTAACTTAGTCACGAGCTGGATAATTCCGTTTCACGGGTTTCAACTGTCACTGGATCGATAAGCCACCACTTTCCTTATCTTGCATTAATCCGTGACCCTAAACTAATGCCCCAAGCATCGTTATACAAGGTATACTCTTTCCTCTTAAGTAAAGTTACGTTAATATCGTGCTTCAACTAGCATCCCTTTCAACTGTTCAAAACTATTTTGACATTTGTCTATCCACTCAAACTTTATTCCTTTCCTGAGTAACTTGGTGAGCAGAAGCTATGACAGAAAAGCCTCTCACAAATCTTCTATAATAACCTCGTCAGCTCCAAGAAATCTCTCACCCTTGCTACATTTCGAGGTGGTTTCCATCCACAACAGCCTCAATCTTGTAGGTCAATACTTATAATTCCTCCAAGGATACACATGCTTAAGAAGGAAACTTCCTTAGCAAAAATCGTTACTCGTGCTTAGCATATAACTTCTTTTTCTCTGTAGTCTCACAGACTATTTTCGATGTTATTCATGTGCCCATCCTTAGAATACACCAGATATCATCAATAAAGACCACTACGAACTAATCCACATGTGGCTCAATACCCTATTCATTAAATCCATGAATGTCGCTGCCAGCATTAGTCAACCCAGTTCATTACTAAAACTCATAATGGCCATATTTCCAAGTTCTAAAAGCTGTTTTCTGACATCAACCTCTTTTAACTGAGTCGATATATCCGCATCGCGCAAGTCTATCTTCGAAAAGACACTTCGCCTTCAACCGGTCAAATAAATCCTTTATTCTGGCAACATATACTTATTCTTTAACTCCGTCACTTTGTTTATTTGCCTAAGAGTCAATGCACATTCAAAGAGTGCCATCTTCTTCTTAACAAATAAAACCTATGGCACCCCAACGTGAGACACTAGGCCCGATGAAACCCTTTATCCAATAGCTCCCTGTGAGCCAGTCTTCAACTCTTTCAGCCTCACGGTGCCCATACTCTGCAGGTGCCTCGAAAGAGGAGTCGCTCTGCAATACTTCAATAGAGAGATCCACTTCTCTTCGGGTGGTACTCCAGAATTCTCCGGAAATACATCACGTAACTCCCTAATCACATGAATATTTTCAAATTCACTTGCTCTCTTTTTGGAGTCAAGAATCAAAACCAAAGGCTTCACAACCTTTAAAAATGCTCAAGCCTATACCGAATAACTTTCTGTATTGGTTTAGATCTGATATCCTCGTGCATTTGCCATTTCGATGGTCTATCATTTAAGCACGACTATTTTCGTATCACAATCAACTGTGGCCCTGTGTTTGGATAACCAATCCATTCCTAATATCAAATCAAACTCAAAACTAGCTTCCACAAATCATAAGTTGCACCTTGCAACAATGAAACTGCACATGTGGCCTTTTGGTCCACAGGGCATCTCACTTCATCTAGAGCCCTTTCCAAATTTTCAAGCTAAAACTCGGCTTTATCGAACTCTTCCAAACTTGTACCATGGAATTCTTCCACTCCATGCTTTCTTACTGAATCACTCGGAGCTCGAGGGGCCGTGAGTCGATCTAAGACCCTTGCCATATCCTGAGAGATTTTTACCAATGCTTCGCTGAAGCATTGGCTCATTTGTCGCGAACGACTCACCTAAGCAGACATCCAGTGATTTCACGCTCACTGTTTACTTACTCCAGGTGATCCATTTCTATACAATATACAAAACAAGGACATCCGAATTAGGCCAACACATTACTATGTAGGTACATCCTTAATCTAAGACTCTTCCAGAAACGCCTAAACCTAGGCTCTGATACCACTAAACTCGTGGACGCCTCAACCCTAGCACTGGGCTGGCCAAGCAAGGGTGTCATTTTTATTTTTTTATAAACTTATAACCTTTAAGCTTGTTCATTCATAATGTTAAATATTTAACTTGTACTATATTCGTGAGTAGCCGTATTACAAAATATATATAGGCTCCATATGGAAGTGTTCAACATTCTAAATATTTACATTATTTCTGAAAACAAAACATATCTGAAATAGACCCGAAAGGTCTTTAGTGGGCACCTAGTAGTGTGTTGGCCTTGGTTGCTAATGTGAAGTGTCCGGACTTCTCGTTTCTGCTTCTCCTATATCTGATCGGATGAAACACCCGTACTAAGCTTTACGCTTAGTGGGAATAAACTCGTGGAATGCCACTAACACGGATCATCACACTTCTATACATATGCATATAAATCTAACATATCATATCATTTAAACATGCTTATACATATCTCATATTTACTTATCATATCATGTTACATTTCTTATCGCGTTCTTTGCCGACAGTGTCATATTAGTCATTTGTTTATGTTTCCTTTGCATAAACCTTAGAAGTGGATAAAGGAAACTATAAGGGCCCGAAGGCGCTGTACTCACTGTAAGAAACAGTGATCTATAAGGGCTCGAAGGCGTTGTTATCATTATGTGAGACAATGACCATCTATAAGAGCCCAAAGGCGCTGTTATCATTGTATAAGACAATGACCATCTATAAGGGCTCGAAGGCTCTGTAATGACCTAAACGGGGCTAAGCGATCGATATCTTTAACTGACTTTTTTTCCTAATAGGCATGCCCATCATCCTCTAAAGGCTCTAGCGAGACAATCCATGTGTATTTTATGTTCAGTACATATCTCATATTCGAATAATTATTGTCATCCGGTGATCATATCTGTGGCACAATCATTTGAAATTCGTATCTTTGCATTTTCATATCTCATTATATGCATGAACTATGGTTACCATGCCCTTATGCTTATAGGCTATTACTATCATTCCAATTTCATCAAGCTATATGGATAGATTTTAGACTCAAAGGGGTTTTCATAGGAGTCCAAGAACATCACAGAAAGCAGAGTTTGGGCCAGAAGAAATTATAATGTCAGAAAGTTGAAACTCCTATGAGCTGATGACTATAGAATAGAATGGCAGGGCTACTATTTTCATGATTTATGGACCTAATGTAGGTTCCAATTTCATCCCATTATATATAGATGGATTCTAGACTCAAAAGGGCTTTCCATGAGTCGAAAAACATACGAAATGGAGTTTGGACGAAAATTATGATATCTAGAAGTTGGAGGCTTCCATGAGCAGGTATTCTGACGATTGATGAATCCTACTTTTACGTGATTTATGGACCTAATTTGAATTCCAATATTATCAAGATATATATTTATGGATTTTAGATTCAAAGGGATTTCCATAGAGTCCAAGAAGATCTGAAACGGAGTTCGGACAAATAAATTATGACCATCCGAAGTTAGAGGCTTCCCATAAACAGTGACTACGAGCAGAACCAGCAAGGCCTACTATTTTCATGCTTTATGGACCTAATTTGAGTTCCAATATTATCAATCTATATATTTATGGATTCTAAACTCAAAGGGCTTTCCACTTAGGGATCCAAGAACATCAAAACAGGTTGGACTGAAGGAAATTGCTGACCATCGAAGTTGGAGGCTTGTAGGCAGTGACTACGAGTAGAACGAGCAGGGTCCACTGTTTTCGTGATTTCTGGACCTAATATGAGTTCCAATATTATTAAGCTATATATGGATGGATTCTAGACTCAAAGGGCTTTCTATAAAGTCCAAGAAGATCTGAAACAAAGTTCGGACAAATAAATTATGACCATCCGAAGTTGGATAAATTTTGACAGCATCTCCCATAAAACCACAATATTTCCTTAATACAAATATTCCTCAATTAAGGATTACAATCAACTAACCCAAGTCCAAAACATAACCAATATACCAAGTAGAGTTCTTTTAGATCCAAATTCATAAAACAAATAAAAATGGTTTATGAACCTTCTTCATCGAATAATTCCATACAAGTCCGAGTCGATAATCCGTACGAAAATCATAGTTTCCATACAAGTTCCATACAAAAACTTAACAAATTCCATACATTTAGATTGCTTTCTTCTTCTTCTTCTTCTTCTTCCTTCTCTCTCGTTTTTTTTCTCCTTCCGTTTTCTCCTCGAAAATGGGAGTCTGACTTGAGTCTTATCCTATTTGAGTTTGTTTTCCTTTTATTGCAAGTTGGTCCTCAGAGCTCTGCATATTGCAAATCAAGTTATGTCATTTATACCTGTATTCCATCTTCTTATATTATGTCTTTGTGTCCCATTTTGACAATTTACAAAATTTACCCTTGTATATTGTACAAATTAGGAGTTCGAAATTTTCTCCCTTAGCAAAATAATAATTACGAAAAATTTCAAATGCCTGAAATGATATACCACTAATTATGTTTTAAAGACTAGGGTGTATTTAGGTGTTATAGGGATTAGCCTCTTTTATCAATCGTTCGGCCTCCCTTACTTGTCAATCATGCATCGCCTCTAGGCCAGTCATTCTTACGGTTTGCACTAGGGAAGGCCTACGAGAGTCTAAGTCAAGACGGACCAGCGGTGGATCCGGTAGTCTTGTCGTCGTGGTCGATAGAGCCCCTCTAGCGGATCATCCATCCCTGTCAAGCAAAGGCAAGGGAAAGATTAGTGAGATTAGGTACCCTAGTGGTTCCGAATATTTGAAAGCTGTCGTGAAGTATGCGGACGCCATGGGTTCTAGTCAGGTCGAACCCCTTTATGAAAAAACCTTTGTTACCCACCGCTAGACCCCTCTTAGCGTTGACTACGGTGCCACGTCTTCTCCTCCTTACATTGTCGGGTTCCCAGATGGTCACGCTTCACTTTAGAGCTGACCTTCGAGAAGCAGTCTCACATTTCCTCACTTTTCCCCTTTATGAAGATCTTCATGATTCCCAGCGTTTGCCCGTCCCAACTTTCTCCGAATTTCTAGGGTGTTTTAGTCGGCCTTCTGGTTGTTTTTAGGGACAAGGGCCATAGGGTTCCTAGCATAGCTCTGCTATTGGACTTCTTCAGTGTGAAAGAGGATGCATAGGGCTTTTTGTACATTTCGAACACACGATGCCAAAGTGATCATCTCGAGAGATCTTTAGTCCTCTATGCAAACACTGGAAAATAACGTTATTTTTTCATCGGTGGTGTGGTGAAGAGTATAATCCTATTGATGAAGATCCTTTCGGCGCTCACAGTTTGGATTGCCCCAGGAACTACGTGAGCTTAGTTCGGGTTGGTGGGTTTAGCCCAACCGAAAGTCGTAGGGTGTTTCTAACTTTTGCTTTGGTTGTGACAGCCCGGTATTCGCGATCTCGGCTCAGGGATGAAGAGGTGAAGCGGCTGATTGGCCCCAGTGTCTCCAGCGGGTGTATTACGGCGGATTAGATCATATATTCGGGCCTTACGGGTGTGAACCCCTCTGAACTACTTTGAGGCCCTCTTTGCCCTCTATTATGAAGCCTTCTCGTGAGGGGCCTTCTGCAGTGAAACCCACTCGGGAAGAGCTTGAGCCAGGGATAAGTTGTTGGCGAAAGAAAAAGGAGGCGTTAAAGCCTTGAAAGCTCGGGGGCTCCCTCGAGAAGCGACCTCGTGATTGGGTAGATCCGGGTTAAGACATCTTCTCCTCAGTTGACCACGAGGCTGGTCGTAGACGAGTCCGCGAGAGGAATTGATGCCTCCTTTATGGCTTGAGGTGTCTAAGGTGGCTGGTCAGAAGAATCCTTCGAGGAGGGTAGTAGAGCCTCTCTGGAAGCCCACCCATTTCCATTTGGAGTCATGTTAAGCAAACGCCAAGTTTCCTCTTATGTGTGGAGAGACGAGGAAAGGACCTTTGGAACTAAGGGGGATGAGGACCATTGCTTACTAACTCAGACTCATCCTTTGGGGCTGTGATCGTCCTCACGGGACTCGACCTCTCGAGAGGGGCGGATGCCATGTCCAGGATTGAGGGAGGAGCTTTGGCCTTATCGCTTAAGGAGGCGACCACTTATGTCTAGGCCTTTGTTTGTTCGTTCATTTGTGTTTCAAACTATCCATTAAATTTTGTCTCGTTTCTCTGAGATGGCTACCTATATGAAAAGCTTTGGCGGAGGCCCGACTGAGGAACTCTTGCTAGGCGGTGAAAGTGTATAAACGAGTTACCTCCACGACCTCGAAGAAGGTCGACCTTTGAGCTAGGATCTTTGCGCCTTCAGGGGATGCTTCGTGAAGCAGATGGGCACAGAGCACACCACAGCGTGAAATCAAGAGCTAAGATAAAGAAAAAGACTCGAGGCGGCGGGGGTTCAGAGGAGCGGTGTGGGCAGTCAAGACGAGTTCTGGAGTGACGAGGGGACGAGCTACACGTGGTCCGACACGAGCTGCACATTAAAGCCATGACGATGCGTTGCGGGTTAGCCAAGAGCCACGGGGTCGTGAGCTGCGTGGAGCACCTGAATTGAGAGATGTTATGGAGAGCCGGCGGAGATCTTGAGGCGGGAGGCGCGGTCGGTCGGAGAGGAAGGGGTGATTGCCGAGTTGAGAGACGAGGCATGTACCTTGTGGGCCTCCGGGTGGCTTGCTTTTGGCGCAAAGTACATAAAGGTTTCAGAGATTACAGATTTCTTTCAAGTTCTGTTGAGGAGGTAGAATCTAACTCTAATGGCGACGGACCGAAATTGGTGTTTTTAGATGCCCCTAGCTCTGTTCCTCTCCCTGGTGAACCTGAGATTAAGGCTCCTACAGTGGCTAACTCTCTTACCTTGGCCGGTTTTGACTTACATGGTTTGGAGGTTTGGGTAACTGAGGCAGCTCAGAGTCCTGCTTAAGACATTTAGGCTTTTCCTGTATTTATGCTTATTCTGCTAACTTTAGGCTCTAAGCCTTGGACTTCTGTAATGCTGACCCTGATTTTTTATCGATCTGCGAATATTTGCCTTTATACCCTTTGGACCTTCCATCTTCTTTACCATCTTATTTTGCAACCTGGGCTGCGAGGCTTCCTGGCTATTCATCTCCTTTAATAACTAAGTTGTTGTGCGCTTAAAGTCTGAGCTACGTGGTTCTTAACAAAATGAGCTACATGGTTCTTAACAAACTGAGCTACTAGGCTCTTATCGAATTGAGCTACTGGGATTTTATTGAATTGAACTACTGGGCTCTTATTGAACTGAGCTACTGGGCTCTTATTGAACTGAGCTACGTGACTCTTATTGAACTGAGCTACGTGGCTCTTGACGAACTGAGCTACATGGCTCTTTACAAACTGAGCTAGTTGGCTCCTTTGGGCTCGAGTATGTGACTTAACAAGCGCAGGCTCACTGGGCTCTTATTGAACTCTGCTTCATGGCTCTCTGGTGCATTGGGATCTTATTAAATTGTTTCACGTGGCTCTACGTGTTAGTCTCTTATTAAAGCGGCCCAGGTTATGTGGCTCTTGTGGCCCGAACCATGTGGCTCTTAACAAGCCAGGCTCGTGGCTCTTATGGCCGAGCTTCTTGGCTCCTTTGGATTATGAGCTACGTGGCTCTTGACATGAATCTTTGCGCTCTCGGTGGCCAGGCTCCATGGCTCTTTGCACTCACGAGTACATGGCTCTGGCGAAGCTGATCTACGTGGCTCTTCGGCGGAGTTCTTGGGCTCTCATTAAAGGCGAGCTCACGTGTCTTGTGGCGAAACTACGTGGCTCTTAACAAGCTGTTGAACTCGTGGCTCTTATTGGCCAATTTGCGTGGCTCTTATTGACCCAGCTATGGCTCTTATTGAGGCAGGCTCCATGACTCTTTTGCACTCTGAGCTACGTGGCTCTTGACGAATTGAGCTACGTGGTTCTTAACAAATTGAGCTACATGGCTCTTAGCAAACTGAGCTTCTTGGCTCCTTTGGATTTTGAGCTACATGGCTCTTGACAAACTGAGCTACTTGGCTCCCTTTGGTCTGGCTTCATGATTTTGTCAGCGCAGAAGCCTGGGCTCTGTTGGATGACTCAGTGGTTTTGCTGACTCAGATGCTGAGGCGCAGACAGCTCTGTCTGGGGTGAGCTACGTGGCTCTTAGCAGCTGACTTCTTGGCTCACCTGGTTACAGGCTCGTGGCTCTTGACAAACTGAGCTACTTGGCTCCTTTGGATTCTGAGCTATGTGGCTCTTGATGAACTGAGCTACTAGGCTCTTATTGAACTAAGCTCCATGGCTCTTTTGCACTCTGAGCTACGTGGCTCTTGATGAACTGAGCTACGTGGCTCTTAGCAAACCGAGCTTCTTGTATCCTTTGAATTCTGAGGTACATGGCTCTTAACAAACTGAGCTACTTGCCTCCTTTGGATTATGAGCTACATGGCTCATGACAAACTGAGCTACTGGGCTCTTATTGAACTGAGCTCCATGGCTCTTTTGCACTTTGTGCTACGTGGCTCTTTAATATTTGAGCTCCGTGGTTTTTTCGTCTTCCTTCCCTTGGGAAAGTGTGCGTAGTTTTAATGCTGGTCTATGGAGAATCGGAACAGACTACGTGACTTCCCAAGGTGTCCAAGCTTCTTTATAAATAACCGCCTTCCTTCGAGGATGTATGTTATCCGCGCTCAGACTCCTTCACGCCTTACGCCACGTCGGGTTCGGACACGATGAAGCCGGGGTTTGATTACTTATGATACGTTTGTAGTCAGTCCACTAGACGACAATTTAGTTTAGGTGTTATGAGCTGTTCAGGTGTGCTGTTCTAGTGCACCATTTGTAGAGTTGTGTTGTTCCCCTAGTCACGCCATTTGTTATGGAGTTAGGTGGAACTACCACTTTGAGGCGACATGTTGAATGCTTCAAGTGCATTTCTTATGTTATACCTCTCATCCTTTTTCTCTTTTCGACCCTTTTCTCTTTCTTATGGTTTTTGCCTTGAGTGGTTGTTGCTGGTTGTAATTTTCTGAGATGTAGAGAACGGTTTTGTTGATTGTAATTTTCTGAGATGTAGAGAACGATTTTGTTGATTGTAATTTGAATAAAGAAGTACAATCTTCAGGCATCTGATATACTTATGCGATGTTTCATGTAACTTTGAGGACAGAGCCACAGTGGTTGATAAATGAGGCTCCGGTTCTGCTTTCTTTATGATTCTGAGTAGGCGGTGAAAATAAACATAAAAACTGTTATTTGAACGAAAGTAGAACTGTTGCGTTTTATTAATAGATACAATCTAAGGTTTATGGATAGAACCGCTTAAGGTTCTCGGCATTCCAGGAGTGATGCAAGGTCTTTCCCTCTTTCGTTTGAAGCTCATAGTTGCCAGGTCGGATTATCTGTGATTCGATATAGGGTCCCTCCCAGTTGGGTCCTAGTTTTTCGTGAGTGGGGTCTTTCCTTGCTGGCAGGAGTTTTTTGAGCACTAGGTCGCTAGGTTTAAAACTATTAGGCCTGACCTTTCGATCATAATACCTTGTTGTTTTTCGTTGGTAGTCCTCGGCGCGTTTGAGGCACACTCTCGCTTCTCATCCCGAGGAGATCGAGAGTTTAAGCGGGGGCTCCTCTATTGTGCTCGGCTTGCGAGCTAAATACTGGGTGACTTGGGCGGGCCTCGATAAATTCTGCCTGGGTGCGAATGCTGGAGCAAGCGGATTTTTCGGAGTTCTGGACTTGCGTGTGATTCTGCGTACGCCCGTAGTACCTCGAGGAGGTGTCTACATTCTCGGCTTTAGGTTTCCCGGCAGTCTTTGAGTCTTGCCTTGAGAGTCCTTATAGTGACTTCTGGTTATTCGTTGGACTGTGGATGAGCTGGGGACGAATAGTAATTCTTTATTCTGAGCTCGGCGCCAAAGTTCTTGAATTTCAGGTTGTCGAACTGCTTTCCATTATCAGATACCAATCCTTTTGGGATTCCAAACCTGCATATTATAGAATGCCAAACGAAGTTACGTACCTTTTTCTTGGTGATTGTTGCTAATGGCTCGGCCTCTGCCCACATGGTGAAATAATCCACTCTGATGGCGAAGTTACGCGACCTCTTCCCGATGGCGAAGGGCAGAGTAAATCTAATCCCTTTTGGGTTGAAAAGTAGGGGCTTATGATCGAGGTCAGTGGCTCGGATGGGAAGTGGGAAATCTTGGCATGCTCTTGATAGATTTTGCATTTTCTGACTAGTTCTGTGGCGTCTTTGAGCATACATTGGGCCAAATAATACCCTTGCCTGAGGTTTTCCTACAGGCAGAGCTCAGATATGGTTCTTCTGGAGATCTTGCCGTGCCGCCTCTCTAGTACGTAGTTGGCATCTTCCTTTCCTATGCATTTGGGTGCAGAAAAACCTCATTGCAAAAATGCGTAGAAGAGCGATCGTTGGCCTTGCCTTGGTTTAGATGCCTCTTGGATCGGCAAGCGATGTCCGTTTATAGTAGTCTGGATGGGGTCCCGTCCGGCTGTGGTGTTGTCACCATGGGGAGAATTTCTTCGTTGTTGGTGTTTATTGAGGGCTCCAGGAGGTGCTCGATTGGTATCGCTATCGGTCTTAGCGGCAGTTGCTAACTTTGCGAAGGCATTCGCTGTGAATTTTACGCCCTTAGGATGTCGGCTTGAACGTCTGAATTTTTGAAGCGGAGTTCCGTACCTTTTTAGGTAAGGATCATTTTCACCCCTCACGCCGTAGGAATCTTCCTATACGCTTCTGCCGTGGAATGTGCATACCTCTAGTTGATCAACCTCCGTGGAGTGGGCGAGTTAAGCGACAATGATAGCTATATTGAAGCCCGTTATTGGAGGCACGGAACGAGTCACAGTGCATATTCATATCGATCCAGCCCGGGAGATTAATCTACCTGCCTGCTTCCTTGAGCATTGGCGACGTCTGAACTGACCTCTGGGATAAGGAATTCGGACCTTAAATTGCAAGTGGTTTTTAGTAGGCTGCGTGAGTGAATTCCATGATGAAATACACTGGCTTATCACCTTTGATTGTATTCTTGGCTTGTACCTAATGTCAGAACTCCTCAGCTTCACTGGCCCATTTGTCAGTCTTCCCCAAGGTTTAGTTTATCTGTGTTGCCATTAGGTGTTCTCGAAATCGATGGTGTGAGCTTGGAAGTATGGTCGAAGTCTTACGGCGGTGTGGTCACAAGCTAAGGCAACTTTTCCATCTTCGATTCCTTTCTTTGCTCCTCTCGAGCTAATTCTGATAATAGGCCAGGCTGCTGCCTCTATCTGCTCTCTGAGACAGTGACACTAGTCGAGAAGTCAGGCTTGACTGAAGTGGGCGTAGGAGTTCCCCCTCGGGCTTGCAGAATAGGGAGCTTAAGTTGGTTTCTTGTTGAGAATGCCTCTTCCACAGTGATCATCACAGTGGAAGGCCTTTTGGGAACACAAAGAAGGGCTGACATATCAACGGACTTGGACATAAAGCGACAAGGCATTAGCTGTTCTCCCAGGTTAAGTATTTAGTTTCTTTAGTGTTTGAGGGTGGTTGCATGTGAGCCTGACTTTTATCTTGTTTGGATTTGCCTCGATAAGCGGTGCATTGGTATGAAACGAAGAACTTCCTGTGGAGACTCCAAGCACTGTTGGTTTTAACTTTATCTTGTAGTCTTTAGGACCTAGAGCGATTAATTTAGATGATTGCGTGGAGCTCGACCTTGGCCCATTCCTGACATGTTGTCTATGTACTTATGGATGTTCCAATCTGTTTGGAACGCATTTTGTTTGACAGCACGATAGGTGGCCTAGTGTTCATGACCCAGGCATCACCTGATAATAGTATGTTCCCTGTCCGGTCACGAATAAGGTCTTCTCTTGGTCGTTGGGGTCCATTATGATATGATTATAACCTGAGAAAGCGTCCATGAAGTTGAGGAGCTCGTGGCCAGCAGTGGCGTCCACTATGAGGTCGATTCAGGGTAGGGGAAAGCTATCTTTCGGGCAAGCTCGGTTAACATCGGTAAAGCCAATGCAGAGTCGCCATTTGCCATTTGCCTTCTTGATGAGAACCACATTAGCCAACCAGTCGGGATAATCTACTTCTTGATGCTTCAGACTTGGAGGGTTTGTGACCTCTTAAGTTGATCATATACGCCTTTCGGGGTGAAACTTCTTCTTTTGTTTGTGGGTTTTGAAGGAGGGAATGACATTCGACGTAGGTGATAAGCGTGGGTCGATTCCTCCATGTCCTCTGGCACCAGCGAATACTTCCATTTGCTTTAAGCCGAATGAGGAGGTCTTTGACATCCTCGACTAATTTGGATCCGATGTAATGAGTGTTAATTTGGTTGTGAGTTGTATTAGTTCCGATTTTGAGGGCATAGGTCGGTGTTTAATTCATTTCTCAATATAGAGCTCATCCATGTGGATGTTGTCGATTGCTCTATTCGTGACTTGGTACTTTCCACTGACTACGCATTAGTCTCTCGAACCATTCCTACTCCATTCTCGTAGGAATTTGACAACCATGATGGCGGAAGGATGACCCTTATGGCATTGAGAGAAGGCACATGATAACATGTTGTATGTGATGGGGCATCCTTATCAAGGAATTTTATCGTCGTTGTGGCTGGCATGGGGGTCTCTAAAGTGGTCTGCAAGTTTGTCACGGAGCCCAGGGTGGCACTTTCTTCGGAGAATCGGGTAAGTGGCGTTTGGTTGGCGTCTCCATAGATGCCCATTTTGTCGAACAGCGATCACGAATATAGTGTATTGACTCAGTTCTGTCGATCGGGACCCCTATAGCTACATTTTGTGGCCACGCTGACCCTTATTACTAAGCGGGTCATCATGGGGGTGTTGGCAGCCTTCCATGTCGAGTCAGAAGGCTCGCGGTAGTATCAGCCAGAGAACCGGACATGGCATTACCTCCGTCTGTCTCACGATACGTCTTTGCGTGGTGAGCTCTGGTAAGAGCTGGATTCCCCACCTTCGGCGAATCCAAAATCGGTGATATCTCTAAGGGTTGCGATCTTTGGTAGAAATTTGGTTGGCGGTGGTGGAGGAGGTGCTTGGTTCCGATCTTCTGGAGCCACGTAAAGGTGGAGATGTCCACGTCGGATTAGGAATTTGATTTCTTTCTTCAACTGAATACAATCATTTGTTCGGTGCCCATAATCTTTGTGGAACTCGCAGTACTTGGTTATGTCTCTTTTTTCTTTGGATTAAAAAAATTCTTGATGCGAGGCGGCCACCTTAAAAAATTATCATGTTGTACCTCGTATAGGACTTAAGACAGGCGTCGGGGTGGTATTGAGGTGGAATCTGCAAATTCATGACTAATTTAGGTGGACAACGATCCACTGAATACCTCTTCTCTTTGGAGATCGATCTTTGTCTTCTCTGTTCCTCCATGAATCATCTCATGTTGCCATTGCCCTTTGATCTCTTTGTGCTTAGGCTTCGGTCCGGGTTTTCTCGTCCTTGCATTTCTCCTTTTGCGCGGAAGAGCTTCCCCACTTAGATATAAGGGCCTCCTCGTCGTTGATGTATTTTTTTGGTTTGGCGAGCACCTCGGCCATGCTTGCGTGAGGGTTCTTCGAGATGGAGAACAGTAGGTCTTTAAACTCTATGCCTAGCTTAGCGATAAAGGCGGTGATGGCAAATTTCTCATCTAGGATGTCTACCCTCAACGACTTGAGCTGAACCTCTGGACGTAGGACCTCAGGTTTTCTTGTGGGCCTTGCTTTGCGGTCAGCAGGTGGTAGCTCAGCTTCCAGTACATCCGGGCTCCGATGAAGTGGGACACGAAAGCAATGGAGAGTTCTTTGAAGGATGAGATCGAAGTGAGCGGGGCACATTGAACCATGCCAAAGTAGAGCCCTTCGCGTGATGGCAAAGGCTATGCATCTCACGGGGTCTTGGTATCCATGCAACTCCATCTGATTCTTGTAAGTGTTGAGGTGGTCTACGGGGTCTTTCGTTCCGTCGAAAGTTTCGATCTACAACATTATGAACTTTGTTGGGAGAGGGAAGTGTAGTACCCTGTAGTGGAACATGGATTCGGATTTGTTGTAGTAGAGAGTCCATGTTTGGGACTCGATGTTTACGACCTCCTTCATGTGGGTGAGGCTTGTTGGATGTTCCTAGAGCCTGCTCCCAGTTGTTCCCCTTCCCCTATTGGTAAGGGGTTGGCTCATCACCTCCATTGTTCCTGCCAGGCATCCCCTCATTGTGACAATCTCCGAGGGGTATGTAGGGATCATGCCTTGGTCAATTATTTCTCCTCCTGTGACGTCTGGGGAGCGTGAGATGTTCTTTGCTCTACTTGTTGATTAATTATGCCACGGTAGGGTGGTGAGATCAGCAAATTCATGTTACGTAGTTCCTCTTGCCCGAGTAGTCGAAACTCTGACATAACGAATCTAGGGGTCAGGAACAGGGATGGGTTTTCTTTGTACAAAATGGTTGAGTGAAATCTGGCCCGAATTGAATTAAATTTGGTTTTGGGTTTGGTTAAAACGGGGGAAGTGGATGGTTTGCAGCTGAAAATCGTGAGAGAAAATAATAAAAAAAAGAACTCCTTGAAGCATTGGGCGCGAGTTTAGATCTAGGCTACTTGAGAGGGTCCTCGGGTTAATTTCACCAGCGTTGCAAACAAACAACCTATAGTCCGTAGCGCAGCGGATCTATGTTTAACTAGCAAACCTCACCCTTGAAACAACTCTATTTGAGTGTCCTGAGGTAGCATGCGATTATGGCCCCTTTCTGTTTGAAACCACAACATTGATATCATCTGAGGCTCGTAAAGACCATCTAAAAAACAGCCGGTATATCACTAATTGTAAAATTTAACATCTGGCATGGAAGTATTAGCGAATCAGCTAACATTAAATCTTGTCTGACCTAATTTGAGAAAACACTATTATATAAATATCATTTTAGAAGCAAGTAAAGACCATCACAAGAGACCCACTGATACATCTCTGTCATATCTTGCGGTTCTAAAGCATGGAGAGTATTGGCGAATCAGCCAACATTCAATGTTATGCCTTCTCGATTTAAAACCACAACCCACTTAACCTACCTCGATTTAACAAATGAGGCGGCTAATGGATATTAGTGTATCTAAAGCTAAGAATACACTAAACCACAAAAGCTTGCCAAGTATTGGCCTAAGAAATAAATCAAAAAGCTAAAACCCTAGAGTTGAAGATTTGGAACCAAAATGACAAAACTTTCTTTTGCATAGAAGCGGGAACCTGAAACAACTAAAGATCTCACCCGTGACCTTTTGCCCAAGAAGGAAGTGGTTTTGGCAGCTCATCCTCCGAGTTGTCATCCTTGGAAGTGTTTAGTATGAAAGGGGAGAAAGAGAGAGAGAGAAAGGCGAAAGAAATGAAATTGCCTTGAGATATTTCTTGAAAGATTAAGTTAGGGTTACAAACATAAGGTGGCTTATATAGCCAACTGAATGTGTGAATCTGGCTTCTTATTTAGTAAATTGAGAGCAGAGGAATGCTCACCAAAAATGAAGTCGGTTGGCATTAATTACAAAAGCATGACAAAATGATGGATTTCGCCAATGCTCCAAAAATTCCGTAGTTAAGCTGAGGCTCACACCAAGAGATAAGCGAAATCATGAATTTTGGCTAGAGCGTCTAACAATTTCGCTAACTAAATGAAATTGTCTTTCTTGAAATTCTTGTGAGTAAGCGAATCATAATTTCACTAGGAATAGTGACATTTAGCTAGTAGCGAAATTCGAGAACAAGGCGAAATTGAAATTTAAGCCATCCACGATGAATTTTAGCCTTTAGCGAAAAGTCGAGTTTCTCCTATGACTCTTTGTTCAGTGTACTTCATTCTCTTGCTTCTCTTCCATTTTCTTCACCTTCATTTTCTTATTTTCTTCTCTTCTTTCCTTCTAGTCTACGATCTATGATGTTGATTTGACTTTAATTCTTCATATTTGGATCGACTCGACAATGTTGGCGTGATTAGCTACTTAAAAGCGCAAAATTTGCCACAAAATGTGATCATTAGAATAGCGGGACCTTAATATATAAATTGGGACAATTTTAACCAATTGAAAATTTTAGCTCAAAACCTATTAAAAATAGGGTTCAAAATAGCACTTTTGGGCGCACAATCACCCATGGAATGATATTACGGCCTTATTGGGCTGTTGTGCCTCTGTGACCTTTTTTGTCTAGTGAGTTCATGACTCATAGTAGACCTTGATTAACAAGGCTTGAGTGCCTCCGTCGTTGCTAGTGGCGTGAAACTCGGGCATCTCACAGTTGTCATCGGCGTCGTCTAGTTGAGTATTAGTCCTTAGAGTTGGCTTGACTCCCCATGCTCATGTTTAGTCGATGCCATTGTCTGCTAAGATGTCAGATTGATTTGTAAGGAGCAGTCGTTCCCGTAGGCGGTGCCGTGTGGCGACTGTCGGCCAGTGCGGAGCTTATTGGAATTAGTTGGGCGTTTGTTTGGTAGGATCGATATCTGACCTGCCTGAAGGGTGGTGGCGAGATTAAGTATTGACGTACTCTCGTCACAAAGTCGGTTCTTTAACTACGAAAAGGAAAGAGATCAACTATTGATGGTTTTGTGATTGCGTACTTTTCTCTGGTGGAATTGCTCAGTATTTATCATGTGTAATCGATATTTCCATATTAGTGGCGTGTGGTTGCCCCCGATTGGGTAGGGAATCCCTCTTTTCTTTATAAATGGCGAATATTAGAGGATAATTGAGAGTCGTGATCATGGGAGATCCTTCCTCCTCGGCTGGGTGGAAAAGCGCTGTCGTAGGGATCGTGCCTGTAATGAGTAGATGTGAATCCATGGAGATGAAGTGTTTCTTCTTTCTTCGTCATAGGCGGTGGATAGTGGATTATCCCATCCTTTGTCAGGTCCAGAACTTGGTTTGCCTGAGCTCGCTTTAAGAGTAACGTTGTTACATCATCATGGGCGGGAATGCGTGGAGGCTCTTGAGCCTCATGGAAGGATCTAGCCCCGTTTTAAGGTTCGTTTCCTTGGGCACGCGTCAGGCGATTTTTCAAACCTTTATCAATAAAAATCACCAAAACTTGGGCTCTCTAGACCGCCTACTCCATGCTCCCATTATGGATCGATTGTAAAAGAGAGGCATCTTTCTTAAAACTTGTACTGTTCAAGATTCGAAGTGAGAGGAGATCGTATCGTATAAAGCGGAAAGAGCGGAGGTGTCGTTGTTGGAATCGCCGTCGCTGGAATCTCCGTTGGCGGAATCGCCGTTCTTGGAGCGGCCAATAAGAATGGCACCAACGCCGACCCCACCAACGGCGATTGCTCCAACGGCAGTTTCTTGGGGTCACCGTTCTCATAGCGTTTTTGGTAAAGTCAAAGTGAGGCGAGTTACCTTGTTTCTTGCTGACACCCATCGATTCCCTTTCTTTGGAGTTCCGGAGAAACATCCGTGCCCTCTCTTTGCTGCTTGCATAGCATAGTGAAGGGCGACAGAGTGAAAGGCCACATGACTACAGTGTATGTTAGGTTAGACAAAGACAGAGAGGGGAAGGGGTGGGAAGAGCCAGGCACCTGTGGTTTGACAAAGACAGAGAATGAGTCGTATGAAAGAATATCAGAAAAGAGTACGACTTGAGTTGAGGTTATACGATTTTAGAACCAACTCGTTACTGCAACGAACTTGTAACAGACTGGAATTTGTTACATTGCAGTTTCTTGAGTAACCCTTTTCAGTTCTGCAGTTGATAGTTAGTTTTCAGGCACTATGAGCTTAAATATTTGTCTAGTGATATGTTATGATGACCGTTAGTTTCTTTGAACCTGTGACTTGCTGTTTTTCTTTATGCTTTTTTTTTTGTTATACAGGCTAGAAAGTATTTATTAAATGCTGTTCAGACAGCATACCCATTTCTCTTAATGGAGCCTGATGTTTTCTGGGGTATCAGTTTTGCTAATATCTAAGTACTTGTTACCCAACCTATCCGGCATTCTATATCTTCCCATAAACTACTTAATTTGCATAGGATGATGGTGCAAATACATTCTGTTCTTTTAATAGAACTGAAGCAGAAAGAACTATTCCTGTATGCTGCCACCTAATGACAATTTGTTGATTTATGAGTACTCAACCCAGTCTTACTCTACCTCTGTTTTTCTTTAAAACTGAGAATCAAGCTAAGTTCAGGTTGGTCAGGTTATACTTTGGGTTGATCTGGATTCTAAATCCATCCATAGTGGTTTTCAAAAGTTTTTTATTTATTTATTTATTTATAGATTTATAATGTCTATTCTGAAATGTGAATAGCACATTAGACATCACTTCAAGATAACAATGAAGTAGTAAAATAACTTACATATCTTTGTAAATGGAAAATATATTATCATTATAATTTGAGGTTTTCTTTAAAATCTATCAAAGAAAAATGAATATTATATAAGGTGGAGTTGGTTTTTCATGTGGTGCACGGAGGAGAGGATGGGTGGAATCTATGAGGTGGGTTGTGTTGTTAGAGCAGCCAAGCAGCTGCCTCCAATTGGAGGAGCAGACCAGACCTCTAGAAAGGTCAACATTACTACCTTCTTTCTACAAAGATTATGTATTATCAATGATTTGGTTATTGCAGTATTATCTGGACAAAAAGCATGCGGAGGTTTAATTTCTAGTGCTGCTACAGGCTGTGAGCCCATCCTTCATGTTGGTGAAACTGGTGGTGGGAAGAAAAAGGTACTAAGTGCTATTTTGGGGTTGAAATTACACATTTTAAACTGCCATCAGTACAGTACACTACACAAAAACATCTGATTTTCTGGGTTTTTATCCACACCTTGATTCCCTCTGGCCACACTTGACTGCAATCACTCTGTTTTTTGGGTTTTGGAAGTTGTAGCCCCTCATTAAAAGTTCAATGTCCTTTTTAATGATAAATGTTAAATTTGGCACTGGGGTTCTATCCTGTTCGAGAAAGATCAAGATTGATTTCGGAATTCAGGTTTCTAACTGAATAATGTATGATGTTGAAGGCTTTTGTTGCCTTTGCGGGGATATCCTCTTTTTCTTTGTTTGCCCTTTACTTCTTCTGGTTTGTTTATACCCAATTGAGCATGTATGCTTTCTCCAGCATTTCAAATGGCTGTAGCCTATTTCTTCAGATATTGGTCATGCTTCTCAGACTCTTGATCAACTAGATGTAATTGTGAATAGCTACAAACAAGGTGTTATCCCTTGGGCTGATATCACTACATAGATCTTCCGCTTTTTATTGCATATGAAGCTGGACCTAGCTCAGCTGTATCAGAATAGGCAAACCATTTTTATGTGGCAAGTTGGACCCTCTTGTACAAGCAACGAAGGATGATCTGTTTCTTCTTGTTTTAATTTCCTCAGAAGATGATAGTGTACTTGAACGATAAACAGTGTTTTGGAGCCAGCTAGGAAACTGGTGGGTGATCTTGTTGGTAACCTTGTTTAATGCTTCTTTATCGTATCTCGTTACTTCTTGCTATTCTTAATGTTTTTTTCTCTTGTTTTTCTCCTTTCCTTTCTTCTCCTCATGTCCTGTAACACAGTTATTAATCGATTTATTGATTTGAAGATCTGCTGCTTTTTGTCCCATCTCCTATCCTGCTGTTGTTATCTCTTATCATTACTTATGATATATTTCATTCCTCATTATTCTACACTATTTCGTACCTATTAATGGTTTGTTTAAGTCCTTAATTTGCTATTGTACTCTCCAGTTCCCCTTGCACTGTCTCGTTCCCTTTTTTTGCAGGCCTTGGCAGAGGAAATGGGTATATCTCTGGAGAAAATAAATTTTGCTCATCAATTTCCTTCTTCTCAGCTAAATGAATCTGGTGGTGATTATGGAAGAAAGAATTATCTCAAGCTCTTGTGTCGATTCTTGAGATATTGAGATGCTTACTTCTTAAAGGATAATATCTATTAGTTAATCTGAAACTATGTGTAGAGTATATTTATTGATATTTCATTTATCGACAACTCCATGTATCGATTTATCTAGTGGTCAGCACTCTCTGTGAGCCTGCTCCCCTTGCTCCCCTTCCCTTTGTCTCATTATCCTTACCACCACAATTTGTTTGATTTGGTGGATAAGAATATGTAAAGCAGGCAGAGAGGGTGGGGAAGAAATTCCACGTGTGTTTTTCATTTGAATTAACATGTGTATATATCTGAGGGAGGGATAGTCTATATTTCCTATTATGTTACAACTTTATATGTTAGGATTACTAACTAGTTACAACTCATGTTTAAGTTTCCTAACTAGTTGGCTATATATTGTTAACACTCCCTGAAGAGTTGGAGCATAGATGTAATTATGCCAAAAACATTCCATATCAGTTAACTGGGTCACAGCCCAGAGTCTTTGTGAAAATATGCCCAGTCAATTCTCTCATCTTTACATATCGCTGACCATGCCCAGTCAACATCTATGACATGACCTGTGTCGCCATGGTTACTATGCCAAATACCTCGATCCCGGGGAGCTCCTTTCAGAGTAACATAGAATGTGTTCTCACGGTCACTTGATTGTCGATAGTTGGGAAGACATGTATTGACTTACAACCTTTGGCCCAGGTAATGCGTCGTGGGGCAGGTCTTGCCAAGAACAGTTCGGAGAACTTGTAGTCTTACATGTCTCTCGGGATCCTCGAAACAACTCGCCTTCTCTAATGCTAAGGTGCACCGAACCATGGGGAGCTACATGAAACTGCTCCTAATTTTCCAGTCTCTGACAATAAATCAAGCATATATTTCCTTTGAGATAAGAAGATTTCATATTTTACTACATAACTAGCACAGAAATATCTAGCATCCTAAGTCCTTTGTATGGGCGCTAGTGAAAGGACTTAAGGGATGAGATTCTATAGGTCATAAGTGATAACAATGTCGTCAATACTCATGCTTGACAAAATGATGCTAAACTGGGGTTCCGTGAAGTAGATGGTCGGTTACTCTGAGCTGACTTTCTCAAGCGCCGAAGCAATTTGCCCGAACCAGTACAGAGGACTGCTAAGCCATGCGACCACGAAGCGATAGACCACTGCAAATCTGACGGCAAACCCTAGAGGTTGAACCGCCCTATATCTCTATCACGAAGATAGCCACAAGAAATCGCATTCTTCTAATAGCAAGGCGATAGTCCCGATTATGGGTGGCGTGGGAAATAAAATCAGACATATATCATGCGCTGCAGGGGACCAATCTTCTCAGATGCAGTCACCTATAGTTGGCGTACTCTTTGGCCATAAGTCGTGCTTTGATAAGACATTGATACCATGGGTTAAACTTTAGCTGAAGACCTATGTATCTGATGGCTTCCTTCGATGGGTATTCAAATGCAGAGTTCCAGTGTCCATTTCATTAGAGCATCCACTCTCCTCTATCATAGCACTACACCTATAAGCGTCCCCATGTGGGGTGCTCGTCACCATCATGTATAATGTCCCCCATGTCGGGGTGTTGATACCACTAACTTGTAGGCGTACCCGTGTGAGTGCTCGATACCCAACAACTTGTAGCTATCACACACACATATACCATTAACTTGTTTATTCACATATTGTTATTTGCTTTAAATATATTATGTAGCAGTGGATTATAAATATATTCAAAACTCATATATAAGTGTTTATTTATCTAAATTTTTACATTACACTTTAAAGCAAATATATACAAGTCAGACCAAAGGTCTTGATGACACTATTAGTGTGTAGCTTAGTTCAGCGATGAATATCTAGGACTTCTTGTTTAAGCTTCTCACTGTACCTACACTTGGATGAAACACAGTGTTAAGCTTATAGTTTAGTGGGAAATATTACATGTGGGCTGACCTCTTATAAGGGTCATCACCTTTACACAAACTTTATATCACTTAACCATTTATATAACCATGCACATAGTTTGTTCATTCATTTCAACATATCATTTACATATCATGTATATATCCATACTTATTGATGTATAGTATTTCATTTCGTATCATCAACAAATTTCCTTTTCTTCCCATATATATCACTATATCCATATCTAATATAGCAAAAATGCTATGTTTCTCATATCATGTCATGAATATCTTTATCATGTTCAAATCATTTGCATATACTTATCATTTGCTTTTTTATGTTTCATTTTTATATGCCTTAGAGGTGGATACGAGCTATAAGGACCGAAGATTACTATCAAATGTATGAGACAGTGACTATAAAATTTCGAAGATCTTTGTTATCAATTTGTAATGAAGTAAGTGACCATTTATAAAGACTAGTTAATTTGTCATTATACGAGACAATAACCATCTATAAGAGGGTCAGAAGCGCTATTATCATTGTATGAGACAATAGTAATTTATAAAATGGCGCTATTATCGTGTCTGGGAACAATGATCATCATAAAGGCCTGAAGATCAACATGTCTTTAAACAGGGTACGATTTATCTGATGTCTTCTGGAACTTGTTCCTAATAGACATGTCCGTCTATCATCTATTAGGTTACAGCGAACAATGTTTCTAACTTGTTCATTTTCAATATATATCTTTATATCTGAATAACTATTGTTATCGAACAATCGTATACGATATTTTCTTATCATTTCGCATGCATCTTTATTCTTGTATTTAGACATTTTATACGTTTCTATATGCCTTGAACTACATTTATCTTTCATCTCTTGCAGAGGATAACCTTGTTTCGCGATTAGTAATACAGTGCAAGAAAGCAATGTTTGCCACGATAGAATCGTAGAGAGGCTAATTACATTTTCATATAATTTTTATACATTAGCCTTGAACCCTTTCATTCACTTATTAGGATCTTCGGTAATCGATGACGATTGTTAGACTTAATGGAAAAAGAGGAACCCAGCAGGCTTAAGTAAGTATGCTGGCGAACCGGAAAAATGTAAAAACCACGTCTTGGTAGCCTAAACGAAGGAGCTACTTCAGAAAATGGAAGCTCGCCTAGACGTAAGTGTCGAAACAAGTTATTAATATTTGGTGGCCATTTTCTAAAAATTTCCTTCTAAACTAACAAACTGGCAAAACACATTTATGAACTATAAACTCTGTCTCATACCACCAACAATGGCCTAATAAGATTTTCTTTCCTACTTTTACAAGTGGAATTTCCATACTAATCTATACAAACCATATTTCTTATGATTCCATGCCTTTCTTTTTCTTCTCTTTTTCTTTTTCCTTCTTCCTTCTTTTCTCTTCTCTTCTTTTCTCTTCTCTTCATCGAATTTGTCCTATCCCAATAGCCAAAAATGAGATATTGCCCTTTCATTAATAAGTGCATTTTGGCCTTATACTAATTTGGATTACTTTTTGGGTTTTGCTATCGGGTTCTTTATTTTCTATTGTTTATGGTAGACTGGCTTCAATTCCTACTTCAACATACAAATTTTTAATTTTATGACCCTTGGGTCCTAAATTGGTGAATTACTAATTTACCCTTAACTCTTGTATAAATTTTGGATATTTACTTATTTTATTTTTAGCATTATTTTTATTCTGGAAAAATACATTTTACTTTATTATACCCAAACAGTTTATAAATGTCGCGATATAATTTAGGGTGTTCTGGCGCCAACCCGGGGTGAAATAGAAACTACGAAAAGTGTTAGGCAAAGAAATAGAGTCCAAAGCAATAAAGAATATGGCGAGGAATAACTAGTTATAGATGCAAAAGGAAGTGGATGAACACGGCACATCTACTACGAAGAGCAATAGGAGATCATTACTAGGAGCTGGATCGATGTCGAAGCAATAGGTGTAGGACCTTCATTTGGTGGGTTCTAGCGTGGTGTAGACTGATGATAGGAGGCTTCTTGGGTAGGAACGGGGGAGGGGCCACGAGGGAGGCAATAGTATACACTAACAGGTCGTCTGTCTCCCCTTGATTAGTGTGTGTCAGGGGTGAAGAGAAATGGACATTAAAAAAAAACTTGACATCCGTAGAAACCAAGTACCTACGAAAACTAGGATTAGTAACACGTACCTCCCGAACACAGGAATAACCAAGAAGATACATTTTAAAGATTTATGGTCAAGTTTAGATACCTGAGGGCCCGAACATATCAAACAAAACGAGATACATCCAAATATGCGAGGCTCGATAGAAATAGGGTTTATTGAGGAAGGAGTGTCACAGTGTCCCAATTCAAGACTGGTGAAGGCATCCGATTAATCAAAAAGCAAGGTATGGAAATAGCATCAGCCCAAAAATGCTTGGGTACAGGCATCTAAAATAATAGAGCTCTAGCGACCAGGAAGTGTCTATTCTTCCTCCACGGCAACTCCATTCACGGTGGGAGTGTCGGCACAAAGTCGATAAAGGATGTCATTTGAAGCATGAAGGCTTAAATTGTTCTAAAACATATTCTTTTGCATTATCACTTCGGATTTGAACATAAACAGGAAGTGAGTGAATCTCGGCACAAGAGGCACGAAATGAAAACACAACTCAAAGGGTTTTTCATTAAATATAACCAAGTGGTTTGTAAATGTCGTCAAAAGTGACAAGTATGAAAGCCGATTGGGGCACTTGGCGGGCAAGGACCCCACACATCTAAATGGACTAACTCAAAAGGAACACTAGATCGTTTATTGACTCTAGGACTATAACTAAGGAGATGATGTTTTTCAAATTGACAAGATTCACAATCTAAGGATAAGCGGAGATTTCGGCAATCGAGAACACTATTTCTTTAATAATGGAAGCCAAAAGATGACCTAACCAGGCAATGTCTCAAATGGTGTAGCGACTCCAGAACAAGCAATAAGTCTTGGGATTTGTAGGATCAAGGATGTATAAACCCTAGACTCCACGGCCTCTACCAATAGCTCTAACTTGCCATGCAGATCACTGAAGAGGCAATCGGAAAGAATGAGATCTGAGCGGCAAGTGCTCGAGTTAACTTGCTAACAGACATCAAATTAAAAGATCAATTTGGTAAACTCAAGACTGATGTTGTAACGCCCTGAAAATACTATAACAGTTGATAACATGTTTAGGGTATAAAATAAATTAAATTGTATTTTTTCGGCATTTAAATTGATAAAAAAATGATGATAAAAACCCAAAAAAAATTAATTTAAGAAATAAGGGTAGATTAGAAATTTACCAATTCAATACCCAAATGTCATAAATAAAGAAGTCAATATGCCAAAGTGGAATAATGGGTTAAGTTGAAGTGTAAATGAAAGAGAAATGAAGGACCAAATAGCAAAAATGGGAAAAAAAAACTTAATTAAAAGTGAAGGCCAAAACAAGGCCTTAATCTTGTAAGAAGAAAAAAAAGGAATAAAAGTGGTCTTGTAAATGAGGAGGTTTCTCATTTGCACAAGGGAGAAAGAGAGACACAGGTAGAGAGGAGAAGGAGAAGGAGAAGGCAATTCTTTGGTGTTTTCTCTCCATCTTGTAGAGATCAAGCTTGGTTCAAGAAGAAGAAATAAGAGGCTTGTAAGAGATTAAGGTATGGAAACCTAACTAAAACCCCTATTTTCTTGTGTTTAAGTTTTGAGAAAAAACCTTAGCTTTGTGTAAAGTATTCTTGGATGGTTTTAGTTCCAGTTTGAGGTTGTTTGCGTTGTTTTGATTGGTTTGAATTGGTTTTAAGGAATTTTTGTATAAAGGAAATGATGAAATTTCAAAAGAGTTGCTGTCAAAAAATTTTCAAAACCCCTGTTTTTGTTTTTGTTATAAGTTAAGTTATAATTACCCAAATTGAGTGATTCCAATTGGTAAAGAACCATAAAAGCTAGAGCTACAAATGTATAGATGGGACCAGGAGCAAATTGTAGCTCTAAAGCTCCCGAATATGGGCTTAAATGTGAGTTTTGGGTAGCTGACGGGTATGCTCTGTTTTGGGTGTAGTTGTGGTGTTTTGGCCGTAAGTTGAGTTTCACTCATCCAAATTGAGTGATTCAAAATTCCGTGTAAATTAGACTTCTATGGAAATAATTTACTTGAAGGAAGTGTATGCAATTTGTAACCCCAAAGTGCCCAGAAACTCGTCAAAGTGGAGCTATGTTCAAGAACAATCTGATTCTGTTTTGCAAATTATAGTAGTCTGGATGTAAAATGCAATAACTTGAGTTTTGGTGATCTAAATTGAATGATTCCAATTAGAGAAGAAACCTTAGAACCATAGCTTTAAATGAGTAAAAGGAACCATTACCAATTTATGGATTTAGACCCTAAAATTGAGAATAATAATAGGTAATCGAGTGAGTTAGGCATACCGACCAGTTTCGAATTAAAATGTCATAACTTGAGTTTGGGTGATCCAAATGAGATGATTCCAATTCCTACTGAAAATAGACTCATAGAGCTATCATTTTCTTGAAAGAAGTATGAGCAAAAAATAGCTCATGTGTCCCTAGAAAGTTTTGCAAGTGAATGTGTATTGGGTAGACATCAACCCTAACCAACAATCCTAGAATGCAACACTGATTTTTTTTTTTCCTTCTTGGGTTGTTCTTTGATTGTGACATATTTGTGATAAATTAGAGGCTGGTGACGAGGAAGCTTGACCCAAGAACGGGATTCTAAGGATAGGAATTAAAGAGTGTCAACCTTTTTGGGTTTGTTCTTCACACTTCTTTCCTTGTTTCGATTTTGCTTTTTGTTTGACAAACTAAATCTAAAATGTTTTATATGAATATGCATGTGTGCTCTGTTTGAGCCATAAATGAATTGGTTTGTTCTCCACTTCTCTCTCTCTATTTCTAAAATGTTTGAGAAGAATTATGAAATAGAAGTGGATTTATTGAAATGGTGCGATAAATTGCATATTGATTTTTAAATTGATTTGTCTATTTGATTGTAAAATGGTGCACATGAAAAATTACATAGTATTGGAAACCAAGTATTTTGATATAAATGTATATACACTGTGCAAATTGCTATGAATGATTTAAGTGCCCTTAATAGAATGTTAACAAAGTTCAATTCAAGTTAAGGATATATTGATATACCAAATAGGGTCAAATGAAAGCGATCAGTCTTGCGTTGACGTAATGATGTGTCACTCCGATCAAGTAGCCCGGCGGGGCGGTATCAATAGTGTTCTGAGGAAATGATTTTTAATAACGGTCGACTCAGCGGGACGTATTGTGTTATAAAACTTTTTTTATACCGATTACAGCCAGTGAGGATCGTACCGATAGTCGTTATTTATTGCATGTGACGTCTAGGTTAAGAGAAATTCGCTTAAGGGCAAAATGAAAAAAAAAATTGTGAAATGCATGATTTGTGTTATAATGATTTATTTCATATGAAACTGCATGATTGAAATGACCAATGAATTGTAATTTGAATGCATAGGAAATGAAAATATACATATATGTATTGTACCATATTGGTCATTGAAAAAAATTTATACAAAGGCATTGATTTAGAAAAATGCATTATTTACTTAAATTGAAATGAAGAGAGAAATGTATAGAACCACTAGGCATGAAAATGCTTAACGCGTTGTTTTATCATCGCCCGCAGTACAGTGAGCAATTATAAAGTAAAGACTACAGCAATTCAAAGTCCAACGTCAAGGCCTCACGGGTTGAAGTAAAGCTACGACCATGCATTCTTCAGAAATATATTTGACACTTTTGTACAAACTACAGTTTTGTTTTATAAATATTTTAGTATTGAAAATGGCTTATAATGTTATAATGTATAAAGGTGGTAAATGGACAAAATATGCATGAAATGCCAAATCGAAAAAAAAAAAGAGTTTTTTCAAACGATGGGCCCTCTTTATGTTAAAGTGGTATTTACATATATATATATATATATATATATATATATATATATATATTTTTTTTTCATTGAGTATTTGATGTGTTTAGAAAATGAATTGTATTTGGATTCGTAAAACAGAGGACCGTGTCTCGGATCTAGTTCGGCCTTCGGGTCGGGTCGGGTATGGGAGCGCGGATCGTCATAGATGTCAAAGGAATAAGATGGGTCGGCACAGGTGGTAAACGGCCAAAGGAACACATGAATGTGATCCATGCGCGGTGTGATAGAAGGTGAAGGTTGTAACTGAAAGGTAGAGAAAAGACTAAAGTTACCTGTCATGTGATATGTGGCTCCAGAGTCAATGACTCTTCAGGAAGATGAAGAAGATATAAGGCATTTATTCGGGTTACCTGACTTAGCATGCTTGATGTCGAGGGTAGATGGAGATCTAAATGAGTCGATATAGTGGAACTTGGCTAATTCCTTGGTGAGGCTGGCCAGTTGATCGGTTGCTGGTAGTATAAGTTATATAAGCATACTAAAATTTTTGATTTCGATTATGTCATTTCTTACAATCTCGTATCACATGGTCAGGCTTATGGCAGTAATAACAAACAACACCTCCAGAACCAGGCCCTCTAGTGTTATCACCTGGACCACTGTTTCTATTTTGTTGCCTCTTTGACTCAATGGTCTGTCCAATAAGAGCATTGCTTGTTTAGGCAGATACAAGGGTAGGTGAAGAGACATGAGGATATACCTCAATGCAAGAATCCTAACTGAAGGTCTCTGGAGATGATATCCCAAAGGCCCGGATGAATCTAAGCCTTGGTGAATCATACTCGAAGGAAGAGCGACGAGAAATCCCATAGCGCCATCTATTCTCGTTGACTTTCTTGAACTTGACATACGGACTAAGGGCATAAGCATATTAAGCTTTTCATGTATCTTTTTGTAGGCCATAAAAAATTCAGTGAGTGACTAATCCTGTTTCTCTTATCGATAGAATGCTTTACACACATCAAATATACAAGAAACATTCATCTTTCCAGAAAACACACACTCCAAATAATCCAAATTCACAATGATTAACGAGGCCCAATACCTTACTGTCGATGAAATTACGAATTTGGATGAACAAACGAGCATCCTCCTCCATCCATTACTCTTTTGAATCATCGGTTAGCGGATCCTTAGTGAGGTGGCTAGCCCATGTACTCTTCGATGTATATTGATTGTTTTGCTCCATTTCCAAATAGTTTAGGACCAATCAATTTATCTTAGTGATTTGGACATCATCGGGACTACTTGAGCTTTAATGTCGGTTTCTTCTCCTACGAGATCACTCATTATGATACCCACGGGAAGAAGATGAAGTAGAAGCACTCTAATTAAACCATAGAAAATGCAATTTTTCTGAAAATTGACAAAACAATAATTTACTGTTGTAGTATAGGTTGAAAAACTATAATTTTTCTAGATCTCGGATAATGAAACAAACTTCACCGTTGAATTCATCTCGTGAATTCAAGTTACCTAGACAAATTTCGTTGAATTTCGAGATGATTGGGATTTCGCGTTTTTCAAGGTACCGGGTGTTGGGTCACACATGAAGTGACGCCACATGGTATGACCATGTGACTGCCACATGGCCTTATGAAGTGCACATGGCATGAGCCATGTAGTGTGGCATTGCCACCTAATGCATGTGTCCATGTGACACATGGCACATATTTCAAATGGATCATATGAAGGGACACATGTCAAGTGAAGAATAGAAAGTGAGAGGAAGTTTCCTCTTTTGGATCAAACCAAGGAAAATAGAATTATGTGGAGGAGAAAGAGGAGAAAGGAAAGAAAGAAATGGAAGAGAGAAAGGAAGAGAGAAAAGAAAAGAAAAAAGAAAAGAAATGAGAGGAAAACAAAATCAATGCGTGGGAAAGGAGAAAAAAAGAGGAGAGAAGAAAGAAATGAGAGAGAGTCGGCCGTGCACTCTCCGATTTTTGGTGTTCCGACGATCGGAAGTCCATAGGCCGAGAATTAAAGTTGGTCTACTCGACAAGAGCTACAAGTAGGTACCAAAAACAGAAAGAGGTAGGGTTCTCATACACTGGTTCCTCTTAATCTAAGAGATTAAGTAAATAACCGTGTGGTTCAGCCCCAACCATGGGACTGAGTTTTCGGACATTGGGACTATTTTTCGGACAGTCCAGTAGGTTTGAAGAGTCGTCATCTGGGCGGTTTGGTTTTTTAGAGGCCAGTTGGAAAATGCATGCTAAGATTTTTTTTTTTTTTTGTTGTGAGGAACTCTTTTTTTTTTTAGGAGTAGTTTTCGGACCGAGTTTGAGGACTGCTTCATGGTTAAAATTATAGCTGTTAATGACAATCTTGAAGGCTATTAAAAAAAAATAAAACAAAAGCTAAAATTTATAGACTGAGTTCAGATTATTTCCAAGGCCGAGTATGATTGGATTTATGGCTTGGAATGAATAGTTTGTGTGGACTATTTTCGTGTGTTATTGCAGGAAATTTAATAACATGCTGAATGTGTTGTAAATATGTTGATATATGGGTGTTATACATATTAGCATGAATGGATGTAAATTATATGTTTTCGATATAATTATCCATGGTACTTTGCATAAAGTATGGTTTATAAATTGTTCCATGTAGTGTTTATTATACATGTAACATGAGATAACATGCAGTGGCATTTTGCATTGTATATGCACGGGGGGGTCGCATTAAGTTAGGTGTGTGTGCAAGGTTATAATCATTCATTATTCTTGGTGAATGGGTGGTAAGCTTAGTATCTCAAACTACGTTGATAAGTCTCACGGTTTCCTTGGCATGAAAAGAAAAATATATATATATCACGTGTGTTGGAGCTGCAACAAGTAAGGATAGATACCCTCAGTGTAAGACACAGTAGTTGCGATTATACATTATCCCGACCAGGTCAAGCCCGTGAAATGTAGAAGGCATACGGCGTCCTACGAGGAGGTGAGAATCAATCAAATGGCTAAATGCTTAAACACAGATTTGATTAAATCAAATGGACATTTGAGGTATATCGATGGGTTTTATTTTAAAATAAAAAATAAAAATTTTTTTTTGTTTTGGAAAAAGTGGATTGGATGAAATACCAATGACGAGTTTTTGCAACCAGCATAAGCATATGAGGAGTCAGTGTGGACTCGGGACATAGGGCATGATGAGTCTCATCTCATTCATGGCATGTAGACATTCATGTAGGAATACGTATGTTTTACTTGAATGTGTGTATGAATGTGTGATCATGGCATTTTATGTGCACTTAGGTAGGGAGTAGCCCTTGTAGGAGTTATCTTTATTGGGCATTGCTCACCCCGTTGCGGGACCCCCTTTCAGGTATAGGTCATGTGCAGGCGGCTGACCCTCATCCGGGACCGCATGTGTGAAGAAAGCTAATTGTGGCTTTGATTTTATTTTGTCAAACATGTATTAGAATAAACTAGTTTTGATATAAGTTTTGTATAAGAGTAATGTAATTAAACTCTTGAGTATGGATAAATGGGCCTGGTTAGGCCACTTTTACTCAAAAAATAATAATATGGATGGGTGCAAATTGTTGGGGCCACGATAATGGTATCGATATATTTGCGCTATGAATTCAGCGGGTTAGCGGGTTATCAATGGAACCCTGGTATTTGGCGTCATAGCTTGATACTCGAGCCTAGTTATCCCCGAATACACCTAGGGCTTGAGTGGACATGGGGTTTACAGGGACATGAGTTATAGTCTGAGCTTGGGCAGGTTATGAATGCCTAGGGCTCGATGTATCAACATCGCCTTGGTATCAAGGTATTTGTGTGCATTCTTGTGAATACGTTGTGTGTGATGATTGTGTTTTTATAATGTGTTACATATTGTGTGGATTATATGCATGATAGGATGTATATAGAAAATGAAGAACACTAGGGTTAGAGAACATAACCTTAGAGGTTCGAGAAATAAATGAACATGATAGTTTGGGAACTAATATTTACTAGTGTTTGGCATTATGCCTTAATGAAATAAGGAAAAAGAAACCTCATCTTGTTAATTGACATGTGTAGATGGCAAGTCGAGGACGGAGACCGTCAGGGTGATCCATGGGGCAATAATGACCACGCTGTTTTGACCCACAAGCCTTTGCTGGAAGCTATGAGGCGCTCGGTTGCCATCATTGCACGGGGCTAGTCACGACTAGGGGTCGAGGAGGGTTGAAGTAACTTCAAGGTTTAAACACATTACTACTTGTTGGGAGGAGGGGATCAATGGTGGCTGACCATTGGTTGAGCTATCTTGAAAAAAGTTTTTTAGAGGCTATGGAAATCACCTCAGATGCTACGGATCAATTTATGATATTTTAGCTAAAGAAGTGTATGAATCTAGGGTATGATGAAGTTAGATTAAGACTTCCAAGAGACTTGACAATGACATGGGAGATTTTAAATGCGCTCTTCATAAGCAGCAAGTTCTTCCCGGCCTTCACGCTAGACATGCCAAGGCTCGGGAACATCTCTTTTTGTTTGGAATATTTCTTTTTGGTATGGAAAGTAAGGAAACTTGTTTAGGTTTGTGAATGGATTTGTTGGTTAGGAAATTAACCTAATTTCCTCTTTGTTTGAGTTGTGTAGGAAAAATCTTATTAAAAATGTTGTTGGTTGATATAAGATGAGTTTTGTGGTTTATTTTGAGTTGGTTTAGTTTTGGTTGAAAGATTTCCGGTGAAAATGACCAGAACTGGCCATTTCTGCAAAAATCGTAAGTGAGTACCAATACTGAAAGTTGAGTACCGGTACTTATTGTTGTTTTTAGTCCAAAGGATATTGAGTACCGGTATTGCAAGTCGAGTACCGATACTCAAAGCTGATTTTAGTCCAAAAGATGTTGAGTGTCGATACTCAAAATTGTTTAGTCCTAGAGGGATATTGAGTATCGATTACTAAAATTTAGTCTGGAATTTCAAAGGTGTTAAAGATCGATCTCCAGTCCTCTAATCCCTGTTTTTTGCTTTGTTCTTACATTTACTTACGAGATGAAATGGTCAGTATATGTATAAAAGATATATGAAAATTGCTTTGTACCTCGCCGCTTCGGCGATCCTGTCGTTGGGCAAACATTGTTTCTTGCCCTTATCTGCTAATGTGTTTAAGAACAAAATAACAAGCTCGGAAACACATATAATTGTATGCTTGTCGAAGATCGGATGGTGGGCCAGATAGGCACCTGTTCAGATGCTTCAACATCTGCTAGTGCTAAAACGCCGCATTCGCGTGGGCATGCATGTCTTTGTTCGATGTTATACCCGTGCAACCGGGTACCTATTAATGCTGCGTCCACTCTCATTCCATTGTTACGGTCTATACATGAAAAACATTTATATAATAAATATGAATAATGAATAATGAAAGCATAAGTAATCAATTAGAATTACTGCATTACGTATTGTACCCTTGGGTACTCTCTGTATAAGATCTCTGTTTTGAACTCCTACGAAAACTACATTGTAGAATTCTATTAGCAATAAGCTCGACATATGCATTATTTATATGTATTATTTTGTAGTGTGGTACTTAGTGATTATATCACATTTATCTGTTTCCCACTAAAGCTTATCACTAGTGTTTCATCAGGTGTAGTGCGAAGGGACATCAGGTATACGCATTGGCTAGGGCCAACACGGCGATATGAGTCCACCCTAATGCAGTTTTGACTTTGTTTTGTAATGTAAATGTAATATTTTGGAGATAGTACATTTTGTGTAAGTGAAAATGGGACTGAGAATATGCACAAGGCAGTTTAAACACCACTACGGTGGTTGTGCTATAAGTTTTATTTCATTATAGAGGTATTTGTAAATGGACCCACCAATGTTAAAAAAACCAGTTAAAGAGTCTCAGTCCCGTGTCACGCCCCCTCTTTTCACCCAGGCTGGGGTAAAGGCATGACATCATGGACATGTCGGAATTTGTTCATCAGGATGGATTATGACACACAAGTCTTTTGGCTAATTACGATCTCGTAGGAGGCTCATACGTGGGAGCGGTGTTTGTGTTGTGTTCGGAGAGATAAACACGATTACTTTACCCCGAGCCGTGTACTACTCTAGGTGGCACGGACCCGGGTTGATGGGTTGGCTGCGCTAAGCCTTGCCACGGAGGATGGCAGGTGGGAAGGGTTTTGGAGCTGCCTGGGTAGTTCACGAATTCAAGGATGTCTTCAGGATGAGCTCTTTGGGATTACCCCTATAGAAGGACCCGTAGACTTTATGTCAAGTTACACCTGGGTCACCCATTTTACATGACCACATAGGATGGTGTCGGTTGGAGTTCTGGTGGGGGTGAATCTTGAGAATTGTTGGACAAGAGTTTCATTGTTTCACCTTGGGCGCTTGATTTTGTTTGCTAAGAGAGGACAAGACCCTTCGACTATGTAGACTACCGACCAGGTTGAGGGGTTCACGATCAAGAATCGGTTTCTTTTCAGAGGATTGATGATTTATTTGATCAACGGAAGTTATAGGGTGCTTCTCGAAGATAGATCTCCATACGGTAATCATCAAATTGTAGGGAGGTGATATCCTAAGACAACGTCCAAGACGTGGTATGAGCATTTCGAGTTCATAGTGATGCATACGGTTGACGAATAAGCCCAGCGACATTCATGGATTTCCATGCGCCGGGTGTTCCAACCCTATTTAGATCGGTTTGTGGTAGTTTTAGTTAACGCGTCTTGATCTACTCCAGACCAGGAGGAGCTTGAGGATCATTTGAGGTTGTTCTCAGGTCCTCGAGAGACATCAGTTATCGCCAGAAGTTTGAGTGAGTCTGGGTTTGGCTTACTGAGATGAAATTCTTGGGACATGTAGTGTCATCTTCGGGTGTATCAATGGACCTGGAGAAGGTAGAGGCAGTTATGAGTTGGGAGATGCTGAAGTCAATCTTCAAGATAAGCAGTTTCTTGGGATTAGCAGAGTATTACCAGATATTTATTGAGGATTTCTCTTGACTAGTTGCACCTATGATGAATTGACCGGAAGAATTCGAGATTTGTGTCAGATAGCCCGGTGTGAGAAGCATTCTGAGTGAAGGAGGCTTTACTTGACCCTTATCTGATAGTCCCGGGGAAAGGGGCGAGATGTACACCGATGTAGTGCAATGCTTCTAAGAGACTGGCCCCGGGATGTGTTTTGATCTTTGCAAGTCAATCTACCGAATAGAAACGATTATGAGTTAGGAGATACTGAAGTCAATCTTCAAAATAGTTTCTTGTGGGATTCAGCGGATTAAATTTTGAGTTTCTGTAAACTAATTATATGATGAGATTATTGGAAAGGATCAAGTTATTGTAAGATATTGATTGAGAAAGACATGGGAATTGAAAAGAGAAGCATATGAACCATATCGTGATAATGGAAGAAGATGAATATGCAGTGTATTAACAGTCTTCTAGGATAGGTAGGATCATGCGATGTGGATAAAAGGTTGATATGGTTCTGGCAGTTGAAGGAAAGATCGGAAGAAATTCCTTGTGACATGGAGTGGCTGCCTTTTGTGTAGAGAGATGACATATCATATGTTTGGTAGTTAAATATTCAATAAAGTAGAATGCTGTCGTACTGATGGACCTGTGTAGGAGCCAGCATAGATGGTTGAAATCTCATGAAGTTCTGACTTCATACATTCTGTCTGTAAGGAAGACCAGTGTGTCCGCTCAAATAGTCACTCAATGAAATTAACAAATCTCTTGGCTGTGTAACTAAGAATATGAATCCTGAAGTTGTGGGCGATTAAGACCTAATTAATGATGACTCAGATGTTTTGAGGTTAAACTAAATATTTCTGTTCTTGGCGGATGGTTGGTCCCAGAGACGGACAGAATATCTTTCAGTGGGACAGAGTATGATCAAATTGGGTGATGAGAGGGGAGGTTGGGACAGTCTTTTGATGATAGTATGGTATGAGACAGTTGTAGTTCCCAGTTAATGAATTTGAGAGAGTTCTGGGTTGTTATCTGTTTTAGTTATGGTTGACGAAAATCATGCGAATCTTAGATTATAATATGAGTGGGATGAAGAAACATGTAATGGACTTTTATTCCAGTGATATCTCATGTCCCCAGTGGTAAAAGCGAGCATCGAGAGCCACGGGGTTCATTATAAAAGTAGTCAAGTGGTAGGGGAACATATCCCAAGTGGTTTTTTATGACTCACACCCACGGACATCAGCGGAAGACAACGATCGGATGTGGGTGAATAAATAGACCAGGCTCACCAGTTGGCGTTTTGTTATCGTGGATAAACTTCCACGTTGAAGAGATGTGAGTTTATACATACGAAAGAGATGAGTGGGTTCTGTGGATTGGCGGTCTATAGTATTAGACCGAGGATCGAGGTTTTACAGACTCACTTTTGGAAGGGTTTCCAAAGAGCCGTGGAACACATTTGATGATGGCGCTGCACCATCCGAATGGGCGGCAGTGAGGTGAAGCCATATAGGCTGGGAGAACATGCCTGGGCATGCATCCTAGATCTCAAAGGTGGTGGAAGAGCATTGCCCATGGTAGACCGCCTACTAACAACAATTGTGGTGAAACATCTGATTGGCAACTGGGGGCTTTATATGCAGGCCATGTCAATCTCCCGATTTGTTGGACCAGAGGTGGGGAGAGATCCATACGAATTCGGTTGTCTAACGTCTTCTCACGGCTCGAGCGCTGAAGGGGATTCTGACGATAGGCGGTGGCCTGCAGAATTTGAGGGGCGGGGTGATCATGGCTTCTTGAAGGTGAAGCCTAGAGGAGCGATCAGGTTCGGCAAGCAAGGGAAACTATCACCCGGTATATAGATTGTAGAATGCACTCGAGATGTGGTGAAATCTGATTTTATGTCGGTTAGCTTGCATTAAGTTTCATCAGTATGTGAGTGTTTCATGTCTCCATGCTCAAAAAATACCTCCATATCACGACTCATGTAGTAGATTGGGGCAAAGCTTATTATTGATCTGGATGGGAACCGAGGAGGGACCCGATTAATGTATCATGGATAGTCGAGATCCCGGGTTTATGTAAGGCGCCCAGGAGCTGAAGTGAAGGGTGTTAATGGCGGCAGGTAGGTGAAAGAGCAACATGGGAGCGAGGACGATCGTGCCATATCATTTGCCATTAGGATGAAATCGTTGTTTAGTCATTTGGTACTTAAATGACTGTTGCATATGCATGAGATTGTAGGGGTATGTGTGTAATTTCGGAGACGATTTTTTTTTTTTTTAGGGGGGGGAGAATGTAAAACCCAGGAAAAATGCAATTTTTCTAAAAAATGGTAAAACGGTAATTTACCGCTATAGTACAGGTTGAAAATCTTGAATTTTTCTAGATCTTGGATAATGAAACGGACTTCACCGTTGAATTCGTCTCGCGAATTCAAGTTACCCAGATGAATTTCGTTGAATTCCAAGATAGTCGGGATTTCACATTTTTTGAGGCATCTGGTGTTGGGTGACACATGAAGTGGTGCCACATGGTATGACCATACCATGTAAGCTACCCTATATTATATGAGAGTGCATAGCATGAGGCTTCATGTGGTGTGGCATTTTCCACCTAGTGCATGTGTCCATGTGACACATGGCATAAATGGATCATATGAAGGACATGTCAGTGAGATGAGTTTCTCTTTTAGATCAAACCAAGGAAATAATTAGTAAGGAGAAAAGGGAGATAAGGAGAAAAGAAAGAAAAGGAAAAGAAAAGAGAAAAGAAAGAAAGAAAAGAAATGAAGAAAGAAAAGAATGAGAGAAAAACATAAAAGAAGAGAAAAACAAAATCATTATGGGAAGGAGAAAAGGAGAGGAATAGAGAGAAGAGAGCCGATGGCCATCTCGATTTACGAGGGTGCTCTGATGGTCGGAGATCCATAGGCCGAGAATTAAAGTTGTTCTACTTGTTAAAACTTGAATAGGTGCCAAAACATAAAGAGGTAGGGTTTTTTCCTACACTTGATTCTCTTATTCTAAGGGTCGTAAATAGCCGTAAATAGTCGTGTGGTTCAACTGACTATGGGGTGGGTTTCAGACGTTAAATTTGTTTTGAATGAGTCGGGGGTTGGGACTGAAGGTTGGTATGCGAGCCGGCTTTGGTTCTGGGACGGCTGGAAAATGCATGCTGGATTTTTGTTGTGAACTATTTTTCGAGACAATTTTTCGGTTGAGTTTGAGAACTACTTCATGGCTAAAATTATAGTCGTTAATGACAGTCTTGAAGGCTACTAAAAAAAAACAAAACAAAGCTAAAATTTCTAGACTGAGTCCAGATTATTTCCAAGGCCGAGTATGGTCAGATTTATGGCCGAGAATGGCTAGTTTGTGTGGAATGTTTTTGTGATTTATTGCTTGAAATTTAATAACATGTTCAATGTGTTATAAATATGTTGATATATGGGTGTTATACATATTAGCGTGAATGGATGTAAATTATATGTTTTTGATATAATTATCTATGGTACTTGGCATAAAGTACGGTTTATAAATTGTTCCATGTAAGTGTCCATTATACATGTAACATGACATAACATGCAGTGGCATTTTGCATTGTATATACATGGGGGCATTGCATTGAGTTGGGTGTGTGTGCAAGGTTATAATCATTCATCATTCTTGGTGAATGGGTGGTGAGATTGGTATCTTGGACTACGTCCAACAAAGTCTCACTGTTTCATGGCATGAAAAGAAATATATATATATATATATATATATATATGTGTGTGTGTGTGTGTGTGTGTGTGTGTGTGTGTGTGTGTGTGTGTGTTGGGCTGACAAGTAAGGATGGGCCCTCAAAGTAAAAACCTGAGTAGTTGCGGTTATACATGATCTCAAGTCGATTAAGCTCATAAAATGTAGAAAAGCATCTGACATCCTACAATGAGAACGTCTGTAGCCCACAAATCACGTAAACACAGGTTGATTAAAATCAAATGGACATTGGAAGTATATCAATGGGTTTGTTTAAAAATGAAAACAAAAAAACAAAAAATTTGTTTTGGAAATAGGGTAATTGGATGAAACACTAATGACGAGTTTTTCACACTTGGCATAAGCATGTGTGAGAGAGTCGGTGAGGACTCGAGACATGGGGAATGATAAGTCTCATCTCATTGTAAACATTCATATAAGAATGCATATGTTTTACTTGAATGTGTGTATGAATGTGTGATCATGGCATTTCATGTGCACTTAGGTGGGGAGTAGCCCTTATAGGAGTTATCTTTACTAGCCATTGCTCACCTCGTTGTGGGACCCATTTTGAATCTGAGGTCATGTGTAGGCGGGCGGCCTCATCGGGACCTTGTGTGTGAAGTCAGTGTGGCTTTGATTTTATTTTGTCAAACATGTATTAGAACAAACTAGTTTTGATATAAGTTTTGTATAAGAGTAATGTAATTAAACTCTTGAGTATCGATAAATGGGCCTAGTTAGGCCACTTTAACTCAAAAAAAAATATATATGGGTGGGTCTTGGTCAATGAGACAATAATGTGGTATCGAGATGCAATACCCACGGGTATTCCACGGGTTGGGGCGTCACACCTAGAACTCATATTTTGGAAAAATCAAGCAGGAACCCTAGAAAAATGGGGTTGTCGAACACAAAAAGCACTAAAACTACCAAATCCAAGAACCAAACAGGGAAACCAAGTGTAACAGAGGCCCGGTTGGCGACAAACGACCCTGGAGGTGGAGCTCGGCGTCGTAACAATACCCACGCGCGACGCGTGTGGAATTGCCCAGAAAGCTTGTGGCGGCGCGTGAGCTTCACGCGCTTGGAATCCAGCCACCGGATTTTGCAGCCTGGCTCGTCAAGGGCCGACGAACTCCTATGCAAGCTGTGAGACTCCACACTCCCTCTAGGTGGGTGTTTCAAAAGTCACCCCCTCTGACAGCCCTAGATTGCCGAAAAATCCTCAGAATTCATAATTCTCAGAAAACTCAGACCTAGGCTTTGATACCATGTAGAAACAACCAAGAGAGAATTGGAGGAAATAATTCATTGTGTTTTTTCATTGAATTAACATGTGTATATATATATGAGGAATAGTCTATATTTCCTAATCTGTTTCAACTCTATATGTTTAAGTTTCCTAACCAGTTACAATTCTATATGTTTAACAATCAAAATAAATTCACATGAATTCTTGTAGCCCCAATACCAAGCGAGTATTCCATGTTGATGCATGTTTAGGGGAGTCAATTTATTTCAACTCTATAAAGATTAAACAATTTGTGGTTGGTGATTTATTTACAGGTTGTTTCCTCATTTTTACAATTAAACTTGAATGCAATGCTTTTTATTTAACTGTACATGAAAAAAAAAACCACTTATTTTAAAATGATTTTTCTGTCACGTATGGACTTAAACAAGAAAAGCAAAGAAATGGGCATACCTTGTCTGGAGAATTTTTTAGGGGGAATTAGTATTGAAGTCCTAAACTTTCATGACTTTTATATTTAAATCCTGAATAAAAAGTTTATTTTTTAACTATACTAACTTTCATAAATTTTGTTTTTATATCCCTAACTTTGGTTTTAATAGTAATTCTAGCATCAAAACGATGTTGTTTCGTCGTGTTATTTTTGACATGATAGAGGTTTGAAGTCTTGTTGGGATATAAAAATAAGAAAATGTAAAAGTCATAAAAGTTTGGGACTTTAATACTAATTTTCCCTTTTTTTTATGGGTAAGATATATTTCATTTGAACTTGTCCCGAATACTCCATCATAAATTTTATTATGAAATCCTTAATCATGAACATCTTCCCATTAGACGCCATAGGATGACAACCATCTGATTTTTATGACCATTCTAATGTGCATGACTCTCTCAATGGAATCATAGGAAGCCATCTTGTAACACCCGGAATTATTACAATAGCTAAATATTATTTTTCCGAAAATAAAACGATAGACACAGGTTTTAATACTGATAGAATTAGAGATTGGTAAATTTACCACTTGAGGGACCCTTGGTCATTAATGAAAGTCAGTGGTCAATGTATAAGATTGGGAATGTAGTATGCAAATAGAAAGAGTTAATGGCTTAAATTGCTATTAGGTAAAAACTTTAAAGTCAAAAATGGGTATAAGACTAAATAGTCTGCAAAGGGATAGTTCTCATTTGCTCAAATAGAGTTGAGGGTAAAGCATTGAAAGAGAGGGAGAAAGAGGAAGAAGAAAAGAAGAAGAAGGAGAAAGGAAGAGAAGGAAAGGAGATTGAGCCAAAAAGGTAAGGGTTTTTGGTTTGATTCTTGTAAAATGGTTCTTTTTCTAGGGTTTGGTTGGGGGAACTTCCCCTAACCTTAGATTTGAAGGATATGGGGTGATAAAACCCTAATCCTTGGTTATTGGTGTAAGGATTTGAGGGATTTTTTTTTTTTTTGTATGGGGGGCGCAGTTAAATTTAGTTCTCTTTTGAAAAATTTAGGGTTTTTCACATTACAACCTTAGATTATTTGAGTGATGGAGTTGGCAAAACCCTAGATTATTGTTTAAGATGTGTTTTGGAAGATGTTTTGGGTTGAATAGAATGGCTTTGATGTGTGATTGAGTGTTAGGGTTGATTTGGTTGGAAACTTATGGAAAAAGTGGGGAAAATCATAAATTCTAGGCATTTTCGAGGGCTGGATTTTTCTATTATGGCTAGTGTTAGTATTTTGGCCATAACTTGGTCATTTATGCTCGAACAAGTGGATTCAGTGGCTGTGTAAGCTAGACTTCAAGGGCACAAATATCCCTGAATATGTGTGTCCAATTCGTAACCTATTGGACTCCACGAAAATTCATTCAAAGTGAAGCATGTTGTGTAGGACATATCCTCGGGGAGTTTGACAACTTCTGAATTGGTGGACTAGGATTGGAGAAAGAACCTTGGCACCTTTTATCTGCTGATGATGTAATGCATGAACAGGAATACAGAGGGTGTTTTTGTGTTGAGTGTGTTGTTTGTGTAACCTTAATAAGGTGTTAAATGTTGATCCTAATAAGTGTAAGAGAGAGAGTGCTTGGGGGATCAAGGTTTATGTTAGGTCATATAAAGGTATATGTGAGTCGAGGTGGTGATGCTGGTAATAGACCACTTGGTAATTTTATGTGACCACGGTTAACGAGAGGCTAGGAATCTCTTATGACTTGTATTTGTAGATCCTTCCCGAGTAGCCTGGGTTTTGACTTCCTTGGGAGACTTGCGGATTTTGAATCAAAGGGAAGGTAGGGGATCTTATAACCTTCTCCTGCTTGTATTGTGGTTTGATGTTGTGGGAATTCTATAACATTCAGTGCTTTATTTGTGTGATTTTCACAGTGATATATAAATGTATATTTTTATATATGAAATCTTTGATCGCAGTACATGTTTTAAATATCCATGGGGGTTGAATACGTTGTGAAATTATTTAAAGCATGACATGGGTATGAAATTTGTGTGAAGTCGGATTGATGTAGTGGACACGGGCGATGACTAGTCCACAGGTTATGTAGTCTGAAGGTCACGGATATCTGGGATGGGCATATCCCTGGGTGGTAAGTCGACAATTTGTCGTTGTTACGGGATGATCGGCTAGTCCACGGGTGGCTTGAAAGTGGCGATGAGGGTTGAGATAGTGGTAGTATTGCATTCATGTGTTTCCATCATCAACCTATTATTTAGTAAAATACTCATGTTTTGAGATATCTTGAATTATGTATAAATTGAAATGTTTTATGAGCGGCTTGTTATGGGATTCACTACGGGTTAATGAACTCACCAGTATTCCCTCCATAGATCTTGGTCACGAGGACCAATTTGCGTGACATGAAAGTTGGACTGCGGGGTTTTGAGGATGGGAGTTTGTTATGCCAACCTTGGCTTGTTGGTGGTTGAGCATACATTTTGATGAATATTTAGTGTTATGGATATTCTACTTTGTATATTTGGACGGTTGGTATCTTTTTGTGGATCATTGTATATTTGGCTTGTGTAGCCACTAGTTTTGGAGCTTTGTGTAAAATGTTATTTTTGATCAAGTGTAAGTGTATAGTTTTGGTACATTGAGGAATTAACTCTGTACCGATATGTGTGTATGTTTGGAGACCTGGAGTAGTGTTTTATTTACGTTTCTAGGTGATTACTCCAAATGGAGTTTAGACTCAAGTTGTGAAAAAAAAAAATCAGGTGGTAAAATAGTAACATAAATCACACCGATTGGAAATTCGAGGTCTTGAGCACATCTACATGCAAACAAGGGTTATATGCTTTCAGTCAAAGCAAATAAACTTTCATTTCTAGTTCTAGGCTTGCAAACAATCAAATATCCAACAAATAATCAAGGGAGTTAAAAAGGAAAAAAATTGCAAACAATCCATAATCATATATATATATATATATATATATATATATATATATATATATATATATATGATCATCCATATAAGGGAAGCACATGTCTAGCCTCAAATCATGTTCTGTCATTAATTCTATATTTGAATGTAATTGTAACAGTAGCTTAATTTTAGCCTTACCATTAACATGTTTTACTAGAAATTAGACTCTGATCACTCTTGTATATATTTAGAATTTCTATCAATAGAAAGGTATCGGAAAATCTATTCTTTTTATGGTATCGAGCCACAAATCTCTAACGAGTCACCAATCCAGTCACGCCATGTCTTCTCCTCAGTCAAAATCCAAACTTTAATCTCCACGCTGACCTCCTTTCGTATGGAAATATATCACTCATTGCACTCAGCATCCTTGCTTAAATCAATGAAAAGTTAACTCCACCACCTTTCCTCAATGGCTTGCTCAATTGAAGCCTCCTCCATTTAGTTACGATTTATGACTGTCGAGGCACCCTTCGGTGTCCACTCTTCCTTTGGTACCGCCGGCGATGAAACTGCGCAAGACCCACTAGGTTACGGGATAAACTAATCTGAGTGCTATTTTAGCATCTACATCTCCCTCCATCACCCACTTATTGCTCTGACACGGACCTCTCATGACGCTTGGATAAAAGCTAAAATTTATACTGGCGATCTTAAGCTTCGAGCTATGCGGTTAAAAGGAAGGGAACTCACCTTAATCGGCGTGGAACTCGTTAATCACACTAATACCTCCATGTTGCTTGAAGGCCTTGGGCGATGAAATAGCCATTATTGATCCATCAATTTGGATGACCTAACTCTTTATGTGTTGAATGGCTTAAGTCAGTTTTTGGGAGATCTGAGGAACTGTGGAGCTCGAGAATCGTCATTGGCCTTTGAGGAGTTAGACCATACGGTTGGACATGATGCATATGGCGCTTGGAAGCGAAGTAACCACGACAGCTGGTTGTTTACGCCAACTTCACGACGAGCATTACGCACCCGGGGGGTCAATCGTGGTCCTTCAAGAAACACATGGTGCAGTGGGCCTCTAGGTTCCAACTTAGCGAAGCACAACAATGGAGGCCCAGCATGATAGTCGTCGCTCAATAACATCTCCGGGAGGCCCAATTATTCCAATCGGCGTTACTAGCCCAAATGCCAACTCTGTGATCAGTTGGGCCACATTGCCAAGTCCTGTCCTCAATTACATTCTCAAAATGTTTTAATAAATTGTGCTACAACATCTAATGGAAGGGATAAAAATTGGTTACTTGATTCGGTTGCTTCTCATAATATCACGGGTGATCTTTCCAATTTATCTATTCATTCCGAATATGATGGAGCGAGTAATTCTCAGAGTGATAGCTCGAGGTTTGGCAGTCTCACATATTGGTTCTTTAGCTTTGCACACTCCTCACGAACTTTTACATTGCATTGATACTCTTTGTGTTTCGAACCTTTGCAAAAAATTTAATTTCTGTTCATCATCTCACCAAACAAAATAATGTCTTTGTTGAATTTCATCCATTTTATTTTCTTGTGAAGGACAAGATCTCAGGGGCGATTCTACTAAAAGGAGCATGTAACAATGGCATCTACACCTTCCCGGAATCAATAGTAGCATCAAAAAAGGTTGCTAATGTGCATGAACGGACTTCTATTGATGGATGGCACAAGCGTCTTGGGCATCCTTCTATTAAAATTGTCCATCATCTTGTTAAAATTTTTTCTCTTCCTATTTCATCGACTAAAACTTTATCTTAGCTCATGTCGCTGTATTCTATCAATAAAAATAATCAACAACCCTTTACCGTGTCAATAGTCTCCAAAGTGATGAGCCACTTGAACTTTTATTTGCGATGTGTGGGGTCCGCTAGTTATACGGAATTGATGGATCAAGATATTACCATATTTTTGTTGATCATTATACAAAATATATATGGTTTTTATCCAATGGTCACTATATCCGGTGTTTCTAAGATTTTTCCACATTTCAAGCGGTTTGTGAAACCGCTTTCAAAAATCAATCAAAACACTATACTCAGAGCAATGGTGGTGAGTTTATTGCTTTAAAATCATATCTCCTACTTCATGGCATAACTCACTTTGCATTTACTACTCCCCACACACATATGAAAATGGTGTCTCGAGCGTCGTCATCGTCATCTCGTTGAAACGGGCCACTTACACTCCTTCCTTGATGCCCATCGCAGTTTCTCTTATTGGCTTATGCCTTTCAAAGCGACTTCTACCTCGCCATGAGCGGCCCACACACCTCTTGCGGGAAAAATCACCTTTTGAAGTCCTTTTTGGTCAAACACCAAATTATTTGAAATTAAAAAATTTTGGATGCATTTGTTATCCTCTCACATGGCCCTATAACTCAAATAAAATGCAGCCCAAATCCAAAGTTTGTCTTTTTCACCAACTCAAAATGCATACAAGTGTCTTGAACCTCAAACAAAAAAATTTCTCTTCTCAGGAAGCACGTCTTTGTTTGATGAAACCGAGGTCAATCCGGCCTCTCAACACGAGTCTTCCGTGCTAACCTAGAAACCTCCAGACTCTCCCCCATTTCTTCCTCTCTTTTTCGGTGCCCACCAGTTCGCAGTGCCGTCATCACTTGCGCCCGGCGCACCAGCATCATTGCAACCTTTGGAAGGTTCACCTGCCATTGTCGCGGCCTCCTCAGGTACTTTCGAACCTTCTAGTTCTTTACTTCATGATTCCTTACGCGTTATAAATCACCCCCCATCTCATCCGACTCCTCCTTTAGATGATACTAGGACTGCTTCTCCCTTAAATCTTCCATCCCACTCTCCTACTCCTACTCCAGATACCCATCTCGGTCCAGTCAATACTTGGTTCCCACAAACCCTCCCAAGCCGTCTCCTCCCCAGCACTCATACCATGACCACAAGATCAATAGACGAATCTTTAAACCAAGCGGATCCATACGGTGTCGAACATCCCTCTTCCCCCGAGCCATTGAGTCAACTAGTGTGACCGACCATTCTCGACCTCGGCGTGAGGCCATGTCAATGAGCTCCTTTGCTCTAATGAAACATGGGACTTGGGACCTAGTTTAACCACCCTCAAATTGTACACCGTGGAAGTACGTAAGTGGGTCTTAGAGTAAGGCATCTTTGATGGATCCGTGGGCCAGTTGAAAGCCGTCCCAGTTGCTAAGGGTTATGATTAACGCCCTGGTATTGATTACAAAGAAACCTTTAGCCCTGTGGTCAAACCAACAATTATTAGAACTGTATTATCTATTGTTGTCATGCCAGGGTGGGATTTGAGGCAAATGGATGTCAACAATGCCTTTCTAAATGGTGCATTAGCGAGGCCCATTTTTATGGCACAACCCCCAGGGTTCAAGGACTTGTCCAAACCTAACCATGTTTGCGGGTTAAAAGTGATTCTGGGCTTAAACAAGCTCCACGAGCTTGGTACCACGACACTAAAATGTCATTTTAAGTTTGGGTTTTCACGAGTTCAGGCCGACTCCTCCCTCTTCATTTACACAGCCCAGGCTCCAACCTTTGTTATTTTTACGGTTTATGTTGATGATCTTGTTATTAGGAAATAATTCGAGTTCTCGTGGCGATATTATTAAGCGGTTGCGGGTGATATGTTTTCTCTCAGGATATGGGTTCTCTTCATTTCTTCTTGGGGATTGAAGTAATTCCTACTCATGCTAGGTTATTTCTCTCACAACATAATTATGTTGTGACCTTTTGCTTAACACAAGTATGAGTGGGTTGCTAAAGATGTCTCCAACCCCTCTCTCTACCAGCTCAATCCCTTGATTGATTGAAGTGCTTGCTGCTGCGTGGGCCCATTTCAAGATTTCGTAGAATGGTGGTCGCCTTCAATACCTTTCCTTGACTTCGTCTACGACATCTCAATTCTGGTCAACAAACTTTCTCGAGTTTATACAAGCCCAACTACAAATCAGCGGACAACAAAAGGCTTCTCCATTTACTTAAGCAAACCATTTTCATGGTATTTAGATCTAAACTGGCCTTCCCATATTAGAACATACTCCGATGTCGATTAATTTGGAAATGTATGGATGACCGCACGTCAACCTATGCCTATATCAGTTTTGGGCTCTAATCCCATTTCTTGGAGCTCAAAGAAACAACGAGCATTAGCACGATCCTGTGAGAGTGAATACGGGCCACAGCCAATCGACTTAGAGACAATGTGGTTGTCCCTCTTCCCAAGGAACTAGCATTTCGATCCACAAAATCTCCCATTTGCTGATAACCTCAGACCACACATCTGATTTTAACCAGGTCAATCATTGGACATGAAACATATTCAAATTGACCTTCACTTTGTGCGTGACTTAGTGCATAAAGGAAGCCTCCAAGTTAAACATGTGCATACTCAAGACCAAATAGTTGATCTGTTAACAAAGCCATTATCAAGACAACGCACGGAATTGCTACGTAACAAGATTGGTCTTACCAATGGAAGCGCAATCTTGCGGGGGCGTATAAGGGAAATATCTAGCACTTAGTCGTATTGTCATTAATTCTATATTTGAATATAATTGTAACAGTAGCTTAATTTTAGCCTTACCATTAACATGTTTACTAAATTAGACTCTCAATCACTCTGTATATATTTAGAACTTCTATCAATGAAAGGTATCGGAAAATCTATTCTTTTACAATCCATGACTCCAGATTTTGAGAGCTCTTGTGCTGTCTATCTGTTTTAATGCTGCAAAAGCTAATTACTTAATTATATGCCCATAGATGCCACACAATCAACATGGGATTTTACAACCATCTTTGAAGTTTGTTGAAGAGCAAGATGAAAAGAACCTAATTTTTCAGTCAATTTAGGAAAAAAAAAAAAGTCACTGACTCAACAAGATTGAAATATTCTGTGTTGATATGAAGCACCACCACAGATCCGTCACTATGAATGATCACGTTAAGTGCAACTTCATGCACAATTCGTACCCGAGAAATCCTGCTTATGAGAAAGAAAAAAACCGTTTAGACAAGAGAAATTCTGATTATGTTAGACATTTGATTTTTTTTCAGTAAAGATACAAGGGGAAGTAAATATATTTTTCTGTAAAAAAACCATCTAAAAAGTTTCATCATTTTGAATGGTTAGAAAACTTGTCTTGAATTAGAACAAGTAAATAACTTACGATACCCATCAAAGTAATTCTACATCATAATTAATCAATCCCAATCCCACTACCTGTCTACGCAGAAAGTCTTCTTGTTTCAGGCTACAAAGAGGAAGGCCTACATTGTCACGCCTACGTTGGCACCAGCCTGATAAACCAATCAAACCCTCTAAAATTCAATTATTGCTGCTCAAAATCCTTATTTAATTGAAGGAACAAATGTAATGAGATACTTACTTGTCCTTGATCTAAAATTTTCTTAAACATTCCGGATTTCAAAGGACCATCCTACATAAGGAAAATAAATTTTTAATATCAACCATTTATAGTTTGATGTGAGATTGTAAAGATCACAATGGAACAAAAAGCACAAAATGCTTCAAAACACCAAAAGTATCATTATATTTGCAAAGTCACCTGTGTTAACCCCATTTTTTTTTATGGGTAAACAAACAAACATGTATCAACCACAAAAAGAGTATGCCAAAAGTATACCGGGAGAGAATTGATTCATAAAGACAATTGATTCAACCACTCAACTTACCTTTGTAATAGCAGCAGTCAATATAGTTTTTCCATGATCAACATGTCCAATAGTTCCCACATTCACACCAGGCTTTCTGTCAACATAAAATAAAATCATAATATGTAAATTAAAAATGTGACTTAATTTACCATTGAAAATGCTCCCATTGGAAGGTTCAATTTGTTCAATCATCCCATTGGAAGCCACTCCTCGAAGCCACAAAAAAAAATTAACCATCACGCACTCCCCAAAATGCTATACCAAACCCCATTTCATTTCATACATACAAACGATTTAGAGACATAAACAAACCCCAAACAAATTCCAATTCCAATATTGCAGAAACAATCAAGATATCAACAACTTGCAACCAAAAAATTTGACGAATGGCGATGGGTTACCTGGAGGATTACTCATGGCCAGTGCTGGCGTTTCGGATGGAAGAGGTGGCGAAGGGCGGCGGGACGATGGCGGAGTGCCTAGGAAGAAGAGGCGAAAGGGGCCTGCAAAGAGAGGCTCTGAGGGCATTGAGATCGGAAGAAATATCCCAGAATTCTTGATCAATCAGAGCTATAACTAACCATAAAATATAATTGCCCCTTAATCTGGATATTATTTTAAAACATGTGTTAAGTTGATATTATTAATAAATTTAGAAAATAAGATTAAATTTTTAAAATTAAAGTCACTTTAGATTAAAAAAGAGAGAATCAAGCTTTAAGTGAGGAGAAATGGAGGAAATAAGGTCATTTTTTTGTCATTTCAATTTTATTTATTGCTTTCATAGACTTTTATACATAGACATATTTCTATTTTATTTGGGTAGATTAGCTTTGTTTTCCTTCTTGAGCTATGTTTTTGGCCATAATTTGTAGCCTCATTTAGTATTTTACAATACTTTTCGTAAAATCTCAGATTCCGTCCGATTTTCCGATCAAATTCTTAGATTTGACCATTTTACCACCCATGCATAACACAAACCCTTTAGTTTGTTAGTTTACTATAAATTTAGCCCAACCCAAGCTCAACCATTTACTCTATTGATTGCCACTGCACTTAAACCCAAACTTATCAATTAAGCCCAAAATAAGTAACCCATTGCTTTGTGGTTCCAACCCTCATAAACCCAAACTCATTCACTTAACTCTATGATTGATATGGTAAATAAGACATTAAATAAAATCACTTTCTTTGATACTTGACCCCCTAATCATTAAATAGAATACCAATTTGGTATCTATGATCTGAACCACATGTTTATGATTAAAATTACGGATTTTTTCCATTAAAGTTAGGAATGAATATAAAGCATTAAGTACTGAAATACCTTCAATTATATATATATATATATATATATACACACACACACACATACGGAAATGGGTTTCCAATCCTTCGAAATTGTTGTTTGATTAACTGCAAAAACTTGCTCCTTAACCAACTGATTTGAAACCACCCCGTCTAATAATGGAATTTTGAAATGTTGGTCTTCTTTAACAAGTTTTTCTACATTGAAATTTTCTTTCAATAATAGATACCGTTTGAGCTAGTACCCTGGTAATCCCTACCAAGACCAGAAATGGTCCTAAAGAAATATTGAAGCACATAATTTAATTTTAGTATAATAATCTTTGAAACAAATAACTTGAATAATAATTTTTAGGGAATAAATCACCCGAAGAAATCCCCCTTCTTTGTTTGAATGTCGTTGGACTTGCACCTTCATGCTTAAATGATCAAACTAAATAACATTGTCTCATATTTTTGTTGAGGGTCTACCTTAAATCAATTTAGACCTACTCCACTTCATTCTGAACATATATCGGATAAAGGATCAAGTTTCTGAGCCACTAGCTAAGGTATTTACTACATCATTCCTGATTCAGTTCTATTGATAAGTTTTCTAAACCAAGAAATCAGTCTTGAGTTCAATTTCCTTTTTCGCTTTTCCTTGTAAACTACTTGGCATGTTCTCTTTGTCTGCTCATGGAAAGAAAAATCGTTTAAGCAGTAGAAATTCTGATAAAATTAGATAATTTTATTCATTTGATTTTTCAATTTACCTCTATCTAATTGTAATCGTTATTTCCCTCAAATCTGCCATTGAAAATCTCCACAAGTTTTTATAGGCCCCATATGCCAAAAGCTTCTCTCAACAATTCTTAAATGACAGTCATCATTTGTATAATAATTGTTCACATATCATCTTGAGCATAAGAACGAAATCCAAAAAATAATAGTTATTGAGGTAAACTGACTTAACGATTGGTTTGGCATTTTAAGGTTTTGGTTTTGCCTCATTTTTTAATATTTCTATTCGTCAATTGCTCGGCTTTGTGAAAATCTTATCCTTGTCTGTTTTGGGGTTGGACATCTAGTAAAGAAAATATTGGTAATTAGATTTTAGGATAAAATTTCTTAATGAACTATTAAGAAATGCTAATAAGTATAACTTACTCAATAAAGCTCCTAAACAAACTATACCGACACCTCTTTGCATGTATTGTTCAATTTTACCTAGAATGGAAATCAATTTAATAAAGTGATTTTTTATAAATAAGGAAGAAGTTAAAAAACTTACTTTTGTATTGTCGATCGGATCCCCGGTTGCTGAATAGAATGCAAATTTGGCATCTATGATCTTCACCACATGTTTATGATTAAAATTAAGGATTTTTTCCATTATAAGTTAGGAATGAATTTAAAGCTTTAAGTATTGAAATACCTCCAATTTGATATATATAAATATCGACATGGGTTTCCAATCTTTTGAAATTGTTGTTTGATGAACAATACAAGCTTGCTCCTTAAGCGACTGATTTGATGCCACCCGATCTAATAATGGAACTATAAAATGTAGATCTTCTTTTATTGAAAGTACCATAGTAATCCCTAACAAGGTTAGAAATGGTCCTAAGAAAATATTGAAACACATAATTTAGTTTTTATTGTAGTATTCTGAAACAAATAACTTGAATAATAATTTTGAAAATCACACCTGATGAAATCCCCTTTCTTTGTTGATTTTAGCATGATTTTTGTCCACATGTACTGCATTACATTAATTAGAAAAATATCTCGAATAAATGGTATACTCGGAAAAGAGATTTCTTGTAAATCTTACCTTTAAATACTATATTTGGATAATATAGTTTTATGGATCTTGATTCATCAAAAAATTTGTATGATAAATTTGCATCCTCATGTTTGCTCATACAAAGGCAAATAAACATATCATTTTGGGTAAGCAAACCCTTTAAAAAGTTATATTATTTTTTAATGCTTAGAAAGGTTGTCTTGAATTATAATAAGGAAATAACTTATGATAACTCATCAAAGCAGTTGGGCATGCATCATTATTAATCAATTCCATTACTTGTCTATGTAGACTGTCTTCTCGTTTCGAAAAGGAAGACCTATGCTACGAAGAGGAAGACCTATGCTAAGAAAAGGAAGACTTATGCTGTCACCAATCTGATAAACAAATCAAACCCACTAACATTCAATTATTGCTGCTCAATATCCAAGGAACAAATGTATTGAGATACTTCCTTGATTTAAAATTTTCTTATACATTCTGGATTTCAAAGGACCATCCTACGTAAAGAAAATAAATTCTTAAGATCATCCATTTATAGTTTGATGTGAGATTGTAAATATCACGATGGAACAAAAAGCACAAAATGTTTCAAAACACCAATAGTGACATTAATTTTTTTTTATGGGAACAAAGCTGCCAAAAGTATACTAGGAATGTACAAAAGAGAAGCAACCAAAAAAAGAGAGCCTAGGAATATACCGAAGAGAAGCAGTCAAAAAAAGGGAGCCTAGGAAACACAAATGTTATCATTAATTTTTTTATCAAAGAACTTTTTGCTTCATTATTGAAAGCCACAATATTTTTTCCTCACCACATCTAAAAGATGTAAAGTGGAGCTCTACCCTGCACGGTTTTTTACTAAGACTCCTTGCCAACCAAGGAGAGCTTGCAAAAGGAAAAAAAGAGTCTCATCTAATACCAACAATTAGGCTGATTGTTCATTAGTTTAATTTTTGTTCAAGAAGCGGATTTGAATTGGAGCCTTTTCTTCTTCCCTTGTCTTTTTGGCTGAAGTAGCCACCACCTTGTTTATATAATATGTTCAAGACAGACAATCTACTTGCAGCCATATTCATCAAAATGAATTAAGTATCTAGATTGCAACCCTTTGTCCTTAGCCGTACGTGGTTGTTCTATTTTGATTTCACCGGGCCAGGTCGCATGAGCTACATATGGCTGGCCCTTTGAGTGGATGCTAACATTGAGAGTGTTGAGGTGGTCGTTTTTTCAACATTTCTTTATCACCTCAATCACGAGTAACAAACAATCATGTCTCAGCGCTAGATATATACACTATTGGGAAATGTATGAATAAACTAAGCCATAGCTGTACGGTAGATAGAATGACCTCAATTAACTGTGCAATATCCTGTGACCCTATTGGTGCAAGCTGGTAGAATTCTGAAATGTTGTATTTCTCTAATTACTCTGGGAAATATGGAGTTCAAAAAATTATAGTATAATTACTGTTTTGGAGTCATAAATAATTTTCCATTTCTTATGCTTTTTGTAGTTGGATATATAATGGACTTTTTATTCTATTCCAGAAGAAATTTGTCTTGTTACCATATTGGGCCATAAATCTGCGGATTCTGGATTTGGCTGGTCCTATATTTTTTTTTTTTCTTTTTCTCTCTCGTGTTTTTAAGTCAATAAGTTCTGTGGACCCTAGATTTGGTTTGCAGAGTAGTCGAGCTCTGCAACCCAGTCAAGGCCTCGCGCCGAGGCCTTAAGCCGATTCGCTCGAGTCGAACCGGGACCTCAGCTACGGCCCGAAAGTGCAGCACTAACTCGCCTCAAACCGAGCTCCCGGGCTCCGGCGCCGAGGTCTTACGGGCCGTAATAGCCCGAGCCGATCCGACCCTTAGGTTGCATGGCCCGAGCGCAGTAGCGTCGAGCTCGGCCAATTCCAGCCGCCGGGCTCCGGCGCCGAGGCCTTATAAAGGAATAGCCCGAGCTGATCTCACCTTTGTCGCATGGCCTGGATCGCAGTAGTCGGCTCGCCAAACCGAGCCGCCGGGCTCGGGCGCCGAGCCCATGTATCACAGCTCGAGTCGATCCGACTTTAGGCCGCACGGCCCGAAAGGCAGTAGTCGAGCTCGCTGCCGAGCCATTGGCCCGGCGCTGAGGCCTTACGGGCCGACAGCTGAGCGCTTATCTCGACTCTAGCCGCACGGCCCGAGCGAAAGTAGTCATTCGCCAAACCGAAGTTGTCGGGCCCGGCGCCGAGGCCTTGCTGGCCGAATAGCCCGGAAATGATCCGACTCTGCAGTCGTACGCACCGAAAGGCAGTAGTCGAGTCACCAAACCGGAGTCACGAAGCCCGGCGCTAAGGCCTTATGGGCCGACAAATTCGAAATGACCAATTTTAGGCCGCGATGGTTCGAGCAGAGTAGTCGAAGCTCGGGCCAAACTCGGAAGCATTAGGCTCCGGCGCCGAGGCCTTACTGGGTCGACACCCAAGTTCGATCCGACCCAGCTCGCACGGCCCGAGCGCAGCAGGCCGAGCCCGCTCGTCGAGCCGCAGGCCTGGCGCGCCGAGGCCCATGGGTCAACAACCTCGAGCCGATCCGACTCTTAGGCCGCATACTGAAAGCAGAGTAGTCGAGCTCGTCAAACTGAGCTATCGGGTTCCGTGCGCCGAGGCCTTACGGGCCGACACCGAAACCGACCGACTCTTATGCCGCATGGCCCGAGCAGAGCTCAGCTCGCAACTGAAGCATCGGGCTCCGGCAATGAGGCCTTATGGGTCACTCAATTGAATGATCCGACTTTAGCTGCATGGCCTCGAGCAGAGTGGTCGAGCTCGTCAACTGAATGTCAAGGCGGCACTGCCTCGACTTCAATCTCGAAAGATGCGAGTGTCTTTAACGCTATCATGGAGAATTGGAAACGATTTCGCGAGTTTCCGAGTGCTTTAGCCTTCTTATAAATGGCGGCTCCGTTGTTATGGAGCCCATACTTCGAGATCTCCGCCCCTCTTCCCGGTGTAACTCAAATCAAGGCTAAATGAAGCGTCAGATCTTGACTGCCTTCACAGATCCGCCCGAGGGCTCTGGTTCGGCGACGCTGACCTCTGCTTGTGGGAGTTATGTTTTTCCCTAGTCTCCCCTTTATGGGAGTTATGTTATTCCCTAGTTTCGTGCTAGGGAGTGCATCTGGAGAGGGCGGTACATTTCTTGTGCCGTTTTCTCCATTTTCCACTCTTCTTTCTCTTCCTCTCCTTTCTTCTCTTTCTCCTTCTCTTTCATTCTCTCTTCCTTCCTTTCTTCTTTTCTTCCACATCTCATTCTCCCTTTTTCCTTTCCTTTCGCACAAACTCTTTCCATCCCTTTTCTCTTCTTCTCCTCTTTTCCATCTCTTTCCTCTTCTTCTCCTCTTTTTCATCTCGTTTTCCTTTCCTCTTTCTTTCTTGAGGATTTTTTTTTTTTTTTTTGAGGGTACTAATTCAGATCGTTTATTTCCGAGGTGTATGGAATGACATCACAATGTATCAGAATCAATTGTACCTCATTATAATAAAGAGATGTTTTATTTTTTGAATCTTGAATTTTGCGCATTTTGATGTATGTAACCCCCATGTACATTCCCGACCGCGACGCCTAATCACACAAATCATCTAATCGATAATATTTTTATTTAAGATTACAACCGCAGGCTCATCGATAAAAACGCTAAGGTGCTCTCAAAGATTCCAAGTATGAGGTAGAAATTTTCCCTCTTCCATCCTGGAGTCACTGGCTGTGTTTGACCACATGAGTCACGAGATAAAAATTTCCAAATTTCGCCCTATTTTTCCTTACACGCCGGATTCTTCCCATCGTATTTTTGGCATCAGGCCCCAGTCGGTAACTTTTGGGGTTTGACTCAAGGTAATACCCGTCGTCTCCTTGGTAATCTTCCGTGCGCCTTTAGACTGCTCACGTTTCATCTGGGGAGGTCTAGATCTCAAAGCAGAGCCTCAAGCAGGTCGTGTTCCCCGTCGCCACCCGATTCTCGGGGGATTTAATCCGACTCGACAAGGCCATCGCTTCAAGACAAAGGCTAGTGGTATGACTCTGCTTTTGTCACGACTTACGCGCGGGTCCTCAGAGGGCCCATAATACCTGGGAGGGTCGCACCACCTGCCTTTAAAGATCTTCCAATTTGTCTTCAATGCAAATTCCTTATGGCTCTGATGGTGATCATCGCCCATTACATTGTGGATGTGCCGGGGATGAGTAATAATTTCGATCCCGAGCTCGCACAAAACCCGAACTCGCGCTATCAAATCAAGGCTCATCAGTCTCGATACCGTAGCTCTGGGATACCAAATCTTCATATTATGTTACCACACAAGTTGCGTATCTATGTTCTCATGGATTGTAACCAAAGGTTCAAATTTCAAATTTATCTGTGAAGTAGTCTACCGTGAACGATGATAATTCTCAGATCGGGCCCTTCCCAACGCGAGGTCTGGGGATCCAAACCCCACCTGTTGAAAGGCTGGGGGCTCAGGACTGACGCCGGGGGGTGGGCTCCTGGGATGGGAGGTGAGAGATTTTAGCGTGCCCCCTACAGATTCAGACTTCCTGACTAGCCTGGCCGCGGTCTCGAGCACATTGTGGGCCACAATATCCCTGCCTTAAAACTTTCCCTGCTAATGCCCGAGCTCCGATGTGATTTCCGCACACTTCGCCTCTCACGCACTTCTTAGTACAGCTGGCCACAATATTCTTTCCCCACATGCATTTAAGACGGGTGTGAAAAACCTCTCTCAGAAGGCTTCCTCATGATTAGTGAACCCGCCGACCGTCCCAATCTTGGGCCTCTTTCGGTCCCGGGTGACGTCCGTCTATTAAGTAATCCCAAATCTGTGGTCCATCCAACCTTCGCCACGATCGGGGGCGACTCGTGAGATCCATGTATTGCTCTCGCAAGGCACTGACTGCCAGTCCGCCGAGGTCTTCATGAGGTCGCCGCCACCTGCCAAGGCATTCCGGGCCAGGAGTTTGGCCCGGGTATGTATCTGACCTGGACCAACGCAAACTTTTTCAATAAATTCGTGACCTGAGGTATAGGATCATTGCTCATTTTCTTGGCCCTTCACAAAGTCTTTATTTGTCTCACCAATTAGCCGGGAGTTGTCGCTGCACTCCTGCCGGTCAACTTCCATCGAATGGGCTAGTTTGACGCATGAGGACTCGCCCCATACTCCTGCCTTGCTCGCTGGAGGCTTGGAATCCGAATCTGAGCGTGTACTCAATATCTATTCCTTCCGGGGAGGTCAGGATTAGCCCGGCTCCGCTTCCTCATGCAATAGTGGCCCCGTCTACAAAGAGTCTCCAGATGGGGAGGTCGGGCCATGCTTTGAAAGCTGTTTCAAGAAAGCTCTGACGAGGTGGAATTCCATGATCGAAGTCTCGCTGCAAGACCTACCCTTTTATTTCAGCTTTTGGCTTATATATGATGTCAACTCGCTTCAAATTTACGGACCACTTCATCAACCTTCCCGAGGTCTCCTATTATGTAACACTTGCTTCATTGATACTCTATTGGAACTTCAATGGTATGAGCCCGAAAGAAGGGCGAAGCTCTGGTCGCTAAGCATTAATGCCAAGATTAATTCTCCATCCTCGGGTATCTCTCCTCTCAAGCTCCTCTCGTGAGCCCTACGCACAGTAAACTAGGTGTCAGACTCTGGCCTTTGTCTCGACGAGGACACTGGTCGAAAAGTCCGAAACTCGTATGGGAAAGTGAGGAGCTCCCTTCGCAGCTTACCAGACGGGGAGCTCAAATATGTCTTCACGCTAAGAATGCTACTTCAAGACTTCAGATCCCATCAAAGGCCTTCTTTAAACTGAAGAAAGGCTGACATTTATCACTAGCCCTGGATACGAATCGGCTTAAAGCAAGAATCGCTCCTGCCGACGCTGGACTTCCTTTATTCTCGATGCATACAGATGTTGAGCATGCCTCTTTATTTTATGTCCGGATTTCACTTCAATTTCCCGTTGCTAATTATGAAACCTAGGAATTTTCTCGTCGATACTCCGAAGGCACATGAATGATTCACTCTTCTTCATGTCAGACTCTCAGATCCTCGAATGCCTCTTACTCGGATGAGCTTGGTGAAGTTCTAGTTGGTGGACTTTACCAACATGTCATCTATGTACACCTCCATGGTCGCCTTATTTCCGCTGGAACATCCCGCACTGTACCTTTGATAAGTAGCTCCCGTTTCGAGCCTAAAAGGGCATCACACGATAGCAGTATTCCCTCTCGTCCTGACGTAACGAGGTCTTTTCGTCATCCGGGTCCATGCCGACCGTTATACCGAAGAAAGCATCCATAAAACTGAGGAGTTCATGGTTGGTTGTGGCATCTACGATGAGGTCGATTCGGGCTGGGTGAAAGGGAAACTATCTTTAGGCATTGCTTTATCGACGTGCCGCTGAAGTCGATGAGTCGCGCCACTGGCCGCTCGCTGACCAAGACGACGTCGCCAACCAATTGCATTCCAATTTCCCCGACGCTCCGCCGGGAGGAGTTTGCCGACCAACCCGTTGATCGTCGCCTTCCGCCCGGCTTCCTCCTCTTTTGCGGTTTGATCACGCAAGGACGGGCCAACGCTCAGCCTATGAGGATTACCACGGGTCAATTCCTCCTATGATCACACCGTCACGCCGAAGACGCCCCCTGTTTAGTCTCAAAACGGGCAAGGGGGCTTCCGAGGTCTTCCGCTAGCTTCTGGAGCCGATGTAGCGAGGTGCTCAGTGGTCAGCCGGCTCAACGATATTGTGCTCCAAATTTCTTCCGAGGGCTCGGCCTGGGTGCACCCTGTCACGCACGCCGAGCTCAGCCCGTGCATATGTTATCTAATCGCTTTTGCTTCATGGATGCCGAGTAGCATTCTCTCGGCCAATTCGCTGTCTCTCGAACTATCTTTACTCCGCTTACTTAGGAAACTTGATCATCATGTGGTACGCAGAGGAATGGCTTTTATCGGCGACAGAGAGGGTCCGCCAACAACATATTAGCAGCTGAACACGGGTGTCTACAACGAGGAATCTGCCGCCGCCGTTGCCCGGTACGGGGCCTCCTGGTGAGCACTAGTTGCATCGAGCCCAAGGGTAACACTTTTTCTCCAGAGAAACCTCGCAAGTGGGTGCTGACGGGTTCCAGTTTCTCCCTTCCGATGCCCATCTTATCGAAGGTCGAGGCGAAGATGTATCGAATTGCAACCCGTTGTCAATCAGACCGATGGACCTTTTATTGGCCACAACCCTTCAATTACCAAGGGGTCGCTGCGGCGCTGCATCCCTCCGCATCCGAGTCGAGAATGTTATGGATGTGTTTTTTCGAAATGAGGCGCTTGGGACACACGCTTTGTACTTCCACTACCTCTCTCCGACCTCGGTGCCTCATATAGCCTTCCCGCCGAGCTAGATTCCCCTCCCGTGAAACCTCCCGAGACCACATGGATTTCCCCTAAAGGCCGGCTGACGCCGAGTCATATATGCCGAGGCGGCGGTATCGCTGAACCGACCGGGTTTTCAGGGCTTAATTCGAGGTCGATTTTCAGTGCTTGCTGAAGCCACTGAGATATCCATCGCCAGATTAAATATTCTATTTCTTGAGCTATATGCAATCATCTAGCGTCTGTAATCCCTATGGAACCTTAATGAAAAGTTATCCTCAGGGCGTGTCCGACTTCATCCGAGATGGCCACCGTGAACTGCTCGTTGCGACTTCGCACAAGACCTGCACACGTGGCCGCAAGGATATCAAGGAGTAGTTTATCGAGAAATGGTCTTCCTTCCTTTTTATCTGCAGATCCGCCTCCCTGATCTCTGTAAGAAGATGAGTCAAGCAGTATCATGAATTATCTTATTTTCTCATTGGTGAGATTTAGTTGGATTTTCCAGATATGTTATCGGGATTATCCTATTTCCTTATCTGATGTATTTCAGTTTGATTTGGCAGGATGTGGACCTCCTCAAATCATCCACACCCGCCTCGGGACGAGAGGAGCTGGCCTCGCTACGAGCCGTGGGCCCGGTGTTTCATCGACGCTACTTCAATCTGGCTGGCGAGCCAAAGTTCGCGAGCCCATTTTTCATAAACCCCATCACGCCAAAGCAAATAATAAACTTTCATTTCTGCTCTAGATTAAAAACAATCAAATATCCAACAAATAAATTAAGTGGAGTTAAAAGAAAATTGCAAACAATCCATATTCATATATATATATATAAGTATGTGTGTGTGTGTGTGTGTGTGTGTGTGTGCTCATCCATGACTCCGTGTTTTGAGAGAGCTTTGCGGCCGCCTATCCGTTTTCATGCCGCAAAAGCCAATTACTTAATTATAGCGCCCATGATGCCACACAATCAAAATGGGATTTACAACCATCTTTGAAGTTTGCTGAAGAGCAAGATGAAAAGAACCTAATTTTTTCAATCAATTTAGGGAAAAAAAAAAAAAGTCACCTAATTCAACAAAGATTGGAAATACTGTGTTGATATGAAGCACCACCACGTATCTGGCCGCTATGAATGATCACTGCAGCAACTTTATGCACAATTGCATTCTAGAAATTCTACTTATGAGAGAAAAAAAACCATTTAGGCAAGATAAATTCTGATTATGTTAGACATTTGATTTTTTTTTCAGTAAAGATACAAGGGGAAGTAAATATATTTTTCTGTAATAAAACCATCTAAAAAGTTTCATCATTTTGAATGGTTAGTGATCTGGTTTAGGCCAATAGGCGCAGGGCCCAAAACCACGAGCCCAAATGTCGCTTATGAGATTAAGGAGCTCAGCATTCGGGGCGCTCGCCCCTCGATGATATCCCCCAAACACAGCCCAAAAACGAGGTCCACTCACTCCCTTCAAAAGGCTGGTAATATAATCAGTCTAAAGAATCCGTATTAAAGGAAAATTCAATTTCCACCACTAGTAAGTAGATATTTCCAATAATTGCTCATCAATTATCCCTTATTAATCTACACTATATTAAGAAAGAAAATCTCTCACCCAATGTGTAGCCACTTATCATCATCCATCAAGGAAATGGATCATTCTCGTATCATCATCCAATCAGAGTTATCATGATCACCCATTATAAATACTGTGCCACCCCATCGATGAAAGGTACACACAAAATTCATTCACTGCAACTGATCTTCCTCTTCCACCGTGAAAAGAACTGACTTAGCATCTGAGAGGTGGCACCCGCGAACCCCCCGCCGATCCCTTTTTCTTCCATTTTCAAGCAGGGGAGTCGCGACATCCAGAGTCAATGATCAACCCACCCCAAAGATGCTCCAAATTTTATGACCCGCTGAAAGCATCATCAATTTGGCGCTCGTGGGAACGACGCTTTACAAATGGTGCCGATCTCTCGCTGACTCCATGGTATCAACCCCATCACGCTGTGAGCCAGCCGTCAATCCCCGCGATGTAGACCGCACACAAGGCGACATGCGACAGCCGACTTCCCGCAGGCACACTGAAACTCGCACACCAATATCGACGAGATGGAGGCGCTCCGTCTCACCAATCATCAAATCACGAGAGTCGGAGCAATCACACTGGGGAATAACGCCCTGTGAGGGGCGATAGCCCAGCGCCGCAACCCATTACCCAAGAAGAACAAGAATACCGACCCTCCGAGAAGCGTATGTAGAAGGAGGCAAAACTACAAGCTAGGGAGCATGATCTCAAGCAACCCCTGAGAGAATAGCAAATGGGGAGGAGAGGCATGGTAGGACAATGGCGATGGACCCATCCCACAATGTGAAATGGGAGCGGTCGCGGAGAAGAGTGTTCGGACATCCAACAAGAGTCACCACATGAAGGAAGCAAGTGGCCTAACCCGCCATGGACGTTCTAGTACAACAAACCGAATCCCGTCACAAATGTGGTGTCACTTCCCTCTCCAAGAAAAATTCGAATGCCTCAAATCAAACATTCGATAGAACCAAAAGACCCCAGGCACATTGATCACCGTCCCATACATATAAGAACCGGTATGGAGCCGCACTGATATTAAGGCCACATTACGAAGGCAAAGCCTTCACATCACGCCTGTGTTATCCAACATTGGCCTGGTTTGGGACACCCTCGCTTCATCTTCCATCTCATCATTCACAGCTTCCATCGATTCTCGCCTCCCACTTTATTGGAGCAAGGACTACATGTAGTCAAGTTATCACCTCCACCCATAAAGCAGAGTCTGCTGTGAGCCTGAGGTCATATGTCTGTAGATTCAACGCAGTCGCTAAAGGTGGATATTCCCGACGGAAAGTTCGCCTAATATCGCTCATCGTAGTGGCTTCAAGCAATGAAAAGCACCCAATGCTCCTATCTCAAGGAACCTCAAAGTAGCATGCCGGTCAGGTGCTCTACAAAAATAGAAGTATATTAACTATGAAGAAGCCGCTCGATATTATCATAACCTTTTTTCTTGACCCGACATGGAAATAGTCAACATCCCCACGACGATCCACACTCATGGATAAAGCATCTAGTGAGCTCAACAAACTATCCATGGTGGTCCTTGTTGACAACGTGAAGCCTCGACTCAGAATATTCGCATCACCTTTCAACAAAATGGGCATCGAAGGGAGAAGATAGAGCCACCACCGCCACGCAAGTTCTTCCGAGAAAGAGTGCTACCAGGTCGACACAAACTCTTAAAGTGCTCACTTTAGGAGACCCCCCATGCCAGGCTACAACAACAGTAAGATTTCTCATAGTCGATGCCCCATCGGCCTACAACACGTTACTGGGTAGGCCCTCTCTCAATACCATAAGGGTCATCCCCTCCGCCTATCACATGGCAGTTATCAACCTAACCCAATGGAGTAGGAATGGTCAGAGGAAACCAGCACATAGCCAGGGAGTGTTACTCAGCTTCAATGAAGCAAAAACTTCCATACGACAGGCGGACGTAGCTTCTGACATGTGAGGTTATAAAGACCGACACCGCGCCTCATAAAAACTGTGAGCTCGTACGCTCATGACCGCCGTAACACCTCGTCTACATAGGATCTAAGCTAGCTGAAGACATCAAAAGCCCTCTCATCCGTTTTCTAAAGTAGAACATGGAGGTATTCTCCTAGAAACAAGAAGACATGGGCAGACCGATCTTAAGAATGATCATACCCATGTCGACCGCCCCTTTCAAACCTGCAATAAGCAAAGAAAAGGAGTTTTGCCTCGTAAAGACATATGACACGAAGAGGCTCAAGCCCTCCGCTAAAGGCACCGAGGTATATATCCTATGGTCGGGCCAACTGACTCGCCAAAAGCAAATGGCGGCGTTTTGCATCGATTTCCTTACGTATATCAACAGACTCGGCCTAAAAGACATTTCCTACTCCTGACATAGTGGACGCCACGGTCGCCACATGGAACTCTCGGGCCTTCACGGATTCCCTTCTCCTGAAGTTACAATTAGATCAGTTAGGAGCCCAAATGACCAAGAGAAGACCTTCATTCACACGGGGCAAGGAACCTAATTATTGAAAGTGATGCCTCGGATCGAAGAACGCAGGAGCCACCTACCAAAGGTTGGTGAACAAGATGCTCCAAAAGAAAATTGGAGCATCTATGGAGGTATATATAAATGACATGTTAGTAAAATCAGTAAAGGCCAAGCTTCATATAACCCACTTAGCCAAGGCGTTCCAGGTCCTGAAAAGCTACAATATGAAGTTAAACCCAACCAAATGCGCCTCGGATTTCGGCTGAAGTTCTAGGTTTTATAGTCATCACCGAGGAATAGAAGCAACTCCAGATGCGATAAAGGTCGTGCTCAATATGCTGCCGCCTCAAACGCTATGACATCTCAATCACCGACAGAAGAATAGTCGTGACCGGAAATGGCCGTTCCAAGGTCGTACGACAAATATCACCTTCTTTCGTTCAAGATACCTTCCAGTTGGGATGCGACATCGCAAGGAGGCATTCACGGCACTCAAAACTCCACTCCGAGCTCTCCCCGTCTCCAAGAAGCTCCATCCGAGGGAACTCCTCACTCTACCCTGACGCTTTTACTCTTAATTAATGCCGCCCCGGTTAGAGAACGAGCCGAGCTCGAGATGAGTAGAGGAGAGGTAATCCAAAGATGGAGAAGTTGATCCTACGTTGGTAACTACATCCGTAAAAACTCCGACCTTTATCAAGCTCATACCATCAAGTCCTAATCAATATCCGGCGAAGCAAATACCGCGATAAACCAAAAAACTGGAAGGTCGGGAGCAAAGTGGCTATAGTAGGAGTCGAGTGAGTTCATCGTACAAACGCCAAGGACAATGTAAAGGGCGAGATCTTGGCGTATTTATCATGGAATTCACCCCAAACAGAAAGCCACTGGTTACCCAACTGGGTCAGAAATCTCACCTCTATCCTGATATTATCCGTGACTGGGCGCCAATGCCCAAGGAAGCGGTGCAAGTCTGATCCTGACCTCTCCAGATGGGATAGATGTGGAATACGCCCTCATATTCGGCTTCCAAGCCTCTAATAACGAGGCCGAATATGAGATCACATCAGACTTAATCCCCCACCCACTCCATAAACTAGACACTGAAGTGAGCACGACCCCAATTGGTGATAAAATGTATAGAAAGACTTTCTACTGGGCTGTAGGGTGAGAAGATGATCCTATATCTCAAGAAGGTGAGAATTGCTTAAAAAAGTTCATACGAAGTTCAAAGGTCAGCCATGTACCAAGATAGAATTCTCGAAATGATGCCTTGGCAAAACTCGGCAACACTTCAAGGGCAAGAAGATTCTGGGTAACCCGATACCCGCTGAACACCTCCCGCGAACCCCTCAAGAAGCATCGATAACAGAGAAGTCTCCCCTGTGATGTCCGAACCGAGGTGGATGGACCCCGATCCGACATAACAGTACAGAAGGCAACGCATGGTAAAGCCCATATGAGTGGCAACAACCCGCAGAGCAATGCCAACAGATTTGTCGCTCAGCCCAGGACTTTATAAACGAGGCTTCACGCCATTCTTGCGCAGTGGAAGGAAGACGCCAAACTACAGCTCAAGGAGGTACATCGGCGATCTCGTGGCAAACTGGCATCTGAGCTCGGACTTTAGCAGAAAACCTCGGCGCGTATACTATCGGGCCCGGTAATGCTTAAAGACGGCCAGAACGACCAGTTAGAAAATGCAAAGTTCGCCAAGAGTACAAAGATTCATCTCCCCATCCGAGCCACACGCCAATCACGCCTCGTTTTTCAAAGAACGGGGGCTAGACATATCGGGGACCTACCCATCAGCGGGCCAATGCAAATTCATCATCATGGTCGTGGACGCATTTTTACCATAAATAATGAGGTCAACTTTAGCAACAATCGCCGTAATGAAAAGTACTTTAAACTTCATCTAGTGTTCTATAATATGTGTTCGATCCCAGGTCCCTCGTCTGATAACGGGAAATGGGGCCAATAATCCTGTTCAGTAGTGATTTCTCGTACGAAAGCCTGTGAATCAAGAACTACTACTGCCCTCAAACCATCCGCAAGAAATTCAATGGGCGCAGAGGTCACTATAAGGATTTCTACAGCCAATGGTAAGACTGGGCTGGAAGATCAAAGAAAAAATGGGTAGAGTACCTCCCGAGGTGTTACGCGCAGAACTCACGCGTCAAGAACTCCGTGAAACCCCATTCCTCCGGCTCTTAGCACCGGGGCAGTGAGTCTTCACGAGGTTTATCAAAGTCACCATGATTGAACGCAATCGGCTTGACACAAAGAGAGGTTCTTCGCTAAAACCTGATTCCCAAGAAAAGCGTGAGTGGCCCAAAGCCGACGAGATCATCACAAAGACAAAGAAGATATTACACAAAGTGGTCAAGCCTGTGAGTTAGCAAGCCCTGCGAATTTGTTCTAAAAAGTCGCCATATTGAAGGAAAGACTCACACAATGGAAGCTTGACCTAATTGGGAAGGGCCTAAGACATCGTATCCCGCATAATCCACCTAGCAACTACGGTAGCCTCCATATAAGAAGAAAAGACCCCGCTCTCACTTTTGAAGGAACTTAACACCTCTAAAACGGTTCATACCAATAAAGACCTAGAATGTAGTCTTTAAAAAGAACTAGTAACGCTCCGATTTTAAAATAATAGGCTCTATGTTCATTTTAGGCCGCTTTAAAAATTGTATGATCAAAAGTAAGATTATAATGATAAAGTAAGAGCTCTGACTTGTAGCAAACCTGGTGCAAAAGCGATGTTTCCATAAAAGATCGTTTTTGGTACAAAGGAGTTGCGCTTAAATACGCAGAATCATATTCAACGGTTGCTCTCAATACTTCTAGATGGCAAATACAAATGGGGCCTACTTCTCTGTTAAAAAACTCCATACAAAGGAAAAGCATAGAAAAGAAGAGAGCAGAGCCCGTCGTGTGTTTCTTGAAAAGCTCATATAACACAATACAAAATTCATTGTGTGGAAGTTACAATCAATTTAAAATTACAAAATCTTTTCTTGCATCTCAAAATTAAGGCACTGAAGGCACCATTTCAAGTACCCACAACACCTAGTCAAGGCAAAACCATAAGGAAAATAAGGAGTAGTAGGAAAGAGAAAGAGAAAAAGTAGAGAAAGAGAAAGAAAAGAAGAAAGAGGGAGAAAAAGGGACAGAAAGCGGACTTAAAAGTTTTCCCTAGCTAATAATCGCCTCCGTCACGCTCCTTAGCACAGCCCATCAATGGGCATAGCTAGGGAATACACAACCCTGGCTGCGAAGAACTAGGAATAACACAACTCCTACAAGTGGTAGACCATCGAAACCAAACGTCGGCTCGTGATCATCGAATTGCATCTGCAGTGGCAAGAAGACTAAACCCCCGACATTTCATCATGCGCAACCCGACTCTATCAAAGAGAAAGAAGAAGTTTTACAAAGAAGTATTTATCTCGTAGGGCCGCATTTATAAGGAAACCGTGACACTTAGGAAACCACGCATTTATCCCAATTCTATAGATCCGCACAAAATGTCACAAGATTTGGCGGAAGGAAGACTTAACACAAAGCGCCATGTAGTCAGAGTGCCCAAGATTACTAAGATTACAGAGCATAACTACACTCAAGGAAGGCCTCAGAGCCAAGGAGCCTAGCTCGCCTTTCGAGTTTAACCGTCAAAAGGCCAAGCAGGCCACAGCCATATCTTAGAGCCCGGGTAGTCATATTACAAAGTATAACCGGGCCAAGGAAGGCCTCGATCCAAGGAGTCACATAATGGTTCAGAGCTTAATTGCTCAAAAGTGAATACAGCCTGCAAGGCTGGCAATACTTGAGCCATGTAGCTCAAGAGCCCAATAGCTCATATTACAGAGCATAACTGGGCTTCATGAAGGCCTGAGCTAAGGAGCCCAAGGAAATTTCATTTTTTTAGAGCTTAATTGCTTAAAAGGCATTAGCCTAAAAAGGCCAAGTAGCCACAGTCATGAAGCTCAAAGAGCCTAAGTAGTTTCGGGCTTTTCGTAGAGTTTAATCAAGCCAAAAAGTAATAAATCTTAGAACATGTAGTCAGAGCCCAAGAGTTCTCAAATTACGTAGCATAATCGCTCAAGGGAAGGCCTCGTAGCCAAGGAGCCCTCCTATAGCCTCCGCTCGACCTTCTAATCCATCAGCTCAGAAATTTCAAGTTCTCGATAGCTCGCCAGAGTCGTCGCCCAAAAAGGGCGTAATGCACTTCTAAATGTATAGCTCGGGCCGGTTAGTACCAAATGCACAGAGCTGCAGCCTTGAATCGGCAAAACAATAAAAAGAGCGAGCAAAAATTAATCAATGCACCTTGTATATCAACGAAAAGTCAATGTCGGCAATACAAAAATCCCGCGCCGCCGCGGATAGTGCAAGGATAAAATAAAAAGCCTAGGCGCCTGAGGTCGGGCCCCGACTTACGAAAGTAGAGGGGTCAAAAGGCGAAGCCCCAACGGGCGAGGCAAAAGAGCTGGCCTCCAGAGGAACCCAGCCATCAGCAAGGGAGCACAAATCGTGGGCCTCCAAGCACCTCGCGCCCGCTACCAAATTTCAAAAGTAAATTCTTTTTACCTCCTCATCGTAAAGCCGGGACGTTGAACTCCAAGTTTAGGAAAGCCCTGAAGCCCCTTGCTGGGCCAGCGCAAGCCATCTTAAGCCCATCATCGGGTGCAAGCCTCACCCTCTGAGTCTACACATTTCGCCTCCCGCTAGCCAAAGCCTCCCGCCTCTCAAGGTCCATCCGTTTGCTCGAGCTCCTCCGTCACACAGCTTCACCTCCGAGCCCTTGGCGAACTCCGGGGGGTCCAACGCGTCGTCACTTTGGTGCACAGTCATCCCGATGCCCGCAACTCCTCCTCCGACCAACCGCAGCCGCCTCGACGACCTTCACGCTCCTTCCGGCCCATTTCTTTGGTCCCCGCCTACACCCCCAGCTCTCGGGTCGGTTTCAGGTCAGACCCGGCAGTTTCACGCAAGCTCCCCGCCAGTCCGTTATCCTGGCTCAAAGGCCTACTTCTGAGGTCGTGGAAGCAACCTAGCCTCTATAAGATTTTCGCCACTCATGAGTCTCTAAAGGCTAGCCCTCCTACCACCTCGTAAGCAGCCACCTACCAAAGAATAAGAAAGAGCCGCTAATGTGAACCAAAATAACAAGAAAAGGATCAAAGTATGAGCCTAGACGTACGTAGGCTTACTCCCCGGCGTAAGAGCAAGAGCCTCCCCTAACTGACACAGTGGCACCCACCTTCCCGAGGCCTGAATCGCGAAGGATGGAAGAAATGTACTCACAAGGCCAGTCTTCGCATGAGAAAGAGAGTCTCTACCTTTGCCAACACAAAAGCGATCCCTCCCTGCCCCATCCCGGCATTGCAGAGGGGCGCGGCACTCGCGACATGGAACTCCCCAAAGTCATGAAGAACTCCGCGGGGCCCCACCTCGCCTCCCTCAAGAGTCTCCATCTCCACAGCTGGATAGGCTGGGCTGAAGAAGAGGGTCCTTCACCTTGGGTACCTTACCCTCGAGCGTGGGCAACCCCCCCGTGGGAAGCCCTAGCTTTCTCCCGCTTTACGCCTCCTTTTTTTTCTTTGCCACACTTCAAAGTGGCCCTAAGCTCTCCCCGAGTAGGCTTCGCGATAAAAGGCTCTAAAACAGAAGGTGAAGAGGACTTTGAGACAGGGGGTAAAGAAGGCTTCATGACGGAAAGGGGAGAAGGTCTCAAAAAAGGAAGTAGGGCAGGCCTCGCACTAGACGATCCGGGAATATCCGACCTAATAAGTTCGTAGCACACTAGGGCGCACTTAACCAGCCTTCCGCTTCACCCCTCGGGCCTTAGGACCAAGACCGGCCGACACCTGGCGCTGCCGACCGCCAAGGCAATGAAAGAAATATCCCATAGCCTGAAAAACTAGGCCAAACTAAAGTGAAGTGGAGCCTGTTTAGGTTCTCAGAGTAGTTCAGCCAGATCGCTGTAACGCCATGTGTCCTCCCGTCAGCGGATTGTACTTCCCAATGATAGCCACTCTGACAAAGAAAATAACGCTCCTTCCAAACATTTGTAGGGAAGACTAAGGTCCTAAATAATCAACTTGGCGTTAGAGCTTTTTGGAGATATAAAGAAAGCCTTCAACGGTCTCTTTTACGCTGAAGAAGTCTAAGAGCAGGGCTATGCTGGGAACACCTAGGCCTCTCGTCTCCTGAAAACGACTCAGCACTCTACCGTATCATCTCAGGTTGGGGAAAGCTCGAGAAGCGGCGTACATTAAATGCTAGCATAACCCTTTATAAAGGGATGTGGAGGCGAGCTAGCCCCTCGACCCGCACTCGTAAAAAGCACACCATCTCGTACTGACGACGTGAAGAGGTCGCATGTCGCAGCACCAAACCCAGACCCCAAACTGGGCCCATACCGGGTCGCGCAAAGATCCACCATATGAAGGAAACTAACTCCGACTAAGGCCCACGCCTCAAAGATTCTCGCATAAGAGTCTCAACATTCCGAGCCGCCAAAGATATCTGATTTCCTCACACACTCTTTGCGCCCTCGTCTTACCCAAGGGGAATGAGGTTCCCCCGTAACCCAAAGGACCACCATAGCCAACCCGGGTCGACTCACCACCCGTCGCCCCGAACCAAACGCCTCGCTGGAATTCATTCCCATACGCAAAACAAGAGCGCACTCAGACCTATGGAGATATGTGCAGATACAAGGCAAACTTAAATCGAAGAAATAATGCGTAACCCAACCAAGCGTTTTCCTAAAAATCGCGAAGACTTCGAACTCGAAAAAGACAAAGAAGGAAGAAAAGACGCATCTCAATCCCAAAAAACAAGACGAGAGGGACAACCCCTGCTGATATCGAACCACTAAAGCAAATCGACAATGGCCTAAAAATTTCAAGAAAAAAGAAACCCAAACTTGCAGAGGCAAAAAGCTTCAAGAAAAAGGGGGATACGCAAACCACAAAAGGACGCTTATGAAGCCAGAAGCCACAACCGAAATGAGCTAAAACAGAAAATCCATCATTATCACAAGACGCCAGCGACAAAACCCCAATCAAACCTCCCCGAGTAGCCACGCCGTGAGTCACACCCGATCCAAGAAACTGCGACAGCCCCTTACCTACGCCGCGAATCAAAGGTCGGGGGACAACCTGATCGAGTTTAAAATAATACAGCGCCAAGAGCCCGTAACCGTACCTCCCAATGTCAGCTTAAGAGGAGATGCATGAGTAGCCCAAGACAATGTTCGGGCCCTCGATGATATCCTCTAAACACAGCCCAAAACGAGCCCAATCCACTCTTCTCAAAAGGTCGGTAATATAATCAACCCAAAGAATCGATAAAGGAAAATACCCACCTCACCAATTAGGGAAGTAGATATTTCCACACCAGCTCATCAATTATCCCTTATTAATCGGTTAACGATAAGAAAAGAAAATCTCTCACCCAATGGGAGAAATATCGTATCATCATCCATCAAGGAAAGGGATCATTCTGTATCATCATCCAACTAGGAAAGTTATCATGATCACCCATTATAAATACCAGCCACTCATCGTGAAAGGTAACGCGACAAAATTCATTTCTCCCACTAAGCCGACCCTTCTCTCTTCCACCAAAATCTTATCTGCTTCATCAAATTCCTTAACTCCTAAGTCGAACATTATAATGGACATAAACTAATGCAATTTTTCATTGCCAACATTGCGCAACTTCAGGTGAATCAATGACTATGTGCTCCAATTTCTTTCACAAACTGATGAAGAATATGTTTGACTTAGAACTTTGATAAGAATCTTGAAGATGTGGACCTTAATCAGCCATAATTGTTCCACCATTTAGCTATTATTTAAAAAACATATTAGGTAATAAATATATATTTAATAGAAAATGATGACAATTTGTATTTAAAAAATAAATAAATAAATATAGTGATTACCTGGAAGAGAGTGATTTATTGCTTTTTTAGTTAGTGCATTTCCAAATTCTCCTTGGCCTTTAACAAATAATTTCACCTACATTGTAATGTTCTTTACTTTATTAATGCATATTATAAATACAAAATATATTATAAAAATAACACAAGTTATTGTTATACCTCGTTCATAGCTTTTGCCTGTCTATCCAAATCTGGCTCCAATCTCTTGATAACCTCCTTAGTCCAATTTAATCTCACAGAGAATTGCTTTGAATATTTAGTAAACATTGATTTAAAAAATATGCTACCAGAAGTAAAAAAATTATTCAGATTACTTGCCTTTAAATAAGATAATAATAATCAGAGGCAGGAATTTTTTGTATTGGCCTCGCACAAGGTAAATGTCTATGCAATTGATTTGCCCACCTTATGTCAATGACTTCCTAATACCTTTCCCAATGTTTCACTCAATGCCTTTATAGCTAGTTTAGCTCTATCCATTGCTTCATAACTCCGATTGATGTAGCAGGGGCTTTTATCCTGATCAACCACTCCCAAAACTCTACCGTAGGGTTCCAGTGCTGACAGATTTGGACTTCCTTTGCCTCTTCCCAAAACTAATCGCTTAAGATAAGGTTGGATACCTTATCTCTTAAACTCTTTCTACATTCCGATCTGTCAATTCACGCCTACCCATTTTGGTTTGCAAGTGTTTACTCATCTCTTCAAATCACCCTCATAACGTATAAGACTCTGTAAAGTGAAATAAATCTAATGGCAACCTGGTTATTCCGGCGCAAGAGATCTTACTCTTGGTGAACACTTTCATCAAATTCGATACTTTCGAGCCATTATAAATAAAGCTTAAGTGATCATCTTCGCTTGATCTAAAGTCCTTAATATGCTTCAAGGCCTACCATCTTCACGTATTAAATCACTACAATACGCACAAGGAGACCGCAACAAATGCTTGCGCTCCATCAACAACATACCGCCTACTTTAAATCCTTGCCTCATTATCACGAGACTATCAGATAACGCTTCCTCCCCAACCTCCTTACAATCTTATCCATAAGGGAAAAGATGTAACTGGCCTTAGGTGGGCGTTGGTAGTGTCAATCGAAGAAAGGTATATCATGCTTTATCACAATAAAACCATGAAATTGACGATAGGCTTTCTAGTTCTTGATTCCAACCATCACACATGATGGTGCATCCATATACTGTGTCATTCGGGCCTTCAATGTGTTCATATACCTCAAGCTCTGCACCTCCTCCTCCAGATATGCATTGCCAGAATTTGGTATCCTATGGTGACCTTGATACCTGCATTCCGCTTTCGCTTATATGATCAATCATAGATGATAGTAAGGCCCCCTATCAACTCCGTGCATCAAACGTATTCCATTGAAGAGAAAAAATTTTAGAGATGGTCACCCACTTTCTTCAGACCTTCAACGGAAAACATATTTTTATTGATTTTGTTTTGAAGGAAAACATGTAAGGATCAACCCTCGAGGGTATGTTACCTCCCTTCTTACGCCGGGTCAGATCGAGCCACGCCGACACAAGACCACAAGCACTACTACAAAAATGTTTGAGGTTATGACGCTTTCATACAATGACACTTGCAAAAAAATGTCATTATCTAATTACGATTAAAATGTACAATGACAATTTAATTTAAAACGCCATCACCTTGTTGAATTTTTATATCGCGATGACGCCTTTAGAGGTGTGTCATAGTTCAAAGTGTTCTATTTAGTTTTATAAAATGACTTGTAGACTCAATCTTGATGCTTCTGGCTAATGTCATAGAAAAAAATATAAAATTTCTCTAAAACGTCATCATCTATAAATTATAAATAATGTTGTTTTCTAAACATTAAAATCTAAAACTCCAATTTATCTTGATATCCCAAATTGAGGATGTCCATGGGAGTAATTTTGAAGAAATTAAGATGTTTGTATATGATAGAGAGAGGATTGTCTGCTAGAGTGATCGTAGAATCGCTTTGTTGGGGAGAAGGCATGTGCTAGGTTTAGGTGATGAAAAGCCTAAACTTTTTTTAGAAATTTTCACTACTACAAAATTTGAAATTATGATGCTCACTCTCTTATGTCGCTTTCTTATAACAATGTCATTAGTTAGCCTTAAAATGGATACACTATGATGCTCTTATTATGGGTCATTGTCCAGCCTAATTTTCTTAATATTATGATACTATTGTAGCTATCATGAATTAACTCATTATTTTTGCTAATGCTTTGGATACACCATGACACTTATTGAAAATGTCATTGTTTTACTATTGAAGCTTGACACTTTACTTAGAAAATCTTATCGATTTATAGAAATATATTCTCCCCCCAAACATTTTTTCTTTTCTGTGAACTTTATAAACCCTGGTAAAATCGAGTATAATAGTTTTTTCCTAATATCATGTTTGTCGATTAATGGCTATTTAAATGGTGAATTTCAAACACTTACCCTAAGATGGGGAAGTCGAGAATCCAGACTTAGCTTCTTTCTCTCAAACGAGAGACGGTGATATAAACAGAGACAAGTAGGCTTTAATATGAGAAGTGGGTAGGAGGAGTGGATTCAGAAGTTCCAAAATCTAATCCCATTTTTCTTTCTATTCGTTTTTTTCTCTGTAAGGACTGTTGTTTTGCTCAAGAAAAAAAGAAATGTGCCCAATCATGTGAATTATTTTTATTTTTATTTTTTACTTTTTTGAAAAATTTTGCTTCCGGATGAGTTTTGTTGTTTCTTTTGATGTCAACCTGGATTTTTAAAGGGTGGATTAACCGCTTTATTGTGGCTGCTCTCGATTGTGTAGAAGGCTCTTAGACCTCAGCTCTAGATTTGTTTGTGCGATTTGAATTCCTTAATCTCGACACCACCCTCATCTTCACCTTCATCTACAATATCCCTATCGGTTTCTCTACTTACTTTCCGATATCACCCAACCCATGAAATCGGGACAAGGCAGGCGTGATATCAAGGGCGAGCATCGATATGTTGGGAAATCATTGCTACTGGGACCCGCACTTTCGGGCTTTGTTTCTTCTAGGTGTTACCGAATTGATGGAGATTTTGTATAAAGCTATTTTCCTTTGTCAAGTCATGGTAGGGGTTCAAATTTCGCTGTGGGTCGCCACAGGATCATTAAAGTATATTAAGAAAGAGTAGAATTTTTCGAAGGGAAAATATATAAGAGAGGTATTGTCATCGGGATGGATTGTTGCCGTGGCTTTTGTTTGTGCTTGTTTTTATAGTGGTTGTGAAACTGAGTAGTTGGAAAAAGATGACGCAGGGAATTATGATGATGATCAGTGTATTTTGTTTGGCTTTTTGTATTTGTCGATTCGGTGTACTTGTTGATGTCTTCTCTTGTTTTGTTAGTTTTCGAATATAATATCAGATGTATCTGATCCATTAAATGAAGATACGGAGAATCATCGAGAAAACATGATTATAAGTTATATGATGATAAAGTTGAATAAATTAACAAGGTTGTTCTGAATCTCACGGTATCTCGTTGAGATCTGTGTGAATGAATATCGCATTGTTTTAACCTTCAGGCAATTTTGATTGATACGGAACGTCTTTCATTTTAGACATATTAGTTTTTCGGAGTTGTGTCATTTCTTTCTCTGGATTAGATTTTATTACAACACTTTGTGTAACGAGAAGGATTTTCGTCGCTACAATGATACCGTCGTTCGCGTGTTTCGATTCTACCTTTGGTTCCGCTTTGTCTCTGTTATTGTTGGCTGCGATAAGTTGTTACTGATCTTTATTCAGTTGGATAAATCGATCTTTTGGTTTCGCGGATACTTTAATTGAACTTGGATTCTTACGGTATGTGTATAATTCTTTGTTTGATAAGGTAGTTTGTTCGTGGGTGGATGAAGCCAGATCATGATTAAAGTGAATACCACGGTTGGCAGTTTGATTCTGCTCCTGTGATATTCTCCTCTTCCGTGTTCTCATATTTAGAATTTATCTTATTCAAATAGTATAAGTTTAATTGGTGAATAAGATTAATACTATAGTTAATCAAATAGAAAGGCAAAACTCAAAAAAAAAAAGTTAAAAGGGTATAAGAATGAAAAGACTAATCTTGATTTGTGATTATCATCAACGATTTTTATATATAGATTTAACAAAAATATTAGTGGATGATTAAATCTTAATCCTTAAAAATGTTGAGGAAGTTTTTAAAGTGTGAGTGTGAAGGATCGGTTTGTCATATGTGTCAATGTTTGGCAAAGATATGATATTCTGTTTTATCACGCCGATAACTTTCATAATGATGATAATGCGATTCGCGTATCGTGTATGGTTTGGTTTTCGATTTCTTAGTTGTTGGTCATTTATTCGACGTTCACATCGAAAGATGGCCTTTATTATGTTTTATATTACCTATGAGATCTAGGTATAATCAGACTAAATTTGTTAATAGATGATTTTATTTTCCGTTATAAATAATAGTCTCTAATGTCTGAATTCAATTTGTTTAATATTGCGGGGCAAAATAATATATTTGCTGTTCTATCGCTGACCGGTTCTGAATTTAGGTAGATCTTGTTTCTTCTTTGTTTCTGCTGAAGTGGAAAGGAATCTTGAGCTGATTCGGGAAGTTGACGTCTTCATCGGTTTAGCGAGAATCGTGAATAAAGTTTAACGATGTGAATAATATCTTTGTCGTGATGATTGTCCGCCACCGGTTTCGATAATAAGACGATAACCGGGTTATTTATTCGTTATATTTCGATTGTTGACTTCTTAATATATATGAGGATGAATTATTTTGATTGATTCTCAATCTTTGTATCATAATATTGCTTTGTTCGATTTCTTGGTGGCGAACGATTCGATTGGAAAGGAGATTTCTGTTTTGGATTACGATACCTCCTCTGCGGATGGGCTTTATTGTTTTAAATGACCAGATATTTTTAAGAATTTTTAACTCTTCAAATGATGAATATTTTCCAAGGGCTTATCGACTTTCTTATCATTTCTCAACATAAAGTTTGTATGGTTATTCTTTCAATGGGTGAGTGTGATTGGTCTTATGAATCTTGAACGATGTGAAATTCAAGAGCTTCAAGAATGTATTAGGTACGAAACATACCTGAAGCTGGAGCTTTGAAGTGGTGGTGATTGAAGGTGAGGAAACTGCCGTGAAGAGGCATTTTCCGATAAACCGTTCTCTCGTCCTTTGCTCATATACTGTAGATTTGATAAAATAAAGAATTTAAATATCACGAGAATAATGATGATAATTGTGACCAGTAGCAATGATCGATTGAAGAAAGAAAGTCATAGCTAAAGAAGATGAGTATTGAATCTTCAACGGATAAATAGGACAATAACAAAACAAGGGTTGAAACATGTCTTAGCTTGGGACTTTCTCTTTCTTAGTGATAATTTTTTTCTTTTCTTAAATTGTAACTGAAGAAAAAATAAGAAAAATGACAACATGCTTTGAAGAAAGGATCATACATGTCTCTATTTGGGTTTTGTTTTTTGTTTTTCTTGTCTTTGCTATTTTACGCTGTTTCAACTGTTTTTCAAATAGGGATGAAATAGAAATTGACTCTCTCTTGGTGTTTTGAGACCAAAGGGGTGATCTGTATCTTCAGCATAATATTCTTCATTTACTGTATCATTGGCTTTAATCATGATCAATAATAGTTAACTCTACGTTAATATTGCGTGCTTCTCTAAAACGGAACGTGCGCTTGATGGTTGGTCGAAGGTTTTCTTCTTAGGTTGTGTTTCTATGATTTTTGTCTCTGGGTCTGTTGTTCTGTGGTATGTTTGTTTCTTGTTGGCAGATAAAGTAGACCCAGTTATGATTTTAATATATTTGCTTTCAATTCGTACTTTGTTAATGAGTTGGTTGACTTCGGTGTGATTTTTCTTCTCCTTAAAGGTTACAACTCTATCTTGCCAATAATTTTTGTCAATGATTAATTATTTTCTTTGAATTTTTTAATATATTCACTACTACAAAAATTAAATTTTATGATGCCTCAAGAATCAAAGTCGTATAGTCTGTTGATATTCAATAAAATAGTGACAATAATTATGATTTGCGAATATAGATCGTTAAATTATATAAGATATTTGTTTTTAAAATTCGTATAATCCAGAAATTGATGCAGATCCTTCAAAAGACTTTGGATCTTGGCGTAAAGTTCTGATCACCGAGGTTTGTTTATGCCGATGGTTTTAAACGTCTTGGATCTGCGCCTCGATGCATAGATGATTATGTCTCTGTCTGAATCGTTGAAGTGTTTGTGTTTGAGCCTCGTGTTTCAGTGATATTCTTGTTCTCGAGTTCATAAAGTGATATACAAAGATATTCGATTGATAAAAACGTCGATTCACCGGTTGAAAGGACTAACGTATGATCGTTGGGGTTTTGATGGTCGCGCTCCGCGCTGGATATCGATGATGTGTTGATGTTCATCAGTCATTAAAATAAATAAAAATTAAAAAATGATCCGATATACACCTTTGTTAGAGAAGATATAAATTATTATTACATTTTCTTTAATAGATGGTATGACTTTTAATATCTTGTCTATACCCATCAATAAATAAAATCATGAGCATTGATCATATTGAAAGGACCTTCCCTCTTAGCTCAATCCAGTTATTTATATTTTGATGAACTCAATTACAGTCATATCATAAAATTATAACTTTATGAGAAACATGGTCTTAACCTTTTGGGTGTGTGTCTTTATCTTCGACTAATCTATAAATTGTCAAGGTTACAGTGTTTGATCAAATGAAGAATTTGCATTCATTTTTTCTGTGCGACTCGATACAGATTGCATCTTGCAGGTATATTGAGGAGTTCTTTTTCGACGAGTATTCTGTTTAGTTCAATGTTATTTAATACCTTGAAGTCGCACTGTAACTAATCGATAATATAGCGATATCGTTCGTTTCGGTCTGCTCAATTCTTTCCTTGGTTTTCTATATCTAAACTTCATTTCACATTGAGCAGGAACGGATGGTTCAGTGATGATTGATCGGGTTCTTAACGCTCCGCGAGATATCCTCCTGCAGTAATTGATAACGTTTTGCTCTCTTCGTGATCTATCAAACTTGTTGCGAATTTGTTGCGATGCGGATCGGTATTGTATGAATGTTTGTTTCTTATCTATGCGAAACTTTGTTCGTTTTTCTTATCTTTATGACTTTCATATTTATATGGCGCATTTTTCGTAATATTATTATATTTGTTACTACTGGTTTATGTCGTGAATATTAATGGAAAGATCGTGATAAACACTTGTAACGGAGGTGTCATGGTTCTCGACCGTTTCAAGCAATGACGCTTAAATAGGTGTCATAGTTGAGATAATCGAATGCGATCGATGAATCGTTATAATCGGTGTTGCTTCAGTTTTGATTCTAAAAGTGATGCTCGTAATCGTTAATATTGTCAAACATATCGATGATGAATGCGACGGCACCGAAGTGTTGTAACTCTAATGACGTTGACGCAATCGTGATTAACACTATGCGAGCCAGAGGTTGGCGGTACGCTCTGATGCGCGCAGTATTCTAGCGACGGCGTTTGCGTCTCTGTTGCGTATTGACGTATCTTTAAGATGATTATTCCGACCTCAGCTGTCAGAATGGCCTCATCAGTTCGCGAAAGATATTCTTCGTTCCAAAAGACTTCGATCCGTTCTTTCGTTGGATTTAGTTCGACGATGACGGATCACGATCTAATAACGTTCGTAAAAATTGCGCCTTCCGTATCATTCTGCCGAGTGTGCGACGCGTTTATTGAATCTTAATATCGTGGTTAACGCCACGATGTTGTTTGGGTTCTTCTTACTGTGTTTGCTCCTAACTGTACTGTAACAGTCGACTTGATGTTTCACAACGCGCGATGGCAAAATGTCGCGCGTTGATTGTTTGCGATATGGTGTTTTATTCAGCAAAATTAGTTCTACGGTGGTAAATCGATTTACAAGATATTGTTTTCGGTCAAATGATCAAAGTGTTATTATATTTCTTATAATATATTACCTTCTTGTTAATATTATTGATTAGTTCGTTATTCTTGTTATAATAACTTCTTTTTCTTTGATTATTAATTTGAATTAATCATATTTTTATGTTTGGTAAAAATAAATAAAATAATGACTGTATTTGTATTTATATTGTTCTTTGACATATGATTTATGGTTTGTTGTTCTTATTTATTATTTATTTGCCGTAACGCCGCCATATTATTACGGTTAGATTCGTTGATAACAACCAGCGCCTGTTTTGATTATGGTTTTGGTATTATTGTTAAGTATTGCCATGATGATTCAATATCTTCAGATTGGATCGTTATTCTTATTGTCTTTGTTTTTCGCCGATAATGTTGATTAATCTTGTATGTTTGATGTGAATCAATGATAATATTTTATTTCAATTTATGATACCAAAATGCGTTTGTGGTTAATAATTGTTGTTATTTGTTAATGTTATTATGTGGAACATGATTAAGTTGTTAATACAGTTTGCTAATGTTTGGTTGATATAAAATCGGTTAAGACGACTGATTCTAATGATGCATTCTTTTGACCTTGCGACTTCCAAGCGGCGTCGTTTTAGAACTGCAATTATTATTTTTTAAGTGCATATACGGCGATCCGTTGATTAATGTTCAAAGTGGCGTTGTTTTGAATCAGCTATCACATATCTAAAACGATGTTGTTTGGGTTAGTGATAGCTTTATTAACGGCCGTGGAATTGATTCATTAACTATAACAATCGTTTTATTTTGTATTTAAAATAAATAAATAAACAACGAAACGACGTCGTTTTATCTCCTAAACGAATAATCGTTTCTGCCAAGGTTCTGTAAAGAACTTGTTCCTCATTCAATTCTTGAGGGAGAAGCGAATTGGGATTAATCATCTTTGACCAATGATGATATTAATATCAAAGTTAGATAACCAATATAATGTTAATCAGATCTTTGCTCAAACCTCAATCTGGATGTTTGATGAAATTGACTGACGTCGGCGAGATTTTCTTTCCTCCTCTTCTTACATTCTTAGTTTCTTCAATTTTGATGTCAAATCATATCTGAGAAAAGAAACCAGTTCTTGGTCTTGTTTCCATCTGATTTGCAGCAAAGATTAGTTCGTATTTGTTGTTTTGTGTGTTGTAGCGAATTGGTTAACAGGTTTTATTTTGAATTTCTTGAGGTGATTTTTTGACACGGTTGGATCGTTGCGGTTGATTTTTCACGATCTGATTCATCTCAGAACTGTGAGTTCATAGGTTCTCGGTTATCAAAGTTCTGCTATTTAATTTTCGTCTTGTATCTACGTTATCGGTATCAGCGTGTTTGGTGATCGGTTCGAATCTGATGATCTCGTCTGGACTTCGGCGATTTGATACTGATTTCATTTCACACATACAAGCGATTTTGAACTATGACAAACTGAACTGAATTCCAGTTCGATATTGCGAGAAACAATCCAAGATATCAACAACTTTGCAATAAATTTGGCGGAGTAATGATGATTTCTGGAAGGATGACTCATAGCGATCGCATTCATGATGAACAACCAAACGTGAACGATAATGATGCCTAGAAAAAAATATCTCATAATTCTTAATTAATAAATTATAACTAACCATAAAAATAAAAATTGCCCTTAATCTGGACATTATTTTAAAACTGTGTTGATCAGATATTATTAATAAGTGTAACAGTTAATTAAAATTAAAGTACTTTCCATTAATTAAAATAAGATTAAAGGGAATCCAAAAGCTTTAGTGTTTAGAAACGGTCATTTTCGTTCAATTGTATTTAGCGTCGCTTTCATGTTTTATCGTGAACTCTATTTATTTTGGTAAATTGGCTTTGTGTTTCCTTCTTGATCTATGTTTTTGACTTTATAATTTGTATTTTTTGATCATTGTTATAATTATTTGCAGCCACTTTCAGCCAATCTCCAGATTCCGATGATTTTCGATCAAAATTCTTCGATTCGTGCATCTACGACCATGAATTAGCACAAACCCTTTGGTTGTTCAGTTATCTTCGTCGACCTGACCCAGTCAACCATTGCTCTGGTCCAACCACTCGCCAAACCCAGACTCTGTGTAACTCACCTTAGTTGATATAGTAAATAAGACATTAAATAAATCTTTCTTTGATACTTATTAAATAGAATATAATTTGAATCTATGATGCGCACCATGTTTATGATTCTATGATCAAGTTTTCCATTAAAAGTTAGAAATGAATATATTAAGTATTGTTATATTTAGTTGTTGTGTATATATATATATATATATATATATATATACGAAAATGGTTTCAATCCTTAGTGCTGTTTAATTTACAAAAACTTTCTTCTTATTAGTGATTTGGCTCACCGTCTAATATTAGATTTTGAAATGTTGGTGCTAACAACAAGTTTGTTGTTTTCTTTCAATAATAAACCGTTGTATGCTGTATCCTGTAATCCTATATATATATATCTTTTATATATTTATATATATATATATATATATATATATATATATATACGAAAATGGGTTTAATCCTTAAATTATTTGTTTTGATCTTTGCCAAAACTTTCTCCTTAACCAACTGATTTGAAACCACCCCGTCTAATAATGGAATTTTGAAATGTTGATCTTCTTTAACAAGTTTTTCTACATTTAAATTTTCTTTCAATAATGAAACAGATTTGACTAGTACCTAGTAATCACTATATATATATATATATATATATATATATATATATATATATATATATATATATATATATATATATATATATATATATATCTTTCCTCTTATATGCTATATATATATAAATACGAAATGGGTTTCCAATCCTTATTATTTGTTTAATTAAGCTGCAGCTTTCTCTAATATAACTATTGAAACCACCGATCTAATAATGAAATTTTGAAATGTTGTTGGTCTTCTTTAATAGTTTTTCTATTAATTCTTTCAATAATAGATACCGTTGATAAATACTGATAATCTACAAGACCGAAATGGTCCTGAAAATAAATGACACATAATTTAATTTTATTAATAATCTTTGAAACAAATAACGAATAATAATTTTGGAATCGTCACTGGAAGAAATCCTTTGCTATTTGTTTGATATCGTTTGGACTTGCACCTTCATGCTTCAAATGATCGAATCTAAATGACATTATCTCAGATTTTTTGTTGAGGTCACCTTAGGTAATTGAACTGCTCCTTCTTGACCAGATGCTGGTTCGCCGGATCAGGTTTCTAAGCCACCTAGCTAAGGTATTCTATGTTTCTGATTCGGTCTATTGATAAGTTTTCCTTAAATTAATAGAGTTCATTTCTTTTCTTTTTTAAACATAGCTTCTTGGCAACATTTCTTTTAATCTGCTCATAGAAAGAAAAATTGTTTAAACAATAGAAATTCTAATAAATTAGATAATTTTTATTCATTTGATTTTCAATTTGCCTCTGTCTAATTTTAATTGTTATTTCCTCCGTCTACCATTAAAAATCTCACAAGTATTTATAGGCCTTGCTGCGAAAGCTTCTCTCTAGCAATTCTAGCCGTGATAGTCATATTTATCATAATAATTATCCACATATCATCTTGACATAGAGCAAAATCCAAAAATAATGGTTGTGAGTCAAACTAACTTAACATTCGTTTAGCATTTTAGTTTTGTTTTACCTGTTTTTGTCATTCTATTAAATCGATTGCTCGGCTTTGTTGAAAATCTTGTCTTTATGTGTTTGGGGTTGGACATCTAGTAAAGAAAATATTGTAGTCGATTTTAGAATAAAATTTCTTAATGAACTATTAGAAGTGCTGTGATTGTAACCTTGCTCGATGAAATACAAACAAACAAATTTAGCATTGCTCAATAAAGCTCTAACCAAACTATATCAACCTCTTTTGCATGTTGTTTCGTTACGGAATGGAAATCATTTATCAAAGTTATTTATAATATAGGAAAGTTAAAAACTTTCCTTTTAATATTTTAACAATATTACTTGCTTGAATGCATCTGTATTTTATTTTCTCAGAATTTCCAATAACAGAATCATTGCAAGTATTTTAATATCGACATCTTTTCGTTGCTGAATATAATGCCAGTTTGGCATCTATACGTCTTCTTACATGTTTATGATTAAAATTGAGATTTTCCATTAAGTTGGGAATGAATATAAAGCTTGTGTTGAAATACCTTCAATTGGATATATATAAATATCAGCATGGGTTTCCAATCTTTAAATATCTTTATTGATGTGAACCAACTTCATTATCATGTGACCAGTTGACAGCACCCGGTCTAATAATGGAACTATGAAATGTAGGTCTTCTTTTATTGAAAGTACCCTAGTAATCCCTAGCAAGGCTAGAAATGGTCCTAAAAAATTGAAACATGTTTAGTTTTATTATATTATTTTAAACAAATAGCGAATAATATGATTTATTTAGAATCGTCGCACATGATGAAACCCTTTATTGTTTGACAGATTGATTATTTGATTTGATATCATGCTGCGTGCATTAATTGAAAAATATACCAGATAAATGGTATACTCGAAGAAGAACTTGTGGTAGAAAATCTTGCCTTTAAATACTATATTTGGATAATATAGTTTTATGGATCTTGATTCATCTATAAAATTTATACTCTGAATCAAATTGCTCTCATATTTGCTCATAAGGCAAATAAACATATTATGTATAAAGTAATAACCCTTTAAAAGTTATATTATTATTTAATGGTTAGAAAAGTTAATATTAAATTAATTAAAAATAACTTATGATAACCCATCGAACGTTGAATATCATAATTAATTAATCTCATTTACCTATCTGTAGACCGTCTTCTCGTTTCGAGAGAAGACCTATGCTGCAAAGGAAGGCTGCTGTCTATAGCCTGAAAACCGTCCGACCCATTAACATTTAATAACTTTGCTAATATCCAAGGAAGAAATATGTTGAGATACTTTATTAATTTAAAGATTTTCTTATGCATTCTAGTTTTGCAAAGGACCATCCTGTGTAAAAATAAATAAGTCTTAGATCATCCATTTTATAGTTTGATGTGAGATTGTAAATATCAAATGGAACAAAAGCACAAAATGTTTCAAAAACACTATTAACATCTATTTTTGTAGAACAAAGCTGCCAAAAAATATACTAGGAATGTACAAAGAGAAGCGGCCAAAAAGGCCTAGGAATATAACAAAGAGGAAACTGATCAGGGCCTGAATATTTGATATTATCATGAAATTTTTTTTGTCAAACAACTTTTGTAATTATTGGCCACGATGTTTTTATACCACGTTGAAAGATGTAAAGTGGAGCTCTGCCCTGCGCAGTTTTTACTAAGGCTCATATAGTGGGAGAGCTTGCAGAAGGAAAAAAAGTCTAATCTAATGCCAAACAATTAGGCTGATTGTTCATTAGTTTAATTTTGTCGAAGCGGATTTGAATTGGGCCTTTCTTCTTCGCTATGTTTTTTGGCTGGGTAGCCTCTATTATATTCAAAGCGACAATCTTACAACCATGTTCATCAAAATGGTCATTATCTGTTAACCCTTGTCCTTAGCCGACGGTTGTTCTTGATTTATTCGTTGAGTCGCATGAGCTATGAGCAGCTGAGGTCTGGATCACTAACATTAGAGTGTTGAGTGGTCGTTTTTCAACGCATTTCTTTATCACCTCAATCTGGTAACAAACAATCATGTCTCAGCGCTAGATATATACACTGACCAGAATGTATGAATAAACATCATAGTTGTACGGTAGATAGAATGACCTCAATTAACTGTGCAATATCCTGTGACCCTGTTGGTGCAAGCTGGTAGAATTCTGAAATGTTGTATTTCTCCTAGATACTATAGGAAATATGGAGTTCAAAAATTAAATAGTATAATTACTGTTTTTGGAGTCATAAATAATTTTCCATTGTATGCTTTTGTAGTTGGATATATAATGGACTTTTTATTCCATTAGAGAAGAAATTTGTCTTGTTACCATATTGACCATAAATCTGCGGATTCTGGTTGGCTGGTCTGTTTTTTGCCTCATTTTTCTATAAATGTTTTAGATCAATAAGTTCTATGGACCCTAGATTTGGTTTGCCGAGTGGCCAAATAAATTAAGCGAAATTTGTTGGGATACAGCGAGCCGCTGCTGGTGATCTGCTGGCGGGGCGACTCTAGACTCCGGCACGACGAGTGGTCGAACTCGTCAAAGCTGAGCCCTCTTGGGCTCAGAGGCGCTGCAGTTCTATGGGCTGGATCTTTGGTGATCGACTCTTGGTTGCATGGCTTTGGCGGATGGTCGGGCTCGTCAATTTGGCGACTGCGAGCTCGAGAGCGAGGCCTTATGGGCGAATAACTGGCCCGATCGACTCTTAGGTTGCATGCTTTGTCGGAGTAGTCGAGGCTTCGTCAAGGCCCCCGGCTGGCTGCGGGCTCCCGGCGCTGCCGAGGCCTTGTCGTTTGGGATGGCTTTGGCTGATCGACTCTTAGCATGGCACAGCCAGTGGTGACTCCGTCAGCCCGAGGCTGCGGGCTCACGGGCGTTGAGCGTTATGGAAATTTGAATAACCGAGCCATCAGCTCTGGGCTGCGCGCGCTGGCACGGCCCAGAGTAGTCGAGCTGATCAATGCGAGCCTCACGGAGCTCGGCGCTAAGGCCTTATGGGTTGAATAACGGCGATCGACTCGGATGCGTGGCTGACCGGTAGTCGAGCTCGTCAAAGGCGGGTTGTTGAGCTCCGGGCGAGGCCTTATGGGCTGGATCTTTGGCGATGCGACTCTTGGGGTACGCATGACAGGCGGAGTGGTCGAGCTCGTCAGCTGGCTGCGTGGGCTCAGAGCTGAGCCTGCTGGGTTGAGCAACTGGTGATCGACTCTTAGGAATTTGCATGGCTGGCTTGAGTGGTCGAGCTCGTCAAGCGAGCCCCTCTTGGGCTCCGGCGAGGCCTTTGTTTGTTCTTGGTGATCGACTCTTAGCATGGCACTGAAAGCCGGAAGGAGTAGTCGAGCTCGTCAAAAGCGGCCCCCGCTAGGTAACTGTGGCCCGAACTTTCCTCGGCCCGAATAACGTTGTCGACTCTTGAAAGTTGCGTAAGCCAGCCAGGCCGTCCGAGCTCGTCAAGCGAGCTATTGGGTTCGAAGCTGGCTGGGGGCATATGCATTTGAATAACTGGCGATCGACTCTTATCTTTGCATGGCGCTGGCGGAGTCGGCTTCGTCAATCGAGCTCTTTGCAGACTCGAGGCCCGAGCCTTATGGGAATTTGAATAACTTTGGGCGGAATCTGACTCTTAGGGTACGCATGGCTGGCCAGTGGTCGAGCTCGTCAAATTGAGCTGTTGCGTGCAGCCGTTCGACTTCTAATCTCTTGGAAAGATGCGAGTGTCTTTAATGCTAGTTCATGGAGAATTGGAAACGATTTCGTGAGTTTCCGAGTGCTTTAGCCTTCTTATAAATGGCGGCTCACATTCTTATGAAGCCAATGCCTTTTGGTCTGCCCATTCACGGTGTGTAACTCAAATCTGCGCGAAATGAAGTGTCGAGACAGTACCGTCTCGCCGGTGATCCGCTGGGGTTACGGATGATTATATTTGGACCTACCTTGTTGGAGTTATGTTTTCCTAGTCTCTCCCTTTATGGGGTTATGTTATTCCACTAGTTTAGGTGCTAGGAGTGCATCTGGAGAGAAGGCATTTGCTCTCCATTTTCCACTCTTTCTTTCTCTTCCTCTCCTTTCTTCTCTTTCTCCTTCTCATTCTCTTCCTTTCCTTTCTTCTTTCTCTTCCACATCTCATTCTCCCTTTTCCTTTCCTTTCGCACAAACTCTTTCCATCCCTTCTTCTTTCTCCTCTTTTCCATCTCTTTCCTTTCTTTCCTCTTTTTCATCTGCTTTCCTTTCCTTCTTTTGAGGATTTTTTTTTTTTTTTTGGAGGGTACTAATTGCATCGCGAGTTTCCGAGGTGTAAGGAATGACACTACTGATTGTAATCAATTGTACCTCTATTATAATAAAGAGATGTTTTATTTTTGAATCTTGAATTTTGCGCATTCTGATGTATGTAATCCCCTTGTACATTCCCGATCAGGACGCCTAATCACACAGCCATCTAATCATAATTACTTTATTTAAGATTACAACTGTAGGCCTACCGATAAAAACGCTAAGGTGCTCAAGATTCCAAGTATGAGGTAGAAATTCTTCCTCTTCCATCCGGAGCTCGGGAATGCTGTGCTCGACTACATGAGTCACGATATGTGGCCTTCCTAAACAACCTAGTTTTCCTTACGCCGGATTCTTCCTCATCGGGTAGGAGCTTTTTTAAGACTAGGTCCCGTGCTTGTAACTTTTGGGTTTGACTCTTGGTTGTAATACTGCCGTCTTCCTTTAAAATCTTCCGTGCGCTTTAGACTTGTTCACGCTTTCATCTAGAGGTCTGTAGATCCGGAGAGCCTCGTTGTCGTGTTCGCTACACCTGACTGGGATTTTAATCCGACCTCGACAAGGGCTACGCTTCGCACCAAAGGCCAGGCGAACGGGGTTTTTGGGTTGTCGACTCAAGGCGTGGTCCCGTAGGGCCCACAATACCTCGGGGAGGTATTCTACCCACTTGCCTTTAAGATCTTCCAATTTTGTCTTCAATGCAGCCTTAAGGGTTCTGATGGTGACTTCTGCCTGCCCATTACATTGTGGATGTGCTGGGGATGAGTAATAATTCTTGATCCCGAGCTTGGCACAAAATCCCTGAACTTGGCGTTATCAAATCAAGGCTCCATCACCGGGATACTGCAGCTCTGATACCAAATCTCGCATATTATGTTACTTTTCAATAATAAAAGTTGCGCATCTTATGTCTCCGTGGATTGTAACCAAAGGTTCACTTCACCCCATTTGGTGAAGTAGTTCACTGCTAACGATGATAAATTTGCATCGCCCTTCCCAATGGGCAAGAGGCCCCAGCGTCCAAACCCCACCGTTGGAAAGGCCAGTGGGCTTCAAGTGACCGACGTCAGGCCCTGACGGGAGGAGAGATTTTGGCGTGCTCCTGGCAGATCTTGCATTTCCTGACTAGGTCGGTCGCGTCTCTGAGCATTGTGGGCCAATAATATCCCTGCCTTAAAACTTTCCCTGCTAATGCCCGAGCTCCGATGTGATTTCCGCACACGCCTTCATGCACTTCCCTTAGTACATAGTCAGCGTCTTTCCCCGCGATGCATTTAAGGATGGGTGTGAAAACCTCTTGTAAAGGCTTCCTATGATTAGTGAACCGGCCGACCTCGGGCCCTAATCTTAGAGGCCTCTTTCGTCGCTTCGCAGACGTCCGTCTATTATAATCCCAATGGGTCCATCCAACTCCTGGCCGGGACTGACGGGGCATCAGAGAGATCTACGGGTTTCGCAAGGTACTCGGCTGCGCGTTAGTCCCAAGGTTCCTCTGTGAGGTCAAGCCGCCAATTCTGCCAAGGCATCTACCGTGAGCTTTTTGCTCGGGTATGTATCCGACCCGACCAACGCAAACTTTTTTTCAATAAATTCGCATCTTTTGAGGTATAGGATCATTGTTTCACTTTGGCCTCATAGGTGTCTTTTTATCTGTCTCACCACTCACCGGGAGTCACGCACCCTCGCCGGTCAACTTCCATCGAATGGGCGAGGCTGAGACCTGGGCTATGACACTTCATACCGCCTTGTTGTTGATACCGGAACCGAATCGAGCGCGTAATCTCTCCACATCTATTCCTTCTGGGGAGGTCAGGATTAGCCCGGCTCCGCTTCCTCGTGCATTAGTGGCCCGTCTACAAAGAGTCTCCAGATGGGGAGGCCGGGCCGGCGTTGAGCCGCTTCGCCAGCTCGATGAGGTGAATTTCCATGACGGGTCCGCAAGACCTACCTCATTGCGCTGCTTATATCTCGATGTCAACCGCTTCACTCTATGGACCACTTCACGCCAGGTCAGTTGCCCAACGGCAGCCCAGCCTCTTCCGAGGGCTCGTGTCGGTGTGCACCTCAAGGCGCATGTCGAGCCTGGCCCGTATATGTTATCGACCGCTTTTTGCTTCATGGATGCTGAGTAGCATTCTCCTGCCACCCGCTGCCTCTCTAACCATTCCTTACCCGCTTACTGGTGAGGGAAACTTGATCATCATGTGTACGCAGAGGGAATGGCTTTTATCAGACAGAGGGTCCGCCTAACAACATATTGTAGGCGGATGGGGTGTCTACAACGAGGGATCTGCCGTCAGTTGCCGTCGGGTACGTGGGTCTCCTAAGGTGAGCACTAGTTGTATCGAGCCCAAGGGTAACACTTTTTCTCCAAAGAAACCTCGCTGGTGCCGACGGGTTCCAAGCCTGGCGCCCATTCCATCAAGGTCGAGGCGAAGATGGTATCGACTGAACTCCCGTTGTCAACTAGGACCCGATGGACCTTTTATCACTACAACCGCCGACTACGTGGTCACATGGGGGTGTTGGCATCCCTCCGCATCCGAGTCGAGAATGCTACGACGTGCCGGTACCGAGGCGCTCGGGACACCGCTGTACTCCACTACCTCTCCTGACCTGGTGCTGCGCATATGGGCCTTCCTGGCTGAGCTAGATTCCCCTCCTCCTGCAAATCCTCCCGAGACCACATGGATTTCCCCTAAAGGCTGTTGATGCTGAGTTGTTATATGCCGAGGTGGGTGGCTGTGGTCGCTGAGTCCGAGCCCCGTTCTCGGGGCTTAATTCGAGGCCGACAGCTGGGCGAAGTCACGGAGATATCCACAGACAAATATTCTATTTCCTTCTTGAGCTGTATGCAATCATCTGTGCGGTGCCCGTAATCCCTATGGAACTCGCAATACCTAGTGTTATCCCTTGTGGCGGGGTCTGACTTCATCTGAGATGGCCACCTCAGGAACTGTTCGTTTCGCACTTCGCAAGACCTGCGATACTGTGGCTGTTAAGGGATATTGAAGGAGTAGTTTATTGAGAATTATCTTCCTTCCTTATCGGTGGTATCCGTCTTGATCTGCAAGATGAGCTGTTATATCATGAATTATCTTATTTTCCTTGCTGGTGAGATTTAGTTGGATTTTCCAGATAAGATGTTATTGGGGATTATCCTATTTCCCTTATCGATGGGATTTAGTTTGATTTGCAGGATGTGGACCTCTCAAATCATCCATGACAGGCCTTTGGGACGAGAGGAGTGGCTCGTTTAGCCTGGAGCCAGCCCGGGTGTTTCATCGATCGCGCCAACTCGGCTTGGCGAGTGGGCCTGCGAGCCCATTTTTCAAACCCTATCACAGTCAAAGCAAATAAACTTTCATTTCTAGTTCTAGGATTGCAAACAATCAAATATCCAACAAATAATCAAGGGAGTTAAAAAGGAAAAAAATTGCAAACAATCCATAATCATATATATATATATATATATGTGTGTGTGTGTGTGTGTGTGTGTGTGTGTGTGTGGGCCATCCATGACTCGTGTTTCGGAGCTTCAGGTCGCCTATCCGCTTTCATGTCAGCAGTGCCACTACTTAATTATATGCCCATAGATGCCACACAATCAAAATGGGATTTTACAACCATCTTTGAAGTTTGTTGAAGAGCAAGATGAAAAGAACCTAATTTTTCAATCAATTTAGGGAAAAAAAAAAAGTCACTGACTCAACAAAGATTGGAAATATTCTGTGTGTTGATATGAAGCACCACCACAGATCCGTCGCTATGAATGATCACTGTTAAGGCAACTTCATGCACAATTCGTACCCGAGAAATTCTACTTATGAGAGAAAAAAAACCATTTAGGCAAGAGAAATTCTGATTATGTTAGACATTTGATTTTTTTTTCAGTAAAGATACAAGGGGAAGTAAATATATTTTTCTGTAAAAAAACCATCTAAAAAGTTTCATCATTTTGAATGGTTAGTGATCGGGTTTAAAATAATAGGCGCAGGCCCAAAACACGAGCCCAAATGTCAGGCTTAAGAGGAGATTACAAGCGTACCAGCATCGCTGCTCTGGCCTTGATGATATCCCCCCAACACAAGCCTAAAACGAGGGTCCAATTCACCCCTTCAAAAGGTTGGTAATATAATCAGCCCAAAGAATCCGTATTAAAGGAAAATACCCAATTTCCACCAATTAGGTAAGTAGGATATTTCCTAATAATTGCTCATCAATTATCCCTTATTAATCGGTTAACGATAAGGAAAGAAAATCTCTCACCCAATGGGAGAAATATCGTATCATCATCCATCAAGGAAATGGATCATTCTGTATCATCATCCAACTAGGAAAGTTATCATGATCACCCATTATAAATACCAGGCCACCCCATCGATGAAAGGTACAATAAAATTCATTCACTGCTGGGCTGATCTTCCTTCCACCGTAAAGAACCGACTCAGTGCATCGGAGGCAATCGGCGAACCCCGCCGATCCCTTTTTCTTCTTATTTCGCAGGAGCCTGACATCCAGAGTCGGCCGGACCAACCCAAGAATTCCAAGATGCTCCAAATTTCAAAGACCGCTGGAAAAACATCACCTCGCGTCGTCTGGAACGGCGCTTCCTTTACAACAAAGTCGATCTCTCGCGATCGATGGTATCAACTCGAATACGCTGTGAGCCACGCCAATCCCCCAAGGATGTAAGACCAGCAAGGCGACATAGATAGCCGACCTCCCGGAGGCACACTAGAAACTCTGCACACCAATATCGACGAGATGGAGGCGCTCCGTCTCACCAACCAATGTCTCGCGAGTTGAGCAACTCACTGTGCAAATGCAACGCCCCAGAGGCGATAGGCCCAAGAAGAAGGCCAAACCCCATTACCCAAGAAGAATGTAAAGAATACTCGACCCTCCTCGAGAAGCGATGTGTATGAGAAACTAGCTGCTTAGGGAGCATGATCCTTACAAACCCCCCGGAGAGAATAGCAATGAGGAGAGGCATGGTAGGGACAACAGAAGTGATGGACCCATCCCTTATCAACAGGAAACAGGGGAGCGGTCATGGGAGAAGAGGTTCCGGGACATCCAACAAGAGCTTCAAATGACACGGCACAAGCGGTAAAGGCCGAACTCCGGGCTTCTACGGACGCCCTAGTACAACAAACCGAATCCCCGTTCACAGCCGGGGTGCTGCACTTCCTCTTCCGGCAAAATTCAGAATGCCTCAAATCAAAACATTCGATAGAACGAAAGACCCCATTGATCACCTCGATACATATAAGAACCAGATGGAGCTGCACGGATATTAAGGCCACATACAGTGCAAAGCCTTCGCTATCACGCTAAAGGGCCCAACATTGGCCTGGTTTAACAGACTCCCGCCATCTTCCATCTCATCATTCACAGAGCTTTCCATCGCATTCGTCTCCCACTTTATTGGAGCAAGGACGTACATGAAGCCAAGTTATCACCTCCTAACCATAAAGTAGAGTTCACAGGAGAGCCTGAGGTCATATGTCTAGAGATTCAACGCAGAGTCGTTAAAGGTGGATATTCCCGACGAAAAGTTCGCCATTACCGCTTTCATCGTAGGGCTCAGTGCAAATAAAGAATTTAATGTTCTCTATCTCAAAGAACCTCAAAGTAGCATGGCCGAGGTGCTCGCCAAACAAGAAGATATTAATCCGTGAAGGCTTCCCTTTATCCAGCTACAAAGGAGCTCTCTTCTCGCTCAAAAGGAAACAATAGGCGACAAGAAATGGGAACGAAGCCCCTGGAGGGTTTACAAGAGGCGAAGAGTCCAGCTTAGCCAAGAAGGCCCACTTACGCAGCTTCAGATCAGGGGAAACATTAGAAGTACAAACCGTATTCAAACTTCCTCGACTGGATATTATCATAACCTTTTCGGACTCCGACATGGAAGGCTGCCAACATCCCCATGACGATCCACTTGTGATAAAGGTCGTAGTAGCCAATAAAACGATCCACAGGGTCCTTGTTGACAACGGAAGCTCGACCGACATCATTTTCGCATCGCCTTCAACAAACGGCATTGGCATGAGAAGATAGAGCCGGGCCAACGCCGCCTACGTGGGTTCTCTGAGAAAGAGTGCACTCGGGTTGATACAAATAGTGCTCACTTTAGGAGACCCCATGCCAAAGTTACAACAAATAAGATTTCTCATAGTCGATGGCCCCATCTGGCCTACAACACGCATCGGGTAGGCCCTCAATGCCTATATAATATCCCTCCGCCTATCACATGGTTATCAAATCTCCAATCGCAAATGGAGTAGGAATGGTCCAGGTGTCCAACGATAGCCAAGGAGGTTACTCAAATTTTCAATGAAGCAAAAAACGGTCGACAACATCTATATGGACGAGCTTGACACGCGAAGAGTGTAAGCACCGACCGCGCCTCATAAAATCCAGAAACAGATAAATTTACACCGCCGAACACCCGTCTACATAGGATCTAAGCTATGAAGACATCAAAAGCCCTTCATCCGTTTTCTAAAGTAACATGAGGTATTCTCCTAGAAACAAGAAGACACGCGCACCGACTCGGCAATGATCACCCACAAGCCGAACGTCGTCCCTTAAACCGGTCACAAAAGAAAGGAGTTTTACCCCCCGCACGGCGCATTAATGAAGAGGTCGGCAAGCTCCTCCAAGCAAAGGCAATCAGAGAGGTATAATATCCTAAGTGGTTGGCCAACGTTGTTCTCGTCAAAAAAGCAAATGGCAAGTGGCAGCTTTGCATCGATTTCACAGATATCAACAGACTCCGCCCAAAGATTACTTCCTCTACCCTGATTGACTTCATAGTGGACGCCACGGTCGGGGTCATGAACTCCTCAAATTCTTCATGGACTCCTTCTCTCACATACTAGATCAGGAGCCCAATGTAATTGCTATAAGACCTCATTCGGGCCATCAAGGAACCTATCAGATCGAGCGATGCCCTGACCGAAGAACGCTAGGAGCCACTCTACCAAGGTTAGAACAAGATGCTCCAAAAGAAAATTGAGATCGGAGGTATATATAAATGACATGTTAGTAAAATCGCAGCTGCTTCATAACCCACTTAGTCAAGGCGTTCCAGGTCCTGAAAAGCTACAATATGAAGTTAAACCCAACCAAATGCGCCTTCGGAGTTTCCGTCGGGAAGTTCTTAGGTTTTATAGTCAACAGCCGAGGAATAGAAGCAAACCTAGATAAGATAAAGGTCGTGCTCAATATGCTGCCACCTTCAAAACGCATGACATTCAACGCCGGGACAGAAGAATAGCCGTGACCGAGCCGCCTCGTGTCTAAGGTCACGACAAACATCGCCTTCTTTCAGTTCCTCGAAGAAGGCCTCAGCTGGGATGCATAATCGCAGGAGGCATTCACGGCACTCAAACCCACCGAGCCTCCCGTTCCCCAGTGCTCATCCGGCAGAACCTCACCCACCGGACGTTTCGCACTCTTAATTAATGCCGCCCTGGTTAGAGAACGAGAGCCGAGCTCTGAGATCAGCAGAGGAGAGGTATCCAAAGATGGAGAAGTTGATCCTAGCGTTGGTAACTACATCCAGAAAACTCCGACCTTACTTCCAAGCTCATACCATCGAAGTCCCAACCGAATATCCGATGAAGCAAATACTGCATAAACCAGAAACCTCTGGAAGGCTGATAAAGTGGGCTATAGAGCTGAGTGAGTTCAACATCAGGTACAAACCAAGGACAACGGTAAAAGGGCAGATTCGCGCATTTCATCATGGAATCACCCCACAGAAAGGTCTACTAAGCTACCTAACTAACACCTCACCTCCTCCCCATCCGATATTATCCGTGGATCTGGGCCGCCAATGCCCAAGGAAGCTGCAATCCGATCCTCGACCTCTCCAGATGGGATAGATGTGAACACGCCTCATATTCGCTTCCAAGCCTCTAATAACGAGTGTCAACAGAGATCACATAGCCGACTTAACCTCACCTACCCATGGAAGCAGATCACTGAAGTGAGCAACACTCCCCAATTAGTGATAAATGTGATAAGACTCCTACGGCTGAGGCGAGAAGATGAATCCTATATCTCAAGAAGGTGTGAGAATTGCTTAAAAAGTTCATAATGAAGTTCAGTCAAACATGTACCAAGAGCAAGAGAATTCTCGAGTCGATGCCTTGGCAAATCGCAACAAATTTCACAAGAAGATCAAGTAACCGATAATTAACACCTCCCATAACCCCTCGCAAGCATCAATGGAGAAGTCTCCCCTGTGATGTCCGAACCGAGCTGGATGGACCCCATTTGGGATTACTTGGTGGAAGGTACATTGCCAAGCGACCCAAAGGAGGCATCCAAACTCAGAGCAAGGTCGGCAAGATTCACCGTTCATCGAGGGACCCTTTATAAACGAGGCTTCTCTACGCCCATTCTTAAGTGCGTAGGGAAGGAAGACGCCAACTACATACTCGGAGGTGTACCGAAGGCACTGCGGGCAACCACACGGAGTTCCTGACTTTAGTGCAGGAAAACCGGTGCGCGATACTATTGGCCCACAATGCTTAAAGACGCGACATAACTAGTTAGAAAATGCAAAGCTTGCCAAGAGCATGTCAAGATCTCTCATCTCCCATTTGAGCCGCTGACGTCAATCACAAGCCCCTGGCCTTGCAATGGGGGCTAGACATATCAGGGGACCCTACCCATCGAAGGGGCCAATGCAAATTTATCATCGTGGGTTTCGACGCATTTTACCAAATGGGTCGAGGCCAACCCTTAGCAACAATCACGTAACAAAGGTAATGCAATCATTCGGGGTTTTCTATAATATGCAGTACGGATCCAGGTCCCTCGCGGTCCCCGACAATGAGAAATAGTTCAACAATCCTAAGTTCGTGGATTTCTCGCACGAGCTCGTAATCAAGAACTACTACTCGCCCCCAAATTTCATCCGCACCCAACGCGCTGCAGGTCACTTTTATAAGGATTCTCAAGGCGCCAATAAGACTAAACTGAAGATCTAAAGGAAATGGGTAGAGTACCTCCCCGAGGTGTTACGGGCAATACGTAACCACGCCGCAAGTCAAGAACTCAGAAACCCTATTCGCCTGCCTTAGCACCGGGCGTAGCTCTGCCGAGGTCGGATTAAAGTCACCAAGGATTGAATTCGCAATCACCGAACACAACAAAGAGGTTCTTCGCCTAAACCCGGATCTCCTAGAAGAAAAGCGTGAGCAGGTCCTAAAGCTGTGACGAGGATCATCACAAAAGATAAAGAAGATACTATGACCAAAGGGTCATGCCCAGAAGTTACAAACCTGGCGACCTGGTTCTAAAAAAGCTTTTGTCAGCAAGGAAAGACCCCACACGCGGGAAGCGGACTGGTGGGAAGGGCCTGTATCCGCATAATGAGCCTAGCAACTACGAGCTCAGGACATAAGAAGAAAAGACCACCGCTCATGGAGCAGAACACCCTCAAGCGGTTCTGATAAGACGAATGTAGTCTTTAGTTAGAATCCAACGTTCTGATTTTAAATAACAGTCTCTATGTTCATTTTTAAGTAAAACTTAAAATTTTGATGGATCGAAAATGGAATTATAATGATAAAGCAAGAATTTCGACTCGAAAGATACATGGGTCTGTATGTTCCACAGATCGTTCTTTTGTAAAGGAGTTAGTTAAATCTGAAATTACATTCCAACCGAAGTTGTTCCTAGCCACCTCGAGACAAGTGGCTGCAGGTTCTCTACTCCTCAGAAAGAAAAAACCCACAAGGAAAAAGAAGAGAAAAGAGAGAGCAAGGAGCTCGGTTGGCAGAAGCTTTGAAAAAGTCACATAACACAAATACAAAATTTCATTGCAGGGAAGTTACAATCACCTCAGAAAATTACAAAATCTTTCTTTGCATCTCAAAATTACAATTAGCAAAACCATTCTTCACATCGGCCAACACCTAGTCAAGGCAAAAACCATAAGAAAAATAAGGAGAGAGGGAAAGAGAAAGAGAAAGAGAAAGAGAAAGAAAAGAAGAAAGAGGAAAGAAAAAAGGACAGAGAAAGCGGGACTTAAAAGTTTTCCCTTTGAAGCACACCGCCCCCTCCGAATACGTTCCTTATACGGTTCATCAATAGGCATAGCTGAGAGTGCTCAAACCTCCAGGAAGGGCTAGGGAATAACACAACTCCTACAAGTGGTAGACCATCGAAACCAAACGTCGGCTCGTGATCATCGAGCGGACTCCATGGTCAAGACGAGCCACGACACTTCACATGCGCCAAACTCAGAGCTCTATCAAAGAGAGGAAAGAAGTTTGGCGACAAGTATGACCAGAGGGACCGCTATTTATAAGGAAGCCAGGACACTTAGGAAACCACGCGATCCTATCCCGATTCCGCCGTCCATTAAAGCGGTAGCATTTCAAGGGAAGGAAGGCGAAATAGCGAGCGCCATGCTTCCGGGGAGCCAATTAGCTAAGATTACAGAGCATAACTACTCAAGGAAGGCCTCGTAGCCTGAGGAGCCCGTGCTTCGGTTTTCGAGCAGCGCTCAAAAAGGCCAAGTAGCCACAAAGCCATGTATCTTAGGAGCCCGGTAGCTCATATTACAAGTATATGGCTCGAGAGGCCTGTATCCAAGGGCCCAACTGACTTAGTTTTGAGCTTAATTGCTTTCGGAATAATAGCCTAAAAGGCCAAGTAGTCAGACCATGTGATAGGCCCAATAGCTCATATTACAGGCATAACCTTGGCTCAAGGAGGCCTGTGTGAAGAATGGCCGACTCGGTTTTCAGAGCAATTGCTTAAAGGCGGAATGGCCTAAAGGCCCGAGTAGCCACAAAGTCATGGCAGCTCGGGGCCCAAGTAGCTCGGTTTTGAGGAGCTTGGTGCTCCAGGCAGAATGGCCCCGACATGTGGCTCGGGACCCGGTGGCTCCAAATTACGAGCATAGCGCTCGAGGAGGCCTCGTAGCTAGGGAGGCCTATGGCTCGGTTTCGGATCTTAACTACTCGGAAAAGCCTCGTAGCCCAGAGCCACAGGTAAGCTCGGTTGCGAGCTTCGTTGCCCAGGCGAAACGGCCTAGGGCGAGATAGCTGGTTCGGGGTTAGGCGGCTGAAGCGAGCAGGCGGCAGCTTGGTCGGCAAAACAATAAAAGAGCGATAAAATTAATCGTGGATCTTTGTCTCTTGAAAAAGTCGATGTCGGAAGCCGATACAAAAATCCCGGGCTCGGCTCGGATATAGCAGGATAAAATAAAAAGCCTAGGCGCTGAGGTCGGGCCCCAGGCTTACGAAAGTAGAGGGTCAAAGGCGAAAGCCCCAGCGAGGCCCGAGGCAAAGAAATTTGGCCTCGGAGAACCCAGATTATCGGGCGGGGAGCCTGTCGGGGGCCTCAGCACCTCGGCACCCGTGTCAACCTCAGCCTCAAAACCAAATTCTTTTACCTCCTCATCATTGGATGTTGAACTCAAGTTAGGGAAAGCACGAAGCCACAACGGCTAGAGGCGAAAGCCACCGGAAGCCCGTGGTGCAAGCCTCGTCTCACGAGCTCACTTTGTGCCCGCCTCTCCGTACAGCCAAAGCCTCCTGCCTCTGAGGTCCATCAGAGCTTGTCAGAAACTCCTAGTCGAAGCATTCCTGAGGTTTCCGACCTCGAGCCTCTTAGAACCGGTCCAACGTCGTCACTTTTTGGTGCACGGTGCGGCCCATGTGACTTCTTGACTTCCTCGACTGACGCGGCTCGTCTTCGACGACCTTCACGTCCTTCCAAGCCTTATTTTCTTTATCCTCGGCCCACACCCTTGCCTTCGAAGCTTGCCCGGTGGTTTTGCCACTTCCGCAAGCTCCTCGATCGATCCAGTTATGCAGGAGCGCTCCAAGGCCGGCCCTCTCGGAGGTCAGGGAAGCAACCTTAACCTTATAAGATTTCGCCACCTTGGCGGAGCCCTCGGAAAGGCTAGCCCTCCTTACCAGACCTTTCGCGTAAGTAGCCACCTACCAAAGAACAAGAAAGAGTCAGTTAACAAAGTAAATAAACCAAAAGAAAAGGATGAGTGAAGGAGCTTGAGCGATAAAGCCGGTTCCACACTGAAGCGAGGAAAGGCAGAGCCTCCCTCGACGGACGGGGCACCCACCTTCTACGGGTCGAATCGCGAAGGATGGAAGAAGCAGGCCCTATGAGAGCTGCATGAGCGGGAGGGTCTCCTCTTCTGACACCAAAGCGGTCTCTCACCTCATCCGGCATTGCGGGAGGCGCGGCACCTGACATGGAACTCCACCCCGAAATATGAAGAACCTCAAGGGGCTCGTTGCCCTCCCAGAAGTCTTCGTCTCAGGCGGGTGGATGAAGGCGAGAGAAGAGGGCCTGCCCAGAATTTTACCTCGGCGGTGACCCTCGGAAGCTGAGGTTTTCCGGCACTACGCTCCTTTTTTTTTCTTTGCCCGACCTCGAGTGGGAGACCTAAGCTCTCCCAGAGTAGGCTTAGCGATAAGGCTCTCTAAAGCGAAGGTGAAGGGACTTTGAGACGAGGGGGTAAGAGGCTTCATGACGGAAGGGGAAGGTCTCAAAGGAAGTAGGGGCGGGCCTCGCACTAGGCGATCAGGGGCCTATCCCGACTAATAAGTTCGAATAGGCACGCGGGCGCCTTAACGACAGCTTCACCTCTTGAGTCTTGGAGACTAGGCAAGACCCGGGCTGCACGAAGGCAATGACCGAGCAATGTTAGAAATATCTATAGCCGCCCAGAAAACTAGGCGAACTAAAGCGAAGGGGAGCTCAACGTGGTTCTGCAGAGTGGTCAGGGCGGCTAGAGCGCCAGATGTGTCCTCCGTCGAGAGTTGGCCACTCCCGATGATAGCCAGCGAGCAAGAAATAGCGGCTCCTTCCCGATTACTTGTGTGGGAAGACGGAAGGTCCGAAATAATCAACTTGGCGTTAGAGCGCTTGGAGATATAAAGAAAGCCTTCAACGACCTCCTTTACGTTGAAGAAGTCTAAGAGCAGGGCTATGCTGGGAACACCTAGGCCTCTGTCCCTCAAGCGACTAAGCGACCACACCGAGTGCGGAGATTGGAAAGTTGAGGAAGAATGAGACATTAAAATGCTACATAACCCTTTTTATAAAGGGATGCAAAGGGGCGGAGGCCATTCTGAGCGCCACCTGAAGTACCATCTTGGGTACTTGGGGCGCGTAAGAGTCGGCCGTCGGGGCACCAAACCCTAGACTGAAACGGGGCCCATGTCTTAGGGCTGCAAAGATCTCACCATATGAAGGTTCAACTCGACTAAGGCCCACGGCCTCAGCATTCTGTATAGTAGTCTTCAAATATTCAGAGCCGCTAGGATATCGGATTTCACTAATTTTGCCCTTGCCGCACCCGAGGGAAATGGGGTTCCCACAGGGTAACCCAGGTGGACCTACATAATAGCCCACATCGGACTCTGCCGTTCGCCTGAACCAAACGCCTCGAGTGGAATTACTCACATCGCCAAACGGAAGGCGACCGGGACTGTGGAACCATGGGGCTAACCAGGGCGGAAATCGAAGAAATAATCACGGAGACCAGGCCGAGCAAACCCCAAAACACATGAGACTTCGGACTCGAAAAGACAAAGAAGAGAAAAATGTACCCAATCCCGAAAACAAGGCGAGAGGGACAACTGACGAGATGATATCGGGAACCACTAAGCGACCACGAACAATGGTCGGAAAAATTTCAAGAAAAAGAAGCCCCCAGGCTTGCGGAAATGGCTTGAAAAAGGGGACACAGTGCAAACGGTCAAAGGACGTTTTTAAGGAAGCTAGAAGCCACAGCCGAAATGAGCGCGAAAATAGAAAATCCATCATTATCACAAGACGTTGGAAGGCGACAAAACCCTAATCAAACCCTCCCTGAGTAGCCACGTGGGAGTCACACACGATCAGCAGTGCGACCCTTACCTACGCTCAAAAACTTAAAATCAAAGTGCGGGGACAAAAGCGTCGAGTTTAAAATAATAGGCGCGAGGCCCGAACACCGATATCAGGGCTTAAGAGGGTGGGAGTAGGCCCAGTACCAATGCTCGGCCCTTGATGATATCCCCCAAACACAGGCCCAAAACGAGGGCCCAATTCACTCTTCAAAAGGCTGGTAATATAATCAACCCAAAGAATCTGTATTAAAGGAAAATACCCAATTTCACCAATTAGGGAAGTAGGATATTTCCTAATAATTGCCCATCAATTATCCCTTATTAATCGGTTAACGATAAGAAAAGAAAATCTCTCACCCAATGGGAGAAATATCGTATCATCATCATCTGTGAGGAAAGGGATAGAGTATGTCATCATCGACTAAGGAAAGTTATCATGATCTTATTATAAATACCAGGTCACCCCATTGGTGAAAGGTACGCACAAAAATTCATTCACTAAGCTGCTGATCTTCTCTTCCACCAAAAAATTCATTCGTTCTTGCATCAAATTCTTAACTCGAAGTCGAACATTATAATGGACATAAACTAATGCAACTTTTTCATTGCCAAACGATTGCGCAACTTTGTGTGAATCAATGACCATGTGCTCCAATTTCTTTCACAACCAGATGAAGAATATGTTTGACTTAGAACTTTGACAGCAATCTTTTGAAGATGTAGTTATAATCACCATAATTGTTCCACCATTTAGCTATTATTTAAAAAAAAAAAAACATATTAGGCACAAATATATATTTAATAGAAAATGATGACAATTTGTATTTAAAAAATAAATAAATAAATATAGTGATTACCTGGAAGAGAGTGATTTATTGCTTTTTTAGTTAGTAGCTTAAAATTCTCCTTGGCCTTTAACAAATAATTTCACCTACATTGTAATGTTCTTTACTTTTATTAATCATATTATAAATACAAAATATATTATAAAAAATAACACAAGTTATTGTTATACCGTTCATAACTTTACTGTCTATCAAATCGGCTTAATCTCTTGATAACCTCCTTCATATTAATTTAACTTCCGGGATGGTGGAAATTTACTTTAGTGTGAAACAACTGGATTTAAAAAATATGCTAACAGGAGTAAAAAAAAATTATTTGTAATACTTTGCCTTTAAATAAGATAATAATAAGCGTATAAGAAATTTTTGTATTACTGCCGGCGTGCAAATGTCTATATACAATTGGTTGCCCACCTTATGTCAATGACTTCCCAATACTTTTCCCAAATTTTCACCAATGCCTTTATAGCTAATTTAGCTTTATCCATTGCTTTATAAGCTTGATTGGCCAATGTGGGCTTTTTATCTTGATCAACCAATTTCAAAACTTTGACTAAAGGTTCCATGATGATTTGGACTTCCTTTGCCTTCTTCCAAAACCAATCAGTTAAGATAAGGTTGGATACCTTATCTCTTAAACTCTTTCTGCTCCGATATTTGTTGAATTCACGCCACTCATTTGTTGTGCACATCATCTTCAAATCACCCTCATAATGTATAAGACTCTAAAGTGAAATAAATTCAATGGCAAATCGAGGTTATTGAAATGTGAGAATCTATCCTTGGTGAACACTTTCATCAAATTGACTACTTTCGAGTTATTATAAATAAAGCTTATGATCATCTTTGCTTGATCTAAAGTCTCCTTAATATGCTTCATGTTTCCAATATCTTCACGTATTAAATCAATACAATACGCTGCACAAGGAGACCAGAACAAATGCTTGCGCTTCTCCATCAACAACATACCAGCTACTTTAAAACTTGCCTCATTATCAATGACTACTTGTACAACGTTTTCCTCCCCAACCTCCTTAATAATCTTATCCATAAGGGAAAAGATGTAATCTGCCGTCTTAGGTATGTTGGTAGTGTCAACTGAAGAAAGGTATATCATGCTTTTATCACAATAAACCATGAAATTGATGATAGGCTTTCTAGTTCTTGGATTCCAACCATCACACATGATGGTGCATCCATATACAGGTCATTTGGCCTTCAATGTGTTCATATACCTCGAGCTCCTCCTCCTCGGATATGCATTGCCAATTTGGTGGCTATAGGACCCTTGATGCCCGGACACCGCTACGCTATGGCATCAATCATAGATGATAGTAAGGCCCCCTATCAACTGCATTGAAACGTATTCCATTGAAGAGAAAAAATTTAGAGATGGCTTTACCCACTTTCTTTGCACCTTCAACGGAAAACATATTTTTTATTGATTTTTGTTTTGAAGGAAACATGTAAGGATCAATCCCCTTTGAGGGTATGTTAGCTCCTTCTCTTATGCTGAAGCTTCGTATCGAGCCACGCTTGATACCGGCACCACAAGCACTACTACAAAAATGTTTGTTTATGACGCTTCATACAATGACACTTGCAAAAAAAATGTCATTATCTAATTACGATTAAATGTACAATGACACTTAATTTAAAACGTCATTGTCTTGTTGAATTTTTATATTGTGATGACGCTCTTTAGAGGTGTCATAGTTCAAAGTGTTCTATTTAGCTATAAAATGACTTGTAGACTCAATCTTGATGCTTCTACAATGTCATAGAAAAAATATAAAATTTCCTGCAAAACGTCATCATCTATAAATTATAAATATAATGTTGTTTTCTTAAACATTAAAATCTAAAAACCCACCATCTTTGATATCCATTTGGAGGATATCCATGGGAGTAATTTTGGAGAAATTTAAGATGTTTGTATATGATAGAGAGGATTATGGTGATCGGGGAATCGGTTGTTAGGAGAAGGCATGCTAGGGTTTAGGTGATGAGAAAAGCCCAAACTTTTTTAGAAATTTTCACTACTACAAAAATTTGAAATTATGATGCTCAATTTCATGTCGCTTTCATAACAATGTCATTAGTTAGCCTAAAATGGGATACACCATGATGCTCTTAATATGGGTCATTGTCCAGCCTAATTTTCTTAATATTATGCCTTATTAAACATCATGGACGATCATTATTTTTGCTAATGCTTTGATACACCATGACACTTATTGAAAATGTCATTGTTTTATTATTGAAGCTTGACACTTTATTGAAATCTTATCGATTTATAGAAAAATATATTCTCCCCCCAAACATTTTTCTTTCTAGAGAACTCGATAAACCCTAAAAATCGAGTAATAGTTTTTCCCACAATGTTTGCTGATTAATGGCTATCAAATGGTGAATTTCCAAACACTTACCCTAAGATACACAAAGCTGAGAACTTTTCACTCTAGTTTTTCTCTCTCAAACGAGACGACAAACAGAGACAAGTAGGTTTAACATGAGAAGTAGAGGAGGAGTGTGATTCTGTAAGTTCCAAAATCTAATCCCATTTTTCTTTCTATTCGTTTTTTTCTCTGTAAGGACTGTTGTTTTGCTCAAGAAAAAAAGAAATGTGCCCAATCATGTGAATTATTTTTATTTTTATTTTTTACTTTTTTAAAAAATTTTGCTTCCGGATTTTAGGGTTTTTGTTTCTTTTATGGCCAAATTTGGATTTTTAGTGGTGGATTCTTGCTTTTGATAGTGGTCGTTGATTGTGTAGCTATTCTTTAGACCTAGCTCTAGATTTGTTTGTATAGTGTAACCTTAATCTGAGCACCACCTCATCTTCACCTTCATGTCCTAAATATCCTCCTTTGGCCCTCGACTTTCGATGCCGGTCGCGACCCGTGAAACCGATTGCGGTGGCGATATCGAGTGGAGTCGAACATCAGATATTAATCCTTACACGAGAATGCGCACTTTCGGGGTTTTGTTTCTTCTAGGTGTTACTGAATTGATGGAGATTTTGTATAGGATTATTCCTTTGCTGGTTGTGAGAGGGGTTCAACTCTCACAGGGGGTTACTCTTTGCTATGGCTGCTTTGTAGAGTATATTAGAAAGAGTGAGATTTTCTAGGGAAAGCTATGGTGGGGAGGCATTGGGTTGGAAGTGGATGGATTGTTGCGGCTTTTGTTGTGCTTGTTTTATAGTGGTTGTGAATGGAGCAGGGGAAGAAAACAGAGGATGAGAATGATGATGATGATTGAGTGTATTTGTTTGGCTGTATTTGTCAATTCGATTATGCTTGTTCTAAAATATCACTCTCTTGTTGTTGGGTTTAGGGATATAAATATGGGAGAAATGTCACAATCAGGAAATTGTTCGTGGGGAGACCCCGGAGAGTCATCAGAAAACATGATTCTTGCAGAGGTCTCAATGATGACAAAGTTGAGCCTGAGTGAGTTTTGTTCCACGATCTCACGGTATCTCTCATCGGATCTAGTATCGGGTAAGATATCACATTGTTTTTTAACCTTCAAGCAATTTTGAATTGACACGAGGCAGTCTTTGTTTAGACATATTAGTTTTTTTTTCCAGAGTTGTGTCGACTTTCTTTCTCTGGATTAGATTTTGTACAACACTTTGTGTAACTTGAGAAGGATTTTCCATCCTTTGTTACCATTAATTTCATAGCAATGAACTTTTCAATTCTACCTTTGGACCTTCCTTTGTCTCTATTGGCTAACATTTGGCTATGATAAGTTATTTTAGATCCGCTTTGACTAAAGTTGAATAAATCGATCTTTTGGACATAACGGATACTTTTAATTGAACTTGGATTCTTACATTGTATTGTATAATTCACTTTGTTTGATAAGGTAGTTTGTTCAATAGAATTGGATAAAACAATCTTAAATTAAGCGAATACAGTTGGCAATTGATTCCTTACTCCTTATTCTTCTCCTCATAGCTTCTAAGTAATTTCTCATATTTAGATTTTGTTTGTAATTTTATCATGATCTCAAATAATTATAAGTTTAATTGGTATGAATAAATTAATACTATAGTTAATCAATGAAAAGAATTTTCTTAAAACTCGAAAAAAAAAAAAAAAAAAGATTTAAGGGTATAAAGAATGTGAAAAGATGAAACAACGATTTTTATGAAGTTATCATCAACTGATTTTATATAGATTTAACAAAAAATATTAGTGAGATGAAATTCAATCTTAATCACTTAAAAATATTGAAGTTTTAAAAATTGGTATAAGAGATAATGGCGGATAAGTTTATCACATATAATAATAATATTTACAACTTAAATATGAATATTCATTTGTATACGCAATAAACTGTAATGATAATCCACGTTCACTTGTATAAATATATGGTTTTGGTTTTAATTTTTTCTGAGGATTTTAGATTTTAGATTCATTTTGTTTTCTCAAGAAAGTTGAAACTTTGCATAGAAAGATGGCCTTTTATTGTATATTTTATAACACCCATGAGACTCTAAGGTATAATCAAGACTAGAATTTGTTAATAGATGATTTTATTTTCCATTACTAAATAATGCAAAATCTAATATCTAGAATCTCAATTCTTTTATGTTTTTGTCTTCTTGTGGAGCCAAAATAATAATATAATTTGCTAGTTCTCTTGTAATGGTTTCTAATTAGGTAGATCTTGTTCTTTATTTATATATGTAAGTGAGAAAAGAGGCATCATGGCTTCAAACTGTGACTAAGAAGGTGACATCTATATATAATAAGGTTTTAATGGAAGTGAATAATAAGGTTTTAATGGAGGTGAATAATATGCTATGGCAGTACAATTGTCCCTTTTCGGTTTCAGTGATAAGACGACCTTGGGTTTATTTCTTCAAATGCCTTTGATTTTATTTTTGACTTTGTATATGCACGAGGATGAATTCGCTTTTGATTGATTCTCAATCTTTTCCATTATCATAATCATTATTTTGTTTAAGTTTCTTGGTGAACAATTCTTTGAACGGAAAATTTCCATAATTTTCGAGGTTACGTTTTCACTCGGAGAGGATAGGGCTTTGGGCTTTTAAACCGTAGATATTTTAAAATTTTCATACTCTTAAATAATGAATATTTTCAAAATTTTCCATGTTTCTTTCCCATCATTTTCTCGACATAAGGGGATTTGCTGGACTCAACCTTTCAAGTGGGTAGAGAGTGTAGTTAGTCCTATAAGTCCTTGAACAGTGATGCATGAAATTCAAGAGCTTGAATATCATATTAAATTAGAAAACATACCTATTTGAAGAAATAGAAGGCTGAAATGGTGGTGATGAGTGAGGAAAACTCTCAGCGAAGAAACCTTCCCAATAAACAAAATCCCAGCGTCCTTTCTCTCCTTATATAGACTTCAATAAGGCAAAAGCTAAATATACCAGAATAATGATAATAATTATGTGTGTGTGGAATCATTAGAAAAGAAAGTCTCAAGCTAAAAGATGAGTAGTCCTTTGCTTGGGATAAAATCAGGACATGCTTTAAACGAGGATTGAAACATGTCTTAGCTTCAGGACTTTCTCTTTCTTGAGGAGTAATTTTTTCTTTTCTTAAATTGTGACCTGAGAAAAACAAAAGAAAATGACAACATGCTTTGAAGAAAGGATCATACATATCTCTAACTTTAAAGTTTTCATTTTTTTTTATTTTTATCTTTGCTATTTTGCCTATTTCTTTCTTCTTTCTAAATAGAAGTTACTATAGAAAATAAGAAATTGGCTCAGTCATTGGGGCAAGGGTGATGCATGTCTTCAACCTTGGCATTTTTCTTTGCTGTTACTTATTATCATTGCTTTTTTGTGGTGTGACAGTTTATACGTGTGTTGCATACTTCTAAAACAGAGGCATGCACTTTTGAAGTGGTTGATTCAAGAGGTTTCTTTCTTGGGTTGGCTTTTTCATAAATTTTCATCTCCTCTGGATCTATTAGTCTAAATGATGTATTTCTTTTCTCCATGTTAACTTGAATAAAGTAAAGTTGTTCTGATTTTATATTTGCTTTTCAATTTCATGCTTGCATTAGTGGTTTAAGATTCGACTTTAGAATTATTGATTTTTCTTCTCTTACCCTAAAAAGGTTACAACTCTGGCCAACATAATAATTGTCGATGAATTAAATTCCCATTTTCTTTAAAAATTTTTAATATATTCCCACTACTACAAAAAATTAAATTTTATGATGCCTAAGTCAAAGTCATGCAGTGGGCAGAGTGGCTAAATAGAATAGTAGAGACTAGTGTGAAATTTGGAGTCAGACGGAAGTGGTTGCAAATTGTATCAAGTCTACATTTGCCTTGCAGAATTCATGGTCACTCAAGGTATTGCAAAAAATCCACCAAAAGGCATTTCAGTTCTGTGTAAAGTTCAAATCCAGGTGACTACTTGAAATGGTTGCAAGCATGCTTAAGATCATCCTCAGCCCTCAAATGGTGTGTCTCATCTCAATTAGCTCTAGAAGTGTTTGTGTTTCGAGGGAAACCTCGTGGCTAATCTTCTTATTCTCCAAAAAAGTTCTATAAAAGTACCTAAAACCTTTAAAATTATATAAACTCACAAAAAAAACATCGATTCTGGGCAAGGACTAACATATGGCTAATTTGGAGGTTTTAGGTGATTAAGCCTCAAAGACTATGGAATATGAGTGGTAAAGCGCGTAATTTGAGTGTTCATCAATTCGACCAAAATAAATAAGTAAAATGATCAAAACCATGCACCTTTGGTTGGGAGGAGAGTATAAGTATTATTACATTTCTTAAGTAATTTGGTAGTGACTTTTAGTATCCTTGTCTATACACCATCGTGATGAAATCATGAAAGAGAGCATTGATCATATTGAAAGGACCTTCCCTCTTGGCTCGATCAGGTTACCCTTCATATTTTGGTGGGACTCAATTACAATTACTATATAGATTTGTAAAGCTTTTGCAAGCTTTTTGGGTTCTTGGCCTTTTGGGTGTGTCTTTATCTTCGACTAATCTATCTAAGTGCCAAGGTTACAAGTGTTTTGATCAAAATAGAAGAATTTACATTCATTTTCACAATACTTGACTACGATAAATTTGCATCTTACAGTTATCATTTGGAGGAGTTCTTTTGACAGTGTTATTCTAATTTGAGTTCAAATGTTGTTTAATACATGAGTCACCACCTAGCATCATCAAAATAATATAGCAATATGCCAAGTCTAGTTGGTCTATAAAATTCTTTCCTTGGTTTTCTATCTAAAACTTCATTTTCACATTTGAGCAGGAGCGGATGGATAGTGTGGTGATTTTGATGCGGTTGCACTCCATAGAGATATCTCGCACAACAAATTAAATAACGTTTTGTACTCCTACTCATAGAATCTATGAAACTTGTGAGAATCTTTATTTGTAATTTTGGATCAATGTATGTATGAGATAGTTTTGTTTTCTTATCTATATGACTTTGATATAGTTTTCTTATCTTTATGACTTTCATATTATGTGTACATTTTCAATAATTATTATATTTGTTATATCAGGTTATAACCAGTAGAATTATTTAATGTGAGAAAGATGATGACACTTGTAATGGGTGTCATGGTTCTAAAAACAAGAATATAAAAGCAATGACATCAAATAAATTAATCGCTAGTTGATATTATCTTGAAATATGATAAGTAGAGAATGGCGTTTTTAAATGAGTGTCATAGTTTGATTCACAGATGATGCTCGTAATAAAGCGTCATTATGTGTAAACATATACAATGGCCATTCGGGGACCGCGGCGGCATGAGAAATGTCATTGTAACTCTTCAATGACGCGTTAAACGTGTCATTGATTAACTTTTTCCTTGTAGTGAAGGTTGTGAGGAAGTACCACCCCTCTAATGCCCCTGTATACCTTCTTCAAAAAAACGACGACTTTCTCTCATTGCATGCTTCATTTGTCTTCTTTCGAAATCAGTCATCTCGACTTCCTCAACTTCATCAGAATCGCCCTCATCAATTTCATGAAAATGTTCTTCATTTAAAGAACTTATAAGTCGTTCCTTCTTTTTTTTTTTCATTCGAATTTTTCGTTGAGAAGCATTCAATGAATACAATCCCAATGCTTTGTGACATTCAGTAGAGTGCAGCCGACATCCTTCTAACGTCGGAGATATGTGTGATGTGTTTGCTTTTAATAAATATCTTATCATTGAGCTTTGACACCACATGATATTTACATTTGGGGGGGTTTCTTCATACACCTAATGGTTTGCATGCTCCTCCCAACCAATATATGTTTTAAAGTGTTCCAAAATGTTCACAACATGCATAAAAATAAACAAAAATATCTTGAATTAAATTGTTTTATAATATAATTGTTCCTTCATAAAGTCATTCTACAGAGTGGTAAATAATTTGAAATGTTCATTTTCAATTAAATAAATTAAAGTATTTATTTATCTTCTTTTTTTTTCAATCTATTACATATCAATTTATATTAATACAATTAGATTAATTATTCTTATTTATGCTTGTTTTCATAAATTATTAATTTTGAATTAATCTTATTTATGTTTGGTAAAATAAATAAAATGTGTTGTATTTGTATTTTATATTATTCACAAAATATGATTATGGTTTTGTTAATTTATTATTCTTATTTTATTTATAATATATTACCATATTAAATTAGATTAAACCAATATATTTATGCCCTGGCCACTATAGTTTATAGTTTTATTATTTATTATTCTTATTTTAATTATAATATACATTACCATATTAATTTCAAAATATTAATACAATTAGATTATTATTCTTATTATAGCATTTTCAACGAAATTATTAATTTTGAATTAATCTTATTTATGTTTGGTAAATAATAAAATAATATTTTATTTGCATTTATATTAGTCACAAAGAAATATGATTTATAGTTTTGTTAAAATTTATTATTCTTTTATTTCTAATATTATATAATGAAAGCATCATTAAGTTGTTAAATACAGTTTGTAAACTCTATTTTGGTTGAAACATGGCAGATGGGTTATAGAGTTTAGAATAGTTTCTAGTGATAAAACAGCGTTGTTTTGGCCTTTTTAGAGCCAAAACGACGTCGTTTTAGGGCTGCAATTATTATTTTTTTAAATTCTGCATATACCAAAACGACGTCGTTTTGGATTGCGCGGGTCCAAAACGGCGTTGTTTTGAATCAGCTATCACATATCTAAAACGATGTTGTTTGGGTTAGTGATAGCTTGTTCGCCGGCGTCGTTTGTTCTGATAACCCTAAGCGGCGTCATTTGTTTGTATTTAAATAAATAAATAAGCAATGGCTTGACGTCGTTTTATCTCTCTGGCGAAGCAGCGATACGTTTCGCCCAAGGTTCAAATGCCTGAAGACATTTCCGTATTTCAATTGCGGGGAGGCGGGGGGAGGGGCACGGTACGAGATTTGATCTCACGATCTTGAAGCGAAGCGGTGGTAAATGCGGTAGTTTCGGAAGTGACGAACCGTGACGACGGATCACTTTGTGTGACGAGCTTACCCTAAGCCTAAAATCTCAGTTTGAGATTACCGTTGGCGGCTGGCAGCGTGTGGCGGGACTGCTACTCATCTTCTCCCGTTCTTGTTCTTGAGATTTTGATGTCAAAATCTCCATATCTCGAAGAGCAGTTCTTAGTTCCTGGTTTCAACTCATAGTTTTATAATGATGGATTCATATTATTTGGTATTTCTTGTTAATGAAATTAGTTCTTGAGTTTTTTTTATTCAGAAGACTGAATTGATTTTTAGGCTTTTTTGGTTGGATCATTTCAAGGTCGATTTTTCCATAGTCTGGAGTTAATCTGAGAACTTCGGCCAGGTTCAGTTTATCGATTTATACCAGTTCCATACTATTCAAGTACCAGTCTTATATCTGTTATTATTTGTCAACGTGTTTAAGTGAGTGGATTACGATGGTAGTGTCTGGGACTGTAGATTTTTAACCGATTTCATTCACACATACAAGCGATTTTGAGACATAAACAAACCCCGAGCAAATTCCAATTCCAATGGCGAAACAATGTCGAGATATCAACAACTTGCAACCCAAAAAATTTGACGAATGGCGATGGTTCTGGGATGACTCATGGCCGATCTTTGGCATTCACGATGGAAGAGGCGACGGCGTCAGAGACATTGTGGGAGTGCCTAGGAAAAATATCTCATATTCTGATGTAAGAAGTATACTTCATACTAAATAAAATTATGTCTGAATTATTTTAAAACATGTGTTAATTAGATATTATTAATAAATTTAGAAAATAAGATTGAAATTCTGAAAATTAAAATTACTTCCATTAATGAAATTAAAAATAAGATTAAAAAAAGAGAATCAAAAGCTTTAAGTGAGGAGAAATTGAAACTCAGGTCGTTTTTTGTCGACTTTCAATTGTATTTATTGCTCTTAGACTTTTTATACATGAACATATTTCCATTTTATTTTGGTAAATTAGCTTTGTTTTCCGCTAACTGATCATATGTTTTGACAATTTACTTTTTTTAGTCATTTTTAGCCTCATTTAGTATTTTACAGCCACTTTCCAGCCAAAATCTCCAGATTCCGATGATTTTCCGATCAAAATTCTTAGATTCCGGCCATCTACGACCCATGAATTAGCACAAACCCTTTAGTTTGTTAGTTTATATTAAATAAGCTGGCAAGTCCAACCATTACTCTATTGGTCCAACCCTCATAAACCCAAACTCATCCTTAACTCTATAGTTGATGGTAAATAAGACATTAAATAATCCTTTCTTTGATACTTGACCCCTAATCATTAAATAGAATACCAGTACCATCTATGATCTGCACCTATGTTTATGATTAAGTCAGTTTTCATTAAAGTTAGAAATGAATATAAAGCATTAAGTATTGAAATACCTTCAATTTCGTGTGTATATATATATATATATATATATATATACGAAAATGGGTTTCCAATCCTTCGAAATTGCTGTTTAATTAACTACAAAAACTTTCTTCTTAACCAGCGATTTGAAACACGAATCTAATAAATGATTTTGAAATATTAGTCTTCTTTAACAAGTTTTACACATTGAAATTTTCTTTGATATGAAACCGTTTGAGCTAGTATCTGGTAATCCCTATATATATATATATCCTCTTTATCTCTCTCTCTCTCTCCTCTGCCTCATATATATATATATATATACGAAAATGGGTTTTAGGTAGCCCCGAAATTCTTTATTTGATTAAGCACAAAAAACTTTCTCCTTAACCAAGCGTTTGGCTTACCCCGTCTAATAATGGAATTTTAGAAATGTTGATCTTTACTAACAAGTTTTCTACATTTAATTTTCTTTCCAATAAGCAAAGCAGTTTGACTAGTACCCTAGTAATATATATATATATATATATATATATATATATATATATATATATATATACTATATATATATATATATATATATATATATATATATATAAATACACCAAAATGGGTTTCCAATCCTTGAAATTGTTGTTTAATTAAGCTGCAAAACTTTCTCTTAACCAGCTTGAGATTTAGAAACCACCCCGTCTAATATTGAAATTTTGAAATGTTGGTCTTCTTTAACAGTTTTCGTTGGAAATTTTCTTTAAGTGTAGATACTGGATTTGAGCTAGTACCTGATAATCTAAGACCGAGGAAATGGTTCTAAAAGAAATATTAAACACATAATTTAATTTTAGTATAACTTAATCTTTGAGCAATGCTTGAATAATAATAATTTTTAGGGAATAAATCTGAAGAATCCCCTTCTTTTTTGTTTGAATGTCGTTGGACTTACCTTCATTGGCAAATGATCCAATCCTAAAATGACATTATCTCAGATTTTTGTTGAGGATTACAGCAAATCCAATTTTAGACCTGCTCCCACTTCATTAGAACAGATATCGGATAACGGATCAGGTTTCTAAGCCACTAGCTAAGTGTTACTACATCTGATTCAATTCTATTGATGAGTTTTCTAAACCAAGAAAGTAAACATTTAGTTCATTCTGCCTTTTAGCTTGTAAGCTATGACACTTATTCTCTTTAATCTGCTCATGGAAAGAAAAATTGTTTAAACAATAAATTCTAATAAAATTAGACATTTTATTCATTTGATTTTCAATTTACCTCTATCTAATTTTAATTGTTATTTCCTCAAATCTACTATTAAAAATCTCCACAAGTATTTTATAATTTATATGCGAAAGCTTCTCTCAACAATTCTTATTGACAGTCATCATTTGTATAATAATTGTCCACATATCATCTTGAGCATAAGAACGAAATCCAAAAAATAATAGTTATTGAGTCAAACTAACTTAACAATTGGTTTGGCATTTTAAGGTTTTGTTTTTACCTCATTTTTTTTGTCATTTCTATTCGTCAGTTGCTCGGCTTTGTTGAAAATCTTGTCACTGTATGTTTGGGGTTGGACATCTAGTAAAGAAAATATTGGTAATTAGATTTTTGGTCAGGCCTAATGAACTATTAAGAAATGCTAATAAATTGTAACTTACTCAATAAAAGCTCTAAACAAACAAATTGTAACGTACTCAATAAAAGCTCTAAACAATGTCAGCCTCTTTGCATGTGTTGTTCAATTTTACCTGGAATGGAAATCAATTTAATAAAGTTATTTTTTATAAATAAGGAAGAAGTTAAAAAACTTACTTTTATGTTTTGAGCAACAGCTATTTTACTTGCTTGAATGCATCTGTATTTTATTTCTCAAATTTCCATCAATAGAAGATGCATTGCAAGTATTTTTGTATCGACATCCCTGGTTGCTGAATATAATGCCAATTTGGCATCTATGATCTTCACCACATGTTTATGATTAAAATTAAGGATTTTTTCCATTAAAGTTAGGAAGGAATATAAAGCTTTAAGTATTGAAATACCTTCAATTGGATATATATAAATATCAACATGGGTTTCCAATCTTTTGAAATTGTTGTTTGATGAACAATACAAGCTTGCTCCTTAAGCGACTGATTTGACAGCACCCGGTCTAATAATGGAACTATGAAATGTAGGTCTTCTTTTATTGAAAGTACCCTAGTAATCCCTAGCAAGGCTAGAAATGGTCCTAAAAAAAAATTGAAGCACATAATTTGAACATTATATTATTTTTGAAACAAATAACTTGAATAATAATTTTTAGAGAATAAATCACACATGATGAAACCCCCTTTATTTGTTTGATTTTAGCATGATTTTTGTCCATGTACATCATTACATTAATTAGAAAAAAATATCTCAGATAAATGGTATACTCAGAAGAACTTATTGAAAATCTTACCTTTAAATACTATATTTGGATAATATAGTTTTATGGATCTTGATTCATCAAAAAATTTGTATGATAAATTTGCATCCTCATGTTTGCTCATACAAAGGCAAATAAACATATTTTGGATGATGACCTTTAAAAAATTATTATTATTTAATGGTTAGAAAGGTTGTCTTAAATTAGAATAAGGAAATAACTTATGATAACCCATCAAAGCAATTGGGCATGCATCATAATTAATTAATCTCATTACCTATCTATGCAGACCGTCTTCTCGTTTCAAAGAGGAAGACCTATGCTACAAAAAGGAAGACTTATGCTGTCACCAACCTGATAAACAAATCAAACCCATTAACATTCAATAACTGCTGCTCAATATCCAAGGAAGAAATGTATTGAGATACTTCCTTAATTTAAAATTTTCTTATACATTCTGGATTTCAAAGGACCATCCTACGTAAAAATAAATAAATTCTTAAGATCATCCATTTATAGTTTGATGTGAGATTGTAAATATCAATGGATAAAAACACCAAATGTTCAAAACACCAATAGTGACATTGTTTTTTTATAGAACAAAGCTGCCAAATATACTAGGAATGTACAAAGAGAAGCAGCCAAAGAAAGGCCTAGGAATATAACAAGAAGACGATGAAAAAGGGAGCCTAGGAATACACAAATGTTATCATTAATTTTTTTATCAAACAACTTTTTGCTTAATTATTGAAAGCCACGATATTTTTTTTCTCACCACGTTGAAAAGATGTAAAGTGGAGCTCTGCCCTGCGCAGTTTTTTACTAAGGCTCCTTGCCAGCCAAGGAGAGCTTGCAGAAGGAAAAAAAGTCTCATCTAATACCAACAATTAGGCTGATTGTTCATTAGTTTAATTTTTGTCCAAGAAGCGGATTTGAATTGGAGCCTTTTCTTCTTCATATGCGAACATTAGCCACCACCTTGTTCATAATATGTTCAAGACAACGAACCCAATCTCTTGCAACCATGTTCATAAAAACGATTAAATTATCTCGATTGCAACCCTTTGGCTGTGCCAGCCGTACGTGGTTGTTCTATTTTGATTTCACTGGGCCAGGTCGCATGAGCTACATAGCTGTACTGGGTGGATGCTAACATTGAGAGTGTTGAGGTGGATAGTTTTCAACATTTCTTTATCGCCTCAATCACGAGTAACAAACAATCATGTCTCAGCGCTAGATATATACACTATTGGGAAATGTATGAATAAACTAAGCCATAGCTGTACGGTAGATAGAATGACCTCAATTAACTGTGCAATATCCTGCGACCCTGTTGGTGCAAGCTGGTAGAATTCTGAAATGTTGTATTTCTCTAATTACTATGGGAAATATGGAGTTCAAAAAATTAAATAGTATAATTACTGTTTTGGAGTCATAAATAATTTTCCATTTCTTATGCTTTTTGTAGTTGGATATATAATGGACTTTTTATTCCATTCCAGAAGAAATTTGTCTTGTTACCATATTGGGCCATAAATCTGCGGATTCTGGATTTGGCTGGTCTTAGATTTTTTTTTTTTTTCTTTTTCTCTCTCGTGTTTAGCCAATAAGTTCTGTGGACCCTAGATTTGGTTTGTGAAAGTTTTTAAGCAGGCTATATACCTGGGTGAAAAGAAGCAGTAATTGGGGACCTCTTTGTATAAGGGACCCCATGTTAAAATGGTGATGAATATCTATTTGTGTGTATACAAAGTTATGTTTAGTAAATCAGTTGCATTATTATGAATGCATCATGATTTGATCCATGTGTGATCTTCTTTTTGTGTGTATACAAGATGTGTGTTTTTGTTGAGGGTCTACCTTAAATTAATTCAGATCTGCTCTTCCTTTTGAACAGATATTGGATAAAGGTTCGGGTTTCTTGTTTTGACAGGAGGAGGGGGGGTTAGGCACTCATCTCTGACACTTTACACCCATAGCATCATGCATAATTAGACTTTGTACGTCTTCAGGTGGGTTTCTGAACCTTGTGAAGTTGCTACCCGTAGGGCCCAAGAATGTTTGCCATCTTGTTCGCAGTTTGGTTACCTTCCCTTATTATGTGATTTAGGCTTGTCACCCAATCCTTTCCCGGCCGAATTTTAATGGCCAATGTTCAGTGGAGGTCTAGACCATGTGATAGCTAGCCCATGTACGAGAGACCCAACTGATCAGGATCAATCCACAAAATCGAACATAGCCCTTGTCCAAATCTTTGTAACATTGTTTTCTCCCTATTGGTGTTGATGACTGGTTAATCTCCAACCACCATACACGGATTATGCCGAGTTCAGCATGTTTTTATCAATCCACCACAGGTATTTACTCAATGCATGGTTCAGGCTACCATGAGCTACGGGTAAGGAAGTCAGGAATTTCGTTAAAGGCTGATATCTTGTGGATAATAGGGATGGGTTTTGACGATGCTCAAGTTGTTATTGTCTTTTCAGAATAGCCATATTTGGAGGGTCTAGTTGGTGTTCTCTATTGGTTGAATAGGCAGAATTGTTACTGAAATTTGGGAATCTTTGGGTTTGAGCTGGTAGAGGTTGTGTGGGTAACTTGTTCCTTCCGAAGATAATATTAAGCTTGTGGTTGGTGACAATAATGCCCCGGCAGCAACGATTCCGATCTTTGCTTCAAATCTGTAATTTTTTCTAACGGGTTTACTTTCATTTTCTTCTCTTTCCTTTTCGATCTGCCGGTTATGGAATTGACCTCATTTGTACAGGGGTAATTGTTAAGAAAAGCTGTGTCTAATTTATTTGCATGCCTTTGGCACCCAACGTTCCTCGACTTTTCCCGGCTCCAACCCGACTATCCTTCATTTTTCCCCCTCAAACAATGAACCTTCTTCCACTTCGAATGAAAACGTTGTGTCAGTACACCGTTAATAGTGCTGGAAGGTATTCATTCTTTTTCCATGCCCTTTCCTACCAGTCACCATTGACTCCTTGAATTGCCTGGGTTAAGGCATTTTGCGGACCTGTCTCTTCGCCAACATCAAACCCATAGTTTTCCATTGCAGTTTGTGCCTCAAATCTTCCATCATGTTTCGTTTCCTCCTTTTCTAATATGTTCCTCATCCTGTGTTTTGGTTCTGGGTTGTCCCTGTGCCCATATTCTCTCGTTGTCCTCTTAATCTCCTGGGACAAACCTATCTGTGAGTCATTACATGCCACACCAACAAGCTTGATGTAGGCCTTCATACTCCTAGCCTTTTTTTGCTGGTGATTCATTCTTGCTAGACAAATCGTTTTCTCAGCCAACCAGACAGTCTTAAAACCACAAAAATTTCTAGATTCAACAGAACAACAAATGTATTTAGAGTTGTCTCACCTCGTTTCCTTCTCAGGGAATCTCGATTCTGAAATACAAATTTCGAAGGTGAAGATACTCTACTCCACCACTGACTCCAATGATGCTTCTCGGATCTGCATGGGATTGGATTTTCTAGGTCACTATCCTAAGGTATTTGCCAGTTATTCTGATTAGAAGTTCTATTGATAACTTTTCTAAATAAGAAATCTGCTTTTAGTTCAATTTCATTTTCTAATAACATTCTCATTAATCTGTTCATGAAAAAAATAAAATTCGTTTATGCGGTAGAAATTCTGATAAAATTAGATAACGTTATTCATTTGATTTTTCAATTTACTTCTTATCTCATATGCTGACTCAATGAAATTGAAGGCTTTTCAGAGCACACTTCTTTACAGGCAATGATCATTTTAATAATTGTCCCCTTCTTCCTTCTCGCCTGTAAGCTTTTTGGCAGAATTATCATTAATCTGCTCAGGGAAAAAAAATCATTTACGCAGTAGAAATTCTGATAAAATTAGATAATGATATTCATTTGTTTTTCAATTTACCTTTAGCTCATTATCGTTCCTATTTCCCCATACTTTTGAAATTTTCCATAATTGTCTTGGAGAACCCCCATACTAACATAAAGAACGTGATGGCTTCTGTGCTGAAGGAAAAAATCCTTTTTAAGTTTCCCCACCATCCTTTCATCATGAGCATAAGAATGTAATCCAGAAAATAATAGTTATTAAGATAAACTGAATTAACAATTTGTTTTGCATTTTATGAATTTATTTTTACCTCTTTTTTTTTGTCATTTGTATTGGTCAGTTGCTTGGCTGCTTCGTCTACACTGTTCTTGTCACTGTTGGTATCAGTTTGGGGTTTGACTCCTAGTAAATAAAATATTCGTAATTAGATTTTTAGAATAAAATTTTTGAATGTATTATTAAGAAATGCTAACAAATAATAACTTACTCAATAAAGATCTAACCTAATATTAGCTAACTAAGCATCTACTATTAATTTACCTGGGATGGAAAACAATTTATTAAAATGTTTTTTATAAATAAGGAAAAGTTAAAAGACTTACTTTTATATTTTCAGGCAGCAACATTTCCGCTTGTTTGGATATTTAACATTTTATTTGCAATTTCCGTGATAGGATATATGTACATCTTTTTGAATTGTCAATTGGTCTCAAGTTGATGAATTGAATGCTAATTTGGAATCCATAATGCACACATATTTTTATAGTTAAAATTAAGCATTTTCTCCAATAAAGTAAGTACCAATATAAAACATTATCAGCCTTCAATTGATACACATGACTATCGACACATAGGTTTCCATTCATTAAATTCTGTTTGATGAATTTGGAAATAACTTTGCTCCTTCAGCGACTTATTAGAGACAACCTGTCTAAATAAGTTTATAATGTTGGCCTTCATTCACAGTTTTCTATATTAGAGATTCTCTTTCAATAATAAAAGTTATTTCATGTATCTATAATTAGTCAGAATACAGCAATGGACACAAAAGTCCTTCTGCATAATTAAGGTTTAGTATAATATTCTTTGAAACAAATAAGCTTTAATAATTTTTAAAGAAAAAATCACACTTGATGAAAACCCCTTTGTGTGATGTTGTGTTGGCCATCATGATTATTGTTGAAATGCTGCATCACACCAATTAGAAAAAACAATATCTTAGATTTTCTCGGTTTATATCTTGGCCCTTGTCAATTTTCTATTGACAGGGTCTACAACCCATTTCCCATTTCTAAACGGAAGTGTCTATTGGGCAATTACCGCTAACTCTAATCTTGTTTATTTATTGCCCCTTTTGTGTGACTTAGCCATTTGTGAAACAACAATATTCACTATAGGTGTCTCTGGACTTTTGAAAGCTTTCAAAATGCTTTCAATCTTTCTAAACTAGAAGGTACTTTGGTCACCTAAATGAAATAACTCTCTAGTTACAACAATAGAGGATTCGATCAAACCCTAGACCTTACTCAGCCATTTTTCCCCTGATGTATGTCCCTTTCTTACACAACTCATTTATTTGATTTTGAAATCCAAGCCATAAAAATATAGATTAAGTCAGTACATGTGTGATTTTATATTTTGTAAGTTAAAGTTTCTATAAAATACTTATAGTTTTGTCTTATGTTCTTAAGATTATATAAAATAAATTATTATAGTTATATTTATTTCTTTTATTTTGTTTAATTATTTTCATATTTACTATTATTTCATTTTTATTAAAAACAATTGTTAATAACTATTTCTTTTTTCTATAAACAATTATTTTATATTTTATGATAACAAAAATTAATATTAATAATTGAAGTGAAATATATTAAGTAAAAAATTTAATAATATAAAGGCAGATATGTCTTAAGCTTAGCCAAAGCCTAATAGCCTGTGAGCTTGTTTGTGTCGGTCCAAAATGCCCTAGTTCTATTTGGGCCTTTATTTTCTCACCTAGCCCTAAAAAAATATGGGTCAAAGTGGGTCGGGTACCCCTAAATGCCCCATGATCTTGCCTTAAACCTCTAATAGTCCTTTAACTCTTCCCATAGGTGTTCCCTTAGATTGCACACAACTAGGTCATAAACACATGTGAAGATCCAATGGAGCTTATCTTCCACATTCTTAAACAAACAAGAAATGGAGAAGACCCGAGTCACCATACCAATTAACTCCAGGATTTTCTTATCCTAAAACTATATAATTCCCCTTGCAATCCCAATTGCATCGATTGATCCCATTGGCCACATTAAAAAATCTCGCAACCCATAGGGTATAGGCGTAAACTGTGGACATATTCTGAAATTTTGTTTCTTGTAGACAAGCCAAATCCACCTACTTATCCCTTATGAATTGATTAATAACTTTTTTCTTCTCCGAATTATTCACCCCTACATTCCAATATAAGAAAATGAACTTTAAGAGCAGAGATCTCAAATCTATCAAATTTTTTTGGGTTTGCCTGAGTAGCCTCACACCCCGGACCATCTTCCCATTGTTGTGTGACGATCAGTCCTACCTCCCTAAAGGCATCATCTCTTAGACCTTCTAGAGGGGAATCCTCAAAATCCCCTTATGGCCTTAAAAGGATTAACATGAAGAACTTCTAGCCCATTCTTTCCTGCCGAGCCCTCCAAAGGACTTGAGTTGAAACATAGGCCCTTCCTCCAGGCCGTGTAATATAAAAGGCATGCCCGATCCACAGTTTTGCACTTGGACAGAACCCTTAGGTCAAAGTCCATCCTTTTCCCCGTATCTCCCACCTGAATTTTGACTTGGGGTGGAATTTGATTGACCTTCCTACCCATATCTCTTGCCTATAGCGGACTTAGAGACCATCTTTGAGGTATGAATTAGCAACGTCGAAGACTTGTCACACACCTCTCCTACTGTGTTTCCTATACCTACAATCGTCCCACTGCCTCTTCTCCCTAGGCTCACTCTCCAAAGCGTTCTTCTCCATCATCTTCCCCATAATTGACTTTGAACCCCTCCACTCTTGAATTCTTCTTTGATATCAGCATTGCCCCTAAAAAGGGAGAAATCTCAAACCACAATTGAATCAATAACTTATATTCGTCGACCACAACCTCAATGGAATCTTAGAAAATTCCTTGCCCAAAACAACTCAAAAAGGTTGATCTTCGGCCACTAAAAAACCTCGACATGCATCCCTAATTTTTTTTTCCAGAATATTCTGTCTCCACCGTGTCACGAAAGTCCCACTACTCTCACCCGCACTTTTGCCTCTCAATCTCCATGACTTCAACACCATAGGCCTTCTCCCCATTTTCTTAAGTGGAGCAAACATGCTCTGCACCGTCTTCTACCAAACTTAAGCACACAGTCCACCTCATCCTTGCCTCAAAACCAAAGAGCCAAAGGTGATGGGATCCATACCCAACATGATGGTGTCTCTCACTTTCCTCCCCACTTGCCCACTTGCATTCCCATTTGCCTTTCAATTGCTTATAAATTGAAGGCAAATGCTTTGAATGATCATCCTCATTTTGGAAGGAAAGAAGAAGGAAAAGGAAAGTGAGAGAGAAATGGAGAGAGAAGATTAATTGAAGGTTGTTCTAGTGTTCCACACCAAGGTAGTGTGAGGTTATCTATATTTCTTGTGTATACTGAATCAATATATTCTTGGAGGAGTTGTATTGTATATCACTTTGTGATAGTGATTAATTGTTCAGAGTTTGTCCCTTGGTTTTTCCCTTTATCTTGAAAGGTTTTTTACGTAAATCCGATGTTCTTCATTGCTGTATTTATTTTTTTGATAAGGGTACTATTCACGTGTATGATACTATTCATATATACGAGTACTATTCATTCGATGCCAACAACAACTACCAGAGAGTAGTGTCGGAGCAATAGAAGTGGTATCCAAGCTAGGCTCTCTAAGTCTTAGTATGCTCTTTGGTTGCGGCTGTTAATCGACCTTCCATATCATAAAAGATTTTTGAGATGACTAGTTCTTTAGTCTTGAGTGTGCTGCAGTAGTTTGCGGCTGTTGATCGACCTTTCGCATCAAAAAAGAGTTTTGAGATTACTATTGCTCGAAGATAGCTCATCTCTTAAGTTGAAATAAAGATGACAGGTGCTTGTGCTATAGCCCATCTCTTCACAAGTTCTACCTCCGAAATCTGAGAAGGTTGTTAATCAAAATGAATTAAGTATCTAGTGCAACCCTTTGTCCTTAGCCGTCACGTGCTTACGTTCTATTTTAATTTCTGCATATCTTGTATCTTTGCTTTGGGCCAGTGGCATGAGCTACATATGGCTGGCCCTTTGGGTGGATGCTAACATTGAGAGTGTTGAGGTGGTCGTTTTTTCAACATTTCTTTATCACCTCGATCATGAGTAACAAACAATCATGTCTCAAAACTAGATGAATACACTATTGGGAAATGTCAGAATAGGCTAAGCAAAAGCTGTAGGGTACATAGAATGACCTCAACCAGCTGTGCAAAATCCTGTGACCCTGGTGGTGCAAGCTGGTAGGATTCTGAAATGTTGTATTTCTCTAATTACTATGGGAAATATGGAATTCAAAAAATTAAATAGTATAATTACTGTTTTGGAGTCATAAATAATTATCCATTTCTTATAACAGTTGAATATATAATGGACTTCTTATTCTATTCATTGTCTTGTTATGAGACCATATTGGGCCTTAAATCTGCGGATTCTGGTTGGCTTGTCCAAGATTTTTTTTTAAAGTATATAAATTCACAATGGACTACATTTTGGTTTGTGAAAGTTTTTAAGCAGGCTATATACCTGGGTGAAAGGAAGCAGGCTATGTTTTCGGACCTCTTTATGTATAAAGGGACCCCACGTTTTATGGGTATGCTACAACATGCTGGGTGAATTAAGATGAATATCTTTTTGTGTGTATACAAGTTGTGTTTGTTAAATCAGTTGCATTGTTACGAATGCATCATGACTTATCCATGTATGATCTTGTTTTTGTGTGTATACAAGATGTGTTTTTGGAGCAGTTTCATTCTTATGAGTGCATCATGGTTCGACTTCTTTGCATTGTAGAATGCCGTTGGACTGCTTAAATGATCAATCTAAATAACATTATCTCAGATTTTTGTTGAGGGTCTACCTTAGAATTAATTCAGATTTCTCCACTTCAGTTTTCTAAACCAAGAAATCTGCCTTGAGTTCAATTTCCTTTTTCCTTTTCGCCTGTAGGCTTCTTTGCCAGCTTTCTCATTAATCTGCTCATGGAAAAAAAAATTGTTTAGGTAGTAGGAATTCTGATAAAATTAGATAATGTTATTCATTTGATTTTTCATTATATCTCATTTTCATTGTTATTTCCTTCAATCTGCCATTGAAAATCTCCACAGTATTTATAGGCCCCATGTATAGCATAGCAATTGAAGGCTTCTGTCAACAATCCTGAGCATAAGAACGAAATCCAAAAAATAATAGTTATTGCAGTAAACTGACTTAACAATTGGTTTGGCATTTTATGGTTTTGTTTCTTTACTAAGGCTCCTTGCCAGCCAAGGAGAGCTTGCTGAACGAAAAAAAAAGTCTCATCTAATACCAACAATAGCCAAGATAAGCTTCCAAAACCCCTTTAACTGCTAAAAAAGCCAAATGGAGTCCCATTGATTAAAATTGAGAATGAAGAAGTAGATATACACCAGTTAATCCAGGTCAATCATTTTTTATCAAAGCTCATTCTCCTCATAACCTCAAGCACAAACTCCCAATTTACCCAACTTAAATGGTCGTATGCTTTTTTAATGTCTAGCTTACAAACCAACCCACCATCATTCCTTCTCAGCTTTAAATCCAAAATCTCATTTGCAATTAAAGAAGCAACGGTAATGTCTAGATTACCATTAACTCTAATCGTATTTATTGCATTTCTCCTTTTGCGCAAGTTGGCCATTTTGTGAAATAACCCAATATTTCCATGCCCTCTTTAAGCCACAATTCTTTGGACTTTTGCCTCGAAGAAACCTCCTCTAAGAGTTACCAATTCTTCTTGTAGTCCTCCCTGTGACACACTCAAAGCAAGGCCTCAGCCTTCTTGGTTCCCACGTTATCAAAAACCTCCTTAATCCAAGCCTTCAAAATGCTTTTCAATTCGTCGAAACTAGGAAAGAGTACTGGATCACTGACATGCAAATAACTCTCCTGAATTTCACGAGTGGACCCAATCAATCCGAGACCTTACTCAGCCATTAGATAGACTTGGATTCGAGACTGCACTCATTGAGAGTGAAACGGGAGGGGCGATTGGTTTGAGTGGGGAAGAGAGGAAAGCACTTGGATGTATCAGTCGACGAGGAGCATGAGGACGAACCATGCCAATCCTAGACCTTACACAGCCATTTTTGCCCTAGCTCCAAGTAACAGGACCTTCTTACAGTGGCATGTCCTTCACCCCCAGGTAGAGCTGGTAAATGAGTTAACCCAACCCATATCGATCCACCATTCGAGTTGCAGGCCAAAACGAGTTGGGCTAATCAAGCCAATTTCTGTCTAGAACTAGTTTTAGATCCAATCTCTAACTATGTAGTTCTTGATCGAAGCCTTAAAAAATACTATAAATTATATAATAGATGTAATTTATTTAATTTAAATTCATTGTGTGATTTTCCATATAAGATTTTTATATATTAAATTGTCATATAAATTATATTAAAATTTAGAAAATAAAATAGTTAACAAAACAAAGAAGTTAATTTATTAGTCATATATTATAATTATTATTATTTTTAAAACCTCTATACTATGAAAACATATATTTGACTCTATGTTAAGAGCCAAATATCGAATTTTATATATTAATCCTTGAAAATCTCAATTACTAAGCTAGTTACTTAAAAAAATTAAATAAAAATTTCGAACAAATTGGGCCAACCTTGACCAAACAAACATGGACCACTTGCCAAAACAGGTTAGGCCAATTTGGCCCGAATTCATTTAGGCCTAAAATACCAAAAAAATCGAGGTAAAAGTGGTTTGGCCCAACGGGCTCAACCCATATCGCTAGCTCTACCCCAAGGTCATCAATGATGTTTGTAAAGCAGCGTACAGTCACCCCTAATTATAGTTGAGAAATGGGCCAAGCCTATTAGAGCCATAGGCCAAAATAGGTTGGACTAGTCCAACAATTTTATTCAAACCCATTTTGGCAAGCCAATCCAGGCATTATGCGAACTGATGGCCCAAAATAGACTCTTTGATAAAATATTAAAAGTAATAATAAATATCAATTTAACAAGTTTTATATTTTGTAAATTAAAGTTTCGTTAAAATACTTATAGCTTATTCTTATATTCTTAAAAGATTATACAAAATAAATTATTATAGTTATGTTTATATATATATATATATATATATATATATATATATATATAATTATTTTTCATATTAATATTATTTATTTTATTAAAAAACAATTATTTATTAACGTATTTTTATAAAATACTATTTTATATTTCTTATAATATAAAAACTAATATTCTTAATAATTAGAAAATGAGATATAGTGATCAAAAAATTTTAAAAATAAAGAGGCAGAGAAGTCGTCGACTTGGCCCGATATAATAGCCCATGAGACTGTTTAGGTCGACGATAGGCCTAGTTCTGTTGGGCCTTTATATTCCCCGGTAGGCCTCTCGAAAAATATAGGCGAGTGGTAGAATTAAATTGATAACCGCTTCTGCCCCCGAATGCCCACGATCTTTGTCCATAAACCTCTAATAGTCCCCCGACTCTTCCCATATGTTTTCCCTTGGGAACGCACCTGAATAGATTGTAGGCACGTGAAGATCCGATGGAACTCATCTTCCACATTCTTAAACAAACAAAAATGGAGAGAAGACCTAGTCATCATACCAATTAACTCCAGGGATTCTCTTATCCCCGAAACACATAATTCTCCTTGCGGTCAGTGCATCGATAGTTCCCCATTCGGAAAATCTCTCAACACATAGGGTACAAGCCAAACTGTGGACATATCCTGAACTTTTGTTTCCTGTAGTCAAGCCAAATCCACTCATTTATCCCTTGTGAACTACTTAATAACTTTTCTCTTCTCAGGATTATTTAACCCTCCTACATTCCATGATAAGAGAATTAACTTTAGGAGTAGAGATCTCAAACCGATCCAATAACCCCGGGGATCACCACGAGAAGCCTCACGCCGGGATCTCTTTATCATTCTCGTGTGGATGGTCCGGTCAGCACCCTCCCACTAGAGGCATTATCTCTAGGACCTTCGAGAGGGGAATCATCAAAATCCCCTAAAGGCTTGAAAAGGGTTCACATGAAGAACTCTTAGCCCACTCTTTCCTGTCGAGCCCTCCAAAGGACTTAGGTTGAAACATAGGCCCTTCTTCTTTTTAGCTTTTAGAAAAGGCCTATTAGATGGAGGCCTTCTTGAAGGAACTTCCTTCGGCCCTTCTGATACAAAATGGCTTGAGATCCTGGGTTTGAACTTGGACAAAGCCACGCCCGGAATGGAGAGTCCATCCACTTTTCCGTATCTCCCACACAGGTTTGACACAGGGAGAATTTGATTGACAGCCTACCGGATCTCTTGCCCACTAGACGGACGGGACATCTTTGGGTATGGGCCCGATCAAAGTACCCAAACTAGCTAACATAAGCCGTCAGAGCTTGTTGGCAGTGCGCTGGGATATGATTGGGCAGCATCGTGTGCGTGGACATGATCGAGAATACCTGTGTGCCTTCTTGGTCATCATTAGAAGGACATCGTTGAGATCTCAAGTTTTTCGCTATTAGTCACAGGTGGGAGCTTGTACAAGTTGTTGGCTAAGTTCTTGCTAGCAGTTAAAACAAATGGGAAGCTTTGGTGAACAAAGCCCAAAATGCTTTCGTAGAGAGAAGACAGGAAATCTTAGATGTGTCTCTTGTGCAAATGAGGTAATGAAGACCCGATGGTGAAGAAGAAGGAGAAGGGTATCCTATTGAAAGGCCTATGACCATCTAAACTGGAGTTTCCTCTTAAGGGTCTTACAGAAAATGGGTCAAATGGATTGAGTGGTGCATATCTTCAGCCTCTTTCTATGGGTTCATTAATGGAAGCCCAACAGGTTTTTTCAAGAGCTCTAGAGGGTTGAGGCAAGGGGACCCTCTTTCCCTGTATCTGTTTGTCATTGGGATGGAGGCTTTCTCTATTCTAATTGACAAAGCTGCCTCAGAGGGCTTCTTATCAGGCTACAAGATTTTGAACATAAGTGGAGATGTGGTACAAATTACATTTGCTTTTCGCGGATGACACCCTTGTGTTTTGCAAAGCCTCTAGGGATCACATGGCGCTTCACCATTTAAATTACAAGCTTGGTTTTGATAATCTCAGTGAATCCTTTGGAAAGAAGCTCTGTTTTTCCAGTTGGGGAGGTGGGGAACTTAGAGGCTTTGGCCTTCGAGCTAGGTTGATGTATAGGAATCCTCCCGCTCTTTGTGGTCTCCCCCTTGGGTATGGTACCTGTTCTACCCTGATGTGGTATGGTGTGGAAGAGATGTTTAGAAGAAAACTAGCCTTATGGAGGATAATACATCTGCAAGGGGGAAGACTTACCCTCGTAATAAGCACTTCTGAACTGCCAATCTACCTAATGTCCCTTTTAGAAACACCAAAGGGTGCGTAGTTCGAACTGAAGAGAAAATTGAGATTTCTTATGGGAAGTAGCAGCTTTGGGTAGGAAGAACCACTGTTAAATTGGAAATCACAGTTTGCTCCAAGCAAAGAAAATGGAGGCCTGGGAATCCATAACCTCTCTAGCTTGAATAGGTCTCTGCTAGGGAAGCGGGTGTGGAGATTTGCAGTGGAGGATAATAGCACTTGGAAAGATGTAATCAGGCTGAAGTACCATACTAGTGAAGGGGATTGGTTCACTAGAGCTCCAAGAGGCAGTTTTGGAGTGGGCCTATGGAAAGATATTAGCAAAGAATCTAGGCAGTTGAAGCAAGATGTTCGCTTTGTGGTAGGGGATGGGACTAGAATCGGTTTTTGCGAGGATACTTGGTGTGGAGACAGGCCGCTTTGTGAGGCTTTCCCTTCCCTATTCGCTTTGGCTTGTTCTAAAAGGGCTAAGGTGGCTGAAGTCTGGGATCTCTCAAGGGGGGAGGGGGCTTGGATGCCCACTTTTGTGAGACCATTTATGATTAGGGTATTTGTGCATAGTCCATAGCTTCTTTTGCTTGATCATGATAGAAGAGTCAATCAAATGGAGTAAGGCAATTTACATTGGATAGAGAGCGAAAATGGAATCTAACGGTTAAAGGCTATGAGCTTTTGGTTGGTGGTAACACAATGACCAGTGCCATGAAAATTCTTCCGAATGGTTGTAGCTGAGGTGATTTTTTGCTTGGGAAGTTTGGTGGGGAAAAGTCCTAACAATGGATAAACTCAAAAAGAGGGGGTTTCAATTGGCAAGTAGGTGTCCTTTGTGTGGTAAAGCTGAAGAACCATCATTTAATACATTGCCTCTCCATTTGGGGATTATGATCTAGGCACATTTCCATTCCAAGGCTTCACTAGGTCTGCCCCTGTCTAGCCAAAGACCTCCTTTTCGACTGGAATTATTTCCCCATAAGCAAGAAGACTAAGAGAGTGTGGAGGGCAACCCCCCTTAGCCTATTCTAGGCAATATGGAAGGAGAGAAACAGAATCGTCTTTGAAGATGAGAGTTTTTCCTTAAATAGGCTGAAGCTGTCTTTTATTAGCACTTTAACTTCCTAGGCTGGGAATTTTGAGTATGAGGATTGCTCTTTCTTAAGAATTCTTTTGTGTATTCTCTAAGGGCCTTTTGTGCAAAGTGCTAGGTTTGTAATAGTTCTACCATTTCTCTTGTATTAGTGGTCTTGTCCTCCCACCGTATACTTCCTATATATACTTTAGAAATTTGTCACAGGCTTTGGTTAATATACTTCCTTTTTACCTATAAAATAAAAAAAAAAAAATTTTTATGGATAAAGAAACATGCATTGATCTGACAAAACTATTTAAGGAGTATACAAAGGGACAAAGCAGGAGAAGGACAAAAACATGCAAAAAAAAAACCCCAAACCATTGATTTATACCCCAACAGTTAAAAAATCCAAAATACTTACATCTCCTAACCTTTAGACACGTTGGCCCAAGACCAAAAGCTACAAATGAAAGAATTCTTTAATCTATACATAGAGAAAGTCTCATTATCGAAGACCACTCGATATTTTATAGGTTTTTACCTATAAAATAAATAAATAAATAATAGTAAACAAACTTAAATAAATAAATGATGCTAGAGCACTACTATAACAAAAGTACCAAACTAACTAGCTAAATAATACCAAAACAATAAAGTAACAACTTATTAACATATCAGAAAAAAAAAAAAAAAAAAATTTCAAAATATCAAATGAAATCTGTATGCACCACAATATTTAAATAAGTAATTTTAAATTTATATCAAATATTAACATGTAATTACATTAAAAGATATGCGTCACGATGATGATTGAATTATCATCATCTATTAATTAAAAATTTAGAATGTTAGCAAACGTAAATTTCGTTTCTATTTGAAATAGAAAAAATTCCAAAAATACATCTACGGCCAGGTATAATAATGAAATATCTTTATTTGTTTTAAATTAAATGCTGCAGATATAATCATATTAAAAATGAAATAAGTGTATAATTTTTTGTTAATTATTTTTAAAATAACAATATTTGTTATTAACACTAGTTTAAATAATAAAATTATTTAAATATAAGAATAATTTTGTTATTAATTTAATTTAATTTATAAAGCGAAATCTGGCTTCGTTTTTATCAAAAAAAAAAACATATGATTGAATAAAATTTAAGGATAAATAAAAAAATGGCTATAAATATTTAAAATATAATTAATGAGATAAATAAAAATATATTGATATTAAAGCTATTAATTTATTTAATTGATAACGTTCGTAATTTTTATTCAGATTTTTAAATATTAAATTATCATATAAATTACATTAAAAAGATGCATTTAAAATTTGAAAATAAAATAGTTAAAACAAAAATGTTTAATATATTAATCATATATTATAATTATTATTATTTTTAAAGCTCCTATACTACAAAAGCATATAGCCAAAATATCGAAATTTATGGATGAATCCTTGAAAATCTCAATAACTTATCTAGTTACTTAAAAAAATTAAATAAAGATTTCCGGTGAATCGTGCTAACCTGGACCAAACCCACATGGGTCATGGACCAAAAACGAGTCCGGCCAAGTTGACTCGATTTTATTCAAGCACGGGGAGTTTCACAACTGACCATCGAATATTCGGGCCAAGCGGGTGGTTTAATCACCGGACTCAACGTATTCTTATTCATTGAATCCTTGAGCTTTAAGTAATACATGAATTCATGTTTTGAGCTATGGTTTTATGATTTTGAGCATTTTTATCAAAGGACCATGGTTGTTTTATTTTTTTCAATTGTTTAAAAGTTTCCAATTTTTAGACTTGTCAAATATTTCTTTTCTTCCTCTTGTCATTAAAGTATATAAGGCGTGCCGTTTCAATAAGGTGCATGTTTCGAATACTAAGAAGATGTAGCCAAGGAGTGGTTGGCACTAAGTGCGCATTTTAAAACTATGGTACAATACTCTCAATTTGACACAATTTGGATTTTGATGGCATGTACGAGGAGCCGCCTTCTATGACGATTATTGTTTCTAATTGAAGAAGTATCTCAGAATTAATTTGAGGCAAATAAAGCGTAAGCAATCAAGATCTCTAATTTGAACAAAAAATTTAGAAAAAATCGCAATGGGTTGTACACATTGAATGTAAATATAACTAAATTGAAATCATGTTATCCTAATACAAACTTTGATCAAAATAATGCAAAGATAACAACATATACCTTTTTCCGACTCCACTCATGCCATTGCATTTCCCACTTGTGTGTAAATCTAAAAGGGTTAAAGAGGAAAAACAAACAATCACTTAATAATCCTATTGATAATAAAAGACTTTAAAATGAAAGATCATTGAACCCTATTTGGCCATGTAATTTGGTTTCTAAAAATAGAAACTGTTTTTTCAAATAAGCTCTTTTACAAAAATAATATATGAATACAGCTAAGCAGACACAGTCTAAGAAGCTACATGCGTCTAAAATTTGAGCAGAAGTCAGAGAAGAAGTACAACTTTGAGAAACTTGTTTCTTATGGGACAAAAGCCTTGTTTGGAAGAGCTTCTGAATCGTTTTGCCAATAAAGTTCCTAAACACAAAGTTCAATGGTACTGCAGTAGTAATACGAGATTCCACAATCTGTTAAGAGTATGGACCACTAGCATACACCTGGAATACAAGAATTCTGGAAGTATTTCTTTTAATCCAATAAATGCTAAGACTGAAGGAGGACTGAAAAAATGCAGTTGGTTCCATGTTCTAACCACAATTTTTTTATTTTTTTGATGAATAAACAGAACAGATATATTAAACAAAAAGAAGCCAGTGGGACACCCCGACAGTATACAGGACATATACAAAAAGGGGGTCAAAACTATGAAAAGGGGCTAGGGACAAAAACTAACCAGCCCTCCAGAAAAAGCTAGAGAATACACAAAATGCATCTTACAAAAGAATAGTCCATATCATGTATCAGACTAGCCCAAGAGCAAAAAGAACTGAGAAAACAACCCTTTAGTCTTGAAATTGACAAACAAACATCTTTGAACACTACTCTATTCCTCTCCTTCCAAATTGCCCACATCATACAAAGAGGTAGAGATGGGAAACGGGCAAGCCCGGCCAATTTTGACCCAACCCAATCAGGCCGCAAGCGAAAATAGGCGGAGCCACTTCGGCCCATTTTTTAGGCCAATTTCTAGCTAGCCCAGCCCAGCTCTACACGTGCTATGGGCCAAAACAAGCCAAATTAGCCAAAATATTTTAAAACATGTAAATTTCAAAATTCTCCTCCCTGCTATATGTGAAGTTGTGAACCTGTCTTGGATCTTTCTAGAAGCTTTGTACAAGGTGTATATGCAAGAATTCTCTAGACAACCCTAAAGACTCTCATCCCACTTCAAAGTTATGTGGATGGCATTGGGTCTTTCTAGAAGCTTCCTACCATGTATGAGCTCAAGTTAAGTAAGTGACAATGCTGACACTATGCGACATAATCCTGATATAGTATTTATCATTTTACTAAATGACAGCATTTCTTGAGAATGTAAGTTTAACAAGAAAGGGAAAGTTATTGTATATTGAAGACGGCTGGAAAAGCAAAATGCAAGAATGGTCCCTTCTATGATGTCATCCTTCCTTTGTTCTTTGTTTTTTACTTATTAATACCATTCTCGTTGTTTCTACTCAAAAAAAAATGATGTCACTTTTATAAAAATACTGAATATATTCATCAATGCGAATTGTCCAGCATATTATGATATTAAATATAATTGATCTAAAGGACTATATGATACCAAATACATGGTGCTACCAAGTCATTGTTGACATCCAAATGTAAGTTTTTTCTGACTGGAGAGTGAAAATAATAAAAATTCATGATAAGTTTAAATTTTGGCAATCTCTAATTGAACCACAGGGAATGCAATAAACTGTAACACGGAGTTTGATTTTCAGATGCTTGCAGCTCATAGTCAGCTAATATGTTTTGTAATATAGTGTAAAAATGAAAAGCCCCATCATATCCAGAATCCCGACTATAGTCATTCTCTTGAACACTACGGAACGTAGAGACAACAAAATCTCAAATAATTAAAATCTTTTCTTCTTAAGAAGATTTTTCATTTTATTCTCCATTATACCTTCACATAATCTGCATGTCCTGAACAGTCCACATGTGCACAGTGTCGCTTAGCAGTCTCATACTCCACGTGGGCCTGCAAAGTCAAATCCAGTTTAGATTAAGCTGGAAAAAAAACTCAGAGTTGTATATGCTAGGCCAGCCGAGCAACATGGCGTATTAATCACCGGTGCAAATGAAACATGGAAACCATGGAGAAACGATTAAAACAACAAAATGCTAACCATTGCAATTTCGTCCTTTGATTTTCCTTCCTCTGCAAGCACCTACAAGAGACAAAGAACCAGATAAATGGAAGAGTCTATGATTCAAGCCAGATACTACTCATTCAATGGAAAAAAAAACTCCTAATATTAAAAAAAAAAAAAAAAACAGATTTATTGAGACAATTGATTCAACAACCCAACCTTTGTAATAGCAGCAGTCAATGTAGTCTTTCCATGATCAACATGCCCAATAGTTCCCACATTCACACGAGGCTTTCTGTCAACATAAAATAAAATCATAATATGTAAATAAAAAATGCGACTTAATTTACAATTGAAAATGTTCCCATTGGAAGAAGGTTCAATTTGTTCATTGGAAGCCACTCCTCGAAGCCTTCTCCAAATCAAATACCACGCAAAAATGAAGGAAAAGCAAGAAATGAAATTTTCAATTCTTAAATAACCATAGCTGAAGAAGCTCCTGAAACAGAAACTCACATTCAAATGTTCAGAAAAAAAGAAGATAGAAACAACATTTTAGGCTGTTTGGTTCCTGATATTGAAAACTGTTTTCAGTTCTCAAAAACAAGGACAAGGAGAACAACACGCTTGGTTACCTTTTTTTTCTGAAAAAACACAAAAGAAACACTAGATTAGAGAACAGAAACAGTTTTCAGATCAGTGTTTTCAAAAACTGTTATCAATAACAGTATCAAAAAACAGGAATCATTTGTGTTCACCCTGATTTCCTTGTTCTCATTGTTTTTGAGAACAAAAAAAAAAAAAAATCAAAACCAGGAACCATACATACCCTTGGGCTTCTTCCCCAAGTGCTCGGTGGTGATTTTGTAACTAAGAATCAGAATAAGAATCAAATAATGTATAGATTTCTTCTCAGTGATAAGATCTTGAGTGGAAAAAATTTTAACTGTCACGCACACATCAAAATGCTCGTTTATAATGTCGTCCCTTCCGGGCTAATATACCAAACCCATTTCATTTCACAGATACAAACGATTCTGAGACACAAACAAAACCCAAACAAATTTCAATACCAATATTGCAGAAACAATCAAGATCTCACCCATCTGAACCAAAAAATTTGACAAATGGCAATGGGTTATTATCAGCGTTGGCAACTCGGATATAAGAGGCGGCGAAGGGCGACGGGGCGGGGGCGGGGGCGGGGGCGGAGTGCCTGAGAAGAAGAGACGAAAGGGACCTGTAAGGAGAGGCCAACTTGGAGGCTCTGAGGGCGCTGACAGTGCTCCTTCCGGCTCTGTAGAGGCTCGTTTTGAATATTCATTTGAGGATTATGTGTTCTTGTTTTAGGGTTTAGGATGGATCTGTCTCTGAAATCGAAAAAAGAAAATTGATGTGGGGTTTTGAAGGAGAGGAGAAGAGGGCGAATCTGTTTCTTCGTGGGTTCTATTTTAGGGTTTAGGATGGATCTGGAAATCGAGCTTTATGTTCTTCCTAGTTCTATACAATGAACGAATAGAACAAAGGAACTAGGGTTTTAGGGTAAGGTATCTGTAACCCTTTCCAGGGTTTTACAGAGCGAAAATGCCGAGCACCATTATCAGGGTTTTAGGCTTCAAATTTCTTCTTTCGAGAAAAGATAAACGATGTCGTCTCCCATATCCAGTCCGGAAACGACGCCGCTTTATGGTCAGACCTTAAAGTGATTTTGGGAAGTCCGTGATTTATTCTAGAAAAGCAAGGGATTGTTTGTTTTCGATAAGGAAAGTCATCTCTCACGAAATAAAAAAAACACGTCATTGTCCCACAATAAGAAAAATTTCTTCGTTAATGCAATAAAAATTAGAATTTAAAAATCGCGTATTAAAGTAGCGAAGAGAAAGGGTTTAAAATGGGCCGGCGCCATCTACCGGTCAAACTCGTTATCTTTTATTATTAAGCATGTCTGTTAAATTATCTGAAACATAAATGATTGGGTTAGTAAGGATAAATAAATTTAACAGCAGTTTATTTTTTATTAATATATTAAAATTGTATATTTATTAAAAATAAAAATTTTATGAATTTTTATAAATTATTTATTAAAAAATATTCTAATTATTATTATTATTATTTATATTAAAGTATTAAATAAAAAAATAAAAATATTTTTAAAATAAAATGGAAATTAGAATAGTGAGAATAACAATACTCGGCAGATCCATGAATATCTGGATTTTAGAAAATTAATAAGGACGGCGAGGGGAAACTTTGAACTAATCGTTAAAGTAATAAATCTCTCTTCATTATAAATATTAAAGCGACAGCAATATTGTATATTAAAATGTGTTGAGTTGGATTAGAAAAGAGTTTATTGACAGTAAATGCATAATAATGTAAGCCCCCACTCCCTCGAATCTTTCGCTTCCATATTTTCTTATCATGCATTTTGGCTCTAAGCTCTATTTGGAACCAAACAGTAATTTAATATATATATATATATATTAAAAAAAAGTTATTTTTCTCAAACAAAAATATTAAGAATAAATCAAATATAATCTATATTTTCCTTTAAAATTATACATATTTTTAAAATTTATTAGTCAATAAAATAAGTTCAAAATTTCCTTTTTTATTTTCCTTTAAATTTTTCTTCACGTGCCACGTACGTCACATTAGCACTTAATATTTATTTTTAACATTGTTTGATCACTTTAACGGAATTAGTCACGACATGAACTTATTTGAGTTGTAAATGAGATATCGAGTAAAACATAAGGCATTGTTTGCACCTTTTGTGAACACCTAGATAAATTTTAAAATTTTCGCAAAATGATCAATTACTGTTACGGTATAGGTTGTAAACCTATAAATCTATTTCGATCTCAAATGACAAAGCGGGGCGCCATAGTTGAATTAGGCGTAATCTAATTATCTGAAACGAACTACATTTGAATTCGAGGCGGTTGGAATTTCGCGTATTTAGCGAAACGGACCAGCTCACGTAGGACATGATGAGAATCGTGCCATGGCACAAGGCATGAGGACACTTGGCACATAAAGGCCAAGTGTCATGGTATAAACATGCATGAGAGATGGTGTGGTGTGAGATACACATGTGCCATGTGTCAAGTTAATGGAATGAGAGTCACACCACCTAAACCCCAAATCAGGTTAATGGGAAACAAAGAAAGGGAAAGAAAAAATAAATAAGGAAAGAAAGGAAAAAAGATGAAAGGAAGATCCAGCGTCCAGCAGGTCTCGCATTCGAACGGTGAAAGTTCAATGGACCAAGGAGTGAGTTCGTATACGCTCCAAGAGATAGGGTTTTCTTATACATTGGTTCATTTTCGCTTAAGAAACATCAATGGCCATATAGTTCAATCCCAACCTTGGGGTTGAGTTTTGGGATAGTTTGGAACAGTCTTCAAATAGTGCATAAGCGGTTGAGTGTCGGTTATACCCTTGAGCGCAGTTCACGGAACACATGTGTATGTCACGATAATTGAGATTACGAACTTAGAAAACTGTTTGTGTGTTGTTGCTAATTTGAGTGACATGTTGGATTGTGTTTTTTAATCATGTTGATTTATGCATATTATGATATATTGACATGAGTTTTGTGATAGATGTGGATTATATGCAATAGATATAATTATCTATGATACTTGGCAATAAGTATTTTATGAGTTGTTCCAAGTTGTACTCATTTATACAAAGACTGTTTTAGAAAATTTAGTACACCAATGCGAAATTGGCAGCTTCAACTTTAAACGACCATAACTTTCTCGTCCGAACTCCGATTCGCGCCTTCTTGGACTTTATGGAAAGCTCTTTGAGTCTATAATCTAACCATATGCCAATGAATGACATTTGTTGCTCGCATATTTGAGTGTTTCATACTCTTTTCAAATAGTTGTATTTGATAGTTTCTAACTGTTTTGTGGCCGGTTCATGGCCTGTTTGTGGATAATTTATGGTAGTTATGAGGTCAGGTTGTGGCCTTGTTTGTGGCCCTGTTGTGGCCTGTTTGTACAGCCTGTGTGTGGACTGTTTGTTATGCTGACATGTTGGATTGTGTGTTGATTTATGTTGATATATGCATGTTTAGATATATCGACATGGATGGATGTAAATTATATGTGTTTGATATAATTATCCATGATACTGAGTATAAAATATTGTAACACCCGAAATTATGCCTTAGTCGTTTTATAACATGTTTATGGTATAATATAAGTTAAATTTGTATTTTTCGAAAATTTAAGTGTTAAGTATGAAAAATGATAAAACCGGGATTAATACAAAAACCAAAGTTAAATTGGTAATTTACTTGATTAAGGGACCCTAAGTGTCATAAGATGAAAGGATTGTATGTTAAAATAGGAATTTGAATAAGTTAATTTGCAAATAATAGAGAGTTGAAGGACCAAATAGCAAAAAATGGACTTTTGATATAAAAGTGGATAAGACGAAACGTAGTGCTTCCTGAAATATCTCATTTTGGCTTTGGGGTTAGGGCAAACTCATTGAAGAAGAGAATAAGGAGAAAGATATAAGAGAAAAAGGAGAAGAAGAAGAAGAAAAAAGGAAGAAGAGCAGAAGAAGAAAAGTCAAGGTATGGAATAGGAGTATAGATTATATGTATAGAACTTGTGTATGGAAAATATGTGTTTTGAACTTTTGTATAGAATTGTTTAGTTTGGTTGTGGTCCTCAATGGAGGCAAAATTTGTATAGAGAAAATGTTGAGTTTTAGTGACAAGGCCATCCGCTTTTTTTAAACCCACGCTTTGTTCCTCACATCATCCAAATCGAAAGATTCAAATTTCCGGGTAACCGGACTTATAGAGAGAACAAATCTCCCTAAAATAAGTGTATCCAAATTGGGACTTACTGACCTGGTGCACCACAAAGTATACTCTATTTTTGGTCAATTACGCTCACTTTGATACATTTGTAGGTTTCGTAATCCGTTTCGTATTTAGACATGTTGAGTTTCACTCATCCAAATTGAGTTATTCAAATTTATGGATAAACGAGACTTCTAGAAAAACAAATATCCCTGAAATAAGTGTATCCAAATTTGGACCCCATTGGACCCATAAAATTCGTCAAAATAAGGGAACAATTATATCCCTAAAATATGTCTCAGAATAATCCTCTGAATTGAAGTGATTCCGGTTGTTTAAATCATAACTTGAGTTATACCGTTCAAATTGGCGATTCAATGCGCGTTGTTCGCTGTGCTGCGCACGTCCCGCGCCGTCCACTGGTAATGCTCATATTTAGAGGTGTCTTAAATGACACCAACAGGTCAATGCAGTGAGTGCAGGCAATCACAATGTCTGAAATGACGCTGATCTATGAACCCACAACATACTGAGAGAGCTATCAACCAAATATATGACTAATAACAAGTCACTTGACTCACTCTTAACATTCATACAATGAATGTAACAAATGAGATAAAGGCCATATAAGAACAAACAGAATGAAATAATAACAACAAACATGATAAGTCGTTAACATAATCTTGTTACGCTGTTTAAAGCAACGTTTCAAAACGCCCAAGATCACCATACCATCATAAAGCATGTCGAAGGTTCACAATAGAGTTACC